>OX371225.1:255956446-257156446 GCA_947310385.1 Nephrotoma appendiculata | reverse complement strand
AACATCAAATTTCGAATTTCCAAATTTTCCGACTTTTTCGGTTGATTTTCTCAAAATTTTCTTTCGTATGAACCATCACTGGCAATTGCAAACAAAATTAAACATGAAAGAGAAAAATCGGTTCAGCCGCACTCAACTAAAAACATCATTTTTCGATTTTCCGGCTTTTCCGGTAGATTTTCTAGATATTTTCTTTCATAAGTACCATATCCTGGCAATTGCGAACAGAACAAAGAAAAATTCAGCAAAATAGATTCAGCCATTATCAACTGAAAAACATCGTTTTTCGATTTTCAAAATATTTCGACTTTTTCGGTAAATTTTCTCAAAATTTTCTTTCGTAAAAACCATTTCCTGTCAATTGCGAACACAACAAAAAAAGATTGTGAAAAATCGGTTCAGCCGTTCTCAACTGATAAACATCATTTTTCGATTTTCCGGTTGATTTTCCAGACATTTTCTTTCATAAGTACCATATCCTGGCAATTGCAAACAGAACAAATAAAGACTGAGCCAAATCAGTTAAGCCGTTCTAAACTGAAAAACATAACATTTTGATTTTTCAAATTTTCCGGCTTTTCCGGTTGATTTTCCGGAAATTTTCTTTCGTATGAACCATCTACTGGCAATTGCGAATACAATTAGAGATGAAACAGATAAATCGGTTCTGCCGTCCTCAACTAATAAACATAAATTTTCGATTTTCCGACTTGTCCGGTTGATTTTCCCAAAATTTTCTTTGGTAAACACCATATCCTAGGCTTTTTATTAGATTTTTCGGGTTTTCCGACTTTTCCAGTGGATTTTTTTTTTTTTAAATTCATAAGAACCATCTCCTGGCAATTGCGAACACAACAAAAAAAGATTGAGCCAAATCGGTTCAGCCGTTCTCAACTGATACATACATTTTTTACACCATTTATATAAATATATACATATATAGATTACTAGAACAATAGTATATAGTATAAGTATATTATTACTAGAACTATACCATCAGAATTTAACAGACTCTCTCGTAGCCTGATTGATGATCATAAATCCAAGAATAAAAATTACTCCCGGATCTGTTTTTATTTGAACGAATTTTTTAGAAGCAACCGAACCGATGAATGTATGAACTTTACATTGTTTTGTCTTGCAGTGATGTTCATTATTATTTGGCACCCTCTTAGGTTGGTCCAATCTTATAATGAATTTCAGTTTAACTTCAGAAAGAATGATTCATCAAAAATGGTATACTTCTTACTTAAATGTCTTCTAATCTTAAACCACAGTTACTTCCGTTTCTTATTATGATTAGATTTATTATTAGAGTGTTATTTATTATTTTGATGGCGGCATAGTGATTACGAAAGTTATATAAAGTGTATAAGCAACATCATACTATTTCAATAACCTTGGACCTAAACATTCCAATTATATTAGTAAAATAAAATCCTTTTCCTATTATCTAAACGAAACAAAATCCTTATCTATGTATAAGAAAAATTAATTTTTGTAAATAACACAATCAATTTCCTTGGCAGGTTATATTTTCGAGATAATAATCTTATATCGTATATTTTTTTCCTGACAGTTAAACATCCTTCCAATAAATAATTACAGTTTAGATTTTATTAGAATGAGAAAACGAAAAGAAACTAACTAATCAACTATTGTTGTTTACGGTAAAATAGGGGCCGTTTGTGTATTGCACAAGTGTCCCAAAAATAGGTTTACGTTATATTTATGTATAGATAACTATAACCCACAAAAGCATTTCAAACTTACCGTGAACGGGTGGCAAAAGTCTTTTATCATATCTGTTATCCTTTAGCAATATGTCAAGTATTTCCTTATCCGATTTTCCTTCAGCCGATCTGAAATGAAATAGAAAGATAACCAATTAATGATTTCTTATATTGTAAGATAAAGTTTTAAATAATTAATTGACCAATTTTTGAGTATTTGCGTAGGAGGCCTCTTCACAAACAGAACTCCTATTTATACCGAAAAAAAAGTTTACTGTCGTCGTTATACGCATTTATAAATAAAACAGCCATTGTCGATTCTGTCGCCAAATTAACGACGTTCATTTTTTTTTCTACGGGAAATAATAGCGCGATAAAAACTTTATTCGACACAAATATTTCTAAAAACTGATCAATAAAGCGGGTGGATATTATAAGGAAATATCGCTATATTCATCCTCCTTAGGGGCCTAATGGAAATCTACATTACAGACACAGCCGTACGATATATACAAAACAACAACAAAAAAGCATCCAACATTATAAACCTTAAAACCGAAATCTTAAATTATTCAGGTTTACGACACACAGGTGTAAGATTTAACTAACTATAATATGATTATAAAATGTATATCCTTTTTTGTGTTACTTATGCAAAAAGGATAAAAACGATTTTAGAGCAGAAACGTTTAAAATTTTTTTGGATGAAAAATAAATGTTTGCGTTGAACAGATTTCTTTGTTTGGTACTTGCATGTTACATTAAGCCATTGTTATTCTTTTTACAGGTATTTTCCATATTCCGTATTTCCAAGAAAAGTCAGAATTATATCTGTCTTCAGAATGTATGCCAGTCTAAATTAAAAATATCTGGTAGAATAATTTTTTTTTAAATTGTTGTACATGGCAGTGTTCAAGGTTCTTAAATCAATAAAAGATTTTTAAATTTAAAATATTTCAGTTGCTTACTAAAAGCCCTCTACTCCAAAATGCTACAACCTTATTCTGCCAGTCGACTCGTTTGTGGTTTAATGTGACTCATTTACTATGAAACAAAATTTGACTGCCTTGCCAAAATAGCGAATCAGTCACTTCAAATGACAAACGGCGTATTTTATGCCTTTCTGAAAGTCACGTTCAAATTTGTCTTCTTACTTGTCTGTGTCTCTTACGTGTGGGATGGATTTAGATTTGCTACGTGGAATATTTCCGCTGGATACATCGGGATGGGTGTTTCGTGGATTTGCACATGATTTGGACGTCTGTCATAGTTAATGATGTTGCAGATGACGCACGTTTGCGTAATATTTTATTCTAGACTAGCCATTCGAGGAAAATAATACTTTTCCAAAATTTATTTCCTATTTCCATATGATTGCGGTTCGCCCTTTTGTGTTCCTCCCTTATATTTGCAATTTTGTTTTCTTAATTGGCGATGCCTGTTTTTATAACTGGAGAAGTGTTCTTGTATCCAGATTTAACTTTTCGCACAGGTTTCCACTTAGAATTTCTTTGTTTAGCTCTGGCAGGCTAATATAGTGTCTATGGTATGATGGGCGTAGTTCTTGTGGAAATATGATTTGGTTCTTAAATGCGTTGATTGGTTGCATCGCAGTATTGTATCAGGTCCTTAGAATCTTCTTTAGCACTATGAATTGTTCCATCAGCGGACAAGGTGTTCGCTTCCACCTCCAATCTTGATAGAGCGTCAACAACTTTATAAGTGGACAAGTTTATCATTATATTCTTTGCGCCTTCCACCTATTTAATTTGGCGCAGTTATTCCTGCTGCTGAGAGCGAATTTGAGTAGCTGATGGTATGCAAGGAGTTTAGTTTTGTTCGCACCATATAAGTAATTTCTCAAGATGTTCATGACCCAAATTACCGCCAACATTTCTTTTTCGTTGAACGCATAATTTTCGATTTTAGGTCTTTCAGATTCTCTGGATTTATTAGATTATAAATAACAACCTTCCTTGGGTCGGCCCTAATGCCTAGTTTAGAGAATATTATTTCAGTGTTCATTAGGTGTTCTTCCTCGCTTTGTCCTCCAAAAATAATGAAGTCATCAATGTAGACGTGTAGCAAGTTTGTGCCAATGAACTACTTTAATACGTCATCTATCATCCTCTGGAAGATGGCAGATGCTTTTTTAGGACCAAACATTGTTTTCTATTTTAATTCGCGTGAGAGGTGACTATCTCGATTTTTTTTAATTATTTACCTGAGATGCGTGCTTCTCATGAAGTGGTATTTTAATATTTGAGTCCAGTCTCCGGATGGTGTTTTCCTGATCAATAATTGCACCGAGCTTTTTAGTGTGACATCGCCGATTAAGCCTTCGAATGTTTTTAAACCGTTTTAAACCTGCCAGAATTTAAAAAAAATCTATGATTGTGTTAATCCCGATACTATTAAAAAAATGTCTGCATATTTTCCTGCTGATTTCGATCTACCCCCTCTATTTCTAATTTTGAATTTGGTATTAATGGGAATCGTGTTTTGGCTAATTAGGGATTGATGATTGGGATGTCCGGACTCTGATGTCCGCATTTTCGTTTAACAGTTGTGTAAACTGATCCTCTTCTTCCTGTATCTCTATGTGGTAAACCCTTTGCTGTTTTCATGATACTGTTAAAGTTAGCCGAAAGTTTCCAGCCAAAAGATAATGCAGATAGTGTCTTGAATACAGCAAAAATCAGTCATGAACTTAAGAATTTACGAATTAAGCATCGGTTTATATCATTCGGGTGAAGGAGAAATTATTTCAGTTTATAGGAATTTAAAAATCGTTAGGAGCGAGAGTATAAAGAGAGTTTAACAAATAGTCAAGACACTATCTGCATTATCTTTCGGCTAGCAACTTTCGGCTAACTTTAACAAGATGTTTCCATGGGTCACTGTAATGCGAATTTCCTCGTTTAAACGCTGGTTAGCTTTGTTGGCTTGTTGCATCGGGCGATTTGTGTAGTTTATTTGTCTGCTTAGCGACGGGTCAATATTCATTGGAATAGGCTTCTGGCAAAGTTTGATGTTTTTGGATTATACTCAGCCTTCCTCAAATCAATAGTATTTAGTGGGCAACATATTTTTCGTTTAATGTCAATGTTTGCAGGGAGCAGTCGTGGCACAAGTTTAAATATTTTTTTTTCATAAAATCAGCGAATTTCAACATATATACTGTAATGCGAATAATCTTGGTATAAGAAGAATGTGATTCTACTAAATCAGGCACAAAATTTGATTCATTTTTTATTGTCAAAATTTATAAGGTTTCGATTCTTCTTGGCTAGCATCAAGACCAGTAGTTTTTAGATATGTTGGCCATTCTCCTTTGTTGTTCTGCAGCCACTTCGGACCGCTCCCCCATAACACATTAACCTATAACTCATTAGCTTTGGCGTTAAACCTCTGGACGCACAGTCTGCAGGGTCATCCTTGGACCTGACATGTTGCCAATAAACATTTGGTATTAATTCGCTAATATTTGTATAGCGATTAGCTACGAGTACTTTCCAGCTTGATCGATGCCAACCAGTGAAGTACGATCTCTGAGTCCGTCCAGAGAAAAACATATTTATTGTCTACATTATTAATTTGTTTGGTTTTCCTCATTAATTTCGCGAGCAAAACAGCACCGCACAGTTCCAGAAGAGGAATTGTAATTGGTTTTAAAGGTGCCACTTTTATCTTGTCAGCAACTAACTGAACTTTCACTTTGAAACCTGAACTTTATTAAATTGGCAATATCGACCGATTTATTAATTTCTTCCTGTTGCTTCAAGTCGGTATATAGCTGCGACAAATCGAACGGTAATGGGTCATCCCAACCCAACTTTAATTTCCATAACTGCTGACGGGTGATAGCCAACCGACTGGGTCAAACAACCTAGAGGAGTCCGATGGAAACTGTGTCTCTGTTGCTGCTGAATAAAACCCTACAGTAGACACCTTGAAGCCAAAATATTTATCTCGATAATCCCAATACAGACCAAGTACCTTGTGTTCATCAGATGTTTCATCATTATCTATATTATCTCCGTCAGCAGTAAAGATGAATTTGACGCACATTTTCGTAGCTCAAACCCGGCTGATTTTAACACTTATTTAATTTCGTTGCACAGAATTGTTGCGTTTAATGGAAATATTTCACTGTTATCATCTGCAACTTGATTTAGGCTACGAGTAGCTAAGTACGACGCTGATTTAGTACCATATGTTACTCGAAGGTGTTTGAAGTGTTTTATTGGTTCGTTAGGCTGTTCCCGCCATACAATACGCTGGTAATTGCAATCGTCACTGTTAACCATCACTTAGCGATACATTTGTTTTATATCCCCTGCTATTGCAATTCGATGTCTTCTAAATCGAATGAGAGTTTCAATCAGTTCTGGTTGACTAGTTGGTCCTGTCATTAACACATCGTCCAGCGAGTAAGATGTGCTGGTTTTTGCTGAACCATCAAAAACTACGCAAACCTTTGTTGTGATGCTCTCTGGTTTAATCACTGGATGATGGGAAAGATAACAGCATTCACCATTCGACGATTCACTCGGCTCAAATTCGATCATGTGATTTTCATTCAAATACTCCTTCCTGAAATTGATATATTCATTTTTCAACGATTCGTCACCTTGTACACGATGTTCGACTGATTTGAAACGACTTATTGCTCGATTCACTGAATCTCCGAGATACAATTTTGAATTTTTTGACAAGTAGTGGTTATAGTTTGAAAAAGGGACTGGCATTGTTGCTGTTCCGGATTTAGTTGCCTTTCACCATGAAGTTCCTCTATGGTTCAAAATTTTTCTAATGCTTCATCAATAGTGAAGCAGTCTGATACATGTTAAACGAAGCGCTTTTCACTGTAGACGCCACCAGTGATTATCCATCACAAAGTTGTATCGATTGCAATTACGCCTGTCATCCTTTCATGTAGATTTATCCCGCTTTTCGTTAGGCGTATTGACCAAAAAGGATTTTGCTGTTTTTTGTGGAATTCGTTTAGGATTGCTTTTATCACAATTCTCTAGAGCCATGCACCGGTCTTGCAAAAATTTTCGAAAAACCTTAAAGGCTGGAAGAGGCGTATTGATTGTCTTTATGGACCACTGCCTTCAAGTTTCATCATCCACTTAAATGTATTAAACAATGATCTTTAGTTTCTGCAGATGCTCCAAAAACGTTTAGCTCACGAATGAATTCATCAGACGTATCACATATGCATCTCAGATGCTTAATCGATTCATAATTAATAGAGGATTGATCTAAAAATCTTTTGATTAATGAGTAATTACCAGCCCTTCGCGATTGTATCGCTCTAAGATTTTGGTCCATGTTGCTTCATAATTCGCGTCTCTTACTGGAATGTGTCGTATCAAATTAAGTGCATCTCCTCTGAGGACCGAAATTAAATGCTGAAATTTTTGCAAGTTTGTCAGCGATAAATTTATATGAATAGATCATTCAAACCTATCACGAAAAATAGCGAAATCTTGGTAGGTTCCACTAAAATACGGTATGGTCAATTTTGGTAGTATGCAATTAAATCCTTTGGAGTAGCATGAAAACTTTGATCACGAAAAGTATCTAGCATTTCTCTTTGGTGATTTGTAAATGCTGTCATGATTTCATTCATCTGAGTTTTCATTGCCTTTAGCATTGGATTGTTGCCCTGCGCCACTTCCTTCAATCGCACCTTTTGTTAAGTATTCCTTGACATGTAATCGACCATTTCTGAATAGGTCGCATCGAGCTCCTCTAAATGTTGATCATGCCTCTCAGCCTCAAATGCCTTTTCTAGAATTTCCAGATGCAAATAAATTTCTTCAGCAGGCTCGTCGCCTTTTAAATTTAATAGTTGCTTTCCAATCGACCACCACAAGTACTTGTAAGTGCGAAAAATGTGTATTGGCTAAAGTGTCGATTGGAAAGCACAAAAGCAAACCATAACCTACAAATGTGTAGTTTATTTGTGATAACTTTTTAATAAAAGAATATCTATACCAAAATTTTATTAGCGCTTCACATACGACATTCAATTATATTTCTTACAGAAAAACACTACACATAATCACGTAGCGGACAAATTTATCGTAACTGCTTTCAACTACTCATACTAAAAAGGTAGAACAGTTGTGAGTAGATAATTTAGCAAAGACAAAAACCATAAGTGCTTATAAGTACTTGCGGTGGTCGATTGGAAAGCAACTAATGTATCGATTCGTATGAGTGACTTTTTCGTATAACCACGCTTATTTCTCATCCCAGTATGGTGCTTTTCAGACATTATTGCTTAGAAAAATCCAAAATGGCTGACAAGGGTTGTTGTTACTCACGTGGTCGAGCTTCAACGTGTTTATTTTATATTTTTTGTTTATAAACTACGCAAGTTATATAAAAACTTTTTAAGAGGCTGGAAATGGAAATGTTGAATTAAATTTTCTTTCAACAGCCTTCCCGGGTTTCGGTACCAAAATGTTTTCACTATCACTTTTTCCAACGAAATAAAAAAAATTGATGAACACAAACTTTATTTTGTTTAACTAAATATTTATTTGTATAGAATAATGCGAGTCCTTCTTTTCCAAACGCAAAAGGTGAAGTGAATTTATCTGTTTCAGCAAATCTAGTGTGACCAACATTTTAAATTAAAAATACAAAAAAAAAAATCACTGAACTAGAATGAAGAAAATGACAACAAAAGGTTATGTCAAATACTCAAATGGAGCTACAAATCAAAATTGAAGCTAAGTAGAAGCATATTACAATTACCAATACTAATATTTGTTTCTTTTCAGGTATATAAGATAAATTCGAGGACAATCTAATTTAATGCTAACAGTATAAATAAATAAAAAAACTCTTATCCAACTTGGTGTGTTTAAATTATCTATGTTGATTGGAGAATCCGCTGCAGCATTGACACATGGCAATCAACGACATTCACAGAATTGTGGGTAGAAGTCGATCAAAACCGAGACTACGCTGGTCAAAATCCGTTGGAGAATATTTATAAATTCACGTTAAAACTTGCAACCCTTCCACAATCTCATGGCGACATCGAGCGCGTATTTAGCAAAATGATTCAAGTCAAAAATAAAAGCTGTATAAAAATGCTGTAATAACTATACAGATTAGAACTTCTGTGATGTTGATTTACGAGCTCATTCCCATGAAATACATAACTTAGAATTATGTATACCGACTGAGTTTGGCAAAAAATGTGAATTGTCAATTTTTATAAAATATGCGAGTTATTAAATCTCAATAATCGAGATGCATGATTCTTATACTTCATTACCGACCAAATAGCGCAGTGGTTATAGCTTTGGCGTATGGCTCAGGAGGTACCGGGTTCCAATCCTGATAGGGGCAGGATGCAAATTGAAATTTCATCGACAGATTATGATGTGTGATAAAATGTAACACATCTAGACCCCCTATTGGTGTGGAAAACCCATGGGCCGACCCATCTTTTATGCCAGTATAGGCTGGCATGGAACTTGCAATGTACAGATGGTTTTAAATTGGCCCTATATCCGTACGTCCTCGAGTTAGACGGAAGGCGTAATAGGGCGTAAAGTAACGACGTAAAAAGCATAGCCACGGAAGAGCAGGGTGATCCTTGAGCCCCAAAACAGATCGCATAGTCAACAATAAAAAAAAAGTCTTAATCCTGCATTAATTATTTGGACAAGTTTATTTAGTCCTGTATTTGCTCTGTATCCTGAAGATTTCTTTGCTTTTTTGGTTAACCTTGATTTCTTCTTTCAATTCTTGTAATGTGACAAAATTTCAGGATCTCTCCATGCCGAACTAAACTTGGCCATTTCATTACTGAAATTTGGTCTCTAGATTGCATTTTGGATCGAAATATAAATTTTAAATCAAAATATGGTCTGTGCATTTTACTCGATAAAAATTAATTTTGAGCTGGAAATAACTCAGCTAATTTTTAATTATTAATTGTAAAATGTAAATCTTAATTAAAAATTGGAAAATGTACACAGCTTCACATATTTATCGATTAGAATTTTCATTTGAATTTTCTGCAGTTTATGGCCAATATCTCAATAACTCGTACTAGTAACCAATACTTGCGGTTGTTTTTCTAATAGCTAAGGTCATACTGAGACTTAGTGGAAAATTTGGTGAAAAATTGTTAGTAATTTTAAGAAACACTTTTAATATATTCCGCTGGGATGATTTATTTTGTGAAAAAAAGGAATACAAAATGAATAAAAAAATTTCTCTGGTAATAAAATAACAACAAATGTTCTCTTTTGTGATAGTGCTGTCACTTGTGACGAGTTATTCTAAATTTTTCTTTATTTCTTTTTTGATTGTATAGTGGAATAATTTGATATTCCAACGAGAGGTGATTTCACTTTTGGTTTAACTCGTTGTTCTAGAGCTAGTTATTTAACTGGCTTCTAGAGACTTCTTGAAGTTTCTCGAAGTTTCTGCCATTACTGGTGAGTGTTGAGCTTTCTTTTTCTTGCTTGGTATTTTATTCCGGTTCAGCATCCAATTTAATCTCTTCCTAGGTCTTCTTCATCCGTATGGAATAGATCAATGTCATCATTAGTTGCAGGTTTAACTGCTCTTTTTTGTTCTTCATTCTTTCCTTAAAATTAAAAATTCTTTAAATTTAGTTGTAAATTAGTTTATTTCTCTTAATTGTTCACGGAATTCAGCGTTTTCTTTCTCGTACTGAAAGATATTTCCAGTTAAAGATCTTTTTTTTTTGTTGTACACATTGCTCGTTTTTGCCTAGGTATTCCACTGGAATTTGGTCCCTGGTAGTACTTTGCTTCTATTGGAACAATATCCGCACATGCAACGTGGACCCTGGTACTAAGGTGGATACAAAGACAGCCGAAGCCTTCTGGGTACTATAGGCTGAAGGGTGAAAACCGACACATGGAAATAAAATTGTTTATCATAAGATAAACAAAATTTGTATGTTATAATATTTCTAATATAACCATCGAACTTGCCAAATTGACGACTTTTGATAAAAACTGTTTTTATCAAAAAATCATCTAAGTTTTTGTTTTATTTTAAAGAAAGAAAATTAGTCAACTACGGGTTGAGATCACGAGATTACGAAAATACACACCCAGACACAACATATGACTGACATTAATTTTTGGGATCGACTAACTGGAAGAAGTTTATGGCTTCTTTTCTCCATTTCGATATGAAAACGGTGTAAAGAACTTTAACATGTGAGGTTCATGAGAATCAAATGCCGGGAATCAGAAAACTATTTAGTTGGATTTTAGTGGCCATAGTATTCAACTAAAGTGTGTTTGCGAATCACGTACATTCCTGTTAAAGGAAAGTATGGTGTTGGTCAAAACATAATATGAACCCCTCTGTTTTCTTAAATTTCGATGTGCTGAAAGCAAGAAAACGAAAAATGGCTCAAATTATTGTTCCAAATAATGCCTACTGGCTGTGAGTTATCTCAATAATCGAGATGCATGCCTCGTACTTCACTTCTTTGACTCTTTCCATCGTTAAGCTTCTCTAATGCCCTAAAGTTTTTGAATTATTCCTATTAAAAAATATTCTGTAGATCTATGGTTTCTCGTTATCAGGTCTTTAAATAATTCTTTTACCTGAATTATTAACAGACGTTCATAGACGAGGTTGTGAAATAAGATCAGAAAATTGTAACGGATTGAAAAATATTTTCAAACATATCAGAATTAACCCTTGAGGATTTTTCAACGAATCCATAATCGATTAGGAAAGTTTTGAAATTTTACTTAAATACCACTACAATTTTCGTTCAAAATTGCACGGCAGTGAAATAGGTATTAATATAACTTTGCCATTCAACTTTCGTTTATTTGAGTTGCCATTCAAAATATTTAAGCCTGCTTTGACCATTTTACAAACTCTTTGGACCCAAGTCCATTTAAATATTTTGCAACAATTGATTTTTCCACAACAACTAAAGGTGGATTGGATTACTTTTCGTATTTTCGACTTCGATTCTGAATATTGGTATCTTTATTTCGGCGAGGCGAGATAAAATTAGCAAAACAGCTTACATATGCAATAAAAAATGAAAGACAAATGAAACGGGGACCACAACTCTCAGAACGTTAAAATTACAAAATTCTCGTCTCCATCCGTTTAATCGAAGAAATCAATGCATCGCCATTACGTAAACTAAATATTTAGTTTTAAAAAAAAATGGCGTAAGTTAATTTATCAGAAAACGAAAAAGGAATTTTTCCAAAGAAAATCTAAAAAACAAATTTTTGAAAAGAAAAACTGCCATTCCCAAAAAAGGACGAATAGGAACCCTAGTAGAAAATCAATTGAAGATGACCCCGCAGCGGAAGATCAACAGACGCTGTTACTCACGAAAAGTCATTTTAATAGTGAATCTTATATTGGAAGACTAACGAATCACTAATTCAATATTAAGTTTGTTATTAAATATATCTATTGGCAGTGTCAGCACCATTTTACAGAGTCCTTTTCAGCTGTCAAACGTTAGTGCAAGCAGGATTCATTGAACGTTCACTGCGTGTACCAAAAAAAGATCGAGTGGAAAAGCAATTTTAGAAATGAGTGTAAGTGATCCGGATATTTGGAAACCAGGTATTCATAAAGTCCAGAGTTTGAACAAGAATCCGTAAGCAATTGACAGCACAAGCAAATGCACCATCGAAAAAATCCAATTAAATTTTTATGACTGACTTCTTACTTCTAAAGACTGCAATAACAGGAGTTTATTATACGGCGCTTTTACATAAATTGCATAAAGGAATCAGGGGAAAAACTTGACAACGCACGAGTACTGCGGAAACGAAAAAACCGCGAAAAAAATAATTAAGAAGAGCATTATGAAAAACCGGAGGAATTATTTTATTTTGATGTTTTTTAAAAATTAATAGGAAATGGGGATTATGGGTGGAAATTATGTAGAAAAATAAAAATAGTTTTCAAAAAAAGTTACTGTTATTTCATATACATTTAAAGAACTTATTAAAGTCCCCATAAGTGTGTACCATTTACAAAAAAAAAAAACGATTAAAAATAAAAGGCTTTATTTCACCAAGATTCGGCATTTCTACAGTAATCGGAACGAACCAAACTTAAGCCTTTTTTATTAATTGAATTTTTGAGATGAAATTTTCAACAAGCTTTTTATGACAGACATTATTTTACTAATTTGTCGTTGATTCTAAATATATTCATAAAATATGTCTTTGGAGCATCGAGCTGGCCTGCGAAAATGACCATCGCTTTCTACTATGGATACGTTATTCCTTTTTCAAACTATACTAGTTTACCAACTCTAAACTGCTCGATGGCTTCCCGTAGATGTATTATTAAATCAGTTCTCTTACAGGAAGTCGTTCAAAACATCAAAACGTCGCGGTCGTGTCAATTTATAGAAGTCGTGTTTTTTTTTCAAACGCATTTGATATTTTCGTTATATATTTTTAGAAATCAGACTATCAACTATCAACTCAAAAATTATCTTACTCATTTGTTTTTACAAAAGAAAAAAACAAGCTGACTTTTTTTTAAATAGTGAACCAGCTCACACTCAAAATCGTTTCAAACTCATTTTGAAAAAAAATATTAAAAAGAGAGCCAAGTCTCATCGGAAGAAATTAGGAAAAAAGATAATTTGCAAAGTCTTTGCCACAAATCTACAATTTTGTGGCTTTTAAATATAGGAGATCGATACAGTTTTAAAAAAAATTAAATAGTTAATTTACAAATAATGCAAACTGATAATAATGCAACAGATAATAAACGATCCCTTTTTGAAAAAAGTAGATTAACGCCCCTATGCATACAACATATCGTAGTAGCGCGACCAAAGCAACATGTCAAAACATAATGAAACGTTATGCAACATAACGCTAAACCCCGCACAATGATACAACCTCACGCAACATGATGCAACATTAAAGAACATGGTGCAACATATCGTAATATGATGCAACATCACGCAGCATGGTGCAACATCCCGAAATTATCTTATTCTTTTAGTTAAGGTTCATAGAAAATATGTATTAAAAGGTTTTAGTGCCTCGTGAAAACAATGGCTTGAATTAGTTTGCTTCCGCGCGTGTACAAAAAATATTATGAAAGTTCACAATAAATAAACAAAAAAAAATCAATTAAGTGCCTCGTTTGTAAATAAAATAACTAAAGGACTCAGTCTTCAGTTCTTTTGTAAAGATTTAAGACTGATTTTGATCAAACAAAATCGGTCATTTCTCAGAATTAGATCCTGAACTTACATTTCAAATCATTTTTATCATAAAAACGAAAATTTATTCTGACCTGGTTAGGAATGACCTACATCGATTCAAATGGCCCATTTTACATAACGCCCGGGGTTGTGTTTCATACTAATTCGCTATTTTGCAGAACCAAATCTAAAATTAATTTTGAAATCGCCCAGTTTTAGAGAAATTATTTATTAGTTTAACATCCTACAAATTGGCCGATTTCCTGCATCATAGAGCTATATCGAGAATGAATTCGTAGACCCCTATAAAAATTAAAAATGATAATTGATGATAGGAAATAAATGAAATGAAACTAAGAGTAGGGAGAGCCTTGTGTCCCAAAACAGATTGCATTGAAATTAATAAAAAAAAAAATTGGGTTATTCTGGATTGATAGCCAGATAGTATTTTTACATCAAGGTGAGGTTATCAAGACGATGGAAGCTTGGTTTCGAATTAATGAAACATTGAATTTTTAGTGTTAAAAAATTCGGTCGTCTCATCAGACTGCAGTGTCCAAACTACAAAAATATTGAAAATACTTTGAATTAATTAAAGTATAATCACAATGCCTTAGCGAATTTTAACGATTTGCTACGCAAAATTCATATAGAAATCGCATGTATGTGTTAAATACAATAAAATTCGAGGTTACCAAGGGGTTGGTAGCGAATTGCGTAGCGAATCATTAAAATTCGCTAAGGCAAATGATTATACTTTGATTAGTTCAAAGTATTTTCAATATTTTTGTAGTTTGGTCACTGCAGTCTGATGAGACGACCGAATTTTTTAATACAAAAATTTCAATGTTTCATTAATACGAAACCAAACTTCCATCGTCTTGATAACCTCAACTTGATGTTAATACAAAAAATAAAAATAAAAAAAATAGAATAAAAAAAAATTTAACAACAGGAATGTAAGGGGAAGGGCAACAAACATTTTGTTAACATCGGACATCTGAACAACCGAGTAAATTGTAAACGAATTTAAGGAATTAAAATTTCGGATTTTAACCGTATCTATACACATTGATAGTAGTTGAATAGATTATAATTTTATAAAAATGTTTCTTCTCCATCCTATCCTAATTTTTCTCAAACATTTTTTTTGCCTCAATTTAATTGGTGTCCCTAATGATTTTAACATTTTACATCAAACAGATCCTAAAAATTGTACTTTTCTTTGTATCTTAAACTGTTTAAGTTTTATCCTAATTTATTTAAGTTTCTCGAAGGACTAAACCATGGGAATATGTATATCGATTTCTTTAGGATTTTTTCTTCAATATTTTACGGTTCGTCTATTTAAATTTGCCCAATTCTATATTATGTATTGGAATTATTAATGTGGTTATAGAAAAATAACCCTACTAACCAAATTGTTTGTAAACTGTCTGAATCCAAATAGAACTTTTTAATCTTTGTCAATTTTAAAACAAATCGATCTTTTGAAGTAAAATAATGGTGGAAAGGGGTATATGATAAAAGGTCGGCACATGTTGTAGGCAATAAGAAAGGAAAGAATGGCAAATAAACAAATAGTTTAAACAGCGAGGAAATGGTGACCGACCATAAATACAGGAATTTGACGAAATGTGGGAGAGGGGGGGAGGGGGGAAATGTATCCTCAGATGTATGACTCAATATCGATGGATTAAACAGAAGAAAAAAAAATCGAAAATAGAAAACGTCAATTACATTGTGTCAAAATACAGTTTAGTGAAAGTTTATTTCTATATTAAACAATTTTTAACAAAAACTACGCAAAATTTTACTCATCTTCTTCTTTGTCAGAGTCTAATGAATCAGGGTACGAACCTAGCACAAATTTTGTCGATTAATAAAATATATAAAACGTCGATAAAATCACAATTGACGTTATTCGCCTCCGCGTAGGAAGGCAAAACTGTTTAACTTCAATCTTGCTTGGCAAGGTTTTCTGAATTTGCACAATTTCAGGTCCTGTTTCATATGGTACATTCAAGAGACGCCAAAAGAAATATTTTTATGAATTAGCCCAATCAACAAAATAAAACCAAAGTTTCCAAAAAACCTTTTGGTTAATTTTAAACGATTTTGATATGTTGTTGTGAACGTTTCACAATAACAAAAAAAATAAAAATCAAAATCTAATGAGTTTGGTTTGTTTAAAACGATTTAAATGCATTTGAAGTACGTGTTAATAAAACGATTTTTAAACCTTTCTTTCAATTAATTTAAAACGTTTTTATCTCGTATCAGTATACACTTTTACGTTTTTCAAAAACGATTTTAAAACTGCAAAACAAACGTATTTAAAATCGAAAATTTTACCATAGACAAATAAATGAATAAAGATCCCTAAACCAATGGAAAATTTATGTTTAAATCAAATTCTCGATGTCGTTACAAATGGAAAATTTTTTCTAGCGGCTGTTAGTAGAAATATTAGTTAATACTCAAACCTTATTTTGGTCTACATTATGAGCGCAATACATATTTCTCGCTCAATATATTTTTTCAATACGCGCGCGACAAATAAAAAATTTTATATTTGTGTATACAGTAAAAAAGAAACAAACGGGAAAATAACAAATTCAACTTATTTTTTATTTTCGTTTGAAAGTATCCTTTCTCTTATTCTAATATATATGTATGATTTATATTTTAATAAAACAGAATGAAATGAAACTAAAACGTACGTATTATGTATATACATACACGTATATACATATGTACTATTTAAAATAATGTTTGTGCACGATCGATAATTTCTTGTTTAGATATATAGAATTTAAACACGTGGTGACCATGAAAAGGAAGAGGATCTATTTTAGATGTAAGTATGTAGCTACGATGATTGTTTTGGTGTGCTTCATGAAGTATAATTTAAAAAACGAATATTTGGAGGAGATGATAAAAAACATCAAAAATTTATGAACGAAAGCATATTTGACGAAACGGAAAAATATTATAATTAAATGGTTTTTTAATGATCGCAGAAAACAATTACATATACATATTACATATTTGTGTTTGGTTACATTATGTATATTTTATATGCCTATTTATACTTGTTTGTCCAAATTAAATACATTCATGACTAAATTTTCCCTAAGTATACTATTAAGGATGATGCATGATTTAAATTCGATAATTTTAAAATACCTAATAATTTTATAAATGATTTTATTTTTGAGAAAATGAATAAAATCAGCTTACACCGGAAAGATGTCTTTGGGAAAATGTACTATGTATTTGGATTGGTCTCCAAAAAATTGGTCAAGCATACAAATTTTTGTTAACGTTTTCCCCTTATTCCATATTATCTGAAGCATGGTAGGACTTGGTTTGTTTCAACTACAATAGCTTTTGCAAATATTTTAAGACGTCGAAAATAAAAGCTAGTTTTTGATTTTAACTAAATTTGCAAAAACATTAATATTTCGATTGCGGTTATGGTATATACATATATAGAATTATGAGTATACACAATATCCGTGCAATTCTATTTTTAATCTGCTAACCAAAATTAAAATCATCCTAAGGTTTTAAAATGACAATATATAAATATTTCGTTGTTCGTTGTTGTCAATTGATTTACAAGCTCACATTAAAAGTGCACTGCAATTTTTCAGATACCAACCACCCCTTATCATGAAAACTACCCCAAATTTCTCTAGAATAAATGACCACTTCTTTGAAAATTTCAAAAATAGACTATTCAATATCGGATAATGGGTATCGCTTTATAATCCACATCAGAAATGCAATTCGATTGTTAAGTTGTAACTTTAAATCATGGACACAAATTTATTTAGCCATCCACTTTATTTATTAGGTGTATAACAATTTCTACAGATTTTTTCTTCGCGCTTAAAATTATATTTAAAATAGAAATATTTTCACGGTATTTTGTGATTTTTACATTATCGTGAGTTACATTACCTATCAGAATAGCAGAGTTTACAATGGTAACTGATAATCAGCATATTCGGCACTGCATTCTATACGAATTCCAATAAGGAACAAAGCTTCTAAAGCACGGGAATCAATTTGTAGTGTTCTTGGTGTCGACCTTGTGTCTTATGAATTTTGTAATTATTGGTACAAACATTTTGAAGTGGTGATTTCGATCTTAGCGACAGCCTCGAAAGTTTGAAGATGTGCGAGCTAACCTGGAATCTACAACAGCAACAGACATAACTCAGAAAAAACCTAATACCTAAATAAAATAATGCGTAATAATTGGATTCACATTAGTGATTTAAATGAATTGTAAGAAATATGTACTATGGACTTGAAGGATATAAAAATTAACTAAATAGAGTAAAATATTTTCTGGACAGTTATTTTTCAGTAAGTATCTTCTCCTGTACTAAATATTAATTTATTGCATTAATATGCCCAGTACCAAGTGAATTTTCTAAAACTGGTTATGTAAATGTATTTAATTAATGTGTAATAATCCATCATCATTAGTCATACATACTTTAATCGTATATAGTCCAATGAGTTGTCACAGATTTTTAGTGAGGCCTCATTAAACCTTATACGAAACATGTCTTTGTTTTCGGTAAGAATTCAGTGGGCTGAACTTGCTCGACATGTTTAACCCATTGCCGCACACTTTTTAATTGACGACCGTGCTCAGAAACACACATTTTGTTTTTCAATTGTTTATGACTGCCATATGAAATTGAGCGTCATTTATATGTTTGGAAGCGAAAATTATCACATTTTCTCACAGTTTTCCCATGAAAACTCTCGACGGCTATAGCCGTCATTTGCTCATCACATAATATTTTTCTATATATTTCCGGATACAGAAACAAATGACGGCTATAGCCGTCCGATTTTTTGATGATATATAGACAAATGACGGCTATAGCCGTCATTTGCGCGTACATAATAGGACGGCTATAGCCGTCATTTGTTTCTGTAGGCGGAAATATATCGAACTGCTAATCATGAAAAATCGCACAAAAAAAACAATTGATATATTATCTGGAATGTTACATCGTTTTTTCTTTGATGTATTACTGAATAATTAACAAAATAATGCATTAGTACACTTCGTAAGAATGATGTTCCTTTTTTTATTAATTAAAATATGCAGGACGGCTATAGCCGTCATTTGCGGGAATGGTTAAAGAGTTCGTAGTATAAATATTTTTTGTATATAAAATCAATAAGGACTTCTGCCTGATGACCTAAATCAAGGACAGGATCACGAAAGCCGCACGGAAGTCCCAGAAAATATTCGAACCCAATTCAAACACAATTAATTATAAACGGAACACGCAATCTAAATTTAATAAAATAAAAAACATTTTGCGCTAACATAAAAGGTGTTTTTTTAGAGGTTCACAATTTAGAATTAAAATAGAACAAAGAAAAATATTTTGAATATCAGTGAAACTAGCTTTATTGGATAGATAATTTTATGCTTGTTTCAGTTGTTACAACCCTAATATTGTGTAATAAAGGCCAATGAAACTCTATCATATTTTTCTTTTGTACAGATGTTAAGCTACTAATAGGGAAATATCCAAGAGTAATTTTCCAACGAGCAGTACAACTGACAAACATAAACACAATTACTTGGGTAGCTAAAGTATTATCATTTGGGTCGCTACCTTCAAACTAGGCATATCATGATACTGGAACCTCTCCAAGAACACGATTAATTCGTTCCGTGTTCTTTGAAATCGTGTTGTTCAATACTACAAAAAATAAAATTAAAAAAACGACACGTTTTATTTTTTGTTATGATATATAAAACACAAAATAAAAGAGAATAACGAAAATCGAGTTGTATGAAACCGTGAAATTTGAGGAAATGGGTATCCGTGTTCTTCGAAACCGTGTTCTTTGAACGCCGTGTTCTTGGAGGGTTACCTGTAATCTATTGGTGTGGAAATCATACTCGCATTTTGGATGAATGGACAACTCATCCAAGCATACATTTTCAATAACAACCTCATCTGTTTCCTTTTTTGACCGGACCAGCAACTTTCGAGTACGAAAAGATTCTGAAGTAAAACCTGGATGCCCATTTACTACTTTATACCAATAAGCAAGTGTATGAGAATGTGGCAAGCAGTTTTTAAATTGATTTCGAACATATGGCCTATGCCTTCGGAGAATAAAAGTTTAAATTTAAAGCAAACTTCCGTATTTCTTCTGAACATTTTCTGCCTAACTTTTGATTTTTAATTTTATCTCAAAAAATTGAACTTGAGTCAGAATGGTTTAAAAAATTATCCTTCTGACAAGAACTAATAAAAAATTTTTCTTCAAGTTCGTCTATCAGGTGGCCCAAAATAATATTTTTTTCTTCTTTATCTCATACTTGTTTGTCGTAGATTATTATTATTTTGTGTTTGTTGTATTTAGTCCTTAAAGAAGTCCTTCTTGAACTCGTAGAAAGATCAGCACGTGATGAGGCCATTGCTCGCTTTAACGTTATTTTATTAAATTGTTTGTATATGTAAGAAGGTTTTATACTTTTATTAACAAAATAAGAAGACGTAGTACCACTACGATTGCTAGCACCAAGAGGTGAATTATTTGAGATTTTTGTAATGGTTTGCAATTTCAAAGGACCTTTGTTTAAATCGGATATATTATCGTCATTAAATTTTTTTATCAATTCACGATGATAAAGATTTTCGAATACCATCAGTTCAGGTACTTCGTTCCGAATACCATCAGTTCAGGTACTTCGTCAATTGGTGGTAAATAATCCTGGTCATGGTCTTTATTAGTTTTATTTAAACGCAACGACTTGATTGCCAAATCATTTAATAAGTTCAACGCATAGATTGGATCTTCCTCAACTTGAGAAGAAACTTCTAAATTGGCCCAGATAATATCGTTAGCATCATTTATAGAAGTTGAATAAACGTCTTGGGAAACAAATTTTCAAACATGTTTTTTCAGTATGATATGAAATTACGGTTTGATTAATATTGGGGGGCATGTATTTTTAAGATAATTTTCAATGACGTCAAATCCACACGTTGATTCGTAAATGAACAAGATGAGAATGGCTGATTTTCTTAAAAAACTCCTCTGATTTTCTTTTGTCTTTATAAGCTTTAGAAGCTTTTTTCCTTATTGGAATTCGTATAGAATGCAGTGCCGAATGTGCTGTTTATCAGTTACCATTGTAAACTCTGCTATTCTGATAGGTAATGTAACTCACGATCCTGTAAAAATCACAAAATACCGTGAATATATTTCTATTTTAAATATAATTTTAAGCGCGAAAAAAAAATCTGTAGAAATTGTTATACACCTAATAAATAAAGTGGGTGGCTAAATAAATTTGTGTCCATGATTTAAAGTTACAACTTAACAATCGAATTGCATTTCTGATGTGGATTATAAAGCGATACCCATTATCCGATATTGAATAGTCTATTTTTGAAATTTTCAAAGAAGTGGTCATTTATTCTAGAGAAATTTGGGGTAGTTTTCATGATAAGGGGTGGTTGGTATCTGAAAAATTGCAGTGCACTTTTAATGTGAGCTTGTAAATCAATTGACAACAACGAACAACGAAATATTTATATATTGTCATTTTAAAACCTTAGGATGATTTTAATTTTGGTTAGCAGATTAAAAATAGAATTGCACGGATATTGTGTATACTCATAATTCTATATATGTATATACCATAACCGCAATCGAAATATTAATGTTTTTGCAAATTTAGTTAAAATCAAAAACTAGCTTTTATTTTCGACGTCTTAAAATATTTGCAAAAGCTATTGTAGTTGAAACAAACCAAGTCCTACCATGCTTCAGATAATATGGAATAAGGGGAAAACGTTAACAAAAATTTGTATGCTTGACCAATTTTTTGGAGACCAATCCAAATACATAGTACATTTTCCCAAAGACATCTTTCCGGTGTAAGCTGATTTTATTCATTTTCTCAAAAATAAAATCATTTATAAAATTATTAGGTATTTTAAAATTATCGAATTTAAATCATGCATCATCCTTAATAGTATACTTAGGGAAAATTTAGTCATGAATGTATTTAATTTGGACAAACAAGTATAAATAGGCATATAAAATATACATAATGTAACCAAACACAAATATGTAATATGTATATGTAATTGTTTTCTGCGATCATTAAAAAACCATTTAATTATAATATTTTTCCGTTTCGTCAAATATGCTTTCGTTCATAAATTTTTGATGTTTTTTATCATCTCCTCCAAATATTCGTTTTTTAAATTATACTTCATGAAGCACACCAAAACAATCATCGTAGCTACATACTTACATCTAAAATAGATCCTCTTCCTTTTCATGGTCACCACGTGTTTAAATTCTATATATCTAAACAAGAAATTATCGATCGTGCACAAACATTATTTTAAATAGTACATATGTATATACGTGTATGTATATACATAATACGTACGTTTTAGTTTCATTTCATTCTGTTTTATTAAAATATAAATCATACATATATATTAGAATAAGAGAAAGGATACTTTCAAACGAAAATAAAAAATAAGTTGAATTTGTTATTTTCCCGTTTGTTTCTTTTTTACTGTATACACAAATATAAAATTTTTTATTTGTCGCGCGCGTATTGAAAAAATATATTGAGCGAGAAATATGTATTGCGCTCATAATGTAGACCAAAATAAGGTTTGAGTATTAACTAATATTTCTACTAACAGCCGCTAGAAAAAATTTTCCATTTGTAACGACATCGAGAATTTGATTTAAACATAAATTTTCCATTGGTTTAGGGATCTTTATTCATTTATTTGTCTATGATTTTACATTGAAATGCTGTTTTAAAACGTTTTAAAATGGATTTAAAAACCCCATATCATAAAACCCTTTTTGATGCCATTACTCGTGTGTAGAGCGTAACATTTTGAGTTGAAATTATTATTTGTTTCCATGCGATCAAACGAGAAGGTGGTTAAACAAATATTTGTTTCTATGGTTCATAATTTTTCGAGTGTATTAATAAAAATCGATTAATTTGAATTAAAAATAGTAATTTAATTGTTGTGTACCTCAATTTTTTCTAGAGTATTTTTGAAAAAGTGTAATAACCAGTGTTTTGTGAGTAACGGTAAGTTTCGCGCGAGAGAGTGATAATTTTTAGATAAAATGTGCTACGCTACATATGAAAAAGTGTATGTAGTTTAGAATCTGCATGTGTTAGTGTGTGTATTTTTTTTAATGTGATAGAAGAAATATTTATAATGCATTGAGAAAGAGAATTATTAGTTACGATATTAATGATTATCAAACTGTAATTGTTAATTTTGTATAGTTTTATTCTAAGTTAATGCATGTGTCATTATATTATATAATTGAAAAATTATTGAAATTTGCTAATGTTGCTTGTGAATCAATTTGTAAGTTATTTCTATAAATACTTTTTAAAAATGTAAAAAATACCGTTCAGTGAATTGTGTTCATTAACAAGTTCGCGGGCACTTTCTAAATGTGTAAATCACAAATTGCAATCACACTCATTCATTCACAAAATTAATTACCCTTTTCATAAATCCACAACACTTTCGATTTAAAAACAAACTTCTCATAGTCATTATTTTTTATTTTTTTAAAATCAAGTCCAGAATTCAGTAGTCAAATCTTGCGAGAATATATGTAACGCAGTTCATTATGTATTGCGTGGTAGAAACCATTGATGATAGCGGACCAAATTATATAGCAGTACCCCAAATTTGGGGGTATGATAAAATGATGCTGCACTATCCGTGTAATAGCAAGAATGTTAACAAGGCCAGACGAACAAGCATTTCACCACAGAAGGATTGGATTAACATGCAATGTACTATTTTACGAGATGACATTGATTAGTTTTAATCATGCTAATGTAACCGAATATGTAATTAATCTTATTTTATTATCTTCTTGCGATTTATTAGCCACTCTTAAGGAAGCTTTGGAGAAGGAGAGAAAAACAATGATTGTTTCATGTAGCGAAAATGAAATATTATCTCAGATTATTTTCCAGGAATCTGCTAATTTTAATAAAAATTTTATACAGAACCTTAGAAACGACCACCAATCATTATTATTCAATTATATATTAATGTATATTTTAATTAATTAAAAATTATTATTATTATAAGAACTACTTGAATTCCAATGAAATTTCAAATAAAAATTTTTTAAAAACATTATATTTCTGAGTTTTAATTTTACTCCATTACCTACAATAGACCAGTTTGCTCTTTATGTGTGATTCCAAAAATTTATTTCAACATAGTTTTGAAATCGTTACATAAAACTTTATATAATTATAATAAACGATTTCAGCTATTAACTAACACGTTTCTAATAAACTATTTTTTTAATCGGAAAACGTTAAAATTTAAAACCGTTTTTGAAACGTTTCAATTAGTGTCTGGTTTAAAAATTGCGTTTTTATCGTAGTATAAAACCCATTTATGAAAGCTTTATTAAAATGATTCTGTTTGTCGAACGTTTCAATAACGTTTTAAAATAACGTGATTGTAGTACCAGAAAATAACGAAACTGTAAAACCATATAAAAACGTTTAAGGAGGGTTTTAAATTTTTTTTAAAGTTTTATTGAACCTGGACAAAATTGGGTGTCAGGAGGTTTCTAAAACGTGTTTATGCGGGATCTGTGACAAATTTGGAAACCAGATGGTTTTGAAACCAAAGTTTCAAAACCAGATTAATACTGGTTTTATACCAAAAATTGTTGCTTGGGAGGTTAGGGGAAAAAAATCTATTAGTTTGGCTCAAATAAGCGCCATTTTTCGATAAGTCATTGCCATTTAGAAGGCTATTTCATTTTGCTACTTTTCCAAAAAGCCTTCTCCCTATTAGCTACAAAGAGATAACAAACTTTCGCAAGCCTCTCTTGAAGTATCTTTTACCTCACAAACAGCGTTTGCCATGGACAAAATGGCATAATAACCTGTCAACCAAGCTCCCAAAGCATCTGGTTGGTCATCATGGACATGTGTGGCCTGGCGTTGTCTTTGTGGAACACGATGTCTCTTTTATTGGCTAATTCTGGCCGCTCTAGGTCGATTACTGAATTCAGGCGGTCAAATTGGTTGCAATAGAGGTCCGAATTGAGCATTTCGCAATTAAACAGCAGCTGATGATAATAGATGATTTCCTTCTAATCCCAGCAAACACACAATAAAACCTTCCTGGCCGAAAATCCTGTTTTGGCCAGCCAACCCATGATCGTTTAGACTTGATACTGTCGTGTGTGACCCAATTGTCATCGCCAGTCACCACCCGCTGCAAAAATAGCTCGATTCCATTCCGTTCGACAAAGGAATTGGAAGATGAAGAAAACACGAACAAATGGTTTAAAACTGTTTTGCTATGATAGCTCGCATGCTGGTCTGGTTCGATAATTTTCAGGATTTTACCGACATTTTCGACGATAGGCCTTCCAGTGCGTGGTGCATCTTTGATATCGAAATTACCAGAACGGAATCGAAGAAACCAAAACTGCACATGATCGACTGTGACAGTATCAAAACCATAAACACCATTTACAATTTCAGCAGCCTGACTTGCGTTTTCGCCTTTATTGAAGCAAAATTGTAAACTATAACGAACTTTCTCTTTGTTTACCTCCATCATTGACACGCTATAACTTACAACTGAATCGATCAATCAAAATAATGACAAAAAAATATCTTACATGAACCACCCTTTCCAACGAGTATAAGTATGGTCTACCGCGACAAATACATCACGAGATATATGTCACTAAAGCCATCTAGCGAAAAAATAATGTATTTTTTCTCCCACCCTGGGGGGTTTAGTTTTGAAATTGTCCAATTTGTCCAGGTTAATCATGTGGATTAAATGACTCAATGAAGTAGTTAGCGATAATTTTAGTGTATTTACTGACTTTATTTGATGGCTAATATTTGGGATTTTCACAAACCAATTGACGTAAGATTTTAATTAAGTTTTCAAAATTGTTAACCTAGATTCCTTCTAAGTACCCCGATAGAATTCGGATCTGAAGAGCTTATTTTGGACATTTTCATTATTAGTATATTATTTATAATTATTTTAATATTTTCCACGTGCCTCGCATTAAACCAGATATACTGTTACGAGGAAATGAAAATTTTCAACATAAATCAAATCAACGTCTTGAATATTATATTGTGTATGTGATGGTATGTAAGTATGTATGCGTTTGGTAAACCCAAATCAAAAAATATAATTTAAATTTTTGTGTTTTGAAACTAAGCCTTGATGAATATTTTATGAAAAAAATCATTAAAAATAAATATTTTTATCACAAAATACGTATACCAGTTGGATCTTGAGGGGATAGGTTTTATATTTTATTTGCATTTTGATTACCAAACGGTTATTTAAAGGACTATAATTTAAAATTTGTTTCGAAAGATTTTTTTTTGTTCGGTTGGAGCTTTTCAGGGTTATTTCAAAATTATTCCCAAATAACGAAGAATAGAAATAAAATTGAATTTTCTGTTGTTACTCCTCTATTCGTCTCGCTTTAAAACAGTTCTAGTCCTCCAATTAAACACCTGACTCAAACTATCAAACTGAAAATCAGTCAACAATAGTAAACTAATGGAAGTGATCGTTTATAAGAATATCAACACCTGAAGAGAACTAGATTTTATGTTTCAAGTCGCCATGTCATCTATAGTAATAAATTAACCCACGACTGTTCCAGTAATCGCGTAAAATTGCGTGACCGCGTAACTAAATTGCATTGCTGTGCAGCACGATTACAGCAAAAGTAGAATAAAAAATTTACTTCATTACTGGGAATTCCAATACAGTATTTTAACCCACACAGCAAACCCAAATCGAAACGTCCGCCAAAAATAAAATCAAACTGTTAAATCAAACAAATATCTCCCGGGAAAAGTTAATTTTTTGTATTTCTTAGTTGGAAAACCATGCAAACCCAGTTTAAATAAATATTTTCAAAACTAAATTCAATAATATTAGAAATAATTTTCTTGTTCGTCCTTTTTCGTATTCCCCGTAACATAATCTTAAACCCAGGTGGGGGTGGGATGATATAGAGGAATATCTTAAAGTAATATTTCTTAAATTATCGAAAATTTAGGGAGTGAGAATTATATTTCGAGAAAAATAGCAGCAGAACCAAAAACTTTTATATAAATCAAAAAAATTTTGAAATTTTTTTTTTAATATTTTATTTGGGCGAGGCATCAGGCATGTACCAAAAAGTATAAAAGTCATACATTTTTAAACAATGAGTATAATTTTAAATCAAAATCGATTGTTATCATGAATTGAAAAATTTATCATTTTCATACATTTTTAAATAGCTACATGTTTGCTCAAATATATACATAAAATATTTCTACAGTAACACCTCGTTGAACGTAGACTTTTATTATAACATTAAAAATACCATAGTGGGTTAAATTTGATAAATCTTCTAAAAACAATGGTATTTTTGCAAAAGTTATTCAAGTCAACGTTTTACGACGTACACCTGTAACTAGAATATCTTCAAATATTCGTATATTATAGATTTTATTGCTACCGTATATCGTATAAATTATAAGATATTCATCAAATCCTATAATGTGAAATGGTGTGGAGGCGTGATCAGGAGGAATAAGTGTAACAATTTTTTGTGCACACATCACAATTTTATTACATACATATTTATGCGTCATATAATAAATAAATATAAGTGTATGAATGTACTATACGTTTATATCGAGAAGTAATAACGTAATGTTTACATAGCTATGATGATTGCCAATGCAATCAATCATAGACCTAATTCAAAAATGGTATGTAAAGGAATGAACTAATTTTATCTACTTACGAGGTAATGAATATGATGGCAATGTACTCGTAAGATACGATATATGGATCCACTATAGTAATAAAATCGAAAATTTTCTAAATTTTCTTCTTATGGTTATAACATGTCGGTTGTTTAATTATGAGCAAAAGGTGGTTCTGAATTAGTGCAAATAAATAATGGCGGGGTGTAAATGTTGTGGAGAACGCTCGACTTTCTTTCGCCGCGAATGTACATATGTATATCTTGAATACGCCACACTTGATTTCTAAAGCGAAAAATTGTACTACAACAGACTTTTAGTCACAATTTCCCCGTAAATTTCAGAAAACTAACAAGGACAACTGTTGTTGAAACTATTGGTCATCTAAACCTAACTTTCAACATAATTGGAAATATAAAAAAAATTCCTACGTAAGTTACCACGTCCTGTACACAAATTTCCACCACATATCGTAAGAATCATATAATTGAGGGAAAATCATACTGCTGAAGTTAGCAGAAAGTTGAGCACAAAACCTACATTACCGACATTTCAACCGAAATTTCAACACAACACTACTTTATCGGCATATTTCGAGAGGAACCCATGGGCGGCATCTTTTACCATCACTTCGAATCGAAATTCGAAAAAAATCGAATCGAAAAAAGTAATCGTCGGCATGTTGTATCATTTTCGACTTTTATCGTTTTTTAATCTTGCAATGGTTTTTATAGAATGCAATGTCAGCTTCATTTTCTATTACTTTGGTTTAAATGATGAAATTTTATCATTTATCGAGATTCGAAAATGATATAGAATACCGCCATTCGAATTTCGGTTCGAAGTGATGGTACAACGTACCGCCCCACAATTATATAAAAATTACATTATCGTGCATTCGAAATTTTATCAGGAAACTACTTTATCGACATATTGCGAAGAGAGCCCATAATAATATGCATTGTTAAACTATATTACCGACCCAAAATTTAGTATGAAAACTGCATTATCGACAAAATTATAGACGAAACAAAAACTAGAAAACTATTTTGAATAAACTAAATATTTTAATAAATTTTAAAATCATATTCATGTAAATGAATTTGGCTGATGATGATGTAAATCATTTGGCGATAAACCTCGGGAAGCACAGTCGGCCCAGTTGTCGGTTGAAGCCACGTGCAACCAATGTTTGCGTGGTATATTATTTATAATTTTAGCTGTTCTGTTGCCTACAAAGGTACTCCATCGACTGGGATGACTGACAAGCCAATCTAATACTATTCGAGAACCCGCATACGTTTCCGAAATTTCTACTTCAGTTTCCTTTTATATTAATTTGATTAAGTTGGCAAGAAGCAACGCAGCGATAAGTTCAAGGCATGGTAATGAGACTTGTTTCATAGGAGCCATTTTTGTTTTGGGCCCAATTAATTTTATGAGAATGTTTTCCGATGTTTCTACCTCCGGAGATAGACCACAACAGCAAAGGCTTCTTGACTGGACTCGGCAAATCCGTGCATTTGAATGGTTTTGACTTTGGTTGTTTCAATGTATCTGGGAATCGAGACCTGATTGGCGTTCCTCAGGTGATTTCGAATTGTTTGCCACCGTTTGCATATCACTTCTGGAAGTGGTTGATCCAACTCTAGAATACTGACCCACAACTTTTGAATGAAATTTTTAATCTCTATTATGGCGGGGGCGAACCACCCTAACGGGTCAAACAGAAGACTGGCTTTGGATACGTCTATCCTTTTTGTGAATGAGTCTCTTGGTGGTAATTTGGAAACGAATGTGAATTGGTTTGTATTCGGTCTCAATTAAGCCCAAGTACTTTTATTGAGTTTGAATCGCTTTGACCATTATCATCATTTGATTAAATGCCATGAGATTAAATCCATACTGAGACAGTAGCTTACTTATGGAATTCTTTAATTGAATGAGATCCGATCCCGTATCAGCCCCGAAAGCAATTGGTATTGATGCTTAGTTATCATCGGCTGTCCTTTTTAGGACTCTTATAGCGAGAAAAGCAGAGTTAGTTATACCATAAGTAAAGGTTGTTAATCGGAAATGGCGTATTGGCTCATAGGGGTGAGTATGCCGGACTATTTTTTGAAAATTTGTATCATGGCTGTTGATAGTCGCTTGCCGATACATTTTCTCTACACATCGGCAGTTTAATCTTTATAGAATGATACTATGCAGGGTTGATTGGACCGTTGCACTAACTGCCAAGCACTCGATCAAAGAATTTCCAGATGGAGGTTTTGCCGACCCGTCAAAAACCACTTTTAATTTATGGTCGAACTGGAACGTTTAAGGACACCGTGGTGCGGGTAAGGAAAATCCGACATCATTAGTTTCTGCTTGCGGAATTTTCATCATATGATTTTGCTGTCGATATTGGGACATAAAATCTTGGTAGTCTTTGAAAATCTGGTTCACGGACGAATCTATGCTTCATGCCTCTCAATCAATAAATGGCAATATTTATGGGGTTTTCCAACTTTCGAGGTGAAGCTTTAAATGGCAATCTGACAATAAATCGTGTTTCTTCGGGAGACATTTTGAATTCGGGGTTTGGGATCGCGTCTAATTCCCAAAATTTAATAAGTGACAGATCTAAAACGACATCGTTATTTTCATCTTGTGGCAACCATTGACTTTATATCACCTCTCAATAAATTATAAACTTTTCCAGCGACGACCCAGCCTAATATAGTTTTGTATATAATCCGACGACCGATAACCTTGAATTTCGTTTCTTAAAGCCGAGTCGCTGTGCAGATTCCTGGGTAATGAAGCTGGCTTGTGAGCCGCAAGCAGTAGGAAGTATGGAATGCGCTACGACATTTTGCGAACAAAGGGCAGTCATCACTTCAGATGTCACGTCTTTCTTGGGTGGTGGTGGATCATGAGCCGCAGTGGTTTCGGTATTTTCTGGCAAATGAAGCATCGTATGATGTTTTTTCCTACAGTAAAGGCAGCGGCGATTGGACGGGCATGAAATTAGTCTTAGCCCAATCCCTTCATTTGATTATATCAATTTCGTTAAACTGTTTGCAGGAAAATAGGAAGTGGTCCTTTTGCTGGCATACATCCCAGAAGAAGCTGGATTCGCGGGTTATAGCGTGGCTCTTGATGTTATATTTTGGGAATCGGTTTTTTAAAGGATACGATTCTAGAGTGTCGCGACGAAAACTCAACCAACTTTGAGAATTTAGGATTTTTAATGTCTGTAACTGTTTCTTGAAACCAACCAATGGTCGCGTGTCTAAGAGGGTTCACGCAAAACCTTCAGTCCTCGTATGACCTCGTCCGAGGTATCCATGAGTCTTTTGATGTTAGAGGAATTGGCTGTGGAATTTTTTTACAGCACTTAAAGACGTCGATTCATGAATGGTGCTTGCGAAGAGATCATGGAATGATAGCCATTCGGTATAGTGACCCGAAAATGGCGGTATTTTGATCTTTAGTAATTTTATCTCGCGAATATTTTTCGCTTGCCTTGCATTAAGCAACACATCTAGTGTTGCATTACCAATGGCCAATGTCTTCGCTCTTAAAAATTTGTTCAAGGCCGTGACAGCGTTGTAGTAGTTTTCTTCATACACGTTACCCGATTCTTCCTCGGGATCTCGGGAAATAGGGGCAAATCGGGTTAAACCCGAAAAAGTTATACGCTAGTGATAAGAAATTCAATAGTAGAGACTCCAGAGGAATGCAGGGTGTACCTACCTTTCGAAATTGATTAAAAATCAAAAATTTATCGAGAGGAGAAATTAAAGCTCTAGTACTCACCAAAATAAGCAAAAATCTGCCAGAAACATCATTTATGTTTGAAAAATGGAAACATTTGAATGAGCTGCTATTGGCCGATCCGAACTACAACATTCCCGCACCGATTGATATAATACATTGAATTCGGATGGGTAATTTTCAGCGACTGAAAAATGGGCTCTACGAATTACGTATCCCATTCCAGAAGGATCCAACTATGCATTTGGGAGATTCTAAGCGCATGGCAGTAGCAAAATTCCTTCAAGTCGAAAGAAGGTTGTGAAGAGAACCAAATCGCAGAAAAAGTTATACAAACTTTATGCGTGAATATGAACAACTTGGTCAAATGCAGATGCTAAAAGATGAGGAAGACTCAACTATAGCATATTATCTTCTACATCATGCAGTGATGAAATCAGACAGCACGACTACAAAACTTAGAGTCGTGTTCGATGGATCGGCAAACACAACATCCGGTCCATCATTAAATGACTTAATGCTAAACCAACGTTACAATAGGATCTAATATCAATTTTAATGCGATGGACAAAAGATAAATTCGTTATCAAAGCCGACATAGAGAAGATGTTCCGCCAGATCACAATTAATGAAGAAGATGGCTATGCTCCATAAACATCGATGAAACAATTAAGACGCTCGGAATAACCTGGAACCCAGTTTTCGACAATTTTGGGGTTTAAAATATCATTGTTCGAAAATATAAAAGAACCAACAAAAAGGAGCATATTGGCAGAAGTAGCCAAACTATTCGATCCATTAGGATGGTTTGCACCCATCATCATCCAAGCAAAATTATGAATGCAGAAACTATGGATAGCTGGTGTCGGATGGGATGATACTCTAAGTATTGAACTACAACAACAATGGAGTAATTCAAAGAAGGTTTGAATGCAATTGAAAATATTACCATAAGCAGATGGATAGAACACAGGCAACAAGGCGAAATTGAACTACATGAGAAGGCATTTGCAGCAGTGGTATACTACAAGACAACAAACTCCCAAGGCACACGGTCGTTTATCTAATAGCAACAAAACCAAAGTCGCTCATATAAAAAACAGAATATCGTTACCAAGGTTGGAATTATGCGGTGGCGTACAAATGGCAAAATTATTAAAAACAGTTCAAGATTCCATGGATTTTGAACACGCTACTAACTATGCGTGGACTGATTCGACGATAACGCTTGGATGGATAACGCAGGCGATCCCAGTAAATACAAAACTTTTGCGGATAACAGAATAGCTGAAATTCAGTCGCTTATGCAACCAAATCAGTGGAATTATGTAAATTCCAATTATAACCCCGCAGATGTAGCTTGACGTGGAATGAACGCATGAAACTTGCGAAACTATAAACTTTGATGGGAAGGACTAAGTTGGTTAAAAAGCTCAAACTATCCATTAACGCTTAAACCAACTGAAGAAGCAGCCAATGAGGAACTAAAAACAAATTGCTTATTTATCAACGCACCCCATCAACCAGAGTTCATAGACTTTTCACGATTTTTATCGGCTCCTAAAATCAAAAGAACTATAACGTACTGCTACAGATTTATTACTATCCTTAAAGATCGAATACGTCAAGTTCCTAGAGAGATACCAAGTTTTCTAACAGTAGATGAACTAACCAACTACCACACAATGTAATCATAAAAACAATACAAGATTCAGAATTTGCCGAAGACATTAAACTCCTCTAACCAACGAGTAAAGCCAGAAAAACAGCAAACTATCATCAGTAAATCCATTCGTGGACGAAAATGGTTTGTTGGGGGTCGGCGGTAGATTACAAAAATTAAAACTTAAGTAAAAAGATCAAAAGCATCAACTGATTCTACCAAAAAATCATATTTACTCAAACCTCATCACAATTGAAGCACACCATCTTGTATTACACGGAGGCGTACAAGCAACTCTAGCACAAATACGTTCAAAATATTGGATTTTGAATGGTAAAGGTCTAGTACGCACAACAATCCACAATTGTGTAAAATGTTTTCGATTCAGAAGAGCAGCATCAGAACAGTTAATGGGTATGTTACCGGAAGCTAGAGTCACTCCATCTGCCCTATTCTCCAATACGGACATTAATTACGCAGGTCCATTTGCAATTCGTGTATCTAAAGGAAGAGGAAATACGTCCTACAAGGAATATATCGCATTGTTCATTTGTTTTTCTACGAAAGCAATTCACTTGGAACTGGTGAGTGCGCTAACAACAGCAGCATTCCTGGCAGCATTTAAAAGATTTATTTCAAGAAGGGGAACGCCTTTAAACATATACAGTGACAACGGTACCAACTTCGTTGGAGCACGGAACGCACTAATTAAGGAGCAACAGGTGGCTATACAACAAGCAAACAACAACGCAGCCCAGGAAGCAGCTAACCATGGAACAAACTGGCATTTCATTCCGCCCGGTAGTCCCCACTTCGGAGGCATTTTTGAATCTGGAGTCAAATCAACGAAAGGCCAAGATTTTGATGCTTTGACACCTGGACATTTTTTAATCGGGAGACCACTGATTTCACCCCCTGATTCAGATAAAACCAACATAAGCCCAAAACAGAGGTGGACTCTACTTTCAAAGATGACTCAAGGATTTTGGAAAATATGGTCTAAGGATTACTTGAACAGTCTACAACAAAAGTACAAATGGAAAGAACCAAATGCACACTACAGGATTGGTCAGCTAGTTCTAATAAAGGATGAACAACTTCCACCTACAAAATGGGCAATAGGAAGGATAACAGATACTCTCATCCAGGGTCAGATGGTCTAACCAGAGTGGTGTAAATAAAGGGTCCAAAAAACACCATCTTCAAATGACCGATTACAAAGATAAGTCTCCTTCCAACTGAGGATAATCAAGATCCAACAAGCAAATCAGATGAAGATGTAACAACAGACGACAACAATGTAGGACAACACAAGGTCTGTAGGTCTCGAGTTGCCACGCTTACCAAGAAGATCTAAGCACCACTGCTCATATTACTAATTACGTTCAGTTTTTGCAATTCGAGCGCGCACTACCATACAATATTACAACGTACGAAATCAACCAGGTATCTATTTTGAATCCATTGAAGAGCTCAAACTTACGAACAACGATTGGAACATAAAAGTGTATTATAATCTAACCAACTATTATGCAGAACTGGCTGCCTATAAGCGCTCCATAGCCAGACTAGCTAAATATTGTTCATATCCTGACGATAACTTCACAAACGACAACACACTCATATAAGGTGAGTTTTGAAAGAAGCAAACGTGGATTTTTTTTAAATTAGGAGGAAATATAGTAAACGAGTTATTTGGGGTGCTAGATGACTGGGCCGCGGTGCGTTATGAGGAGGAAATAGAAAAACTCAAGATGAACAACAACCCTTTCACGGCGTTATTAAAGAATCAAACATCAATCATAGACGCAACTAAAAACGTCTTCAAAAATCAAAAATAGACAAGAAGATGTCAACAAGCATTGGCTGGTATTCAAGAATCAGTTAGAGGAGGCCTTGGAGAACAACGATGAAACAAGCAACTTTCTAGCTCTATCAATACATACAATGTTACGCATGATTGCATTCAAGGATACACTGATAGAAGTTGTAATCGATATGCACAATAGACTCATTACCACGAGGCTTTTAACGACCCAACAACTAAAAAAAGGAAATAGATTTCATGACGAAAAATCTACCACCTAAACAAATGCTTCCCAATATCGATGACGCACATGACATATTGGCACTATACCACCTCATGACAGCCAAGATAAGGCTGCAAGGAAAATATTTGATATTTGAGATGAAGCAGCCATTAGTATATAAGGTAATATGCCAAATATATAAGGCCATACCGCTGCCTACTCCCAACAGTCCATCTATATTTATACGGCCACAAATGGAACTTCTTGTGACAGATTTGCATTGGCACACATGCTACTTCTGCCAATATGCTCCTTTTTGTTGGTTCTTTTATATTTTCGGACAATGATATTTTAAACCCCAAAAAGGTCGAAAACTGAGATTCAGGTTATTCCGAGCGTCTTAATTGTTTCATCAATGTTTATGGAGCATATCCCATCTTCGCGAGCGTTTCTAGGTAGATGTGTTGTTAATTCTTTTTTGTTACTTGCTCATTTTCTTAGATTAAAACCTCCAGCCTTCAGCAACTGTATGAGTTGTGATTGGGCTTCTAATGCTTCTTCTAATGTATCAGCTCCTGAAAGCAGATCATCGACATAGACATCTTTTAACGTTATTTTTGATGCGTTTGGGTAGTTTTTTAAATATGTTGCTGCGTGGTCCCATATGTTACTGTTTTAAGTTTAAACGTTTTAATTTCTTCTTCTTTTTCTTTAATTTCGCACCTTCTGCATAGATCGTGTAAGTTGACAAGCTGTATTCGTTCCATGTGACTCATTTTGTTAAACTTGTGGCAGCATTCTAAATTATGATTGCCTGAACACAAGATACACGATTGATATTTTTACTATTATTGCACTGAATGCTTGTTGTTTATGGCGAAGGCTATCGTTTGCTGGCGTTAATTTTGATAGTCGTAAGGGTTCTAGCAGTTGATATCCCTGTTCCAGAAACTTGAGAAGTCCGTTGGTGGATTGAAGCTCCTTAGGATTTTTTAATGACATCTCATATGAATTGAGAGTCTCGTTGTCAAGTTTTTTCGTTAGAAATGGAATTAGCCAAGCACCCCAGGTCGCAATGTCGACTCCTAAATTCTTTATTGCATGTAGATTTTCCCTGATGGTATCATGCAATATTCTAATTACGGATGCTGCTTCTTGTTGAATATTGTGTAGCGCAAAAATAGCATTGATGTGATTGTTTACTAGCAACCTTTTGTTTTGATATTTGTTGCATAGTATTTCCATCGCGCTTTTATAATTGTCTCCTATTGGCTGCAAATGTTGAATAAGTTTGCTCGCTGATCCCTCCAAATGTGTTTTGACAGATGTGATACATGATTTTGTGTGTATCTGTTAGACTAACGTTTTGATCTACCAATTTTGAGAACAGTTTATGGAACCGAACCCAATCTTGATAGTTCCCATTGAACTTTGGTATCTCAATTTCCTTTAACCTGTATTTTTTTGATTGCTGATCGTTGGTGTTTGTTTCACATGTTTCAATCGTCTTATGTACCGCCTGTTGTAGCTTAGTAGTACACTTTTCTGTACGGCTGCTAATCTCGAAGTAAATGTTGTTTTTAAAATATTCTTGATGCTCTAAGTCTTCTATTGTTGTTTCAAGCAGGATTTCTTCGCGCAACTCATCTATTTTTTCCATCGTCGTGTTTAGTTGGTTACTTTTTTGTGACAGGTATTCAAGCCGTATGCTTGAATGTTGATATTCCCAAAGTGATTTATTTTTATTAACTGCTTTCTGAGCAGCCTTTCCTTGGGATCATCGTTGTTAACTTGAATCGTCGGAATTATCAACTTGGATACTGCTTTTTGCTGCGCCGTAGTTGTGCTGGCTGTATGAGCTTTTTCGATATCCATGTCATTCAGGTCTGCTAGCTTAGTTGTTGTTGCTATCGGCAGTTTTTCAATTACGCTGTCATCTGCTGCTTTTGTAGTTGACATTGTTGCGGCTGTTTCCAGCTTATTGTTGATATCAGCTGTTATCACAAGCACGTTTTATGTGTTTACGCTCTTCTATGTAAGGCAAGTTGTCTATGCCTTCGTAGTTAATTAATAGCTTGTCGTTTTCTTTGTATCTTGTGTATATATCCGCAACTTCTTCTCTTCTTTTTTCCAGGTGGGCCTTTGTTTTCCGGGGCGCTGGATCCTTTCTTATATTTGCGATTAGTTTTTGTATCTGTTCGCCCAGATCACTTTGTTCCTTTACCAATTTCTCCATAATAAATTCATCTAGCGTGATTCTTTTTCCTCGAAGGACCAATGTTTGGCCGTATTTTGGTCAAATCCAAAATTTGATAGTTGACAATTTCTTAAAATGGTTTCTCGCTTGCTGTTGGTCAGGGCTGGACAGAAACACGTTGACTGTTGCGTAAGAACTAATATTTATTCCATAATTTATTTGATTTATATACAAAAAAAATATTTATAAAACTATTTACTATGCAAAAATAAATATAAAATTAAATGTCAATGCCCTAGTCAATATGAAGACCGATATACATAATCCATGTCATCAGCATTTAACGGATGTACATGTTTAAGGAAAAATTGATATATTCAATGTCATAATTCGATAGCATAAGTGTTGTTGTTATAACAATCTGTTGAGTGGTTGTGCGAGATTGCAGAATTAAATTTGTATGCTGAGTTTAGTCAAGCCTGATGACACACTGGTAATACAATATTTGATGTTTATCGCTCAGTCGTTCTCAAAAAAGTGAACGAGAATTTTATTTATAATTTTTTATGTTTTTTCAGAAAAAGTTATCTTAAAATTCTATACAAAAATAAATTAATATTAAACTTTAAGCTACCAAAAGCTATCTTAACTCACTGCACTTAAACTTACGCAAAGTTACATTTGAATAATATACGCAACCAAATCTAGTACAATGTTTGCTTCACGTTAACAACAAATTGACATTTCCATAGATATTTGATTTGTTTACATTTGGAATACGCGACATAAAAGTTAAGTACAATGAGAATAATTATTAGAAGAAAATTAATCTAGATTCTAAATTTGATTTCAGATCTACGATCTTAAAATTACAATATAAATGATGTCTCTACAGTATAAATGATTGGAATACTATAGTTATACAATTAAAATGGTAAGTATACATATTTATGAATTCGGTTGTATATCTTTTAGGTTGGAACTGTAGATTATTGGATGACGACATCATCAGCTGGACAACAGGATTTTCTATTTAATTTATGATATTTATTGTGTTGTTTTGTGTTGTGGATAAATAAAGTTGATTTGCGATTTCCCGATGTTTTGTGTTTTTTAATCTCATCAACATACTCCCACACCTTAAGGAATATTATTGCTTAAGTTTTACAAGTAACTTTATCAGCTTATTAGTCGGTCGTTTCACTTCGCTTTTAGATGTTTTTAACGTCACTACGCGAGTAATACCATCACTACCAGGATGAAGCGCTGTCACCTTGCCAAGAATCCATTGACTTGGATACAAATTATCCTCTCTTATCAGCACCACATCATCAACTTCGAGCTGCTCAGTAGTGTATTTCCATTTAACTCGCTGTTGTAAAGACGTAAGGTAATCCTGATGCCATCGCCTCCAAAACCCTTGAATACGCTGCTGAATATTTTGCCATTTGGACAACTTATTTTGTGGTATGTGAGTCAATATTGGTTCAGGAACGAGTGTTAACGAATCACCCACCAGAAAGTGTGCCGGGGTTAAAACTTCTAAATTAGCAGGGTCATCATCCAATCTGCACAATGGACGAGAATTTAGTAAAGCCTCGATTTGAATTATTAGTGTTGTCATTTCCTCGAATGTAAGGTTGATATTTGTGACCCTTTTCAGATGGTACTTAAACGATTTTACGCAGGATTCCCATAAACCACCAAAATGAGGAGCGTGTGGTGGGTTGAACTGGAAATAAATGCCTTTCTGCAAGAAAAATTCAGAAATTAGAGAATTGTTTGATTGATCAATTATTTGTTGCTTGAGGTTTTGTAGTTCTCTATTAGCTCCAATAAAATTGGATCCATTGTCACACCAAATTTGCTGAGGGCATCCACGTCGTGAGATAAAGCGTTTGAGTGCCGCCAAAAATGCATCAGTGTCAAGGCTGCTCACCACTTCTAAATGTACTGCTTTTACAGCTAAGCAAACAAAAACTGCAAAATACGCTTTTTCCACTGGAGAGTTATTGCGTTTCGTTCGCTTAATATAAAGTGGACCAGCATAATCCAGCCCAGTTTTTAGAAATGGTCGGCTCTGAGTACATCGTGCTGCAGGCAAATCCCTCATCTTTTGCTGATTCTTATGAAAGCGGTAGCGAATACATACAGTGCACGATTTAATACACCGTTTAATTATATATCGTGCTCCTATCATCCAATACTTGCTTCGTATTATACTTAATGTCAGTGAGTTTCCAGCATGCATATGGTTAATGTGAGCATCTCGAACCATTAATGTAGAAACTATGTGGTCTTTTGGTAGTATTATTGGATGCATGGTAGAATATGGTAGTGTTGATTTAATGAGCCGCCCCCCTACTCGTAGTAATCCGTTGATATCAATGAATGGATCAAGGGAGGATAACTGATTTTTTGATGAGAGTATCGATTTCGTGTGAAGAATTGCTAACTCGGTTTTAAATACGTTTTGTTGGACGTTACGTAGAATTACGATTTCTGCATCATTTAATTCGGTTGGAGTGATGTTCTTCTTTTGGTATCTAGCAAGCTGCTCTCGTAATGATGCTCTTCCAAATCTCAAAATATAAACCATTATCTTGCGTATTTTGAACCAGGATGATAATTTTGCAAGTAAATTTGGAACTACACCATCTTCGTTGTCTACTTCTGCCAAGAAGTTTTTGTAATTAGTCCTTTCTTCCAAAGAGAAACCAATGACTTCCACTGCTGATGATTTTGATTTCGGCCAATTCAAGTCAGGTTTACTGAGCCAAGGAGGTCCATGCCACCATAGTTGCAGTTTCGATAAGGCTTGCGGGTTTACTCCTCTGGTTATTGCATCGGCGGGATTTTGCTTCGATTCGACATGTTGCCACTTATCACGAGGAATGGTCTCCAGAATTGCTGCTGTTCTATTTCCAATAAAACTTTTCCATCGTCGCGGCACATCGGATAGCCAATGGAGCACTATCATGGAGTCGGTCCAAGCGAATACTTCTGTGTTGCTGTAAGATAAGGAGTTAATACAAAATTTCACCAACTTACATAAGAGTACTGCTCCACAGAGTTCTAATCGCGGTAAGGATATCTGCTTTATCGAAGCCACTTTACTTTTGGCGTATACAATATTTACGGTAATTTCGCCGCTCTCGTTCATGCATCGTAAATATACAACACTACCATAGGCTGCTTCAGAAGCGTCACAAAATGCGTGCAACTGATAATGCGTTGTAGTTGCTAATGATGTTAGACGCCGCGAAATTTGAATTGTTTCCAATTCCGGTAATGCTTGGTAGAGCCCTTGCCATAGTTTTGTGACGTTTATTGGTAAGTTAGAGTCCCACTCCAACTTAAGTAACCATAGCTTCTGGAGTAGCATTTTAAATAAAATGGTTATAGGTGCAAGCCAACGCAGCGGATCGTATATTTTGGCTGCAGTTGACAATAATTTTCTTTTGGTCCACTTCACTGTTTCACAACTTTTTTGTACCTTGAAAGAGAACGTGTCTTGGTCGGCATTCCATATGATCCCAAGCGTTTTGATAGAAGGATCGTCTTCAATTAATTTTGATATATTTTGGACTTCGTGTTGTGAAAATGAGTTCAAAAAGTCTTGCGAATTGGATTTCCATTTTCGTAGATTAAAGCCGCTTTCGTTCAAAATATTGACTAGTTGTTCCTTGAGCAATATCGCTTCTTGCACGTTGTTGCATCCGGTCAGCATATCATCAATATAAAAATCATTATTAATTATGTGTGCTGCAGTTGGATACAGTTCAGTAGCATTTTCGGACGATTTTTTCAATGATTTGACTGCTAAATACGGTGCACATGCCGTTCCATATGTCACGGTGTTCAGTTTGAAAATTTGTACTGGTTTCATCGGATCTTCGCGCCACAGTATAAGTTGAAAATTGGCATCGTCGACTTGTACCAATATTTGCCTATACATCTTTTCGATGTCGGCTACTAGTGCTATTGTATGTTTACGGAATTTTAGCAATATTGTAGACAGGTCGGTTTGAATATTTGGGCCAATTTGTAAAATGTCGTTTAGAGACAATCCGGTACTCGTCTTGCACGACGCATCAAACACCACTCGTAATTTAGTTGTGGTGCTACTGGGTTTGACGACTGCGTGGTGCGGTAGGTAGTATTTTTTTTCATTCTGCACTGGAACTTTGTCTGGTGATATCTGAGTCATATGTCCTAAATCGATGTACTCGTTCATAAACGATTTATATGATTTAAAAAATTCAGGATCTCTCGAGAACTTCCTCTCCATTGCAAGTAGCCGGTGATATGCTGCTTCATATGAACTGCCTAATGACTGTGACGATTGTTTAAACGGAAGTTTAACGACAAATTGTCCATTTTTAGTTCTGGTAGTAGTTTTTTCGTAGAACAATTCACATTCGTGGGTAACCGCTGGATTTGGTGGTGATGCAACTTCCTCCACTTCCCAAAACCTTTTCAATTCTTGATGGAGATCTTCGTTCAGAATTGGAATTAGTGGTTCCGTGGTAACGTGTAGATTGGTCAGACTTGACGCAGTGTTACGACATGCGCCGGCTATTAACCATCCGAATTTTGAGGACTGGAGAAGTGGTAGACCATCTATTTCTTGTTTGTCGGGATTTAGGGCTTCAAAAAAGACATCAGCTCCAAGAAGCACATCAATTTTACTAGGCACATAAAACTGGGGATCTGCAAGCTCCAGTTGGACATTTAATTTATTGAATTTCACTGGCGTTGTTGGTAATGCGTTGGTAATATTGTTAATAATATGAGCCGTAACTGTTAACGCGTAAATTCGATCGGTTCGTGAATGTACGGTCATATTGATTTTTCCTCTCGTGCGGCCAGCTGGTGTAGACGCTAGACCGTAAACAGTAACGGAAGTGTAGCTCCGCTTTAGGCCTAGGCTTTGTGCGCAAGATTCGGTAACGAAGGACGTTTGTGAGCCCGAATCTAACAATGCTCGATACAGCTGTAATTCACCGGTATGTGATTTGATATAGACGACTGCAGTTGGTAATACCGTGGTTGTAGAGGAGTAGTGTGTGTGCAGTACTTGTTTAGTAATCTGGCTATCTGAGGCTTGTGTCTGCTCATTAGTGGAATTGATTGTATTGCTTTTCTTCTTCTGTTCCCCAGAATTATGGTGATATTGTGACGTTCTATCACCTGATGATTGATCTACTGAGATGTGGTGATTTGTAGACATTGAACCAGACTGGCCTTCATTATAGTGTTGATGAATCAAGGTGTGGTGGCGCTTTTTGCAGATGAGGCATGACGATCTAGAAAAACACTTAGAACTAATATGTCCTCTTTTCAGACAGTTAGTACATAAATTATTATCCGTTGTAATCTTAAATCTAACTTCGTAATCCATATTTCGAAACTCAGGACATTTAAATATATTATGTTGTTGTCGACAAACCACGCACTCAAATATATTTGTGGGCTGCGCTACAATGAATGATTTGGCAGTCGGTTTTGTAGCATTTCGTTTATTTGTGGCATTGCAAATCTCAAGGGCGTCACATCTTTTGTTTAGGAACGTTAAAAGAGTATCGAATGTTGGAAGATCCTTGCCAACAGATTCATTTGCCCATAATTGCTTAGTTTCATCATCAATTTTAGTTAACATGATATGAATCAACCATGGGTCCCGTGTTTCAGCTTCCGGTCCCAGTACTCGCAATCCCCGAATGATTTCGTCAGATGTTTCACTGATTCTGCGTAATTCCCTTCCGTTGCCTTGCATACATGGCTTCTGCTCCATAAACGTTTGCACCAGTGATGTCACTATAGGAGTTATTTTGTTGTATCGATTGCATAGTTTCTCCCAAGCTTCAGAGTAATTACTTTCCGTGATGGTAATATGACGGATTAAAGCCGATGCTTCACCTTTAAGCAATCCCTTTAGCATTTGCAACTTGTGTACGCCACTTATACTGCGATTATCATGCACTGTAGACTTAAAGAGATCATGAAACGATGCCCAATATTTATAATCGCCGGAGAAGGCCTCGATATTTATTTTTGGTAACCGCGCGTGTTATGATGTACTAATGCCTTCGTAAAATGTTTTTTGTTGGTCAAAAAATTGTTCTAGTGTGGTATTTATATCGTGTTTTGATTCATTGCCACCTCGTTCTCGGCGACTACAGGCTTGTCCTAGTAGCTTGCGAGCCTTATAATACACTTCATCTACTTCATCAGTGACCGGTTTGTAAGCTGGATTACTAAATAGTTCAACTTCCATTTCGTTAAAAGTGTGATACCTTGCTTCTAGACTTTCTAACCGCGTTTTAATAGCCTCGAGAGTTGTTTCCTCCGTTATCTTTTCCGCAAATCGCAAAATAGTAATTATTTGAGAATGTGCTCGATCTCGCAAACGTTCCAATCGATCAGTCATTGTTTATAACCCGATAATTCACTTCACTATTCACAAAAAAGCACGAGGTAATCTAGTGATCGACAATAAATTCCACTAACTTATGATGATTGATAGATACCGTTATTGATAGCTGATACCGTTAACAATAAATACTACGGTTTTATCTCGCACTTCGCAAAGTTAATTTGCAAGTATTATTTAGTTAAAATAAATAAAATTCTACTTAGCTGAATTACAGTAGATTAATCCCGGGTATCGGCACCAAAAAATGTTGAGTGGTTGTGCGAGATTGCAGAATTAAATTTGTATGCTGAGTTTAGTCAAGCCTGATGACACACTGGTAATACAATATTTGATGTTTATCGCTCAGTCGTTCTCAAAAAAGTGAACGAGAATTTTATTTATAATTTTTTATGTTTTTTCAGAAAAAGTTATCTTAAAATTCTATACAAAAATAAATTAATATTAAACTTTAAGCTACCAAAAGCTATCTTAACTCACTGCACTTAAACTTACGCAAAGTTACATTTGAATAATATACGCAACCAAATCTAGTACAATGTTTGCTTCACGTTAACAACAAATTGACATTTCCATAGATATTTGATTTGTTTGCATTTGGAATACGCGACATAAAAGTTAAGTACAATGAGAATAATTATTAGAAGAAAATTAATCTAGATTCTAAATTTGATTTCAGATATCTACGATCTTAAAATTACAATATAAATGATGTCTCTACAGTATAAATGATTGGAATACTATAGTTATACAATTAAAATGGTAAGTATACATATTTATGAATTCGGTTGTATATCTTTTAGGTTGGAACTGTAGATTATTGGATGACGACATCATCAGCTGGACAACAGGATTTTCTATTTAATTTATGATATTTATTGTGTTGTTTTGTGTTGTGGATAAATAAAGTTGATTTGCGATTTCCCGATGTTTTGTGTTTTTTAATCTCATCAACACAATCGATGACACAGCTGACATATTGGTACTATACCAGCTCATGACAGCCAAGATAAGGCTGCAAGAAAAATATATAATATTTGAGCTGAAGCTGTCAATTTTGTGTCCGATGAAATTTTTTTTTTTTTTTTTTTTTTTTTATTTCATTACCAGCTTAATCATTATAAATAAAATACATTGTGTGTAAAACATTATTAAAACTAATAAGATTAAGAAAGTAAGATAAGAGGACCATTGGATCAAAATAGATCACGTGACTGGTCCCCTGATTCTAAGCCACAAAAAAATATTTGAATTCTATTTACAAAGAAAATCAATTTAAAATCAAGTTAATTTACAGTTAAAATTAAAATTAAGAGAAACAAAAATTGTATAATAAAATTATAACTACATCTTAATTATTACACATGAATATATTAAAACCTCTTAAACTACACCATTTAATTTTAACATATATAATTTTAAAACCAATAAAAACAAAAACAATAATATTTTAAACCAATAGTTCAAAAAGATGGTCAATATTTTTAGTTTGATGAAGCCATTCTTTAAGGTATAGTGAAAAACTAGAGAAGTTACCGCACTTACGAATATCCAACGGTAAATTGTTAAAGATGATTGGTGCAATGACATTAATAAAGTTTCTTCTTAGATCTAATCTAAACTTAGGAATATGTTTCAAGAAGGTATGATTTGATCTGAGATTATACCCTGCATGAGTCACAAAATTATTCCCACTTTTAACATAGAATATTCTAAGTACCTTGAAGACGAAGATGTGACGTAGAGGAAGTATGCTGAGATTTTCAAATAATGGCCACGAAGGCGAAAAGGATGGTTTAAAGCACATTATTCTGATTAACTGCTTTTGTCGCACGTAGATAGGACGTAGTGTAGCATTGCAAGCACTACCCCAACATGATAAACCATATTGCAGTATTGAGTCCGCTAATGCAAAGAAAATCGTCCTAAGTAAATATTGCGGACAAAATAGCCGTAAGACATACATTTTTCTGGAGACCAATGATAGTCTAGTTTTCAGCCCTTGTGTGTGCGCTTTCCAATTTAAATCTCGATCAATAATAATACCTAGATATCGAAATTCATCAACAGTGTTCACTAAGAAGCAGTCATTAGGAGGGCATTGCGTGTTATTGCTTCTGCTGCATTTGAAAGTATGATACGTTGTCTCAAGATACAACGATGAGGTATCCCTAAAATGTAATAATTTCGTTTTGTGACTCAAAACAAAATTATGTGCTTCCAACCAAATAGACAAGCTTTTTAAATCATGATCTATGAGCATGATATTATCTTGATAACTTGGACTAGCATATGTAAACGAGAAATCGTCAGCAAAAGCAGTTGGAGACCCTCGAAATTGTTGTCGAAAGATACCGTTTACATACACTAAAAATAATAAAGGTCCTAAAACAGAACCCTGTGGGACTCCCACATTTATCGGTAACTCTTTACTTAATTGTCCATTTACTCTAACCAATTGCGTTCGCCCATTCAAATACGAGGACAACCAATCCCGGGTTATCCCTCTGAATCCACAACAATATAGCTTTTTTAACAATGTGCTATGTTGAACTCTGTCAAAAGCCTTTGTTAAGTCTATAAATAGAGAAGATACCTTGGACCCTTTATCAATATGTTCAGTTACTTGTTCTAGGAAAGACACGATAGCTTGTTCAGTATTTCTATTTTTCCTAAGACCATATTGGTCGGGAGAGAAAAAGTCTCTTTTTTCTAGGAAGAAAACGATTCTACTTTTTATGGCTTTTTCAAATATTTTCGAGAAGACCGAAAGTAGAGAGATTGGTCTATAGTTGTTCATACTAGTTTTATCATTATTTTTAAAGATCGGAACAACTAAGGCTCGCTTTAACGATGTAGGAAAAATTCCAGTTACCAAGCTTAAATTGAAAATAAAAGATAAGACATCAACTAAGAACCAGGACATTTTTTTGACAACATTATTTGAAATCCCATCCAAACCAGGAGTTGAATTATTTTTTAGCGAAAGAATTGTAAAATACACTTCTTCAGATGAAATTTCCGAAAAAACGCAACTATCTATAGATTGGTAATATTGACATATTAATCTATTTTTGTCATCATCCGAGAGGAGACTGGCAGCATTAGCATCACCAACACTAGTAAAGAACTCGTTAAATTCATTAGCAATCTGCACTGGACCAGATATTTTGCAGCCTCTTTGATTAACAATTTCTTTAATTTCGACTGAATCAGGCTTTCCGTTAATTATTTCATTGACTGTTTTCCAATTTTTACGAGCATCACTGCCATTGTTGCTGAACTTTTGAGAATAAAAGCTTTTTTTGGCTATATCAATTTGTAGGTTAACAGAGTCACACAGCGTCAAGCTATATTGTTTCAATCTACGGTTGCTGGTATGTTTTTTTGCAAGGCGACAAATATTATTTCTTTTACGTATTAGTCTCAATAAATCATCAGACATCCATGGCTTTAGCTTCGTTGCTCTATTGGCACACAACTTAATGGAAGTGCTTTTTTTAATGTGACCTTTGAAGATTTTAATAAAATTATCGTAGGCCTTAGAAGCATCTAGGCAAGAATAAACATCAGTCCATACTTCATACAATAGTAGTTCCTTTAGCTTATTGAAATCAATCTGTAAAACTTCAAAGGTTCGCCGAGAAGTAGATTTAATGTTAAAGGTTCCTGTTAATTTAATTTCAATTAAACAGTGATCTGAAATTTTTAGGTCTAATACACTGTAAGAAACTACCGGAAAATACCTTTGATCAAATCTATGAAGTACATTATCAATACAAGTAGCTGTGGTATTTGTAATTCGTGTTGGTTCAAGAATATTATCCAAACCATGTTCCGATAATAAAATTAGCAGCCTATCAAGCATTGCGTTCTGCTTGAGGAAGTCGATATTAAAATCACCCATGATAATTAAGTTAGAGTGGGATAGACCTTCCAAAAGCCCACTGAATTCATCAATAAAACTGGAGATATCTGTATATCCAAGACGATAAATACAAATAATACAAACTAATTTAGAATTTATAAAGAACGTCAGACCGACCGCGTTGAATGTTTGGAAAAGTAGATTAAATTGTTTGCAATTTAGACTGCTATGTGCATAAACAGCAACACCTCCTGAACGTTTATCATGCAGGCAAGACGTGAATAGATCGTACCCCTTTACACCATAATTCTCGACTTCATTGTCGTAAATCCAAATTTCAGACAAACTAATAATTTGAGGCTGTAGATTACCGGACCCAATGTATACAAGCAGCTTATCTAAATTTTTCCTTATACTACGTATGTTTTGGTAAACAAGATTAAAGTTCATTGAGCTGCCCATTGAAATTAATAATAATCAAATTAATGTAACCATTCATAATAAATAAAATTATTATTTTGCGCCGCTTAATTAAATTGGTAAGACTACCGAGCCATTCATCAAAATAAAAATATCGATCAAATAAACCGACCATGTAGTGGTAAAAAATATTGTAGTGTAGTTGAGCCTTTAGACAAATGCCAAAAAGACATTTATAAGGTTTTAACTCTATTCCAGTATGACAACAAGACAAAACAAAATTATTTGATGTCAAAAGAGAAAATAATAATAATACATAGAAAACATGTAAACAACAACAACAATAACAATAATAATAATATACAGTGGATAAAAAGTTGGAAATATAGTTGATGTGAAGTTTGAATAAAAAATTAATAATAAACAGAAATGCAAGTGATCTAATTCTAATAAAAGTGAATATAAAACTATAATTACTGTGATTCCAGAGTGTGAATGATGATGATGTGAATGTGACCAGTGGTGATTCAAGAGTGTGTGATTCATATTTCAAGTCTGCAGATATCGGCCTTTGACTGGATCTTAAATGTGCTTTAGGTTCCTTTACCGGATGATGAACCATTTGGAGAATCATGATGAGGTGTTGTCTGCTTATCCAACCGAAAAATATCATTGACACTAAAGATATGGTGGATTGTCGATTCAACTGTCTTGCGTAGGAATATTTTCCCATCTTTGGCCCATAAATACTTGTAGCTGTGTGCACGTTGCAGTTTCTTGGCTTCATTATATAATTTTGACTGAAATTTGGTGAAGTGCTGCATAACATAATATCCTGTTTGTGTAGCCGAGTTAGATGAACGACGATGCATTTTAAATTTAGTTAAGATATCATTCTTAATCTCAACAGAATTTAAGGTAATTATGTATGAGTTTTTTAACTTTGATGTCGAGTTAGGAGTATGATACATTTTTTTTATTTCAGTTATCTCCGCTTCACAATTAATATGTCGAATGGCATCTGAGATGAATTTGGGGATATTGGGAACATCCATAGGCAAACCACCAATAACAATATTGTTCACAATTTCTTTCTGTGAAGCGACATCAAGTTGTGCCTCCAATATATTAATGCGTTCTTCTTGCTTAGTATAATTTTGTTGTATCAAATTATATTTTTCAGCTAAGATTCCATTATTTGCAGCAATAGTTTTGAATTCGATTTTAATTGCATCAAACTCGTTACAGACGAACACCTGAGATTTTTGGATGTCAGAGATCAACGATTTGACTTCCGCGAATTGTGTATCTATATGCATCATCAGGGTCCTGATTGCATCTTCAAATTTTTCATCAGATGTTTTCACTGTTTCTGTCGATGATGTTGCTGAAGGCTCACGATTGGAGATGAATAACTTAGCACATTCAGGAGAACAAGCCCAATTAGATTCAGCTGCTTTTTTTATTTTAGCTGCTCCAATAATACCCTTACATGATGGGTGGTACAGTTTCTGGCAGTAGCCGCACATCACAGCCGATTGTTTTTGTGATATCACCTTCTTGCATGAGGATGCAGAACAAACCGAGTTTAGATGGAAACTATGAGACTCCTCCGCATTTTCATAAAAAGGCATTTTTGTGACAACCAAAATACACTTGGCGCGAAATATTTTTTTTGTTATTTGTTCTTTTTATTTATTTTTTTTGTTTCTCTTTACGAGTATATAAACTAGTTTTTAGATTTAATTCAATATAAACTAAACTTTTCTGATATATATTATAAATGAACTAATCTTGGGAATATTTAAATATACTAGTTTTACTTAAATTGATTTAATTTTTATTTTTATTTATTGTTTGGTAATTATTTTACGTCCGCACTGACTTCAGGTTTGACAAAGAATGATTTATTCGAGATCAAATAAAAACTCACGTAGTGTAAGTTTATCCGGATTATTGCTCCGCAACCCAGAGAATTCTCTAACAATAAAACATGATTTAAAATATTACGCAGGCAATGGGCAGACTACACAAGAAGAATTTAACTAAATTAATTTATTATAGGGGACTTTTACAAAACAACATCAGATGGAGAATCCAATTAAACCAATTACAATTAATAATTAAATTTTTTTGCTGTGTTATTAAATCATATATACAAATGCGAAACGGTATCGGAAAATTTATGGACGGAAAATAATAGATTTAATTTTTTCGGAAATGCTATATCGTTTGGATCTTTATTATTTTTTATGCCATAACCATTTTGTGTATTAGGCCTATATTACACTCATTACTATATCGCTAAATTGTGTAATGACAATATAATTACGATGTACAATTAAATTTTATATTTTTGGGGAAAATTATATTTAGAATATGAAAAAATAATAATTTGTGTGCGTCGATGGATAGGTGTGTGACATTTGCCGATAAGCCAAATTATACTAATCAAGTGCGTTGCCCAATTTGTTTGATTAGCAAATAGTTTATTGACAAATTAATCATCAACTCTAATTTTTTCGTTCTTAAAACCAATTGCGGAACACCTGTTTGATAACAACAACAATTCACAGAAAACGGGAACACGCTTTGAATATGATATGAATAAAAAATTGAGGTACTTACCCGGTTTCGGTTGCTGCCGCTACTGGTGTTTTACAAAAACACAAAGCTAATATAATACTTGAAATAGCGTAAAAACATAACGTATGCCTAATTATTATAAAACTATTATTATTATTATTATTGATTGACGTTGTTGTAGTTGCCGTAGTTGTAGTGGTTGTTGGTACTGTTGTATGTTGTTCACTATTAAATTCTACTAAAGTTGTTGCTGCAGCAGCGATTGTATCTGATGTACAATTATTTATGTTATGCTCGTAATTTTTTGTATAAAAATTATTAAAAAATGATAATTTGTCATTACAACTATTATTACTATTACCACTACAATTATTATTACTTAAATTTATATCACTTAAACGATTTCTTGCTATAATTTCATTATAAAATGGTTTTATATTATTATCCGAATTAATCGTATTGGAATTAGCAAATGATTTACAAATATCGTCATTATTATTATTATTACTGTTAATGCTATTATTATTTATGTCAAAATAATAGTTAGTGCTGCTTCTATCAGATGTCGCAATTTTCAAATATTTCTTTTTCGCTCGTGTTTTGTGTCGCGGCAATTCGCACATGAAACCCATATTATGACATCTGAAAATAAACAAATAAAAAGAAAATTATTTAATTTAATTAAATCTAAAATTAAATTTTCTAATTACTAATTGTTTCACGGAGAGAAATAAGTTTGTATTAATTATTCCAAACTTAAGAATAAAATGTAGTTTAGCAGTTCGGTTTAATTTATTCCATTTTATGATAAATTAATACTTTACTTTTTAATATTATTCCTTTCATGAATAAATACAACTTCAGAAATTTTATAATTCGAAATTATTAAGTAATCCTTAAAAGAATAAAAAAATAAAATGTAAAGTTAATGGAATCCGCAAGATATCATGATATTGATCAACCAACTATATATTCCTATAAAGCATAAATTAAGCAGAGCTTAAGAAGATATTTTTCTGATTGTAGTTATATACCATACACTCACATAAGTATTCGTTTTTTAAACCTTATAAAATAAACTTCCGAAAGGGATCTACATATATAGACATACGTCCAAGGCATCTTCCCCTAATGTAATTTATCGGAATTGGAATAGTTCTATTCTAAAAGTATAGTATACAATATGAACACTTTTAAATTTAATGTAATGCAGAATTATTCTTATTATGAATAATCAGCAGTATTAAGGACTATATTATTCCTATTTCAGCAGAAACATAATTATTCCTATACGGAGTAGAACAAACAATATATAGAGAATATTGTTCTGATAAAGAATAAACAACAAAATTCGCATTACAGCAAAACCAAATTTATTCTTATAAAGAACAAACTAAGAAGTGCTTAGGAAGATATTATTCTCATTGCACTTACATAACTGACACTCACGTTTAGGTAAAACCATATCAACTATACTTTAAAATGAAAATTAAATGACAAAGAGATCTTCACATAATGTAGCTCATTATACTTCATAATTAAGTATATTAAATTATTATATAATTTTATATTATATTACCATATATTCAAATAAGTACAAATAAAATGCAATATTATTCTTATTATGAATATATTAGCGTGCTAAGGAATATTTTATTCCTATTTCAGCCAAAACAAAAATTATTCCTACTTGGAACAGATGAAACAGTGCATAGAACATATTATTCTGATTAAGAATAAACAACAAATTTCATCTTTCCTATTAAGAATAAACTAGCTGACCTGTGACTGAATAATCAGTCACGTGAATACATTTTATTGAACTTCTAGTTAAGAAATGATTAAGTAGATTTTTTAAGATGTAAATTTGATGCACGTTTATCAAAAATAAAGTAAATTCATATACGCGGCTAATTTTTAAATATTAAACGGCAAGCATGCGCTCAAATGCACACAGTATGACTTACGTGCCAAGTCAAATACTCATATCTCAAACGGGAAGCGCGCGCTCGGGATCATATAATCACTTACGCGCCCAGACCAAATATTCAAATCTCAAGTTCGGCGTAAGACATTTTCATTATCCACTGTAGCAGTTGTTTTACGAAATGCATCCAACTGCTTTTCGTTAAACAGTTGAATTCGTAATTCAACTTCTTCGGCTTCTCGAACTGTATCGAAGACTTGCACTTCTACGGGACTTCTTGGTGGAGTTAGTAAGCCGATATAAGATAGTAGTGCTGTATAAGAATTATGTTGATATCGTGGAGAGCCAAATTTTTTGCTACATTTTCAATATGGTGTCGGCTGTAGTCAATAGCCATATCATCTGCATACTTTAGTCAGAGATCAAGAGGTTTTGAAGGTTGACAAAAGCAACAAATATAAGCGAAAGTCTGTCGAAGCTGTCTTAGCATTTGAAAGACTTCAGTTTCTGTTAAGCAGTGATCCCATTCATCATCGTTTACCAGACTAAGCAACGCTTCATCCTCATTACCTGATTCGAATGTAATCGTTTGTTGATTCGGTAGGTGGACAGAGAGACGCATCACGGCATAAGATCGATCATACATTTTCGACTCGATAAAAAATAATTTGATATATTCGCGCTTTGCAATAAAGTAGTTGACATCATTCTGGTGAACAAAATATAAATCGTAGTTTGCTATGAAGCAAGGTGGATTAAAACGGTTATAACAATGAATTTCACAAATCTCGTCCCTCTTGTAGACGTAGAAATTAACGCTACCTACATTCGATGAAAATCACCAAAAACAAATTCAGGGTTTCAATAAAACAAACTCATGACAAACTCACATAGCGTCAAATCTTGGAAATTTTTTGAAACCACCTGAGGTACCCGTTTCGGGTAATTCCCGGTGGAATTTTTCCGATTTTTGTAGCCTATGCACAGCACAATATTTATGTCGACCTACTCTGAAAAAATCTAACGGATCGGATCATGTTTAGGGGTGATTTTAGGGTTTAGTTTGAAAAAATTAAGAAAATTAATAAAATAGAAGAAGATAGATAGATAGATAGAAGATAGATAGAAGCTAACCTGTGACTGACTAATCAGTCACGTGAATACATTTTATTGAGTTTTTGGTTAAAAAATAATTAAGAAGATTTTTTAAGATGTAAATTTGATGTACTTTTATCAAAAATAAAGTTAATTCACATACGTGGTTAATTTTTAGAACTTAAACGGCAAGCACACGCTCATATGCGCACAGTACGACTTACGTGCCAAGTCAAATATTCATATCTCAAACAGGAAGCGCTTGCTCGGGATCACATGATCACTTACGCGCCCTAACCAAATATTCAAATCTAAAACGGGAAGCGCACTCTTGGAATCACATGACCACTTACGTGCCCAAACCAAATATTCAAATCTCAACTTCGGCTGTAGGCACTTTCATTATCCAGTGCAGCAGTTGTTTTACGAAATGCATCCACCTGCTTTTCGTTTAGCAGTTGACTTCGTAATTCAACTTCTTCGGCTTCTCAAACTGTATCGAAGACTTGCACTTCTACGGGACTTCTCGATAGCGTTGGTAAGCCGATCATAGCTCAAGAAAGTCCGTGCAGTATAAGAATTATGTTGACATCGTGGAGAGAAAATTTTTTTGCTCCATTTTCAATATTGTGGCGGCTATAATCAAGGGTCATGTCATCTTACCAGACCCCGTGCAGCTGTAGCTTCTTTGAAGGTTTTGTTAATAAAACCATTGAATGTTCGTACAAATTCAAATCTGGTGGAACCTGGAATATGTAGCAAAAGCAGCCGCAGGAAGAAACGCTCCTCATCTCTCAAGCTTACTGTATACATTCGCATGCAACAACCTTCTCTGAGCCTCTTTGATGAAGTTGCCATTTACCGCGTACGTAAACGTAATGGTGGGGAATGTCAGTATAAAGGAAATGAGGTGCGTGTTGCTCATTGAATTTGAGCTGAAATCATGACTCAAGGTTCATTCGGCCAGTTTGTGGTGCAAGCAACGCATCATCTTCATTACCTGCTTCGAATGTAATTGTTTATTGATTCGGTGGGTGGACAGGAAGACGCATCACTGCATAAGATCGATCATGCATTTAAGATTCATTAGAATTAAGAGCATTAATATAATAGATAGAAGATAGATAGATAGAGTGTCATGACAAAATTGTATTTTTACACTCACAACTATTAACACCAAAATGTATGTAAAATCATTTTATGTTCTCTGTTTTGTTTAATTGAGATTCAATTACAAATTTTCTACTCATTTTGTCATCACAGTGTGTCATCACAAAAACATCGGCAATTTTAATAAATTTTGTCATTGTCACGGTGTAATGCGCATGATCATATATTCAATATAAACATATTTTGTCATGGCATTCTGGCGTCGTGACAAAATTTTGCTGAAAACACCTGAGGTACCCGTTTCAGGTACTTCCGGGTGGAATTTTTCCGATTTTTCTAGCAAAGGCACACCGCTATATTTATGTCGACCTACCCTGAAAAATTTAAACGGATCGGATCATGTTTAGGGGTCATTTTAGCGTTGAGTTTGAAAAAATTAAGCGTATTAATATAATAGATTAAAAAGTGCTTAGGATGATATTGTTCCGATTAAGAATAAACATATAAATTTATTCCTATTGGGAATATGTTAAACACAAACAGTAGTAGGTTATAACCAATAATAATTATAAATTAAATTGTTGATCAGTATTCAGTCGACATTTAGATTTTCAATTGCAAATACGTGTAGTGTAGTGAAATCTTAAAAATTTAAACAGTGTCATAAAAGATAAATAGTGGTAAAAAAGTACATACATAATTTTAAACTTAAAACTCCTTTTTTATTGGTGAGTTTTGTAACTACTTGTTAATACTAATTATATACATACTAAATTTAGTAACGTGTTATAATATTTTCTATTTTTACTAGACATACAGCGGTTTAATACAGTTAATTTTGTGATTGTTTCATCATTTTTGGAAAAAATTACTACAGGTAGTTTATTAACCGCAATTTGTCTTAGCTTACTGCATTATAATTACCAAAATCTTCATAAATAGAAGTCGTGATAGCATAACGTATGATATAAAAACCCTTTTGAAAGTTAAAATGTTGTGAATGTTAATTAGCTACTCAAAAGTGCTTGGTGCAGAAACTAATAGTTATGCAAAAAATGACAAGTTGTAGTGTCTTCTTAACGGATCTTAGTTAAATCGGATTTTTTTTAAAACAGCTTAATATAATATAATAATTATTTGTTTTTGTTAATTATTTATTATTATTATAGTTATAGTGTTATTTTTTGGACGAAAACGATTTACTATAAAAGCTATGTACAAATGTGTACGTTGGTCCAAAATACAAACAAAAATAATTTTTTACCATGATGCTTTTTCCGTATACGCACAACTGTGATCGCGGGCCGGAAAAGGGATGTGTCATTTAAAGTTTGCGGATCTAGCTGTTTATGAAGATTTTGCATTTACACATTAACGTTTTAATTTTTTCACTTTTTTTTGGTTATTGAACAATTGTTCTTGAAGTGTAAATGGTAATATGTATTTATATAATATTGTATGATTATTTTTAATTTTATTTTTAACTTCCATAGTGAAATTTTCCTACTAGAGAACGAATTTTAATATACAGGTAACCCTCCAAGAACACGGTATTTGAAGAACACGGTTTCGAATAACACGGATACCCATTTTCTCAAATTACACGGTTTTAAACAACACAATTTTCGTTATTCCCTTTTATTTTTCTTTTGTACATCAAAACAAAAAATAAAAAATAAAACGTAACGTTTTTTTTATTTGCTTTTTTGTAGTCTCGAACAACACGGTTTTAACGAACACGGAACGAATTAATCGTGTTCTTGGAGGGTTTCCTGTAGATGCTAATTCTTCCATAAATATTTCTTTTTATAATATTCTATTAATTTAATCTTCTTCTTTCTAATATTTCCATCCAATCATTGCCAAATACATTAAGATCGGATTTTGCAACGTAGACCTGCCCGTTGGCTTCGCGCTCGTACAACTTCAGTTTAGCTTGAAAACTGCTCATAATGTCGACGAAGTCACCAGTTGCGCTGATCGCCGGTTCATTACAGGAGGCCAAAACTAAAATTCATAAAATTTCCCAGTTTGTTCGTGAGATGATCGTCCAATCTGAACCCATATCGAGCTGTAGTAATACTCTGCGGTTATTGATGGACGGGTGACATATTTGCGTGTGGACTCTGATCTTGCCTGAACCGCAAAAAGAGTTAATGCCATAGGCTTGCGTAGCAGAATAGTGTTGGCAAATTTCTGGTAATCTTGATTAGTCAGTTTCTGCAGCAACAACCCCACTTTCGCCGTCTCCGTCAACGATGTCGTCTCTACGGTGAAAATTGCTTCATAGCGAGCATACCACAACTCAAATGTTGCACTTTTTTCCGCGACATATATGAAATTTTCCATGCGGTCTGATAAATTCTTGACGAGCGAATATCCTTGTGTCATGCTTTCTACTGCTTGCGGGGCTTGCTGCTGGTTTGCGAGACGCTTTAACAGTTGTTGCATCATTTCATCTTTTTTCTGAGATTCCAGATGCATTTGCTGCATTTCGGCACTACGTCTTTCGATAGCTCGTTTGCTTATCCCGGTAAATTCCCACTCAGGTGGTTGGCGCAAACGACTCAAACCTGACGGTTTCCAGGTATATAGACAGCTAGTATATAAGCTCCAGGAAAATCGGTTAAAACACGCACAAACTTTTAATTTAAAACTTTTTTTATTTTTTATTAATTACAGATTACACACTTTATTTTTTATTAATTACGGATTACACACTTTATTTTTTATTAATTACGGATTACACACCTTAAGAAGTGTTACTCGTTGGACAGAATTCTTTTGAATACTAAAAAAACATTTTGTAATGAAAACTTACAAATATATACTAAATTATTTGACTAAAATTCCTGCCGTAAGATGGCATTAACAAAGTACTTTTTGGTAGCACCTTGGATAATAAATTTATCTTGGTTGGTTATAAGTGTCAAAAATGATTTTGTTTTTAGTATAAATTCCTTAATTTTAGATTTTACAATCATTAATAATAATTTAATAAAAATTATAACCTGAGATTGACAAAGATAAGTATGACAATAATGTAAATGTACATTAAATATTAACATAATATAATTTTAGGTGATGTTGCAATTATATAATACAAAACAGCTGATCATCTGTAACAACATATTTGCCCTTGAACTTGAGACTTTATAAATTTGTGTAAGTGTGGTTAAATAAATATATAAAATAATAAATTAGCGTTAATTAGTTATTTATGCTATCTGAACACTACGTTGTTTATTATTTCGCTGCATCTGTCGTAGTAAATCTTCTATTAGTTTATTATAAATTTTGCCTCGTGTTCCCTAATTGTTTTTAAGGTTATGTGACTTAACCGAATCGCGTGTTTTCTAACTTGATTGATTTTTTAAATACGCAAGTTCGTATTTTTCTCGTCGCCACTGTTGTATAGTATATCTCGTAATTGAAACACGATTTACTTATATACTTCATATATTTAACTAGTCTTTATTTCTTAAACTTCTCTATTCGACAGCTCAAAGAGTAATAAAATATAATAAAACTCCCATCTAAAAACACGTCCCTTCCTGACGTTTGGTAATTAGTAACACCATCACTTGGCGTCACCACAAGAATGACCGATGCCCTGAAAAATACAATGCATTCTAGTAAGGAATAAAAAAAGTTCTTGAATATCACAAACTAGCATGGCCCAATGCTCTGGAAAGTATAACTGAAAAATAAAAAGAATACGAAGTTTGGAACTTGAAGCCACCTTGCATAGAGCCTGATGGTCAACTTATTAGCTGTCGATAATATTCTACAAATGCAGGATGAGATACCAAATTAAAAATAATTTAATTTTAAACGAAACCCTCCCCCGCCCCGTTCCTTTTTAGTTAACTGTATGGCATTTTAACATTTGAGTTGCCAACTTCACATTTTGGTGATATAAATGTGCTATTTTAGTGTTGTAGCTTATAAAACTACGATATTAATAATGAGCAAAATATCATTAAACTGATTATTACGCCACTCTTAAGATATGCACATGTTGGTGCGAATTTTTATATGAAGCCAGTGCCGTAATACCATTACTTGTTGCGATTTTGCGGTAAACACATGAATAATAATATTACCCTATTAAATACAGATTTTATTTACGATGCTTGCTACTGGAGTTGATTTTCTTTTTTCTGAATATTTACTTTAAAAAAATTATTACCAATTATTATAATTTGCAAAGCTAAATATTTTTTGCGACAAAAAAGGATGTGATTTTTGCCATTATCAGGTGCATTTGTGGTTTATGTTTGATATTTGATATTGATGGCCAAGAGAATCGGTTACAATTACAGATATTACGCTCATATTTGCCAGCGACAATTTACAATGTACGTTAGCGATGTCGGTCAAGCCAATACTAATGCTTTTATAGACTCAACAGTTGGAGCAACTACTCTTTAAAATTTTATCCCGAACTGGCTGAAAATGTTTGAAGATTTAGTTTAAATTCCCTAGCCAATAAATATCTTATCCTTATTACTAAATATTAATGAAAGACAGATTCGAATGTTACACAAAATATTTTGAAAATAAACAAAAAAACAGAATTTTAAATATGTTGAGTATGAAATGTGAGCATTCTAGAGACTCCACAAATTTATTTTTTTCGTTTATGATCCATTTGGTGATTTGGTATCTCTGGGCGCCCATCTGGTCTGATGCGTTGCGGTTTATAGATGAATGCGACAAATTGCATAGCCTCATATTCCTTTTATTGTTTAGTCACACCTTCTACAGCATTGGGCGATGGAGGTTCGTGCTAACCAGGAACTGAATTTATTCCATTTTACAATCCATTGTATTCTTTAGATCCCTATCTACGTTGTAGTGAGAATTCTCACAGGACGAATAGTTTCGACCTCCAAGTGGGCTACGATTTGCTTGAAGTCCGATCTTTGAAAAGAATGAATGATAATTCGGCTAATAAAAAGTGAATTTAAGCCGACGGTAGTAAGTAACCGACACAATTGATTTCGTAGTTCTCTACACCTACCACCGAACATTTTATAAATCAAACCCTGTTCTTTTTCATCTGATCATTGGCGGTGGCACGTAGCGCCGATGCAGTTTTTCTTCTATCTACGCAATTCGTTTATGAGTTAACGGTTTTGAATAAACGTGAGATTGAAATAAAGCTACACCCCATGTGAATATACACCACCATTTTCCGAAGATTATTCGGAGTTTCCATTCTTTAAAGATCTTTTCGAAGCTTCTATAGATAAAAACGAAAACATGTCCATGGCACACAAATTATAATACTTGAATTGTTTATTAAAAAGAGAAGCTTATAATTTGATAAAGGAATTAACGGTTACCGATGCTAATTATGGGCAAGCATGGGATAAAGTAAAATCCTCAGGTATAATAAACCAAAGCATATGGTTCACTGCTTGTTAAAACAATTTACGAACCAGCCGGTATTACAACAAAGGACAACCAAAAGTCTTCAACATCATACCGATGTGTCTGACGAAGTTGTTCGTGGTTTGAACATGCTTGGAGAGCAAGCTGAAATAAGTGATCAATGGTTTATATACATCTTAGTGAATAGATTGGATACGGAATCTAAAGAAGCATGGACCCTCGATTCGACAAATGAGGATTTCCCATCTTCGCAAATACTATTTTTTAAATAAAAGAAGTGCGATGCATTGGAATGTATTACATCATTGCAAAAATCAAGAGTAGCATTACATAAATTATAGGAGCTATGGTACGTACCGTATGTGTTCAGGTGATCAATTCTAAGGCCGATGCAGTAAATTTCTTGAACTACCAAATACCAATCGCAAAGAGCTTGTTGTGAATAAAAAATTCGCGGAAAGTCTAACTGGACTCCGGACCCACTCATTTTTCATATCTGAGAACTGTGCCCGCAGAATACAATTACAACGAGAAAAGGCCTCTATATTGCAACGCACTGAAGCGTTCACCACTTTTGTACGAGACAATTTCAATTTGGAACAATCATTAAAGAAATTTTGGGAAATTGAAGAGCTTTCAAATACTAATAAACTTATTCCGAAGTTCGATGGGCGATACATGACCAAGCAATCGTTTAAGAAAGATATTGGCATATTAGGAAACTTATTACGGTTTTCAGACGCTATAAGGAACTTGTCTACTGTGTAGTGATATGTAGTAGAATGGTTCATGAAGATAGAAGTATTACCACTCACACATTGGCATCCAAGACGAAAATAGCCCAATTCAAAAAGATTTACATATTTGACGCGTCTAGAGCTATGTACAGCTCATCTACTTGTGATGTTAATGTCTGCGGTCAGAGAAGCTTTGAAAACAGATGCAAAATATTTTGCATAGATTGATTCGACAATAGATCTTGCTGGCTCTCCGCAATAGAACTAGCCAAATATTAGAAAGCTTCCCTATGCAACATTGGTTGCATATAACCTAAAAATAATCCAGCAGATTATGGTTCTAGAGGTGTTACTCCCGACAACATTTACAATCTGACCCAAAACAATCAGCACTGGAGAGTGTTCAGCAGCAGACATCGTGGCCCGTGAAGAAGTTACCAAATTTTCAAGAAGCCGATCATGATATGGAATACAGCAAAGCAAAGTTACAATACGTGTTAAGGTTCATAAACACCATTAAAATCCCTAAGATGAAGTTCACACTCAGTGGTTTCAGAGTTGCTCTCATGATAACTATATGATAACCAAAGAAGAGCAAGTGAGCTATCTAACTAGGTTTATGCTGTTTCATAAAAAGACACCGTGGCACTTCATCCCCTTTGATTGCCATATAGTCACCGTTACCATAGTGTAACGTTACTTCTTTAGAATACATTTTTATTTTACTAATAAAGTAATAAAGAATAAGAAAACTATATTCTCATTTTTATTTAAATTTAAACATTTTAAAAATTATTAAAGTAGCCAGCGAGAATTGGTTGTTTAATCCCCATTACTGTAACAAATTTCGAAATTTGTGTTTTTTTTTATTTCTTCTTCAAAATATTCCGAAGAATGAGAAATGAAATTCGGTTACGAAGTGAGGTTACCAAGACGATTGAAAATTTGGGTTCATCATCAGCTGCATCAGGCTGCGGTGACCAACCAAACTACCGAAATATTATTTGGGAATACTTTAAACTTATATTCAAAGTATAATCTCACTGCATTAGCGAATTATTATATTTCGCTACGCATTTATGAATCCATTGATAACGTCGAATTTTTTTGTATTTAACGCATACAGGCGATTCCATATATGAAATTTTGGATTATTCTATAGTTACATCGGGTGAGATTACCAAGACGAAATTTTGTTAATTTCAATTTTTCACCGAAGATTGTAGTTATTTTTTGGATTTTTATGCATCTGCATGACACAAGGTTATTAAGCAAATTCCTCAAAATCTTCGGAGGAAAACTGCTCTTAACAAGAAGGTTTCATTTTCTCTGCTCGGAAATTTATATATCGGAAAATTCCTAGCAACAAAAAGTTGATCCAATTCGATTTTTATAGTGGACTCTTTTTCTTAATTTTTTAAATTTTTACTATTTAATAATATTCATTAACAATTAAATAATAAATAACAAAATTTGTAATTTTGTTAACATTCATAAGTCACATTTTTTCATTTTCATATGCTAGTTTAAAAGGGCATAACACAAAGCTGATACTTTTAATAATTTTTTGGCTTTAGGGATTCCCTTAACATGTTAATATGTATAGCGCTGTTCTGCAAGGAATTGCAGCTTCTTTCCCAGATCAGAAATCAAAAATTAGTAAAATTTGAGGAAACCAAATAAAATTAATTCTCGTTTGTACTAAAAATTCATTAAAATTAGAATACAGTTGCGTAGCACACAGACGAGATTATAAATTGAAGCACACATAAACATAGAAATCTTAAAACAAATAACTTTCCATCTATCTCCCAGTTTTCATTCCGCTAGCCCCAAGGGAAATTATCCTGAACATGAAATGCACAAGTACTATGTAGTTATATAAATTGCAGTTTAATTTATTTATTGTTTACAATTTTGTGTTATGAATCTTAAAATGGAAAATATTTTCATTGAAGATCGTCGAGCTTGCCCTGTGTGCCCTCTATCAACAACACAAGTCTCATCCTTATTCTACTGTGTCGCGCTGCGTCGGTGTTTGTGTATACGATTCTTAGAAAAAAAAGAACAATGCCACTATAAATTATGTATTCTGCTTGTTATTCTCTTTGTAACTAACTTTTTACGAGTATGTACTGATAATAGATAATAAGAATATAGAATGTAGACTATACACGAGCTATTTATGTTATATGGCATCGTACTAGAGAACTCGACTATATCAACCTGAATAAAATTCTATACATTACAACAAAAATATGGTAATACAGCAAGTTTGTGTTTATCACGATTCCACTTTAAAAGATAAATTTGTTGTTGTCATTATACTCTTAAAGCTACAGCTAACGATAATTCGCCCCCCCCCCCCCTCCCTGGAAAATATGCTTCGGGAAGTAAATTTTGTGGTTCTGTTGCGAATTTAATTCAATATTTTGATTTCACTGCGAAACGTAAATTGATATGTAACATTGATTATTCCCGATAGCAATGAATGAATATGATTGATATTTATTGAATTTGATTTGGTTTGAAACACAATTGATAGAATTTTATTATTACTCTTGATATGTTCTAAAAAATTATTGAAGTTGGTTTATGGCAAGAGACATCCGTAAACACGCCGCCGAGTAATACAATATAATAGAATGATTACTTTGGATTAGAAATATGTCATCAATTTTTCTTTACCTCGACACTAACAAAATCAACCTGCTGTTGAGTTAGGAAAACTCATTTTTCTGCAGTATTTTGTTTGTAGTGAAAATGATATTAAAATATTCTAGGTCTAAAAATAAACATCCCATCCCTTATATAATTTGCACCGTGTTCTTGATTTGTTTTTATAAAGCGGAGGACATACCCAAAAATAATTAATGGTATATCTTTTTAGGGAGATGCAAACCATTTTCCTATTTGTACCTCCCTCGGAACATGGTGTCCTTAAAAAAATATTAAAACTTGAGACAATCATTAATTATAAATAAATGTTTGTTGAATGTGATGCTGAATTTTTAATTTATGTTTAAAATGATGTACAAAAATTGTCAAGATGCAAAACGCCTTTTAAAAATATACAAAATATTTTCAGATTTTATAATGAATATTCTTCGAAAAAAAAAATCGAAAACTTAACCAAAGCAATCAAAAATGTATCTAATCTTATGACAAGAGCTTTCGTGCTTATAATTTCATCCCCGATTATACTAGTGATCCGGAGAACCCGAAAATCCGGTGAGGTGGTCTCATGATTTCCGTACTTGTCAGTGAAATAAGTATCTAAACTTCTCAGTAAAATAAGTGTTTGAACGGGACAAGTGGTACAGTGGGTGGTACTGGAGGTACTGGGTTCGAATCCCACCAGAGGCTGGATGCAAAGCAAATTTTCATCATCGATTACGATCGGTGATGTCAATAAACATAACTATGACTCTCTGTTGGAGTGCAGAATTTAGCGTCGACCCACAATCCAAGTCATGGTACAGTGTCACATGGAGCATGTAATGTGCAGGTGGTATACTGTAATTGCGTAAGTAGCTGAATGGGTGGGTGTGTGAGTGAATGAAAATGGGCTATTAATTGACCTTCAAAGGACACTAAATGCACTGGATAATTAATACTTTCTTTAAAAAAAACGTGTAATCTGTGGTACGAGTATCATAAAGATACAAAATCATTAATAATAAATTATAAAGCCGACAGCGGCCAACGTGGGAACTAAATAATCCAGTCTGGTGACGCAAGTGCATTGTCACCAGATCTGATAAGAACACTCTCGATATTGTAGTTGCCAGTTTACCACCCACTCGACGCTATACTAGTCGGTTTAGAAGGTGATGATTTAGTGAAATTGTATGAAACGGCTGTCAAACTGGGAATGAATAATGCACTGCATAGTATGGGAACAAATACGGCATGTATCGAGTCTCTAAACCAATTTAAGGAAACATTAAACCATAATATTCCAAAGAGTTGTGTAGGGAAGATTCGATAATCGAGCGAACCAACAAGAGAACGAGTGGAAATCAAGATCTCGCAGCAACAGTTACTCATGGTCAAATTCTAGATCTTGTTTAGCAGACCATCCAACGTGTTGGTACCACTACAGGTTTGATCATACAGCTAAGAAGAGCAATAAACCGAATTTCAAGTTTTAAACTGGCGAACCTCCAAAAAACTAGTATCTTTCACCATCGCTACGAGAGGAACCGCAGTTCACCCTTTATTTGTTAAAAACACCAATTTAATTTTTGTAGTTCACATGGGTGCCGATATTTTTGTCATACTTGCGACATAATTTAAAAACTTAATCGAAGACCAAGACCTTCAGTTAACTAACAACTGTAACTGCGGTTCTCCGATTAAAACTTACGGTTCTAGACTGCTAACATTAAACTTAGGACTTCGCCGAGAATTTCAACACATTTTAACGGTCGATTTGAAGAATAAAGCGCTTGATCGATCCTACAACAACCATAACATCTATAGACATATTTTATTCCGTTAGCCCGCCATCACCACGAATTTTAAATGTCGAAGATTTATATCGTTCATTGCTTAAAGGATTTCCTGAACTCACCAAGGAACCAAGGTATGACTTACTCGTGAAGCATAACGTAGTTCACAGAACTGTGACAGAAGGCCAACTTTCATTTTTAAACCACGTCGTCTTGACCCTGAAAAATTTAGATTTACTAAAGACGCGTTTCAACATATGCACAATTTAGGCCTTTCTAAGCAATCTATAGTTCCTCAACATGCCTTACTCTGCATATGGTTCCTAAAAAGGAACAAAACGATTGGGGTCTCCAATGGTGACCCTATGGTGACTTCATGTGATGACTATATGTGGTTAAATGCAGTCACTATTCCTGACAGATAACCATTGCCTCACATTCATGATTTCATTTTAAATTGTTTTTTGCCGTGCGTATATCATCAGATTCCTGCGGCAGAAGAGGATCAATTTAAAACAGCAATAATAACTCGTTTTAGAATGAGCTGAAATTCATTGGTTGCGATATCGATAAAATAATTCAATCACAGGAACAGGATGTAGGCATTAAAGCAATGGCATAATTCTAATAAATAAAAGATTAAAACTCAAAAAGATCTCACCAGATAACGACTCGAGGTAAATATAGTAGGAACCGTTAACCAAGACTCTTCAACCATATCTCCCGGAACTGATGAGACGTCAAATTTTTGATAACATTCACAAATTAACACATTCTGGAGTTAGATCACCAAGGAAAAAGGTAGCTTCTGGGTTCGGTTTCACCCGATTGACCGAAGCTATCCCAATTCAAGATTCTACAACTCAAACTGTCGTGAAATCGTTACTATCATATACCTCATTGTCAGATTATGTACCCCTTTGCAACTTACTAGTGCTCAAGGTGCTCAATTCGAATCGGGCATATTTCAGGAATCGACAAAAGTGTCAGGAGTTCAAGGGAAACAATGGGGGATGGGAAACTAATTACCACTACCCAACAACCGCGCTACTCTAACTAACATTGGATTTGATGGGGTTACTGTTTGAAATCAACAACGCCATCTATTGCTATCAATTTTTAAATGGATCAGTCAACTGTAAGTTTATATATTTTTTTTATTATTGAAAGAGAGGAGAGTCGAAAATGACATGGAAAAAACGAAGGAGTAATCGTTGTGTGAAATTTCATGTAGATTTGACACACGCACAATGATACAAAATGACAGCACACAATATTAAAAGTGTATATTATACACTGTATACGTATACAAAATTTAACTTGAATTGAATTTGAAAAGGCAACAGAATCCATACCCAGGTTGAATTGGCTTACGACAATATTAGCATCAAATTATGACGATTGCTCTCGGATTGTGTGCCAATGCTGGAGATGAAAATTTGCCTAACCATGATGTATATCGACACCCATTTTCGATGGACAGAAGAGCTCGTATATGATCGAGTAGATTTGGAACCAAAATACAAACTAGGCAAGCTCGGGTAATATGCAAAAAAACGAAAATGTTTCGACGATAACAGGTGTTTATATACGGGTGGTTACGATCAAGTTTGGACCGACCTCAAGCGACCTTATGATAATCCACGCCAATTATTTGAAACACTAGTTAATTGCTTGCTTGATTTGCCCGATCATCTACTTCATCTTGAATTTTGCAAAATATCGTGGACATCGTTTATATTACGACCACTAGTCACGCTTTGAGAAAACTGTCGAAGACAGCGGCAACCAATGGACAATGATGTTTTTTGGGTGAGAAGATACCGAAGGTTGATGACATACTGATTATTGGGAGACAGGCGTTGAATATGTCATAGGATGTCATCAATAACTCCTCGAACCGACATAATACCAGCAGCCCAACGTCGGCCAGCCGAATGACCCACATGCGTGAATGTGACTGCAACAAATGGGGAATTCGATTCTACAAAATGTGGCGAAGTGGAGAACCTCATGGTTGTGTATCAATTGTTTAACTTCGTATCGTTTAACAGCCATCGGGAGTGTCAAGCAGGTCTGTGCATCCGGCAGGTCTATGCACCCGTTGTCGTCAGAGACATAGTACACTATTATGTAATGGGGCATCAGGAACTACCTTACACGTCACAACCTGAAAAACTCCATTGGCGCTTGACGCAGCAGCAAGGCAGCCGCTCATATAGTATCATCTACTAGCCACAGTAAACGCGGTTTTCTAGGGTCGCCGTGGTAGCAGTTATATTTGCATAATCCTGTATGATAGTGGGTCGCAGGCGATCTTCATTATGGAGTCGGTATTCAATAATCTGAATCTTCGCAAAAAGCGATCGGGAGATCCTCTTATGATGTTCACTATTGATGTTATCTTTGAATTACGTTTCAAAGCTTATATTTTGGGTTCAATCACATCATCAACGCCAGTGACGTCGATTGATGTTGGATGTTGAAATCATTAAAGGAGCTTGCAGTTTGCGAATCCAGGGCTTGCGAACCGTCTTTATCGGTGCCGATGTCTGAGGCAATATAATTCAGGAAGGAATTCTCATTGGACAGTACACCGAACCATCTATCACTGCATACATGTACAGCAAATAAGTGAGTCGGTGAAAGTCAAGCTCGCACATATGTTTAGAGTTACCAGACGTAGCACTTGGAACCAATCAGTCGACCAAGCGATCTACAGACGTACCGGCAGAATCATTAATTGGAACGACGATTATCCGCCAATTTCGAATCGCATTACATCGCATTAAACCACATGAAAGTGGTTCCACATGTTCAAGGGGCATCTCCCAAACATATTATATTCCACATCATGCGGTGACTGCAAAGTTTCGAGTAGTGCGTTCAATGCTTCGGCCAAGACCAGCAACGGCATCTTACTGAACGACACAATATAGGCTGGTCTACAGTTACAAGATTTACTTATTAAAATTATATTTCGGTTCCGTAGAAGAAGAAATACAATCACGCGATGTTAATACAGATGTGGAGAACCAGCCGTTGGAAGCGTTGATCAAGATGTTCGATGAACTCGTACGATGAAATTACAGTTGATATCCGACAGTTGATGCTTAATAACTGGATTTTACAGCTGAACTTTTTACTGGATTTTATGAACAATGAACCAGAGCCAATTTGGTTTATTAATTGCGCTTTTCTTTTATTTGTGTATGCCAGATTACAAATGAAATAAATTTTATCACAGACTTCACAATAATTTATTATTTTATTAAATATATACACACTTTTAAAGAAACTTAGATTTTAGTAATCCTTTCTGTTCGCCAGTTTAAGAGAATATAATTTATTTTTCCAATACAATATTGTTCGTTAATGTTTGTCAATTTTAAATGTTTAATTAATGTAGATGATACTAAATTTGCCAGGTTAAAGGTACTATTCAAATGTACACTAAGTAAAGTACTAATATTTAATTACATAAAACTAACTGCTTTAATTTAGTACATCTTAAATTATGATAATGAAGATAACTGCATTATTGACAAGTAGTTTAGATTTACATTTGACGTTTATAACATTTTGGAAAAGGTAAATACAAAATTTGTCTTTCTAATTTACAAATTATAATAAACTTAATACTTTATACGACATTTCTTCATTTTAGGTTGATTTTAATTGATTACCGAGTATACAAATATACGATTATAAAATTGGTGAGTATGTGTATTAATTGATGTTCTAATGTTCTTGTTTACTTTTAGGTTAATTAACTCAATGATAGTTGGCTGGACCATCAATGATTGGTTGTGAACATTCTCCCGCGCCTTAATGAATTATTATTCCTTAATAGGTAATATGATTAGTCTATTAACCGGACGTCTGAACTCGCCTTTTGATGTTTTTATCGTGACTACGCGTGTGATACCGTCACTTCCAGAATGAAGATCTGTTACCCTTCCAAGTATCCATTGACTGGGGTGCAAATTGTCTTCTCGAATAATAACTACATCGTCGACCTTGAACTGAGTACTATTTGCTTTCCACTTGTGTCTTTGTTGTAACATACTAAGGTAGTCACGATGCCATCGATTCCAAAATCCTTGAAGTCGCTGTTGAATATTTTGCCACCTTGACAACTTGTTTAGTGGGATTTCGGTTAAGTTTGGTTCAGGAACTAATGTTAATGCTTCTCCGACTAGGAAGTGTGCAGGTGTCAACATTTCTAAATCAGCTGGATCATCATTAATTCTACATAACGGTCTTGAGTTGAGTAGTGCTTCGATCTGGATCACCAAGGTAGTTACCTCTTCGAACGTTAGATTTACATTCATTATTCTTTTAAAATGGTATTTAAAAGATTTAACGGCGGCCTCCCATAGTCCTCCGAAGTGAGGGGCATGTGGGGGATTGAAATGAAACCTTATAGACTTCTGTAATAGAAATTCAGAAATTAGTGAAGTATTTGATTGGCTTACAATTTGTTGTTTGAGTCGTTGAAGTTCTCGATTAGCACCGATGAAATTGGAACCATTGTCACACCAAATATCTTCTGGTGTTCCTCTTCTTGAAATGAATCGCTTGAGCGCCGCTAAAAATGACTCAGTATCGAGACTGTTTACAACCTCCAAATGAACTGTTTTGATGATCAGGCATACAAATAGAGCAACATACGCCTTTTCCACTGGAGCATTTTTTCGTTTGCTCGTTTTAATATATATTGGACCTGCATAATCTAGACCGACCTTGGAAAATGGTCGTCCTTGCGTACACCTGACTGCTGGTAGATCTGCCATTTTCTGTTCAACTTTATGATGTCGATAGCGGATACACACAGTACATAATTTCATGCAGCGTTTGATCATATGTCGGGCACCTATCATCCAATATTTGTTTCTGACAATACTCAATGTGAGAGAGTTTCCTGCATGCATATGGTTGATATGTATATCTCGAATTATAAGGTGACCAGTTTTATGGTTTTTTGGTAAAATCACAGGATGCTTCGTAGAATAAGATAAAGGTGATTTCTTTAGTCGGCCACCTACTCGTAGTAATCCTGCTGAATCTATAAACGGATCAAGCGATGATAATGGATTTCTTGCAGGCAGAGAGGATTTTTTCCTTATGATGTGTAATTCAGTGCTGAATGATAAATTTTGAATATTACGAAGTAGTACGGCTTCAGCTTCATTCAAATCCGCTGGTGTAATTTCAATACTATGTTGGTTCTGACAGTGCCTAAGATGTAACCGCATAAATCTCAATACGTAGACCATTATTTTTTTCATTTTGAACCAAGAAGAAAATTTACCCAATAATGTTTCTACGACATCATCATCCGTAGCTGTTGTTGCTAGAACGGTGACATATTTTGGTCTCTCCTCTAATGGCTCAACGTCTGCGCACACTGTTCCTGTCTTTGAATTTGGCCAATTTTGTTCTTGATTGCTTAACCATTGTGGGCCATGCCACCATTGCTGTGATATCGATAGTGCTAGTGGATTTAGTCCCCTGGATATAGCAGCAGCCGGATTATTCTTTGAATCTACATGTTGCCACTTGCTTCGTGGGATGGTTTCCAGAATGTATGAAGTTCTATTGCCAATGAAACTGGACCATCTTCGTGGCACATCAGACAGCCAATGAAGAACGATCATTGAGTCTGTCCAAGCAAAAATATGTATCCCTTCATAGCCTAACGATTCGATACACCTTTTCAGAGATTTGCACAGAAGCGTCGCACCACACAGTTCTAGTATAGGTAGAGAGATTTGTTGAATAGGTGCCACTTTACTCCTTGAATATACTATATTTGTGGTGATTTCGTCATTTTCGTTAATTGCTCTTAAATATATTACGCAGCCATATGCTGCTTCAGAGGCGTCACAAAACCCATGCAACTGCAAAACGTTCGGATTTTGTATTTTCGTCAAACGTCGAGGTATTTGGATTGCTTCTAGTTCCCCTAGTGACTGGTAGATCCTTTGCCAAGAATTTGTGATGTAGTCCGGTAAACTGGCGTCCCATTCTATTTTAAGCAACCATATTTTCTGCATTAAGATCTTAAACAGTATTACAGTCGGTGCAAGCCACCCTAAAGGATCATAAACGTTGGCTGCTGTGGACAGTATTTTCCGTTTGGTCCAATTTACGTTCTTATCAATCTGGTTTACTTTGAACGAGAATGTATCCGTTTCTGCGTTCCAGATAATTCCTAATGTTTTAATGCACGAGTCGTCTTCGATTAGTTTCGGAATGTTTTCAATTTCATACTTGGAAAACGATTTCAAAAATAACGATGAATTCGATTTCCATTTTCTAAGGTTGAATCCGCTTTGTTGTAAGATTTTCGTTACTTGATCTTTGAGCAACACCGCTTCGGCTACGCTGTCACACCCGGTGAGCATATCATCAATATAGAAATCGTTGTTGATCACATGAGTAGCCTTTGGATATAAATCTTGAAAAGCCGTACTGGATTGTTTTAGACTTTTCACTGCTAGGTAAGGTGCACAAGCAGTCCCATACGTCACTGTGTTCAATTTATAACATTTTACCTGATCGGTCGGTCTTTTCCGCCACAATATAATTTGATAATTTGCATCATCAGAGTTTACCCGAATCTGTCGGTACATTTTTTCTATATCAGCCACAAGGGCAATCGCAGGCTTCCGAAATCTTAAAATAATTGTTGACAAGTCAGTTTGAATAATAGGCCCAATTTGTAGAATATCATTTAAAGCCACTTGATTACTAGTTTTGCATGAAGCGTCAAACACAACTCGTAGCTTCGTCGTACTGCTTCCGGGTTTGATAACGGCGTGATGTGGTAAAAAGTATCTTGCATCATCTTGAGTTGGAATCTTATCTCGTGATAAATGTGACATATGTCCTAAAGCAATGTATTCGTCCATAAATAATTGATAAGCTTCAAAAAAATCCGGAATTTTTTCGAATTTTCTTTCCATTGCTCGTAATCTCTGATAATCTGCTTCAAATGAACTCCCCAGCGAAGTCCTTGGTTCCTTGAATGGTAGTTTGACAATGAATCGGCCGTTTGCGTCGCGTGTTGTCGTTCGTTCATAAAATATTTCACAAGGATGTTTCGGTGCATCAAAGTTGAATTGGGGAACTACCTCCTCAACCTCCCAAAATTTATTAAGTAGTTGATGAAGGTCATCATTAGTGATGTGGATAATAGGGTCGCGTGTGGTATGTAAATTAATAGCATTCGTTAAATCTTTACTGCATACCCCTGCTATTAACCAGCCAAATTTCGAAGACTGTAGCTTTGGAAATCCGTCTACTACCCGTTGCTCTGGATTCAAAATCTCGAAGAAAACGTCTGCACCAAGTAAAAGATCAATTTTGTGGGGTTTAAAAAACGATGGATCTGCAAGTTTTAAATCCATAATTTGTTTATTGAAACTAATTGGTTTTGTTGGTAACATATTTGTAATATTGCTTATGATATGAGCAGTAACTTTTAAATTATAGTGTTTATCTATAAGTGAATGAATCGTCATATCAATTTTTCCCTTTGTTTGTCCAGTTGATGATGATGCTAGGCCGTAGATACTCATGGAAGATGAAATTCGCTTAAGACCTAGGCGTTGGGCACAGTTTTCGGTAACAAACGATGTTTGAGATCCGGAATCTAGTAGTGCGCGTACTAACTGGAGCTCTCCGGTACGTGACCTTACATATACGAGTGCTGTTGGTAGTACCGTGGTTGGCGAAGAATAAAGTGTGTATACTTGTGTATTGTTCTGGCCTACGTCTGGTGTTGTTTTTTTATTTGTGGATTTAGTAGTTGATGCTGTCTCAATCGTTTCGTTTACTTGATTATTCGTAACTACGTGATGACTCGTTGATGCTTGCTGTGATTCTGATTGCGTTTCGACTTGATGGAGCAGTGTGTGATGGCGTTTGGAGCAGATGAGGCATGAAAACTTGGTGTAACATTTGGTGCTTAAATGGCCACTTCTCAAACAATTACGACATAAACTTCGTTCAGTTACCATTCGTATTCTTTCTTCCACATTCTTATTTTTAAAAAGCGGACATTTAAATAAAGGATGATTTTGCTCACAACTCATACACTTCAATGCGGAATTCGAATTTGCAGAAAAAAACGATTTGGTTGGAACCTTTGCAGACATTTTTTTTGTGCTTGCGTCGCAAATCTCTAGGGCATCACATCTTCTATTTAAAAACTTGAGTAAGTATTCGAATGAAAGGAATTCCTTATCTACCGATTCATTCGCCCACAATTGTTTTGATTCGCTATCTATTTTGCTCAATAAAATGTGGATTAACCACAGATCACGAGTTTCAGCATTCGGTCCTAATGCGCGAAGTCCACGTATGATCTCGTCGGCTGTTTCGGTGATGCGACGTAGATCCCTTCCTGTACCCTGTGATGGTTTTTGATCACAAAACGATTGTATTAAAGACGTCACAATAGGAGTCATTTTATTAAATCTACTGCATAGTTTGCCCCAGGCCTCTAAGTAATTATTTTCCGTGATAGCTATATGCCGTATAAGCGCGGCTGCTTCGCCCGACAGAAGTCCCTTAAGCATTTGAAATTTGTGGACATCACTAATATGCTGGTTGTTATGAATCGTAGTTCTGAATAAATCATAAAATGATGCCCAGTGTTTATAGTCACCCGAAAACTGTTCGATGTTAACTTTTGGAAGACGCACGTGCTGGGATGTGTTAACACCTTCATAGAACGTTTTTTGCTGATCTATGAATTGTTCTAATGTGGCATTTAAGTCGCGGTTTGTATCGCGAACATTGTGGCTACTGAATTTACTTAAGAGCGCACGTGTTTTATAATAGAGACTGTCAACTGTTTCGGTAATCGGCTCATAATTCGGGTTTTCGTATAACTGAATTTCAATATCGTTGAATGATTGGTACCTACTCTCGAGAACATCAAGGCGGGTTCTAATTTCCTCGAGATTGGTAGCTTCGGTTACCGTCTCTGCGAATTTCATAATGTGGAGTATTTGGTTATAAGCACGATCTCGTAATCGGATTAATCTATCAGTCATGTTTACAATTTAAATCACTCTCGAACAATGATTAATTAAAATAATTATACCCAAAACGTGTGTAAAACTACAGCTATGGGTTTGTAATTTTGTGTTGATAATTTCGATTATTAATTGATACCGTTATTCCACGCGGTTTCTCACACAAATTTTAACAGTTACACACAGTAGTAAATTTATATAATGTAGATTAATTGATAAAATTTACTTAGCTTATAGTGGGATATTATTCCCGGGTTTCGGCACCAAAAAATGGTAATACAGATGTGGAGAACCAGCCGTTGGAAGCGTTGATCAAGATGTTCGATGAACTCGTACGATGAAATTACAGTTGATATCCGACAGTTGATGCTTAGTAACTGGATTTTACAGCTGAACTTTTTACTGGATTTTATGAACAATGAACCAGAGCCAATTTGGTTTATTAATTGCGCTTTTCTTTTATTTGTGTATGCCAGATTACAAATGAAATAAATTTTATCACAGACTTCACAATAATTTATTATTTTATTAAATATATACACACTTTTAAAGAAACTTAGATTTTAGTAATCCTTTCTGTTCGCCAGTTTAAGAGAATATAATTTATTTTTCCAATACAATATTGTTCGTTAATGTTTGTCAATTTTAAATGTTTAATTAATGTAGATGATACTAAGTTTGCCAGGTTAAAGGTACTATTCAAATGTACACTAAGTAAAGTACTAATATTTAATTACATAAAACTAACTGCTTTAATTTAGTACATCTTAAATTATGATAATGAAGATAACTGCATTATTGACAAGTAGTTTAGATTTACATTTGACGTTTATAACATTTTGGAAAAGGTAAGTACAAAATTTGTCTTTCTAATTTACAAATTATAATTAACTTAATACTTTATATGACATTTCTTCATTTTAGGTTGATTTTAATTGATTACCGAGTATACAAATATACGATTATAAAATTGGTGAGTATGTGTATTAATTGATGTTCTAATGTTCTTGTTTACTTTTAGGTTAATTAACTCAATGATAGTTGGCTGGACCATCAATGATTGGTTGTGAACACGCGAAATATCGAAAGAATGTTCCGCCAAGTGGAGGTAGACCCACGGCATCGACAATGGCAACAACTATTATGGCATGATTCGACAACAATATATTGGCAATCACAGATCAATCGTCGGGTAGCTGCAGCGCTTGGCAGTATTTTGAGTAATTTGTACGTGGATGATTTTTTTGACAGCAGCGATTTTCCCAACGAAGTAGTACGAGTATCTCTAGCAACTGGAACTCAGCGGCCTGAAACCATAGTCGGTCTTCCTTGGAACCCTATTACCGATAATTTATTTTACAAAATTAGGGTAGATAAATCAGATACCATAACTAAACCCCTCGTACTGACGTGAAAATTACCGTTTCCTTGGAAACGGCTAGGACAAACTTCGCCCTGGTTAATGAGCTTGCAATTCCTCGGTTGGAATTGTATGCAGCATAACTCCTTGATAATAGCGTGGAACATCTGAGTAATGCGGCATTCACATTACTGGGCACAAATCAGCAGCAACTTTGAAACCGTACGTTTAAAATCGGATGGTTTACATACAGAAACATTCTAACATCCATCGATGGCGGCTTATTCGTACAGAAGACAATCCAGCAGATTGCGATAATGGCGGAATATTACCAACCGCCATAAAAGGACATTCATTATGGCGGAGCGGTCCATCATGTTTATATCAAAAATCAATTGGAACAGGCGAAGATCCATTGTTACCAAGATTGGAAGGAAGGACCGTGGTAAACGAGATTTAATCCATTCGAACCACTGTTACATACAACAGCTCGTATACTACGCTTTCAACCATCTGGACATAAATATTGGAAAACTTAAGTTATCGGAGCAGCCGGAGGAGAAAGCCTTGCTTTTGCACATACCCGAGGCTAAAAGTAACGTATATACATAAACAAAATTCAACAGTACGCAAGCTATATTGTTGGTTGCATCAATGAACTATGCAGCAACAACGGCTCAAAGAGATTTGAGGATTTTTAGTGCTTGATAGATGTGTTGACCGATGTGGCTACTGCACAACACACTGTACAGTGTTCATTGGTGGAGATGGACTTTTCCAAAACGAACTTCGTGAGTGGAACAACAATCACGCTCAACAATATACAGCTGATGCTGGGGTCAAATAGCACAGATTATAGGCTGAATGGATCAACATTTTTGATATCACTAATAACACGTAATACCTCACTTCACTACAGGCACGTAGTAAATGGGTATACGAGCAGAACCAATCCTCCAAACTAACGACGTAGTAATCATTCAACATGACAACCTTCTTCCATTTAGTGATCAGAGAACACCTGATGGTCAACCAAACAAACATTAATTTCAGCGAGCAGTGCAGAAGGTGCACGGAAAAAAAATATAGTATTTATTTCAATAAAATATCGGAGCCCACGCCTTTGTGGCCTATTATCGGAGAGCGTACTATATAATACTCATAAGTTTATTCTATGAAGTATAATAATATTTATTAGACACTTGGTACTGGTTATCATAAAAATAGTAGAATATTTTTAATAAATGGTAATATTTACCATCACACGAGGTAGAGCGTCCTATTCATTTTAGAAACTATTGTTAATCCTGATAGTAATTTTAGCTATACTAATGTTAACTGTTTCAATATAATATTGTTGCGTTTGTAATTTGAATTGTCTTGTGTTATATGAGATATAGCACTACATTTAATGATTATGGTAAAGTCTGCTGAGTTGTTTAATTATATGTATAATTCAGCATGGTACATTTCCACGACATATAGTAATATTTTTTTATAATTGTGGTAGCGGTCACTGCTTCATATAGCACTACGTATATTTAAGCATGGTATACTTTTCATAACATCTAGGACTATTTGTAGCGTCTACTATGTTGTACAGCTATACTCCTTATTTAGTATAGTATGATTTCCAAGATTATTTTACTAATCTGTTATTTGAAATAGTAAATTTTGCTATGACAGTTAAATAAAATTCAATTTTGATTTGTTAATTAGTTACTGACATTTTATTTTATTTTAGTTGAATATACAATTATTATAACATATAATTTTTATAATATTATACATTATTTTAAGTTTAAAATATTAAACATGACGCATTATGTAATTTTACAAAGTTTGATCTCTCGTTTAACTCTATTAACGTATTAATGTTAGACTTAAATCTAAAACTTAAAAAGCTAAATTCGCTTATTCTGAATTCATGTTTTCGGTTACATTACAACAAAAGCATATTTATAAAAAACGAAACATTTCATTTACTACCTAAAGTAATTGCCATATTTTTATTCCTTGAAAATCCTTTTATTTTAAAAAATGTGGTTCATCTTTATTATTATCATTTAAATTAATTACCATAATTTTTGGTGCCTTTATGATACGATAACAATAGATTCAAAATATTTAAATGAGCCCATTTCAATATATTTTCCAAATTCACACTGATTTAAATTTTCAATTGTTTTTGGAATATAAGGATAGCCGTGGTGGACTACTTCAAAAAGAAATATATGCAAAATGGTTTTGCATATATTTATTCTTGAAGTAGTACTCTTAGAGATATTTTTTAAATCTTATGTTTACCTTCAAATCGTATACCTTCACCGAAACTGTTTCAAAAGACCCATTTTTCCAAACAGTCAGCAGTTTTGATATCCGAATCATTTTGAAGTACAATTTCTAAAATTTGTCTTAATATGTGCCACTTTTCATCATTTTCGGAAATAAATTCTCCTATTAAATGTTAAAACTAAAAATTTTGCTTTTACTTTGATTTTTACCTTGAAAGCTTCATCTTATTTAAATGAACTCTACCTTATTTTTCAATATGCTAAACATTTGTCTGTTGTATTGACCAAAAACGATAATGACGATAATATTAGAAACGATATTATTTTTTACTCCTTTAATATTTTCGGTATTATGCAATCCTTTATCAATGCAGGGAACAGCAATAGGAACTGACATATACATTTCATTATCTCGGAATGAGTAATTCTATGTTGTTTAAAATGTTTGAAACTATTGAAAATTCTTTCGTTTTTTCAAATATTACAAATAAATAATTTTTTAAATTTTTGTTAATGCTTAACTGAGCTAAATAATAGTTATTAGTATTAAAAATAAAATTACAATTTGAGTAATAAGACTTCATTTTCATCTCTCTGCTGAATAAAATACTGGTAATGTCCGGATCGTCGATCGAATTTATTCCTTATCCTTCACATTCCTTATCCAGTATACCATCTAATGAGAATATAAAAAAATTAAATTAAGCGGTTTAGATTCACAGAGTATAACAGAATTTTGCCAAAACAAAAATTATGATTTCTATGTATCATAGCACTTAATACTACACAAATGGGACAATGTGTAATGTCCATGATTAGTTTTACAATAATAAATGGGAATTCGTATTGAAACTTCAATAAGCATTCCTATATATTGTTCTAACCCCTTGCTATGAGTATGACAGGCTCTCCGATTTGCATAGTGTTAAGTGCTATGGTATATTAGAAACTGTCCTCCTCAATTAGAATATAATTTAACCACCATTTTGCTGGATACACATTGTATACATACAGAGAAATCATATTTTTGCGTATAATAAATCAATTTCTTTATTTGGGATAAGCTTAGAAATTTACTAATTTTTTTAATAAAATAAAATGTTTCTTCAGTGCACGTATAATATTTTCTTGAAAATGAAAAAATCTGTCGAACGGTCAATTTTTAATTAATAAAATAAAACAAGATTGACAAAAGATTAAGCTTATTCCAAATTAACACACTGAATTAAAAAATAAAAATTATTGAAACATACAAATTATTACCTTTATTATAAATAACTTGATATCACGCAAATAATACAAAACACCGATATACATATTTAATTTTTTGTACACACTTTTTTATACTTTTAACGAGTTAACGACACTTATTTTGACGACCGCACATGGCAATATTTAAAATGTTACTACTTAGTGCTTAGGGAAGAGAGCAAAGAATATGAAATGAAGAAAATCCAAATGAAAAGTGATGCATTCCTATTTATTGTTGTAACCCTAACTATGTGTATGATATGCTCTCTGATTTGCAAAGTATTAAGTGCTAGGCTATTGTTCCTTTTGAAATATATTTTAACACTCTTCTTTAGCTAAATCCTCTTTTTATAAGATAGTACATATTTTTTATAAGCTAACATTTTTATCAATTTTGATTAATAAAAACCCTACATTTAGACGGTGTGCTTATACTATACCACAATAAAAAATGCTTTAATTAACTAAGTACTACGGGATTTTGCTAAAACAAAGAGGAAGCATTCCTATACACATACGATTATTTATAATAAACATTACTATACATTATAAATAATTCGCTTATATATAGGAACGATTCCTATATAGCACTGGCTAATATGCAAATCGGAGAGCGAACCATGTACATAGTACAATGACAACAATGTATGGGAACCCATATCATAACAGGTTTCCCATACATATATAGGAAAAAAATCAGTGTTTTTTTTCTCCGTGTGTGTCGGCTAAGCTCAGCGAGTGCTGAGTTTACAAATCGAACCAGTTTGGCTGGGGAGGAATGTTTGAGATCAACAACGTCATCTGTTGCCAGGTTTGAACAGTAATACTACGAAGTATCGGTCAACTCCAAGTTTTTACTTTTTTTTATTACTGAGAGAGAGAGGAGTCAAGCGTTACACAATAAACACGTGTTTTAGTTTTGTGAAAGGTTAATTTTTATTGAATAAAGTTGTAATGTTGCAGAGAAGTTGCAGAGATTTGCAATAGGGAACCGACTAACATTGCATTATAACATTAACTCGTATAACTACATTCGATAATAACAAATCGAATTAACCATTTTCCAGACATTTTGTCTCTATAAGCTGTAAATACCAATCAATCTAAATAATTAACGACCGCAGTTAGAGTAATAAACCTTTATTGTACAAACACAATTACCCAACAAACATAAACACAAAATAGCTTTATAGGTAGTAGTTTTAGGTAAATATATCATGTAATTAATTACAATTAAATCTATATACCGACTATACAATGTATGGGAACGGAAATATCGATTTCAGCATATTCGTAATCATGTAAGTGAATAAACATGAAATGTAACCCGTTTTTAGCCTCGTAAGTTAAATTAATTAAACTCATTACGTTTAACTAATTAGGAAAGTTATAAGTAAACCGATCGAATGCATCAGTACACAAATCGGTACACATTTGCATCAGATCCAAATCAAATCCTCAATAATTTAAATTTTATGTGTACCTAACGGAATTGTAATATCACAATTAAGGTGGGAACATCCAATAAAATCGTAAAGGGATGTTCAAATGAACGTCGAAGGAATAAAATATTTCTTTCATTCACATAAGTCAGAAGCACCTTATACATATAGTTACGAGATCTGTTCGTATTTTGGAGTATGAGATTGTGTATCGCATAATTTATTACAAGGCGATGAGAATAAATTTAAATTTAAATGAAAATTATATTGCCTGATGTGAAAAACAAAAGAAAATTCTTTTTGGTTTAAATTAAATTAGGTTTGAGCGTAACAAAAAATACATAACATTAATGTTGATGAGGAGGAAAAAATGTTGTTTTCTTCAATTTAGGAATGATATAGGCGCATACCAAAATCAGTATTCTTTTTCATTGCGAATCGAAAGTTTTTTCAAAATTTTAATGTAAATATATTTCATCAGATCAAATAAACCTACATGGAAATCGTATTTACAAATGAATTTCAAATATTCTCGTGAAATTTGTCTTAACTTGTCCTCAATCCAACAACAATTTTAAGACAAGTTTAGGAAAAAATTCACTCGACTATATAGGAACGTGAATTTTGTCCTAGACGTTCCTAATTTTAACAGTGTAAAATGATATCATACTTGTTATATAAACACTATTGGCAATTTAAAATACTTCATTTATTTACCGATTTATACATAATATTATATTTTACTAAATTAATAATCTAGAATAATATGATTAATTGAAAAAGTATCAATTTATTAATAAGCTTAAGTTTAGAATTCAAAAGATTTAGAAGAAAATATGAAAGTAAAAATCCTCTGTCCTAAGATACTTCTAAGAGGTTACATCTAATGGGGCAGGTGTTTTCACTTTGTACTAGACCCAATCCAACTAGAAAATGAGTTTTTCGAAAAATAGGGAACTGGGTCTAATATTCAAAAGTTGTAGAGGTAAATATCGAAGTAAAAACCATGCTGTATAAGATAGTGGACTTTTGACAGCGAAAAATAAGTTATTACGCTACGCGCCGCAAGTGGCAGCACTATCACTAAAGAGAATTTATTTTTTATGTAATTACCAGCGAAATTTTTTTATTCATTTTGTATCACTTTTTTCACTAAATAATTTCAGCGGAATAAAATATTAAAAGTGATCCTTAAGTAAGTGATACTTGACGTTTTTCCGCCACTGTAACGATCGTCTGGTAGTATGAGTGGGTCCGGCTCACAGAGAACCTTCCAAAATAATACTCGATCGTTAACAGAATTGAATGATTAGTTCTTTACTCAGAGGCTTCAACGGCGGTGTCATCTTGCCAGCTAATGCTCAGTGGAAATGGGGTGGGTGTTGTTGAAGCGTAAGTAATCGTGCTTTACCGCCAAAGGAAGGGATAAAAACAAATAGGGGAATAAATAGGAATAGGAAACTAAATTAGGCAATGATAGGAATATACTCACACGACATCACTTACCCTCACATCTCATCACATCCTCCAAAAACAATTTACAGGTTATCTCATGATTTCAGCTTTCACTACACTTCACTATAATCACATACGAGAGAGAAAGAACCTGACGAACCATGAAAATAATTTCGATCAAAAAGAAAAATTATGAGAAAATTAAATACGACAATTTTGTTTTAATTAATGGAGACATAATGTAATTAATTTTTATTTAGTAAATGAACCCAAAATTTATGTATAAGAATAAACAAATCAAATCTGTATATGTAAAAAAAATAATATAATGATAAAATTTAGTTTGTTAGTACTTAAATCGAGGAAAAAAAACTTTAAATTTAGCAAACCATTTTCAAGGCGGAACTTAATTATCAATAAAAAAAAATGGTGATGATAATTACCACAACAAGAAATGAATTTAAAAAAAATATATATTGAAAATAATTTGCTAAATGAAATGAAATTAACGATTTTATATAAAATTAGAAAATTATGAAAACTACGAATAAATTTGTAAATTAATCAAATGAATATTTAACAGCAATTATAATTATACCAAAAAAAATATTTTTTTTTAATTCAGTTGATATCAAAATGGCCATTATAGTTAATACGACGTTATGCATAAATTATCGAAGATTTGTTTCGTTTAGATCCATGTTAATATGTCCATATAAAAAAAATTCAATCACTTACAAGTTGAATCGACGAATTTGCAAATTCATGTGTTTAATCCACCATAGTACGATGAATAAACTACGGTTTATGTCGGCCGTAATATGTTTTTTTTCTGCAAAATATAACGTTTGCAACAATATTTTAACGGCGAAAGTGCCCACTTTCTTCACAGATTAATTCACGTTTAATTAGTCCTTAAATATTAATAACTATAATATTATTTTTGATACAAAATGAAATTGTTTGTACACACAAGTTTAAGCTTAAAGCCGATAACTATCTTATTTATCGAACTAGGGTACTGTATCACTCATATCACTCATGTTAGTTAATATTGTTTTTTTTTTCACTAAGCGACCTAAGTACTCGGTACAATATAGTTCATTGAATTTGCTTGCTTTACGGGATTTTAACAGTCTTTCAACAAGCTTCCCGATTGTACTTAGCACTGACGTAATAACAGTTCCATTTAATCACTTAACTGTCAATTTATAACATACTATAAGTTATAATTTAGATTTTTAAATTAGATATTTTTATATTATTTAGATATAAGATTTTGTTTTATTATTATTAATAACTAGTTTCACAATTATATTATTATTATTAATAACTAATTTATTATAGTGATAATATTGGAATTATTTTTACTTTTTATGTTTGTGGCAATAATTCGTATATTAGATATAAAATGTTTTATCAAAGAAAAAGTTCATACACTACAAACAATTTGGCCACTTAAAAATATATGTATATATATATATCGAATGTTCGGTACGCGGCTCGTATATTTACCGCATCACAAAAATCAACACTAATTTGCAACCTGATCGCGCGTTGCTTTTTGATTTTCGTAGCACTAATTTTACATACATAAATTTAATATTATACGGATTATATAATTAGATTTTGATTTATGTAATTTTATTTTTATAATTTATTATTTATTATATAGTTTTAAGATGTATAATAATATAATTTATATAATTTAATATAATTTAACTTGTTTATTCTAAGCTACAAAATGTTTAACTCAACACTTCAAACAAACAACTCCCCGCGTCGTATCCGATTTTCTTTTTTATACCAATGCACAACCCCGTTAGATTATCATTTCTCTCTCATTGGTGACAAGTGCTCGAAATAAAACAAATACACATTTACATAAACCTTCAAAACGATCAATGCGAAATTAAAATCAGTGCTGGGCAACATATTAACAAATTGGAGCGAAAGACATTCGTTACACCATTTCTTAACGAATTACAATGAAATTTGGATAGTAGTATTGATCAGGTATTTTACAAGTTGGACAAAATTCTACGATCTGTTCGTGCTGGACTAAGTTGGCCATTTCATAACCAGTCCTTGTGAAAAATGGTATCTGTACATGTTATACGATGTAAATAAATTTTAAACTGAATGGAGCTCGGCTATTTTTTAATTAAAGTTTGAAAAATGCTTCCAAATGCTTATAGAGACAATTCGGAAAAAAATTATGGATTAGAATTTGCACTATAATAATTATTTGATTTTTGGCCGCCATATAAGTTATTTTCAGTTTTTGGCCAATATGTCAAAAACGTCCACTAGTAACCAACATTTTCGGTCGTTTTTCTAATAGCTTACGTGAGATATTGGCCAAAAATTGAAAATAACTTATATAGCCGCAGAAAATCAAAAATATGTAGTGAAGATTATATTCCATACAACCATTTTTTTTTCTCTACAACTTTTGAATATTAGACCCAGTGTTTCCGTAATTTTTCCAGAAAACTCGTCTTTTCTAGTTGGATTGGGTCTAATTCAAAGTGAAAACACCTACTCTCAAAGTTGTAACCTCTTAGAAGTATCTTAGGACAAAGGGTTTTTATTATTCCCGAAATATGTAATATATTTTGAACTGTTAAAGTTTATTATTAATTGGAAACGTTGTTATGTTTAGGACAAGTTAAGACAAACTTCAATTTGGTAAAGTTAGCCGTAAGTTTCCTGCCAAAATATGGTAATGCAGATAGTGCCTTTGCTATCACAGCCAAAAGTTGTAATGCAGATAGTGTCTTTGATATCCCAGTCGAAAAACGGTAATGTAGATAATAATGTTCTTATCCTAACCGAAGAAATTTTAAAATGTCGATAATGCAGACTGAATCGATAAAGGAGATTAACTTCAATATTCAAACCAAAAAATGCAAGCAATACATACTGTTAAAGTTAACCGCAAGTTTCCAGCCGAAATATGGTAATGCAGAATGTGCCTTTGCTATTCCAGTCGAAAGACGGTAATGTAGATATTAATTTTGTTATCCCAACCGAAAATTTTATAAAATGTCAATAATGCAGATTGCATCGATAAAGAAGATTAACTTCAATATACAAACCGAAAAATGCCAGCAATACAGATTTAAAAGTTACAAATGAATCATCAATTTTCTAAAAGAAAATGTCAATAACAGGCATCTATACAATAACCATGAGACGCAGTCACATTTAGCTGATGAATGGTTTGTATATCAAGATTTTGACATATGAACTATTTGACTGTACTAAATGGATGAACCATGACATAGGGTTGGGGTGGGTCTGATATTGAGGTGAAATTTTGATGTTTCCCATATTTTAACGATAAAATCGTTCGTCATTTTAGATTTCAGCATATAGACATCAATCTGACTATGCAGATTCGATAGCTAATGACCATAGGTAGATTCTGTTAATAGGTTAGGGGTGGGTCTGGTGGGATTATAGTGGTGAAATTTTGATTTTCCACATTTTTCATCGATAAAATCGTTCGTCATTTTAGATTTCAGCATATAGACACCAATCTGACTATGCCGATTCGATAATCCATGACCATAGGTAGATTCTGAATATAGGGTTGGGGTGGATCTGATGGGGTTCCCTCGGAAGCGATGTCTAAACTAGGTCGGCGATATTATCTCATATGGAAAAACATGTGGAACTAAAAATACAGGACCACAAATCGACTATTGGTTAAAAGTGACCAACGGTTTCGGAACGGCTCTGTCAATAAACTCACTTCATAATCAACATGACTTCGACTGCGAAATCTAAAAATTTTGGAACATAAGGTTTGTATTGCTTACAAAACAACGGGTCTGAACATTTTGCAGCTTCAGTTTGTGGCACTCATAATATTGCTGGAGTTCTGTAGAGCTTAGAGGTTTCAAAGCTTGATGGGACCTCAAACTTTGAACCTTTATTCAAAAATAAGGTATTTTATGAAGTTAAGGATCCAATTGACGGACTGCAGTTTATGTCACATGATCTTGACATTTTACTTGATTTTTTTAATGAGAATATGTTATCTTTAAACCTGGCTAAAACTAAATACATGGTATTCCGTTCAATTAGCAAACCTCTTCCTACATTACCTAGTCTTGCTGTAGCAAATGTCAATATTGAGCTTGTCGAAACTTATAGGTATTTAGGAATGGTTTTAGACTCGCATCTTAATTGGCAGCATCATATTGATACGGTCTGCTCAAAAGTTTCTCCAATAATTGGTTTTACACGTAAGGCCTCTCATTATATACCTACGAAAATACTTCGATGCATATACTTTGCCTTCATTCATTCTAGAATTACTTATGGCCTCGTTGTTTATGGCAACTCATCCCAATCGCGATTGAGAAAGCTACAAGTTCTGCAGAACCGTTGTATTAAAGCAATATATAAATTACCAATTCTATATTCATCGAGAGATTTATACGCTCTAAAGGCTGAAAATATTTTACCGGTAAAAGCCTTACATTTTATGCAGACTGTCAAGTATATCTATAGGATAAGAAATGCTACTCTAAGCGTTAGTAATATTAATTTGAGTCCGTATAATCACCAATATCTCACGCGCAATAAAAATAATCTGAAACCTTGTACTATTATTAATGAGTATGGTCGCAAACGAATTAGTTTCGTAGGCCCTAAAATGTATAACGAAGTCCCTGTTGAAATAAAACAGCAAAATTATGTTAATTTTAAAAAAGGAATAGTTGATTTTTTAAAAGCGGTTATAAATAAATATATTATATAAAAAGGTATAGATGCCAAGATTATACTAGTCTTTATTTACATTGTATTTTTGAAATATGTTATTATCTGTAGAGTATAGAATTGAATATTGTTGTATGCAATTCTCTTTAAGGGATTCTGAATCCACTGCGAACTGCATCCAACAATATATGTATATGTATAATTTATTGTATAAAAAATAAAATTATAATTATTATTATTATTATTATAAATAAATAATTTCCCCTTCACCCGAAGGATATAAAAAAAAAAAAAAAAAAAAAAAAGTTAACCCTTGACACAGACACTCTATAATGGTCGATTTATATGCTTACTAGACTACAAATACCGAGAATATTCAAAAAGATGTTTATTTCAAGTGTTGAGTACAATATAAGTGTTGGCATGGATTCCCAGTCTGGTTTCGAATGACCTTGCGGACTATCAATCGTTCGACGTTTTTCCACCTAGAGATTTGCTAAACTACTCCAGGTATACTTGTTTAGCATGTACGGATTTCTTCTTTTCACGATTGTTAAACGTTTGTGCGTTCAATTAATTTGTACTCAAGCACAATTGAAAAAAGACTTGTTGGTGGTTAACTTGCTGCTTAATACTAAAACTGTCATGTTCATTATCTCTAACTTATCACACTCTTTCAAAATTTAACTCAAACGATTTCCTGTTCTTACCGGTGAACAGCAGCCGGAAACACATCTTAAGTAATTAACACATAGTTAACCTATATGTTGGATACTATTTAAGTTAGCCGATAGTTTCCAGCCGACAGTAAAAAAATCGATACTGCAGATAGTGTCTTCAACCGAAAATATTTTTTTATACCAAAAATATTTGTTTTCTAAAACAACAAAAAAAAAACAACTGAAACCGTTAAATATAAAACAATAAACTAGAATTTTAATAGAATTATTAATTGCTTAGAAAATTTATTTGCCTATAGGGAAACTTGTATATAAGTATATCATACAATCAAAATTTGAAAATTTCTAAAAATTGGCCGTTTCGAGTGTCATGGCTGGAAATATATTCAAATGAAAGGTTTATATAATGGTGACACTTGGAAAAAATTTCAGGTCAATTTTCATGTGGAGAGTTCGGGAAATCTTGATTGCATATCGCCGACATCGATTCCAAAAATTCAAAGATATTTACAAGAATTTTTCAATGCAAAGGAATTAAACAAAATATGTTGCATATGGTGCAGCTATTCAAGCAGCAATTTTACAGGCAACCAAGCCGACCCAATGCTAGATTTGCCCCTACTCGATGACTCATCTTTGTCATTGGGCTTTAAATTGGATAACAAAAAATTTACAATTGTTGTTAAACATAATACAGTCCTTTAAAACAAACTAAAATCTTCAGAGCTGCTGAAGACAACCAGAATATGGTACCGATCAGAATCTTTAAAGGTGAATGACTTTTGGCAATTGAAAATCATTTTCTTGGAAGTAATCATTGGTAACATTTACGTTGGTGTAACATTCGAAATTAATGAAAACGGTATCTTGACTGCTGTGGAGGAATCTACTAAAAACACGATCCATATTGCAATCACCATGATCATGATGTACGATGCTCAGAAATACCATATTAAGGATGAAAAAAACTTAAAACTATCTCAATCAAAAATGCACTTGACCGTTACTGTTTCAAAATGAAAGCAATAGCGACTGATGAAAAGATGAACGAACAGATTTTGACTCAATGTAAGAAAGCTATCGAATGGTTGGATCAATATGAAGAGCAAGAGAGACAAAACCACATAGACAAAACAATGTTGACAAAGACACGTAGACAAAAATGTCCGTAGATAAAACCACGTAGACAAATCCGCGTAGACAAAACCACGTAGACAAATCCGCGTAGAAAAAACCACATAGCCATAACCGCGTAGACAAAAACCACGTAGAGAAAATCATGTAGACAAAACCACGTATACAAAACCATGTAGAAAAGACACATATATATTCAAAACCATTTAGACAAAATCACGTACACAATACCACGTAGGCAAATGCGAGAAAACAAAACAACATAGACAAATATGAGTAGACAAAACAATGTAGACAAAATACAATGTAGATAAAACGGCGTAGACAATACCATGTAGACAAAGCCATGTAGACAAAGCCATGTAGACAAAACCACGTAGACAAATCCGCGTATACAAAGACACGTGGATAAACCCACGTAAACAAAACAATGTAGACAAAACCACGTAGACAAATCTGCGTAAACAAAACCGCGTAAACATTTCTGCGTAGACAGAACATTGTAGACAAAACACGTAAACAAAACCTCGTAGAGAAAACCATGTAGACAATTAGGTCTTAGTAAGATTTGTATGCGTGGTTTTGTCTACATGGCTTAGTTACGTGGTTTTTTCTACGCGGTATTGGTTTACGTGAATATGTCTACGCGGATTTGTCTACGTGGCTTTTTATACATGGTTTTGTCTACGCGGATTTACCTACGTGGTTTTGTCTACGTGGTTTTGTCTACATGATTTTATTCCCGTGGTTTTGTCCACATGGTTTTGACTACGCGGTTTTGTCTACGTTGTTTTGTCTACATTGTTTTGTTTACTCGGACTTGTCTACGCGGATTTGTCTACATGGTGGTTTTGTCTACATGGTTTGGTCTACATGGTTTCGTCTACGTTATTGTTTGTCCACATTGTTTTGTCTACGCATACTTGTGTACGCATACTTGTCTACGCGGTTTTATCTACGCAGATTTGTCTACGTGGTTCTGTCTCCATGGTTTTGTCTACATGGTTTTCCCTACGTGGTTTTGTCCACGCAGATTTGTTCACGTGGTGGTTTTGCCCGCATGGTTTTGTCTACGCGGTTTTATGTACGTTGTTTTGTCTACGTGGTTCTATCTACGCGGATTTGTCTACATGGTTTTGTTAATGCGGTTTTGTCCACATGGTTTTGTCTACATGGTTTGGCTACGCGGTTTTGTCTTCGTGGTTTTGTCTACATTGTTGCTTATGCGAAATTGTCTACGCGGATATATCTACGTGGTGATTTTGTCTACATGATGTGATCCATATGGTTTTGTTTACATGATTTTGTCTACATGGTTTTCTCTACGTGGTTTTTGTCTACACGGTTTATCTACGGGGATTTGTCTACGTGGTGGTTTTATCTATATGGCTTTGTCTACGTCGTTTTATTTAAATGGTTTTGTCTACACGGTTCTCTTTATGTGGTTTTGTCTACGTGTCTTTTCTCTATGCGGTTTTGTCTACGTGGTTTTGTCTCATTGTTTTGTGTACGCGGTTTTGTGTATGCGGATTTGTCTACTTGGTGGTTTTGTCAACATGGTTTTGTTTACTTGGTTTTGACTACGTGGTTTTGTCTACATACATAGTTTTTTCTATGTGGTTTTCTTTACATAGTTTTACATAGTTTTTCTACATATTTACGTGGTTTTGTCAACGTATCTTTGTCTACACGGGTTTGTATACGTGATTTTTGTCTTCATGGTTTTGTCTACGCAGTTTGGTCTACGCGACTATGTGGTTATGACTTTGTCTATGTGGTTTTGTTTACGGGGTTTTGTCTCCATGGTTTTGTTAACGTGTTTTTGCCTACATGGTTTTGTCTACATAGTTTTTTTCTATGTGGTTTTTCTACACGGTTTTGTTGCCGTGGTTTGGTCCACATGCTTTTAGCTACGCGGTTTTATCTACGTGGTTTTGTCTACATTCTTTTGTCTGCGCTAAGTTGTCTACGCAGATTTGTCTATGTGGTGGTTTTGTCTACATATTTTTGTCTACTTGGTTTTGTCTACATTGTTTTGTCTATGCGGTTTTATCTACGCAGATTTGTCTACATGGTATTGTCCACGGGGTACTGTCTACATGGTTTTTTTCTACATGGCTTTGTCTAAATAGTATTCTCTACGTGGTTTTTGTCTACGCGGATTTGTCTACGTGGTTTTGTCTACATGGTTTTGAATACATGGTTTTTGTCAACATTGTTGTGTCTACATGGTTTTGTCTACATGGTTTGGCTACGCGGTTTTGTCTTCGTGGATTTTTCTAAATTGTTGTCTACGCGGAATTGTCTACGCGGTTTTATCTATGCGGATTTGTCTAAATGGTGGTTTTATCTATATGGTTTTGTCTACATGGTTTTCTCTACGTGGTTTTTGTCTACGTGGGTTTGTCTACGTAGTCTATTCTACGCGGTTTTTTCACGGGGATTTGTCTACGTGGTGGTTTTGAATACATGGGTTTGACTACTTGGTTTTGTCTACATAGTTTCATCTACGTGGTTTTGTCTACGTGGAATTGTCTACGTAGTCTTTCGTCTACGCGGTTTTGTCTACGGGGATTTGTCTACGTGGTTTCATCTAAATAGTTTTGTCTACACAGTTTTCTTTAAATGGTTTTTGTCTACTTGTAAAGACACAAAAGAAAAGTAGGGAAAAGTCTACGCGGTTTTGTCTACGTGGTTTTGTCTCATTGTTTTGGGTACGCGGATTTGCCTATGCGGTTTGGCCTATACAGATTTGTCTACGTGGTGGTTTTGTCTACATGGTTTTGTCTACGTGCATTTGTCTACTCGGATTTTTCAACGTGGTTTTGTCTTCGCGCATTTGTCTACTTGGTATTGTCCACATGGTATGGTCTACGTGCTTTTTATCTACATGGTTTTGTCTACGCGACTATGTGGTTCTGTCTACGTGATCTTGTTTACATGGCTTTATCTACATGGTTTGGTCTATGTGGTTTTGTCAACATGGTTTTGTTTACGTGGTTTTGTCTCCATGGTTTTGTTTACGTGGTTTAGTCTACGTAGTTTTTTTCTATGTGGTTTCTACATGGTTTTGTTTACGTGATTTTGTCTACGTGGCTTTGTGTACGCGGATTTGTCTACATGGTTTTGTCTACACGGTTTTGTCTACGTGATTTTCTCTACATGATTTTGTCTACGTGGTTTTATCTACGCGAATTATTTCAGTCGGTTTTGCACACATGGTTTTGCCTATGTAGGTTTGTCAACATGATTTTGTTTATTTTAGCTTTCGTTCACAAATCCACCGTTTTGGCGCTGGTAGCATGTAACATCATGTAATAAATACGTGTCGTATATCACTGAAAACTATTTAAAAGTAGTATTTAAAACTTCCGTTGTGGTGCTGGAAACACTTATAATTTTTGTCGTGTCCATATAATTATGTGACATATCATTTAAAAGGTGTTGGAACAAGTAACAATTTTTAAATTAGCGCTTTAGTTGGTAAATCTACCATTTTGCGCTGGTATCTAAATATTGATATTGCTGTTTACATATATATTTTTGCTCATTCTGATATGATTATGTGACATATCGTTATTAGGATTTTGGACGAAGGATAATTTTTTTTATCAACAATTTATTTCACAAATTCAGCGTTTTAGCGCTGGTGGTATATAATATATACGTATCTCATATCATTGAAAAGATATTGAAGAATATCACAAAATAAATTGAAGCACGTGAAAACTACTGTTATGGGGCTGGAAGTAGTTTCATTTACCTAATTCCAATAAAATCATGTGACATATAAATCTTTCATGGTTGAAATGTCTTTGAAAAGCAACAATTTTATTACGGGCACTTTATCTCACAAATTCACCGATTTGGCGCTGGTGACAAATTAATCCTTTAGTAAAAATAAATATAGAATTCAAAAGAATCAGAAAATTTTTCAAAGTCGTTTTGTGAAGTATTTTTTAATGGAAATTTTCGAATTCAATGTATCTGAATTTCTCGGGTCAGTCCAATGGTAGTTATATTCTTAGAAAAGTTTTTCTTGATATACGTATTCTTGATATTTCGATTCATTGTGTTTCTTGAAAAAGTGGTATTATTTTCAAAATCAATGATGATCATGTTTTCGTGAGTCATTTTGCGATCAATCATCCTACTGGAAAATTGAGATATTTTCCAATTTTCAATTAATTTTTCAGATTTGTTAATTTCCACACCGAAGTTCTTACCTCGTGACGTTTCAACCAATAGCACTTTTTGTTTTCCATTGACACAATATCTTGCAACAGTAAATTTTGATTTGAATTTTATTTTTTATGATTTTCAAATTTGAGGGATAAAATTAAACTGAGATTGTTGTGCCACAGTTACTGAGAGTATTGTTTTGTTTTCAAGCGGCCGATTCAATTGTTCCATGTCACTGTTCTGAGATCAATATTTTAAGATCATCGAAACTGAAGGGGGCGAGAGCAATGACTTGAGAAATTGGAGGGCCAAAAATCCGGGCGACAAAATCAATAGATTATGCTTTTAATGCAAGTAATATAAATTACCATATTGTGAAAGATCAAACATTTTTAAATTTAGTACAATTCACTAATTAGAATTATATAAATACGTCTGAGATTTTTAGATAATTGAAGTTTGTCAAAATAGGCACAGAAGAACTCAGCAGAAGTACTTAAAACCCTTGAATGACATCAAATTTGATATTCCTTAGAACGTTTGTTCTAAATTCCTTAGATACAAACAATAAAACAAATACACTTTGTAAAAAATAATAGCTTCCTGAAGCTTTTTCATGTAACATAGAAATGGGTGGATTATAACAAAAACATCCCCCATATGCGAAGTCACTTCAATATTGTTTATAGTATAAATTTGATCAATACAATGTTTTTGTTACATGCCGCACATATTTACTTCTGGCACCAGCCATATACAAATAAACGGAATATAAAGCACAAAAATGATATAAAAACAGTTGAAAGAACAGCCTTGAGCCATAAGAATCAACTTTTTATGTATTTTTATTTTGCGATATTTTCATTTTTACTGTTTTTACATAAGTGTAGGAATAGAAGGAGCTGCTGCTTTATACACAAACACTAAGTGTATTTTCCTTTGAGATTTCGCATGAGTCGAAAAGTGAAAAATAGAATTTTATATTCGCGCATTGTATTTATTTAAAGTGAAGTGTATTTCGAGAATATTAATATTCAGATACGCAAAAATTGATATTAATTGCTTTTAGTCGAAAAATAATGTAAATAACAAGCATAAAAAAATATTGTTGACGTTATATGAGCTTTATACATATGTATATACTGTTATGTAATAAAGCTGTATTTATAGACACTCGACTCGATATACACAGCACAAAATAGATTTTTCCATTCTCAGTTTTCTTTTTTTTTTGTGATTGATAATTTAATTCATAAACATTTTATTTTATATTACGCCCCTAAATGTTGCTATTACTCATGTTGGTACTACTATTTTTTGTGCCTCCTCCTTCCCTTTATCATTGTATGGATAATGGTATAACAACATGGCAATCAAACTACATGGTGTATTTCGAATTTAAGCGGTAAAACGAACTTTTCGTCATCGTTGTCGTCATCTTCATAAATAACGTTAATTTTGGAGAAGGACGAGGTAGTAAAAAGTGTTCTAAATATTTGTATTCCTGAATATAGGCGTATTTTTATGTATAAATAATCCTAACAAAGTTTATTTTAGTTGTAGGGATAGACTTTAACTTTGTTTAATTCTGTTTGGTGGTTAAGTATTTTTCTATTTCGTCGTGACAAAGTTACCTTTATATGGAATGTAATTAGGTAGGTTATTTTAAAGCTGATACTATACGATGTTGTTTTAGGTCAAACTTGTTGGAGGGTGAATTATATTTTTTTTTATATCAAATCACATGTACAGTTTTCCTAGAAATGACATGCAAAATAATAGAACTCTTCAACGTTGCAAGGTAACGGAAATGAACCCAAAATAACCCAAGTGTATGTATCCCTGATTATAATATCATTAAAATTCTATTCAAATTAATTTCAATTTATTATACAAACACCTTCGTATCCACTAACCATATACAATCATAATGAGCATCAGGACTAGTACTCATACACTCGTATACAAATTATAATGTACGAGTATTATAAATTAATTAGAAATTTATCGACATATTGCCTCGCATGTTAATAAAATAAAAATACGAAAATGTGGGAATGAAATTCAATTTATGCACTACTAACATGAAATATATTGTGTCGTGACCCCATAATAATCACCATACTACCCCAAAAATTACCCTATAGGATTCATTGTACGCACGAGTATAAAGTCATCATACGTGTATATGCCGAGTTCTATTTTACGCCACTTTTTATAATTTTGTTGCCCCATTTCCATTTTCACTTGATTAAAAATTTATTTTTTTAATTGAAATATAGGAATTTACCTATACACAATTTTTCTAGTATGTAACCAGCCGGAATACCTGTACAGTAATACCTGTGCTTGTAATACGTATAGCTATGCCGAAAGAAAAATTCCTTTTGAATTGTACTGGCTATGTGCATTGCAAGTTGGGTAATCCAATAACTGACTTAAGTTTTGTATCGTTTGTAATAAATAGTTAAATCATTTTGTTGGTAATTTACTTTATTTAATAATTAGGTGATCGTTTTCATTGACATTCACAGCCATGTTGCCATACTGTGACAAAGTTCTTCTAGAATCTGGTTCAAAAATCCTCTTTGAATCACTGAATCACTCGTCCAAAAATTGCGATTAGAACTTTACGGGAAAATTTGAATCCATTTTCATCAAGTTTCACATGTAAAGTCTTTACTTGTGTACCGTTCATCACCAAGGTCACCATAACACAAAATTAAATTTGTTAAAATCGTTCGTTTAAAAAATGTCTTTAAAATCTAAATCTCAAATTTGCATCAAAATTCATTTAATAATTGGAACTGATAAATTCTTCGAAATCCGTAAACCACAGCAAAATTCATATTCGCAATACTTAGTTTGATTAATTAGTTTTGCTCCACAAATCGCCACCGCCTCCAGGTTATCAATATTGGTAACAGGAATGGATGAAACAAGTAACCTAGGTGTAGGGAGGGTCGCGCTAAATGGTGGCGGATGTGTCGGATCAAGGTGTTACGCGATCATTGCCGATGATCAGCTAGGCTGGAGATACATCTACAAATAATTGCTTAGTCATGAACGGAGCCCTTTGGATAACTGGCGACCTCCAGTTGTATGTAGCCTTAGCCGTGTACACGGATCTTTGCACTGGCGGACCATCATTTCTCCGTTACTCGTGAGAATCAAATGGAATCCAATATAAAAAATAATAAAGAAGTGCCCTGCACTTCCAAAACGATGGCTGAGACGGGGGTCTAAGACCCAAGCCGTCGGTATGGCTAAGACTGGATTCGAGGCTTGCAAGCCGGGAACCAGTGGCAGCGGTAAAAAGGAAAAAGTGGCTGCTCCTTCGGTTCGGAGGTACAGGGCTATGCGTTCGGCCTTCCATTTCTTGGACAGACTGGCTACAGTCCCGGAGGAGCAATGGACGGAAGAACAGAGGCAATCGGTTGAGTGGGCGAAGAATCGCATTGCCGACGTGAATATGGAAAAAAGAAGGATCTTGGATTTAAAAGACAGAGGTCGAGCGAGGAAGAGCACGGAGATTTGGATGCCGGGAGGAAACGGGCCAAGCTGCATGTAGGAAAACAGTCGCAAAAAGGGACATAAGCTCTTCAGCGACGTTGTGAAGGAGGGGGAGCTGGTGCTACCCGTCGTGGACGAGAGCCACGAAGGTGGGAGCATCACCGAGGAAAAATGGAGGTTGGTGTTTAAGACACTTAACCTAGTTTTCCTTAAAGTTCTTGGACAATATCCGGGACCACCGCCAATTTGTCGAGACGCGGGATGGTATCAGCGACGGCTGAAGCCAACCGTGTGCTCAGATCAGCGATCGGCCTTCTTATATAGGAAGGCGATTGAGGAGGTAGGCGAGCTATGGCCAGGAGCTAAAATCGGGGCAGTTCCCAAGGAGGAAATATTGAGCAGACCTAGGGCAATGGTCTGGATTCCCACGGAGCCGGCAAACTTGGAGGAATCCCTGAGAATTATCCAGGTTTGTAATCCGGAACTTTGCGACAGGGAATTGGAAGATTGTGAAGCAGGAGGAGCTTAAGGGTAGCTTCAGACTATTAATCTTGGTGACCAACAAGGAATCCTTGGCTCCCCCGACAAAAACAAAAGGCGTTTAAACTTCGGCTTCGGATCTATTACACTAAAGATGTTAGGAAAGGACGAAGTTGGAGTTAATACAGCTACTACGCCGCCTAAAAAGGGGGAGGCAGAAATCCAACCTGAAGGAGGAAGCGCGACGAGTGGTACATCTTCAGAGGAGACACAGCAAGTGGCGAACCCTAATGAGGAGCTGACCAGCGAACTCCACGACTGACTATTTGTTGACAGCGAGAAGGGGGACTCATCGGTCTCTGAAGGGGCAGATGTAGACCTCCTTAATTTTAGGGACCGTGGGGGTAGTGAAACGGAGGATACCGTCGACTCCATCGGGTCCAAATAAATCGATATAGCACTGCTGTCGTATTAAGGTAAGTGAACTCTGTTAACAATGATCAGGTTTGTGCAGATAAATTTCCATCATACAAAGGCTGGATCGGCGGCGTTACTTCTCAGACTTGCTAAGTCAGGGGAGGAAATAGTTTTAATCCAAGAACCTTGAATCAAAAACAACAAAATCTGTGGTCTGCGAGCGAAGGGGTACACCCTATTTTACGCTCGTGTTACGGAAAAGAGCAAATCATGTATACTTGTGGTTAATAATATAAATGCTTATTTACCTCCACAGTATTGCAATGGGAACATAACTGCGGTCTGCATAGAGACGGAGGGGAGGAGATTCTAGCTTGAAGCCGCATACATGGAGCGAGAAAAGCCAGTGCCGCCAGATATACTGGGGGCACTTGTCAGTGACGCGGAAAGAAGGAAGGTGGGAGCTATCGTGGGATGTGACGTGAATGCGCACTATAACATCTGGGGCAGCTCGGACATCAATGATAGGGGTGACTTATTTTTCGAATTTCTTTTAAGAACTAACCTCACTATTAGTAATATAGGTCAAGAACCCACTTTAATTATTAATAATAGACAGGAAGTTCTGGATGTTACTCTGTCTCTGAATGTATTTCTCCGATGATGAGAGAATGGAGGGTGGCAAGAGAGCATTCCTTCTCCGACCATTGGTATTTAACTTTTAAACTAAATCTCCAAATTACAAATCAATACGTGTTCAGAAATTCTAGAAGAACAGTATGGCGTGTATATACGGAGGTATTGGAGGGCATCATTCCATCTCGAGTTCCAGGACTCCCCGACACGGGTAGTGAACTGGACTCAATGGTGGATACTCTTACTAGGGCTTGCAATATCTCTATGAGGGAAGCTTGCCCATTAACAAAGATAAGGGGAAAGCGAAAACCTGTTTGGTGGACCTCGGCACATGCGGACTGCCGGTAAGCTTGCGGGTCTGCTTTCAATACTGGGACTTCTATAAAGAAGGCTTCAAAGTTTACAAAAGGGAAGTAAGGAAGGCGCAAAGAAAGTCGTGGAGGCGCTTCTGTGATAGAATGGAAGGGGTCTCCGAAACCTCGCGCTTAAGAAAGATTCTCTCCACTAGTCCAGTTGTTCCAGGCTATCTGATAAAACCGGATGGCAAATGGACGGCGTCTAGTGAAGAGATTCTTGATCTTTTGATGGAAACTCACTTCACTGGAAGTGTGAACTGCGAGGCCTTTGAATGACTGCGGGCCTAGGAATGACTGCGGGGTCCACCTGTTACATACAGAGGATTTTCTGAGTACACGGATGATAAAATGGGCTATTAAAGGGTTTAAGCCTTTTAAGTCAGCTGGCCCGGATGGGATTGTGCCAGCAGAAATTCAGAAGAACTCGAAGATTTTGCTTCCCTGGCTGGAAGTCACCTTCAAAGGGTGCCTGAAGCTGGGGTACATCCCGATGAAACGGAGGGAGGCTAGAATGATCTTCATCCCGAAAGCATCCATCTCTATCATCCTTTCTGCTGAAAATCATGGAAAGGCTGCTGGACGTCTATATTCGGTCGAGAATTGTACCCAGAAACTGGGCACAATCTCAGCATGCGTACCATAAGGGTGAGTCCGTGGATACGGCATTACACACCTTGGTTCGGGGAATTGAGAAGTCAATGGATTTTCAAGAATTCTCGTTGGTGGCGTTTCTCGATATCGAGGGCGCTTTCAACAACGTGTAGGTGGAGGCAATTAAGGAAGGATTGCTGCCACTTGAGATCAAAGACCCAGTAACCAGGCTGATCGATCACTTGCTTGGAAGTAGAAGGGTCATAGCGAGGATGGGGGAAGTTTCCGCAAGAAGACGGGTTCTTCGAGGAACACCTCAGGGAGGTGTGCTCTCTCTCCTTCTTTGGAACATAGTAATCTCTTGACGAGATGAGTGAACATTTCAATATTCAGACGAGTAAGCAAGGTACGGTACGACTCTCCAACTAGGAGAGAATGTGTAGGAAGGCCTATGTCTGTGCTGAAAGCAGCAAGAAACAGGGAAGCAGTTGCCTTGACAAATGATAGGTGGATCGCCAGTTCAACTGGCAGGGTAGCGAAACAAGTATGGCCTGAGCTGAACTTGAATCGCACCAAGATCCTTATCACACTAAGTAAGCGTGATTTAGATAGAATTGTGAGGATAATGACTGGGCACTGCCTTTATGGAGAACATGCAAGAAGGCTGGGTCTGGACAGCCGCACATTATGGACAGCCTTTGTGACCTCGAAAGCTGTAATGTGCGAGATATTTTACGCTATATTAATAGTACTAAATGGGTTTAAGGGAGTTTATGATGTCGGATTCTGTGGTATCACAATGGGCCATAATTGGCCTAAGTATGCGATAGCAACCACTGAAACCTAACCTAACCTAGTTACATTAGATATTGACGTGCAATCTGATATTTGAAAATGATTCCGCAGCCAATGCAACATGATTAACGACCGCTCAATCAAAAAACCTAAAGAAATTCTTGGAGTGTAAAAAAGTATTCAGTAACGCGCCACTAGGCTCAACAAAGTTCAAGTTTGTGACAAAACAAAACAAAAGAGTAAAAGGTTATGTTAGGGTGGTTACCCTAAAGGACTGACAGGTCCGTGTGTCACATTGTTTTCTCCGTCCCTTACTAGCTCTTAGTAATTTCAGTCTGCTAAGCGTTAGACGGGGACAGGTGCAAAGCAAATGGAGAACAGTTTCTTCCTCCTCTTCATCTTCGCAACTACAACAGTAATCATGTGAGGAGACTCCCATTCTGCTCGCATCATTACCTTATGAGACAGTGTCCCGTTAGACGGTGTCCCAACACCATCATACTGATATCCTGCCGCCGCAGCGATATCAGCTCTCTGGGTGTAGGCTGTAGTTTAATTTGGTCCAGATATGCCTACGATTAATTATTATTTTGTTCCTTGTCGAGCGCGTTCATCTGCTTCTTCATTCCCTGTAATATTGAAATGTCATGGGACCCACATTAGGTAGATGTTGAACTGATCTGCAATCTCTTTAAGAGATGAGAGATAATTCTGGGCTAGCTTCGACGTACAGAAATATGATTTGGGCATCTTATTTGAAATCTGACTGGCCGTGAAATGCGAATATCTTTTGCTGATATTATATTATACGTTAACCAGTCAACGGCTTCCTTTATCGCGACTAGTTCAGCTTTGAAAACGCTAAAGTAGTCCGGAAGAGGAAAATATAAGTTTACATTTAATTCTTCACATGAAATGCCACCCCAACCTTATGCCATCCACCTTTTAACTATCAGTGAAGAAATTAACCCTTTCCTTTAGTATTCAGAAATACTTTCTTCAACCAGTCCTCTTTGGTACGAATATTAGGCTTAAACCTCTGAGCAAACGATGGTGACAGAGTAGTATGAAAGTGGACATGGAGATGTCCACATGGAGATGGAGGTAAGCCTTATATCTCAGCACCCTGACATTTGTTTACCTAAAATATCCAAGGGGTGTGAAATGAAAGAGAATCTCCAGTGCTTCCATAGTTTGCTATCTAGAGTGGGACCCAGATACTTCGCTTTATCATTCGAGTTCAATCAAATACCATTTAAGCTAGGGTGTTCAATCTGGAGAAATTTGTTTTTCTAGAGAAAAAAACCAACGCTGTTTTGTGCGGATTCACATTCAAACCGTAACTGTTAGCCCAATTGCAGAGAATTGTAACCTCTTAAGATGCAAGGATATTTACCGACGAAACCAATTACAACATCATCGGCATAAGCAATCACCTTGAAGTCACACCCTTCCAGGTTTAGAAGCACGTCATTAATGACCAGGTTTCAAAGAAGAGAAGATAATACCAAACTTTGTGGTGTATCTCGACTCACAAATCTGCTGTTGGAGGATCCACTTAGGCTGGCCGTGACGCCTCATTTGATCTATCCAGACCCTGAGAAACATGCACATGCACAGAGAGAATAGTGTCTCCGTGGTCGCATTGGATCTGCCGTTGTTAAAGCCTCCTCTTTGTCCAGAACAGTTATCATGGAGTATTCCTTATAGTCTAGGGACTTGTTTATAGAAGCAATAAAGGAGTTTTAATAACCTTTTTACCTCAATCGAACATCTAATGTGAGAGGAGGCTAAATTTATATGTATAAGGCCCTTGGGACTGTAATGAAAATTTTTCCCGTCTTAGATTTAAATATTACATTCACATCGGTCTATTTACTGGAATGTGACAGAGTGATAGGGTGACCTTGAAGATAACTTCCAGTCAGGGTAAGGTTAATTCAGTCGCTTGTTGAACAGCCGCCGGTATAATGCCTTCGATTCAGCCGACTTATAAGGATTACAGATAATTATAGCCTACGGGATTTTTCTCCAGCTTATAATGCTTGAGACTCTGTTGTCCCTAGGTCTTTCCGGCGTAGATTCGGAGCTACTTTGAAAGTGATTTTTGAGCAGAAGCCCCCAGAATTCTGTAGGCACAAGGACCATTCGGTCATTCGGAAAACTCGTAGTGGTACGGGACTTAGAGAAAGTACTTTATTACGAAGCCTAGATTTCTCTGAGGACAGACATTTGTTTTGGCACTTCTTATTTCTTATTTGTATGTTTGGAAGACTTCATTGTAGCAGTCCCAGTCGATAGCAGCTATAGTTTCCTTGGCTCTTTTAAAGAGCTTTCAGGATTTTTTTTTATTTTTATTTTTGTATTGTTAACTATGCTATCTGTTTTGGGGCTCAAAGCTCACCCTGCTCTTCCGCGGTTATGCTTTTTACGTCCATACTTTACGCCTCCCGGCCAATTCGAGGAGTTATTATTATTAATTATCCAGTGGTTGTAATATCCTTTGAAGGTCAATTGCTACTCCCTTTTCATTCATGCATACACCATACAGTTACGCACCACCTGCACATGCAAGCTCCATGTTAACCTATATGTTGACATGGGCGGTGGGTCGGCGCTGAAATCTACGGTCTAACAGAGGGCTTAAATGGCGTACTACTTACTCTACGACGGTGCAGTAGTAGTCAGTGTATCAACTAATGGTTTTCGGTATTCCTATAGCAACTATTCTGTTCATAAACATTCGCAAAGCGAGCCAAGTTCAAATGGGCTTTATCGTTCATAACGTTTTTTTTGTTGTCAAAATTGATGGTCGTCCGAGCTATAAAACTCGAGCACCTCCAATTCACGGTCATTTTCCTGCAGCTCTTGTGAAAATTGAATTTTATACGGATATAAACACAAATATTTAAGAATTTTTAACTAACGTGATGAAGTCATGTCCAATTCTTGTGCACGGCGTCGATAAGATGTACTTGGACACTCAGTAACATTGTGCCTCATTGCATCAATTTTTTCTAGTGTAAGTTGGCTTAGTTGTGTTCAATCTGTATCGAAATATTCAAAATATTTCATTATACGCTGAATGGTTGATTAATATTCGCGGAATGTTTGGTTGACGGTCAATCAACGCTCGGCGCATATTCACAATCGAACAATTATTTAAATAAAATGTTTTATTAATTTCAAAACATTGTTGCGGCGTTAGATGTTCCATGATAAATTGCTATCGATCAGTCTCTATATGACTGTTGAAAAATCACCCAGTAGTTCTAAAAATGACACAGTCAGTGTTCGTCCTGTTTCTATATCAAAGATTTTGACCAATTGAAGATTATGCTTGTTATGACGACAAGAAGTAATTCAGATGCTGTAATTTGATAACAGACGGACATTTAGAATATTTTTAGCAAGAATGCAGATACGAATTTTACCTACTTTCTTCATGTATAGCAGTTTATATTTGGGAGTCTTAAGTTCAAGTACGCCGGTCACTATTCACCCAAAATTCTTGGAATTTGACAATGTCTATTTCGCAGCCGAAGTTGCCTTGGAATGATGGAGGTTAATCTACAAGAACTTTCGGTTTGCTCCTTTATTTAAATCTCCACCATAGTTGCATCAGAGTCCTCCTCTGGCCTGAACCCTCTAGGGATCCACAAAGTGATCCTATCGAAGTGACATCTTTATATCTGTAGGGAGTGTGTTTACCTTTACACCCATTTCCATTATGTTCAGGTTGTTTTCCGGGATCTCTACCGGTGTCGGTGCCTTAAGAAGTCAATCTCATCTTCTAAACCATTAGTTGTTGCCAGCGCAGTCCGCAGTTCAGGATTGCTAATTTGTAGCATTTTCAGAATTTCTTTCGTTTCGCTAGATTCCGCTGAGATCCAAGCTCTCGCCCTAGGTCTTCAGAAAGGCATACTTTCTAGTGCCTACTTCTAGTCAGTCTAGCCATCAGGCCAGACTTCACCTAGGCTCTCTATAGCCTTTTTGTACAGGGTCAATGGCCATTGTTCGGCATAAGATGACAATTTCGCACGATTCCAGTTCCGCCCTGGGTCCAGACAAGCCAGAGCGTTAGGCCTTCCGGGCCTTCCTCCATTTGCTGGACAATATATATCCGTCTTTGTGAACTCTTTCAACGACAGCCACCGCACTGTCTAGTTACAATTTCATGCATTCTAGTCCTCTTTACACTCTTCTGCGATTTCTTCTCCGATATCTGCCTTTTGGGTAGAGAACCTTCAGACAAACCGTCCTGTTTCACTTCAGTAATTTTTTTAGCCCAAAAGACCGTTTCGATATCTTTGCCCATTCTCTCCACCAATAGAATCTTAATGAGGTTTGCTAAAGGTTTCCAGGCTATTTTTGAGGTTTTGGAAGTTGATACGAGGGGGCCATCCTAATTTTTGTGCTCATGTCCTTAGAGATTACATTCGAGGAACCAGCTTTGTTCGTGCTTGTGTCCCATTTTTTCGGAACGCATTCAGGACCAGGCCTAATAACCAATGTCCTATGTTGTTCCTATCTTGGCCTCCTTGGTTACCTATGCTTTGGAGACCAGGTCTGCAAACTGAACCAAATTTTGTTGTTAGTTTTATGTAATGATGATCATGACCCTAGTTCGCGTTTGTACACACGTACAATGTACAAACACGTTTTCTACATTTCTTTTTAATTTAAGTAAAAATGAGGAATAGTCTCCGTTCTCATTATTTCGTTTTTCTTCTGTTGAAAACATAAAATGAAGACGAGAAATTATATATTAACAACAACATCAACTATAGGTACATCACGAGCATATTTAAATCAATAATATTTAAATCATAAACTATTCACAAAAAACTACTTTATTATTCAAAACCTGAAATATTTCTATATAAAAATAGTTCTGTGTGCTTTCCATATAGTAATCAACAAATTGTATATGTGCTGTTTGATTTTTTTTTTATATACAGTGCGGGTATGTGTGCCCGCTGTACTATGTTGTGTGTGCTGTTGTATATATCGATCGCAATGTATAATAATAAATAACAACAACAATGTTAAGTACACAAAGCGTAGTTTTCAATTTATGAAATATTTATAGAAACGGGTATGAGTGTAAAACATAGAAATACATAAACCACAATGAACTTAAAAGCTCAGTCGTATATGGATAAAGAAAACATATTTTTAGGATAAATGTTTTTGTTTTGTGATTTTCTAATTTGTATTTTGAGAATATGGCACTGTAACACGAACGAATTATAATTTATGCGAGTACGATATACACGATTATTACATCAACTGCTCAAATGGAAATTTTGAGACTATACTCGCCGATCTTTGTGTTCATTGTGGTAGAGCCAGTTCTCCGTATATTTTAATTCCTCTTATCGGTTTCCCTCGACTGAGCTTTTTTCTACTGCTTTCACACCTACTTTTCTGACATCTCCGTCCTTTGGCTTTCTGGCTCTCATCTCTAGACAGATGGACGGTAAACAGAAACAATAAAGTTGTTTAATGAATTCGACTAAAATTATTTTTTCACCTTCTCTTCAAGAGATGGAGTTCAGCGATTCACAGGCAGATAATAATGACCGGAATCGGGTTACTGCTCAGGAAATCTCTGATTTATATCCAAGCTTCTTCAAGCTCAACACACAAGTGCAACATATTAGATGACTGTTAATATAAAAAAAACACTTCCGTTACAACTTCCGTTTTTGACTGATTTTGCTGGATGTGAGAAGACTTTTATCATCAAATACATCATGGAAATTTGTAATCAATTCACAGATACGGATGGTTATTATAATGCCTATCTTGCATGTGCATTTACAAGGAAAGTTCTCAGGAAGAACAAATTTTCTTCACCAAGAAGTCAACGCAAGAAAATTATTGGTACGGTTCAATTGGATGGGCGTATATCCTGTTCGCTGTTCGTGAGATAATCGACATCAAATTGTCATAAGCCACTTTTGTAGAATGATCAGTAAAACTGTCAAAACTTTGTTCCCATAACAAACGGGTGGTATACAGAAAGCTGAGTTGGAACCTATTCTGACACTCATCCCACCAGTTACTGAGGAACAATTACTGATGGCTAGTTGAATAGTTAAGGATAACAATACGCCACAAGGATAACTCACACTTTAAAGCGGCCATTCGCGCAACATCAGAAGTCTTAGCTGACGTGTACAATTCATTCTTCTAAAAAACAATTTTCTGAAGTTTATGAAAAATTTAAAGCGCTGAACTCAATAATACGTATGCTTAATGCTAAATTTAGCTTCCAAAATTTCGTCCAACGATCGACACAAACAAGTTTTTAATAAAAATAAGTATGTAATGCTTTTGTTGGCAACATAAGGAAAAAATGCATTTAACTCGGTAAAGTTCCACTTATTTAAGAAGGATATTGGTGGCATACTACCATTGCATCAGAACTCAGAGGTTCAATGCAGAAAACGAAATAAAAGAATAACTGGTGGTCGCTAAATAAACAAAAGAAGAGAATCTACAAAGACGCTATCGCAACTGAATTCTCCATCAATGACAATTTTCAGAGAGATTCAACTTTTAACGAAAGAGAATTACGAGGTTGAACCAATTGATAAATTGGGCTCCTGGAAGCTATTAGGTTTCCGTAAACTTTATCGATTCTTTCTTGAGAATCCCTAAATAAATCAAAAACCAGTAGAATGCACTGATCGTACAGCTAATGATTTCAAAACTGGATGCGAAAATAAAACATAATTGAGGTGATATGGCCCAATCACACAGTAAAAAAAAATTTAATTTTCAACATAGATTTTACCAACTTTGTCTCACAAATTTAAATCTTGACTGTAATAATGCACAATACTATGATTATTACGTATATTTTCTCTCTCTTTTAAAAATTTCTGTATTTTTCAACAGGAATTTAAAATTACATGACATGTATCTTATAATTACAAACTTAGATATACATATACCAATTTTAGTTCCCTCTTTAAATTTGAGAGAAATAATATTTAATGCGCGTGGGTGTAGGTGAGTGTCGATGGGTGTGGGTGGGTGGTCGTGGGTGTGGGTTAGCGTCGGTGGGTGTGGGTAGGTATGGGTGGGTATGGGTGGGTGTGGGTGGGTGTGGTGTGGGTGTGGATGAGTTGGTGGATGTGAATGAGTGGATATGGGTGGGTCTGGGTGGGTTGGTTGTGGATTGGTGTGGATTGGTGTGGATTGGTGTGGATGTGTGCGGGTGGGTTCAGGTGGGTGGGAGTGGGTGGGAGTGGGTGGGTGTGGGTGGGTGTGGTGGGTGTGATGGATGTGGGTGGGTGTGGGTGGGTGGGTGTGGGTGGGTTGGTGTGGGTTGGTGTGGGTGAGTTAGGGTGGGTGTAGGTGGATGTGGGTGGGTGTGGGTGGGTGTGGGTGGATGGGTTCAAGATAATTTTATTTCTCTTAATCCGTCTTTTTTTAGTTCGTTTGAACTTTTTTAATGGATTACATAACTTTACTAGTAAATTTATGGTATAAACCATTTAATTTTCAATAAAAATCTATTTTTCGATTTTCATGTAATTTTACGTGAAAAGGTTCGGCAACTTTGCCCTCATGAAATTTCATGTAAAATCCAATGCATTTTTTTACTGTGCAATACGTCTTCCTAAAGTACAGACAATGGGCGCTTTCAGGTATCATGATTAGTAAAATCATCGCCAATTTGATTTGAAAATTTTATAGTGCTACACATTTTCATAGCGTTGGCCACGATTTTACTCAACATGTTCCCAACTGTTGGGTGCCCTGAAAGCATCTAATGATTAAATACTTTTATTTGTTTCAGAGCTTACCTCTCAAAAAATCTGTAATAATCAGAATGAACCTTCATTGAAATCCACGTAGGCATGGCTGGAATGGCCCACTCAATTTTCCAAACTACTCCTCCTTGTCGGAATTTCAATTAATTACAGAAATCGTCCTTTTACAAATGTATCAGTGAGTAAGTTGAACCGACTATCGAATTTGGAGAATTCTGCAATCGAAACACCACCGTCTGCTGCTGCCAAAGCCAAATCAATTCGATTATCAATTGTTTATATTTCCACCATAATGTTCAAAGTTCTTGATAACTCTAGACAACCGATTATTGGTTGAGCTTTACGGATTGAAAATCTATTGCTGCTCTTAAATCCCAAGAATTTCGTCAACATTATGTCGAGATCAAATATCATAATAAATGTTTCGGCCGTTAAACATATTATTGTCAAACAAATAGTGCAGTGGTCATAACCAGGCTTGGACTATTGGACCGGTACAGGTACTAGATTTGAATCCCACTAAATGCAGGATGCAAAAGCAACTTTTAGGCATCGACGACGATCGATAATATGTTAGTAAACACATTTATGACCCTCTGTTGGAGTACAGAACTCAGTGCCTACAGTCCGCAATCATCCATGTCACTGTGCAGGTTAACATGGAGCTTGCAACGTGCGGCTAACCCATTTGTACTGACCCAAGCATTGCTTGACGTTGATGATGAAGTCGCTGTCGCATTATTTCTACTGGCCCCGCGACCCACCTTAGACGATCATACGTTCCAGCCATTTATCAGAAATTATTTACTGTTAGTAAAATCCGCATGGATCAATCCAAAATTCAGAACTGGATTCAACATATTTAAATTCAACTATTTGAATACAACTGAAAACTGTCAAGTTGCTTGCTACAAACTGCTTCAAGTAACTCATTCTTCAAAATAAAGTTGCTCTATCTGCCACTAGTACGAACTTAATGGTTACTGCACTAGTGATGAAGCATCAATTAATTACAAACATATTTCGGAATTGTGGCATGGAGCTAGGAAAGTAGTGCTCACTTCCAATAGTCCTATAATTATCAAAGACTACAATTATGGGATTGGAAAGTAAAATTTCATTAGTTAACTACTGAACAAAAACCACATAATTCGATTAGATGAACGACTCCAATATACTATGTTACAACACCTTGAGGGGTCATAGCATTGTTTGGGTTAGCTTGATTTTTAAAAATTAAAATTTCAAATAAAAAAAAAATCGTTACATCGAATAATTAAGGTATTGCCATCTACTCTAAAGTTTAATTGGAAATGGGCCCTAATATGCTGTATTATGTTTTGTTACCCACCCCCATTGTGTTACGTAAACGTGGAGAAAATTGTGGAGCGAGACCCACGTGTACCATGTGCGTGTGTGTGTGCGTGTGTGCGTGTGTGCGTGTGTGCGTGTGTGCGTGTGTGCGTGTGTGCGTGTGTGCGTGTGTGCGTGTGTGCGTGTGTGCGTGTGTGCGTGTGTGCGTGTGTGCGTGTGTGCGTGTGTGCGTGTGTGCGTGTGTGCGTGTGCGTGTGCGTGTGCGTGTGCATGCGTGTGTGCGTGTGCGTGTGCGTGTGCGTGTGCGTGTGCGTGTGCGTGTGCGTGTGCGTGTGCGTGTGCGTGTGCGTGTGCGTGTGCGTGTGCGTGTGCGTGTGCGTGTGCGTGTGCGTGTGCGTGTGCGTGTGCGTGTGCGTGTGCGTGTGCGTGTGCGTGTGCGTGTGCGTGTGCGTGTGCGTGTGCGTGTGCGTGTGCGTGTGCGTGTGCGTGTGCGTGTGCGTGTGCGTGTGCGTGTGCGTGTGCGTGTGCGTGTGCGTGTGCGTGTGCGTGTGCGTGTGCGTGTGCGTGTGCGTGTGCGTGTGCGTGTGCGTGTGCGTGTGCGTGTGCGTGTGCGTGTGCGTGTGCGTGTGCGTGTGCGTGTGCGTGTGCGTGTGCGTGTGCGTGTGCGTGTGCGTGTGCGTGTGCGTGTGCGTGTGCGTGTGCGTGTGCGTGTGCGTGTGCGTGTGCGTGTGCGTGTGCGTGTGCGTGTGCGTGTGCGTGTGCGTGTGCGTGTGCGTGTGCGTGTGCGTGTGCGTGTGCGTGTGCGTGTGCGTGTGCGTGTGCGTGTGCGTGTGCGTGTGCGTGTGCGTGTGCGTGTGCGTGTGCGTGTGCGTGTGCGTGTGCGTGTGCGTGTGCGTGTGCGTGTGCGTGTGCGTGTGCGTGTGCGTGTGCGTGTGCGTGTGCGTGTGCGTGTGCGTGTGCGTGTGCGTGTGCGTGTGCGTGTGCGTGTGCGTGTGCGTGTGCGTGTGCGTGTGCGTGTGCGTGTGCGTGTGCGTGTGCGTGTGTGTGTGTGTGTGTGTGTGTGTGTGTGTGTGTGTGTGTGTGTGTGTGTGTGTGTGTGTGTGTGTGTGTGTGTGTGTGTGTGTGTGTGTGTGTGTGTGTGTGTGTGTGTGTGTGTGTGTGTGTGTGTGTGTGTGTGTGTGTGTGTGTGTGTGTGTGTGTGTGTGTGTGTGTGTGTGTGTGTGTGTGTGTGTGTGTGTGTGTGTGTGTGTGTGTGTGTGTGTGTGTGTGTGTGTGTGTGTGTGTGTGTGTGTGTGTGTGTGTGTGTGTGTGTGTGTGTGTGTGTGTGTGTGTGTGTGTGTGTGTGTGTGTGTGTGTGTGTGTGTGTGTGTGTGTGTGTGTGTGTGTGTGTGTGTGTGTGTGTGTGTGTGTGTGTGTGTGTGTGTGTGTGTGTGTGTGTGTGTGTGTGTGTGTGTGTGTGTGTGTGTGTGTGTGTGTGTGTGTGTGTGTGTGTGTGTGTGTGTGTGTGTGTGTGTGTGTGTGTGTGTGTGTGTGTGTGTGTGTGTGTGTGTGTGTGTGTGTGTGTGACTTGATGAAATATAGAGGAGTATTTTTTGTTTTGTTTCTCGTATTGGTGTATGCGATTGATGTACGGAGTAAAAGGGTGTGCAAGTGACGCGCACGAAAAAAACAAGAAGGTGCAAACAGTTTTTTAGTCAAGTTTTAAAATTTCATAAAAACAGTCGAGTTTTGAATCCAGTATGAAAAAGACTAGTTTTGATTTTTAATAAGTCGGGTACGACTTTAATACAGTGTTAACCCGATTTACCGAAAGGCACATAAAATTTTGCTTTCGTAAAATCGGGAATTTTTTAAAATGGGTTTTGAATCTTAAATTTATTAAAATAAAACTAAAAATTTAGAAGTACATAATTAAAAATTATATTATTAGGTGTATGATTTAATTTTTACAGATTTTTCAGCAACTTTATTTTATTTAAAAAAATTAACGGGTTGTAGCGAAGTTCCGGTTTTCAAGGTCCCGGTTTTTTATAAGTCCCGATTTTCGGAATCCCGGGTTTCAAAATTCTGGTTTTGTATAAAAAAACTCGATTTTTAAGAAATTCTGGTTTGAATTTTTAAAATTTGACATGTGAGAAAATAGGACACTAAAATGATTTTTTGACAAAATTCAAAAACGAGTTTGCGATAAACTTCTACAAAATGGCTAATAGGGATGGAATTTAGCCATTTCTTAACAGATTTTCGTGAAATTCGATACGTGCGATGGAAATGGGATTCTAAAATGATTTTTCGATAAAGCGGTCAATAGAGATGGAACTAGGAAATTTCTAAGCCGATTTTGTTGAAATTCTACACGTGCGATGGAAACGGATTTCTAAAATGAGTTTTACAAAATCTTGCAATTACAAAATATGGTGCAATTATTTTTCCTACTAAAACCACTGAAACCTATCCAGTGCGATATGTTTGCTGATCCCGAATCCTACGTCTCCCGAATTCAAATCTAAAGCCCCCCGGGGGGAAGCGCATCGACCTCCCTCTTACCCGTGAGAGTTATTGAAGCCGTCAGCGTCTACAATTATTGCATTTCAAAATGTTGCATTGCAAAATGTTGTAGCCTTGGTTTTTTCTAGTAATTTTTTTTTTTATGTTAAAATATTACTAGCTGACCTGTGACTGAATAATCAGTCACGTGAATACATTTTGTTGAATTTTTGGTTAAGAAATGATTAAGAAGATTTTTTAAGATGTAAATTTGATGCACTTTTATCAAGAATAAAGTAAATTCATATACGTGGTTAATTTTTAAATCTTAAACGGCAAGCACGCGCTCAAATGTACACAGTATGACTTACGTGTCAAGTCAAATATTCATATCTTAAACAGGAAGCGCGCTCGGGATCACATGATCACTTACGCACCCAAACTAAATATTAAAATCTCAAAAGGGAAAAACACACAATTGCTGAGGCAAACTTTAATCTAAATATTTCATAAGAAATGTTCAAAAGGATAATACAATAGTAGTAGAAGGTAGATAGTTAAATAGTAAAATATATTATAATTTACATGCACAGAATCTCTTCAAAAAATACATTCTTTGTTGTGATGCACCCATCCCGATCAGCTGATTGAACGCTTGTCTCAACGATAAACACCTTGAGTCCGTCAAATGAGCGGCATCGTGGAAAGGCCACATACATCTGATCATGCGTAAATACGGGGGCCGACAAGTACACTCCTATACCTTCTTCAAGCTTTAACCCTGACTCTTGTTGATGGTTATGGCGAACGCGAGCTGAACCGGAAATTGAAGGCGAGACTTTTTAGATGAGCCTTCCGAGGGTGAGAGCTTAATGCGTGGGATGAGAACGCGCTCGTCTTTTGAGAAGCCAGTCAGCACCTCACATTCCAGAATGTAGCGGTTTATTTTTGCAGCGTGCAAGCGTGTTTCATTGATTCGACCCTTGCTAGTATTTAGATTCTTCATCAAACGAACGATCGCGTTTCCTTTAGCGGGATGGCATGGTGCGGCAATCTGGACCCTTCAATCTTGTTGAGAAACTCGACGGGTAGACGGAGTTCCTCATGCATGTCGTCACTCTCAAGTTTATTAGCACTATGTTTGACTTCTTGTTCGTCGGGAAGGAGGTCAAGCACCTGCTCATTGGTTAACGCGCAATCATTATTCTTGGGTGCAAGGATGGTGCGCTCCTCGATGGTTCCCTCGGCTGGAGTTGTGTTGATGTCACCATACACGAAATCGATCACACTTTGAGGAAGTCTGCCTGTAGTGTGATCGAGTCGGTTCGAGCATTGCCGTTTCCAATAGAAAGCAAATATTGCGCAAACTCGTTCTCACCTATACATCGACGCACATGTGCTTGGTGAGTGTAAACTTATTTACCAATTTCCAAAGCGGGTTCAACTTGATGGTCGATTCGGGTAGTCACCACACATGAAGATGATTTTCCCAGCTAATGGAATACGCACTACCAGTCTATGATTGTGGGCTCTGCTCCTGGCATGACTAACTTTGAATTTAAATCGCACGTCAACCATTAAGCAACTTTGAAATTGATTTGCGCGCCGACAGTGTTGCAACTTCGAATCGGAATCGCGTACCAACTGTTTTACAACTTTGAATTTGAATCGCGCGCCACTAATTTGAACAAAAATATTTGCTGTTTGGTCGTCCCATAAAATTCTCAAATGTTGCAAGATTTCACGCTCACAAAAACTTTGAAATTTTCTGAAACCACCTAAGGTACCCATTTCGGGTACTTTCCGGTAGAATTTTTCCGATTTTTCTAGCCCACGCACAGCGCAATATTTACGTCGACCTACCCTGAAAAAATCTAACGGATCGGATCATGTTTAGGGGTCATTTTAGAGTTGAGTATGAAAAAAATTAAGAATATTAATATAATAGATAGATAGATAGAAGATAGATAGAAGCTGACCTTCAACTGAATAATCAGTCACGTGAATACATTTTATTGAATTTTTGGTTAAGAAATAATTAAGAAGATTTTTTAAGATGTAAATTTGATGCACTTTTATCAAAAATAAAGTAAATTCATATACGCGGTTAATTTTTAAATCTTAAATAGATATAGAGTGTCATGACAAAATTGTATTTTTACACTCACAACTATTAACACCAAAATGTGTATAAAATCATTTTATGTTCTCTGTTTTGTTTAATTGAGATTCAATTACAAATTTTCTACTCATTTTGTCATCGCAGTGTGTCATCACAAAAACATCGGCAAATTTAATAAATTTTGTCATTGTCACGGTGTAATACGCATGACTTCAGATTCAATATAAACATATTTTGTCATGGCATTCTGGCGTCGTGACAAAATTTTGCTGAAAACACCTGAAGTACCCGTTTCAGGTACTTCCCGGTGGAATTTTTTCGATTTTTCTAGCAAAGGCACACCGCTATATTTATGTCGACCTACACTGCAAAAATTTAAACGGATCGGATCATGTTTAGGGGTCATTTTAGCGTTGAGTTTGAAAAAATTAAGCGTATTAATATAATAGATTAGTCCGGCCGACCCGAATTAATAAAAAATATTTTTTTCAAAATCAAGACTACTTTAGAAGAGAACTAGAAGGAAAGAAAACCGGGATTTTGAAAACCAAGATTTCGAAAGCCAAAATTTTGGGGGCTTGGATTTTGAAAACCGGGATTTTGGGCCAGGATTTTGAAAGCCGGGATTTTGCAGCCGAGATTTTGAAAGCCGGGATTTCGTAGCCGAAAATAAACAACGAATTTAAACTTGGAAATATTGTCCATCGTTTTTATGCGCGATCTTTCAGGTAACATATTGCGAAAGAAACTTGCAGTCTGCGACACAATAAGGTCATCGATGAATTCTTACACACATCCTCCAGCATTTTGGATTGTTTATCCACTAACACGTGCTGCATTAACTGGAACAAATTGAAGTCGGATGGGAAGTCTGATGAATATATCGCACATAGTTGAAGAGGTTCTTCGGAGTCACGCGAGCAACATGAGATCGAGCGATGTCATGCAGCAATATGAATTGCCTGCTTCCTTGCCTAGTAAATGGCTTCTTCTGACTAAGTTCTTCGCACAGTTTGTTCAATTGTCAGCTGTAGCGTTCCACAGTCATCTTCTGACCAGTGTTCAGGAGTTCGTAATAAAGCACACCCTTCATGTCCCACCAGATACATAGGAGATACCTTCTATAAGCGGATATCCTGTTTCGGCGTCGTTGTATTGGGCTTCCCGCGGATCTCTCCACGACTTTTTACATTTGGAGTGCTCGTAAAAAATATACTTTTCACCACTAGCGACAATTTTCCACAAGAAGGTATATTTTTATTGCCGAGTGACCGAGCTCGTACCACATGTGGGATTCATCTTACAAGTTTTTGAATTTTTCCCATTCGGTGCAATCGCTTGGAAATAGCTGTTTGGGTGACTCCTACCGGAACTGCAAGCTCTTGTTGCGCTTGCGTTGAGTCTTCTTCCAGTATAGAGCTTGCAATTCTTCATCTTCAAACTCTCGTGGTTGTCCCGGGCGCGGCTGGTCACTATAATCAAAACAACCGCTCATAAAACGTGTGTATAAATAGTTACAAGTTTCTCAAGCCACAACGTCTGCACCAAGAATACTACAAATTGATTCCCGTACTTTAGAATCATTTTTTTCTTGTTGGATTTCGTTTAGAATGCAGTGCCGAGTGTGCTGTTTATCAGTTGCCACTATAAACTCTGCTATTCTGAGGGGTTATGTAACTCACGGTGACTTGTCACGCGATAAATTTTCAAGATGTTTTAGCTTTCGTAAAATCGGATACTTTTCTTTCGTACAATCAGATGTGGCAAAATCGGGTATGGTCTAATCGGAGTTTCATTAAATCGGGTCGGTTAAAAATAGAGTCGAGTTTTTTTTTGATTTTGTATAAGACGGTCTTATTTTGTATATTATACAGAACGTCTAGTTTTAGGTTCAAAATACTCTTGCACGAGTAATATTAGTTTGATACAAGTTTGTGTAAACGTACGTGTTTTACTTGATTTTAAAATTAAAAAATTGTTTAAATAACTGGAGAAATAGACGTAATAAAATTGTATCCTAGCTTGAAAAGTAATAGAAGCTAGTTTACGTGGATTTATTTTTATTGAACGGAAATGTTTTTATATTGTTTTTGTTTAAACCAAAACTTGGAAAACGATTTTCGACGAATTTCGGTGCGTTATCGGCGGATGAATGTTGCCATCCCAACAGGTTGCCTAACGGGTACCGCGTTTTCGGCGGGTACCAAATTTATCGGTGTGTACCACCGTAATAAACCGGTGCCGTATTAATAAGGCGGATGTCGCGATTTAATTTCGTCTATCACATTTTGACGTCTACAACATTTTTAACAGTATGTCAAATTAATCAACGGGTGCCCAAATTTATAACGGGTGCCACAAATTATTCACGTGTGCCGAAATTTATCAACGGTTTACTGCTTTATTATCGGGTGCCGAATTATATACGGTCAAAGGCGAGAAGACGCCAACGAAATTTCCGGTGAAAGGCGGAAAGACGCCCAATCCGGTTTACGGTTTTGGCGAAACAACGCCTAACCCTTTTGGCGACCTATCAAGGCGAAATTTTTGGTGAAAGGCGGAAAGACACCCAACGTAGTATACGGTTTTGGCGAGACAACGCCCAACCTTTTTGGTGGCCTATCAAGGCCAAATTTTCGGACAAAAGCGGGAGGGAAGACGCCGGTCAGTTGAGGCCATTCCAATTTACGGTTTACGGCTGGAAGAACCCAACAACACTTTTTTTTTTGGTCAAAGGCAAAGAGACGCCCAACCCAGTTGCAACAGGGAGGCCAAGCGGAACTTTATAAATTTGGTTTATAACGGCACCGTTTAAGCCATTCACACAGAAGGGACAATTTTTTTAATTTTTAAGTATGTACATTCATTTAAATTCATATTTTTTCCTCTCAATTTTCATTTTTAATTTCATTTTATTTTCAAATTAACGGTTGCTTGACTTGATGGACGTTGGTCTCGCCTTACAATTTTAAGATGCTCATTTTATTTTATTTGTGATTTCTACTTTTATTTTTTTTTTTTTTATTAGCTCGGTCATTCAGCCATTTCTTCCTTCCTCCTTTTCTCCTTCTATCTTGGTGATTTTTTTTTTATTAAATAAAAATAAAACACGGCGACTTATTCCTGGGAATAGGTTTCATATTTTTTTCTTTATTGGTGTCGATTTTTTGTCATTTCACCTAATTTTCCTCTTCTTTCGTTTTCGCTTTATAAGCTTGTCACTCCCCGTTATCTCGTTGGCAGGATATCAACAGGGTCGGAGTGGCGAGTCTAGCATATGATTCGTCCATTCGGGAACAACCGTAAAATTTACACGGTCTCCCGGTAGCTGGGCATCGACCTTAAGGGGTCGATGGGTCATTCGGGGTTTTTTGAGCAGACATTCTAGTTGTTTCTCGGGGAGATCCGGTCATTCCTGGGTGAATACACCTGGTTATTATTATATTTATTCACGTTGATCAAATTAAGGTCGACGGATTCTGTTGTCTTTTAATTTAATTTCAGTTTATAGTTTGCTTTTCTTTTATTTCGTTCCACAGTGTAGGGCAGGAGCACGCAAACCTCAACTTCCCAACGACCGAAAACCCTGAGAACTAGTCGGCAAAATCACCATGAGAGAGGCCTCTGCGGGTTGGGTTCAGGCTTTACCTAAGCATCCAGTACTGTTACCGAGCACCAAAAAAATTTACCACAAAACATCAAAAACTATAGGTGTTTCATGGAGAGGTATGCAAGAAAGTCTTCCAGAGATGCAAGACGTGTTATCGAGTTTACCCAATTCGCTTCGCATAACAAATCTTCAACTTGCAACTGAAAGGGATTATCGGCTTACTGAATTTTCATACACATCCTCTTTCGGTAAGCCACAAACAAACACATACGTCTGAATTTTAATTTTTTTTTCCGACAAGGCACCAACTTTTTCGGAACCAACCTTCATCGTTTACGTAAACCCTACAAGCTGCTGTAGCAACTTCGGCCAATTTTAGGCAATCTCGATGGTTTCGATTACCTACCACAATCTCATTTCATGATTGGAAGATGAGTGAATAAATTTCATATTTCACAAAACATTTTATGACTTTCCTCAAGTGGGTGAAAGAACGGGTTTCCAACTTTTTGATGTCGATTAATGAAATGTGAATCAACGCTCAAAATAAATCAGAAGTATAATATCGAATTCAATTCGAGAGGTTTTATTCCTGAACGGGAGTTAATATCATAACAACAATGGAAGGTGTTCTAACTGCAATAAGCCTGAACACTGGGCAAACAACTAAAGGATTAAGAAAAAAATATACATGAACAAATTCTAAAAATAATAATGCAAGCTCTCTAAACATTCACCAATCAAACGATGCACGCCGCTAGTGGGGCCAACGAAAAGTTCCTGTTTTCTGGTAACTAGATTCTTTCGAGAGCGACGTGCGATATCTGCCAAACTTGTTGTGAATTATTCAGCAGTATGTGGCAAATCACCATGGAAAGTTATACCGTTGAATAATGCGCGCAAATCACCAAATTTTATTTTCAAAATCGGGTCAAACGGTTCGATAAAGTCTGCCGAAAAAATTGTTGCTGCGTGTGGGAGTTCACGGGAAAACCCAAGACAGTCAATTTCTCGTCCTTCACAAGAGTTTTGCAATTCTGCGACTTCAACTTGGTGAATTTTGCGGTGGAACTTGGGTCTGAACCCGTATAAAATCTGACTGACCCAGGAACTTAAGATGAACGCGACCATACATAACGCCGCGTGTTCGCCGACTGAACTCTGGCGCAGTTAGAAGTTGCCCTAATTTTGTCAAAATATCATCTTTAGCAACGAAGTTCATTTTTGGATGAATGGATTCGTGAACAAGCAAAATCAACTTCTTCAGCAACTTCTTCGGAAAACGAAACTGGCTAACTACAATACCGTTTCTAGCGTAAGCCATCGTGTCGATTTCCTGCGATTCTATAAAATATTAAAACCACAGAAGGGACTCGTTTAAATCTTAAATATTATATCAAGTATTATGCATTTCTAATTCATGATGATTGTGAACATTAAATTTTAGGCCTGTAACATTTAATTGTTCGCCCGACTTCCCCCCTTATCGACAGTAAGTTTACAAACTGCACTTAACCTTAATAAATAATAAAACGAAATTGTATTTAAATTTCCGCATATAATGATCCAGTAAAAATACATTTTCCATTTTCTCGTTGTGATTTTACGACACATTGGATTTCCATATAAAGGGTTATCCAATTCAAGCTTGATAAAGTAAACTTAAAAAAAACACACAAAATATTCGGAATGTATTGTAATTTTTATTTCATTTTACAGATTGATTCTTGCCATTTTTAGTTAAACAAGATATCATTCAAATGTCCTCCACGGGACTTCTTACAGGCCTTGATTCTTTTGAGGTAATTTTCAATGACTTTTCGGCACATTTCGGGCGGTATCTCGGCCATTACCTTACGAATATTAGTTTTCAATTCGTCAAGAGTTTGAGGATTGTTTGCGTAAACACGATCTTTCGCGTAGCCCCACAAAAAGAAATCCAAAGGCGTTAAATCACAGGATCTTGGAGGCCAATTGACATCAGCCAATCGCGAAATCAAACGTCCAGGAAATTTCTCTTGCAAAAGATCCCGATTTGCTCGTGTTACGTGACTGGTTGCTCCATCCTGCTGGAACCACATATCGTTAAGATCATAATCTTCGATTTTCGTAAAAAAATAATCGGTTAACATGCGGCCATAGCGCTCAGAATTGACGGTAACGGTTCGTCCATGGTTGTTCTCAAAAAAATACGGCCCAATCACACCACCAGACCACAATGCGCACCAAACAGTGACCTTTTCCGGGTGTAATGGCTTCTCTACAATCAATTGTGGATTTTCTGAGCCCCAAATTCTACAGTTTTGCTTATTAACGTACCCACCAAGCGAAAAATGAGCTTCATCACTGAAGAAAATTTTGTTCGAAAAATCAGCATCGGCGGATTTAATAATTTTAACGCGTTGGTCGATTGTTAAATGCTCCATATTCTTAAATGGCAGAATGTCAACTAAATAAATGACAGCGTACTTGACGTTTATCTTTGACAGATGTCGGTATACAGATTTCTACTTTATCAACCTCGAATTGGATAACCCTGTACATATAGATATACAGACCAAGAACTAGAAGTAAATACTTAAAGGTCGATAATTTTTTTGTGGTTGTAGGCACAAATTTTATTTTACGATAATGGCTATAAAAATGTGTATATGCGTATCCGTTTATAATCCGTAGAATTTAGAACAACCCTACTTTTATATCCACGGCATATTTAGCGGGCGCCAAATCTACGCGAGAAATAAATATTTTACATACACCAAGGACACGCGCTTTTTTCACTTTGTTGTTGTTGGGTGAAAATAATTTTCTCGTTTTCATGTTTATTAAGTTTTCAAAGTGAAACGTGTCAATCAATTGTGTTATAAGTTTGACAATTTCTAATGGTATTGTTGTGCAAAACTTTTCACTTTTTTGTGTCAAACTTGACGCAATAAAATATAAATGTAACTTTTATTTTCGGCATAAATCCTAAATTAATAATTTATCATGATCCCCCCTCCGATATTATTAAGATTCGGAAAAACATAATTTTTATTGATTTGATATTATTGGGGACTAATTATACGAGTATAAGATTCTGTAGTTTTTGGTTTTCAATCAATTTCTAATCAAAAAGTTAATTAAGATTTTTATTTTTTGAAATGTTCAATGGTAAATTAATTACAAAATTTGTTTGGAATGATTAGACAAGATATCCGAATTACAGGTATATAAAGACGATTAAAGTTTATCGAGTGGAAAAGGATGTTAATTTAAAATGATGTGGTATGTGTGATACCGAGAATATATTTCTAAATCTAATACCAAAATTATTATTTTACAAATCAAATTTCTTCGAAATAAATCAATTTATTTGATATAATGACGTATATATTTTATTTTGTTAAGGATATTTAATATCCTGTATACCAAGAAAATGTGATTAATTTTTGGAGAAATACTTGTAAGTATACAAATCAGATTCAATTTCCAATTGAAATATTTTTAATGTGTGTGTGCAGTGCAATTGATATGTTTGTAGCCAAATTTTGTTTGAGGACGAAAAGTTAGCAGAAAGTGTATTTCTAACAGCGCCAAAACGGTGAATTTGTGAATAAAATTTCTGATAACAAAACTGCGAACCTTACCTTTCAAACGATATGCGACATGATTAAATCCGAATGAGAATATATGTAACTGACCACCAACCTGCACTGTGTTTTGGATTGGGAGGCACCGGATTCGAATCCCTTGATGAAAAGGAACACAACTATGACACCCTGTCGGATGGCACAGAGCTAAGCAATATGCAGATGGTTCTACGAAAATCGGACCTATAACCGTACGTCCTCGAATTGGCTGGTAATGCCGTAAAAGAACAAAACTGTTCAGATAATAAAAAAAAATGTAACTGTCCACACTGCCACAACAATAGTTTTTAATATGAAGATGCTTCAGCTAAATTTGTTGCATTATTCAAGACCTTTTGAATGATATGCCACAAGTATATATTCTATAATGACGAACAATTAGCTACCAGCGTCAAAACGGTGGATTTGTGAACTATAGTGACAATAACAAAATTGTTACTTTTCTTTACAGCTCTTATTCAAGGATACTACATTCGGGCAGATGAAACACCAGAAGCTCATGATGTTAATGCGACCAGAACAACAACCGGTAAAAAAAAACACAAAAGAAACAAAACAATCTACAGCCAAGCAACAACAGACCAAACAAGCATAGCCACAAGCCTTGCAAGACAAGATGGCTAACCTACAAATTAGAACTATCACAATTAAACAAGAAAATAATTCAAAGTTGGAAAAACTACATCAGCGGTATTAAGACTGAATTATATGGTTTCTATGGCACCTCTAGTAAAGCGTATGCTGCAGTGGAGTATCTACCAACAACCATCATGTAAATTCAAATGAGAATAATGTAGACATAGCCTTACATAGAACAATCCCTTAATCAATGTCGTATGTGGTTCGAAAATCTTATCTTACAACACCGGCATAGAGGAAGTCGAAGCCGGTTGCGTGTTCAGAGACTCTAATGGTCATATAATTGCTATAGGTACAGTCCAACACGATATCGCAGTTAGAAACAGTTTGAGTATATGTGATTCGGAATGAAAGGAAATCCGTAATTCAGCAAGAAAAATCCATTACAACCAGTTGCTACTACAGTGGGAATACATCGAGAGTAATTCGCTTGTGAAGACTGAATTTCTATCCTCATCAGTAGCGAAAATAATCACTATAGCTTTCGGAGAAATCGACCTTTTGTTACCAAACAATAGACTGGAAACAAGAAGCTTCGGTGTTCTAATTTTGAAAAACAAAAAATGCTAGGCTGGCTAAGACTAGAGCCCCTGAATAGAATTTTTACAGTGATAGTGATAATTTTTTCGAGCAAGCCGCATAAAAGAATATTAAAATGTCTAAGATTTTAAACTCAACAGCTTCAATATTATTAGAGGTAAACCTGACATCGAGAAGTCACCAACCAACTAGAGCCCTAGTGTGATGATGCAAGAAGACAGTTCACTTTCTCACAGATGTTGATTTCATTTTGAAAATATTTTGAATATTTGATATTTTTACTTTAAAATGACACTGTTTTCATTAAAATTAGTTCAGTATTTTTTTTATAATGAATTTTCATTGAAAACGCAACCAAAATTGATGAAAATGAAAAAACCCCCTCCAGAGCATTTGATTATAACCACTTTAAATTTTGCCCTAATTCTTCATGTGGTTGTTGTTTTGCTATAATTTTTTTTTGTATCTTTTCTCTTGTTGTGTACTAGCTGATGAGAGACAAGTTCAAATAAATCAAAGGAACAAGATCAATTCAAATTTTATATTTTGCGAATATTTAAACATGAGCACTTGATTATAACCATTAATTATTTTTAAACTTTGAAAGACTGAAATGCTTGAAAATTATTTCAATTGTTTTTTTTTCTTCCATTGCTGCTCCCGTCATTATTAATAAAAAATTTCCATTTTTATAACAATGGGTCGAGGTAAAACGTTGACAAAAAAAGAAATTGGTAAAATTGTTGCATTTAAGCAACAAAATTATTTTAATTGGCAAATAGCGATTAAAATTGGTCGAAATCATATGACAACCAATAATTATCTAAATAATCAAGAAAATTATAGAAAAAACCGTAAAGGGCGCACATCATGAGCAACAACAGCCAGTATCTGGACAGTACGCAGATTAATTAAACAGTGTCTGCATCTTAAACTGGAAAAAACTTATGAAAAAGCCACATTTACTTCAGCGTCATAAAGATGCTAGATTAGAGTATTGCCGGACACATTTTAATTGGAAGGAAGAATGGCATCAGGTGATATTTTCTGATGAAAAGAAATTTAATTTGGATGGAGCTGATGGGTTTCAGTATTACTTCCATGATTTGAGGAAATCTGAGCAGTTTCTGTCTCGTCGTCATACTGCTGTTGGTACCGTTATGGTATGGGCTGCAATTTAATTTCATGGCGCCATCGATTTGGTTGTTTTGGAAGGTCGGCAGACCTCAGCGAATTACATTGAATTATTAGAAATACAGAAAATTAATTTCCAAGAAATGTTCAATGACCAACGATGGATTTTTCTTTATGCAAATTTATGCAGAAGGAAGACAATTTCAAAATATGGATGGGCTGATTGCTGCAATTGAAGATGCTTTCGAGCAAATACCATTAAATTATGTATTAACAATAAAAATAATTAAAATAAATCGTCTACAATCTATAAACCAATTAATGGTTATAATCAAGTGCTCATGTTTAAATATTCACAAAATATAAAATTTGAATTACCCGCGTTCCTTTATTTTATTTTTTAACTTCTCACTCATCAGCTATGTAGTATACAACAAGAAAAAAAGACATTAAAAATAATAAATTATAATAATACAACAACCACATGAAGAAATAGGGCAAAATTTAAAGTAGTTATAATAGTCGAGGCAATGAGCACTAAAAACGCCAAAGATAGGAAAATTTTTAGGACAGCACGTAGAGAATTGCGTTTTTTTGCATTCGGTGGCAAAAACGATTAAGATCATTCCTACCTAGGTTCTACCCTGTAGAAACCTCTGAGTGCATTGCTGCAGCCAAAAATGCACTTTTTGGGAGGTCTTTCCGGCAATTTTATAACTTCGTAAAAGAGAGGCAAAACCGACTCAATTTGGCTACTCGGGGGTTTTTGGGGTCGCTGATCACGATTTTGATGTTCAAATCGACCTCCCGGGCACCTGGGGGTCAGGAACGCCGATGTACGTCATCTCCGTGGAACACTTCAGGAATTTCGTGCGCTGAAGGGCAGAAATTCGGTATCTGGGGTTTTTTTGGGTCGCTGAACCCAGATATGGCATTGGCGAAGACCCCAAGGACACCTGGTGCGACCTGACCTGGCCTTGAACGTCATCCCCGTGGGTTTCTTCAGAAATTCATGCGCGGAAGGACAGAAACCCGGTATCTGGGGGTTTTTTGGGTCACCGTGGCTTTTCCTTACAGAAAGGAACAAGACTAACTGAAAATTGTTCCGGGGGGTTTTTGGTCGCTGACCCTAGATATGGCATCGGCGAAGACCCCACGGACACCTGGAGCGCACTGACCTGGCCCTGAGCGTCATCTCCGTGGCTTTTCCTTACAGAAAGGAACAAGACTAACTGAAAATTGTTCCGAGGGGTTTTTTGGGTCGCAATCCTGGCAATGTACGGTGCTCCACTTGCATTCAGGAAGCTGAATGTGCCTGAGGAGGACAAGCCCAAGTGGGACCAGTTAATAGACAAATATCGATTCAAAATATATGCAAAAAACGCTGTGAAGGGAAAGTTAATTTAGCTAAGATTCTCCCCACAGTAGAAGCAATTCAGCAACACGTGAAAAGGATCTATTTTCAAGTGCAAGATTGGTTGCATGGAGATCAGGTGACCATGGACCCAACAGAGTGGGGGTGGAGCCATCAAGCTGATACACCTGCGCCCCCCAATATTATGGAACTCATATTTTGTGGATGCGCAGGACAGTGTAATCTCATGACCTGCAGTTGTAGGAAGCACGGCCTGCTTTGCAATCTTGCCTGTAAAAATTGTGAAGGCTCAACATGCACCAATACTGAAAGATATTCAGTCGAAAGCGTAATTGCAGCAGAGAGAGAGGCCTTAGACGAGGAAGATGCACTACTGACGAATGGGTCAGTGGATGACGAAGAAAATGAACACATTAACGATGTGTCACTTGATGCAGAATTTGATATTTAGTTACGGTCTTGAAAACCGAAGTTGAAGATTAATGAGATGAGGTTGAGTCACGGGTGGATTATACTTGATTTGAGTTCAATAAAAAGTTTTGAAATGTCAATTACATGAACATGGACTTGGTATTCATTCTCTTCCTTTCCTCCATCTTTATTTACAGGGAGATAAATCAACGACCCAAAAAACCTCTATAAGGAATTTCAGTTTGTCTTGCTGGATGCTGTCAGAGGAAGCCATAGAGATGACGTACGGAGTGAGGTTACACTCCAGGTGCCGGTAGGGTGTTCACCGATGCCATATTCGAATTCAGCGACTCAAAAGACCCCCCGTAACGATTTTCAATTTGTCTTGTTCCTTTCTGTACGGAAAAGCCACGGGGATGACATTCAGGGCCAGGTCAGCGCGCACCAGGTGTCGTGGGGTCTTCGCCGATGCCATATCTGGGTTCAGCGACCCAAAAATAACCCAGATACCGAATTTCTGCTCTTCGGCGCATGAAATTCCTGAAGTGTTCCACGGAGATGACGTACATCGGCGTTCCTGACTCCCAGGTGCCCGGGAGGTCGATTTGAACATCATAATCGTGATCAGCGACCCCAAAAACCCCCGAGTAGCCAAATTGAGTCGGTTTTGCCTCTTTTTTACGAAGTTATAAAATAACTGAGGCGGAAGGGCCTCTCAAAAAATGCATTTTTTGGCTGCATTTGTGGCTGCAGCAATGCACTCAGAGGTTTCTACAGGGTACAACCTGGGTACGAATGATTTAAATCGTTTTTGTCACCGAATGCAAAAAACCGCAACCCTCTACGTGCTGTCCTAAAAATTTTCCTATCTTTTTGCTTCATTGCCTCGACTATAATCAAATGTTCGAGAGTGTATATTGGGGATATTTAAATTTAAATTACAACAAAAAATTCAATTTTGATTTATAGATGGAAAATGTGTAAGATTCTCAACAATCAGTTTCGAACGGATGAGATTAGTGATTTGAAAAAATCAGCCTTCTCATCAGGTCGCGACGACTGACGTTGTATTATTTACATTGAAATATTGTCTATATATATATATAGAGCAGTACCATGTAGTTGTACTACTAGCGAATTACTGCGTAGTGTACGAAATTAGATTCTTTTTTACATTTATCATCAACATATATTCTATTTTTGCAACTAACTTTTCGTGGTTACGAATTTTATTATATTTTACTTTTAGGTTTTCGATAGTAATGGTGTTTGAGATTGTTCCGTAAATACTGAAAGTAGATCAATATTCGGAACAATCACAAACGCCATTACTATCGAAAACCTAAAAATAAAAAAAAAAATTCAAGCAAAACAAAAACAATTTTATTGGTTAATACTTGCAAAAGTATGCCCCCACCCCCCAGGTACGAAAACAAGACTTGTTTTTCCCTCAAGCGATATGCCAGTCCACACCATGCACGAACCGCCGCAGTACGAGACTGTTTCAACAAAACAGTGCTGCAAAGATCGCTATTTAAGCGCTGGTAGACCCAGTCTTTCCAATGGAGACATATTCTGTACTCGTCAGTGAATAGAATGGACTTACATTGCTTTATGCTGCAATAGATGTGTTCGTGAGGAAATACGAGTCACTCTTTGTGGTGGCATGCTGTCAATTTTGGGCCTCTTGGAGTGAAACGTCTTCTTACTATCCATTGGTTAACAGCTCTATCTCCAACTTGTCTTAGCTCCTGCTGCACATCGACATCCGTGACATGGTGATTTCGCAGTGAAGTTAGGAAAATAAATCGATCGCCCCTCTCAGATGTACACCGATACCGACTAGTATGTGGTATCCGATTGAAGTTAATAATTTGCTGAAAACTTCAAGATACTCTTGAAACAGCAAATTGGCTCATTTTTTTTTTGCTGACGAGCTGATTCTCGATGATCGCATCCTTCTTGCAATAAAGCAATAACTTGTGCGGATTTTTCTGGAGTAGTATCCATGATTTTAAGGTGAAACTAGTAGAGATTTCATCAAAACAACGTCTGATAAGTGACTGTTCGCAAATATTGATCAACGTGGAATTATACAGAAAATTGCAGCACGCCAATTGTTTTTACCGAAATGTCGCATTTTAAAGGTAAAATACTAAGCTATCAAAAATACACCTTTTTGTACGCGCGGAGCTTTGAGCCGATTTACTTGCTCGTGAGTGTAGTTATTTAGGCTATATTCTCAACCTGCCTAGCTAGCTTTTTTAGTTTTCCAAAATTAAAATACCAAAACTGCTTTTCGCAAAGTTTTTGTTAAGGAATAAAAAGAACGAATATTTTGGCTATAATACAAAATGAATGAATATTTTTCAAAGCGGTTTGTTTTATTAGAAAGTGTATACATTGCCATTAAGTATGGAACACAGTTTCATGCAAATGACTTTCACGGCTGGCTTTACAATACCCCATTCTACCATTCTAACCTAATTACTCTAAATATTTTCGATTGTATCGGCTCCTATCTCATCAATGGCAACTTCGATTGATCTTTCATGTCTTGGACAGTGTCTGGATGGTTAGCGTAACACCTACTCTTAATGGCTCCATTGACGGTAAGAGCGGCTCCTTGCCCATTTTTGAAAAAATAGATCAATGATGCCACCGGTTCAAAATCCACATCAAACAGTCACTCGTTGTGGATGCATCGGCTTCTCCATTGTTATGTGTGGCATTTCTAAGCCCTAAATCCGACAATTTTGCTTGTTGACGTAGCCTCCGAGGTGGAAATGAGTATCGTCGGAAAAGATGATTTTTCGGTAAAACTACTCAGTTTTTCAAAGCGTTCCACAGCCTAAATAGCGAACTGAAAACGTTGCGAGTGTCCATTTTGCTTCAGCTCCTGCACTAATTGAACTTTGTACGCCTTCACTTCTAGATCCTCATGCAACATTCTCATCACAGAACTGCGTCAAATGTTCAATTGATGGCAAGTTGATGTTGATTGATGGTCAGATACATTGTAAGCAACAGCTGCAATATTCTCGCCTGTATGCGCTGTAAATGCACGTGTTGGTTTATCCAATAACAATCGAGTTTCACGAACTCGCTTCACAAATTGATCCACAAATTGCCTTGTAGGCATTTCATTCTATACTGAATTTGCCACATACATTTCTTACAGTTTGGATAAAAGTCTTATCACTTTGAAACTAAGTTTTCGATATTTCCCAAATATTAAACTTCGTCAAACATTAAACTAATTTTCCGGTAGTTGAAATTGCAAACGCTAAATGGGACACCCGTTATGAATGTTTTTTGTAGCATTGCCATTTTGGACCTGTCTTATTCATCGCATTCCTAGACGATGTAAAATGGTGCTTCAAACATTGTAAGTTTTTGATTTATGCTGATAATGTTAAAATCTTTTACAAGATAAATTATGGCGATCTGTTTAATTTACAACAGTGGCACTATTCTGGTTTTCCCAGGAAATAGGGAATTGGGAAAAATATTTTCATAACGTTTTTTGTGTAAATTGTAATTTTCTGGCCTACTAAGGGAACAAGTATGGTGTTAATATTTTCGAAATAAAGTTAAATGGGAACAAAAGTTTCCAAATTCACTTTGATTTGAAAATTTTTGCACTGAACTCTGGCTGAGTAGGCCAGAAAAATATAATTTTGACAAAAATGCTATGAAAATACTTTTCCCAATTCCCTGTTCTTAGGGAAAGCCCAAATCGGGCCACAGGAATTAAATATTTTCTGTGAATGGTGTACCTTGAATAGAGTTTGTCTTATCGTTTCTAAATGTAAAGTTCTGAACTTTCCTAGAAGGCATAATGGCAAAGCCATCTATGATTTTGAAGAGCCGCAATATTAAAAAGAGAGCTTTCAGTAGAGGGGAAGCTTTTATTGAATTACTATAAGAAACCGTGGTAATTGGAAAATTTTTGAACATGAATTTATGAATAAAAAATTAAACAAATCATCTAAATTTTAATTTTATATTTTTAATAAACTATTCAAAGAACACATATTTGAAAATCAGCCATCATAATGTAGTATTTATTTGGTAAATTTAAACTAAAGCGGAGCAAAAATTTATTAGTTTTCTATAAAAATGAGCTTTCCGTTTAGTTGTGTAGGTTTATAAAGTAAGATAATAAAGGGTGGTGCCGCGGATTCCTCTTACATCCAATTTAAAATTTAGTTTTATAAAAATGTAACTTATTTGGTAAATTCTGGTCACATGCACCTCAGAATTTTTGAGATGAACGATGCACTTAATAGCAATCTAAATATTCTCCATTTATAACAAAATTAAAGAGAAAACGTGAGCTGAAACGAAATTTTATGAATCACCATGTAGAAACAATAATATTATTCATATAATAAAATTTTTACACCAAAATCTATTATTATTTTTGTATACAAAAAATCAACGTTGTCATGGTTTTCTTAATTAAATATTATTACAAAACAGAACAAAACGTAAAAAACTTCAATTTTATTCGATTGCAAAACAGAGCTTTCTGTAATTTGAAAATCCGTTTACAGATGTCTCTGTAATAAATTTACTTTAAATTACAGAAAAGTGTAAAATAATTAAATAACTATTTACGAAAATAAACCATTATTATTGTAAGTTAAGCCCAAAATCTTTAATATAATAATTTAACATAATTAATAAAACTCAAAACAATTATATTTTTTAAAACGGTTGGCATAAATAAAGCTTTTCATCGCAAAATATTTATCATCGTAGTTGCTGCGCGCTGAAAAACAATAATAGAAAAATGTCACATTTTTTCCAAATTTTTCCTTTTCTTATTTCAATTCGCTCGTATTCGGTTATTTTCAGTTCCAGGAGATTTCAATAATCTATTGAACCAGGCAGTATACATAATAAATTGTTAAATTTTAGTTAACAAACCTTAGGTTTTAATATTTAGCTTTAATTTATACTTAGCGACATCTATTGATTGGTTTATTAATTGCGAAAAGCTCTATAATATAATGTTTTTATTTTATGAAGCTCCGGTTTGTTTATACTACAGGATGAAACAGTATAGCCTGCGAATTTGTTGCGATGAAATTTTTAACAAATAACGACAAAAACAGTTTTCGAAGTTTAATCATCAACAATGTTGTAATAGAATCCAGAACACAATAACCCCCATATTACATAGCTACTCAAAAAGTATTTTTTAACGAACGTTTGTTTTGGGAAAGAAATGCTGAAATTTTTGATGGAACACTCTATATTAATTTTTTACATACACATATAAACAAATTCTTATTTCTACAATAAAAAAAAATTTTGTGGTAGACTAATTTGAATATTTTTGCATTAATTCGACATAATATGACTCAATTTTAAAATATGCTTTTCCTGAATATTGAACTAACCATTCAAATTAAAAATTGAAACGAAGCATTAATGTTTTTATATACAAAAAAGCTTCTAAAAAAATATTAAAATACACTGATTGGTATGAAAAAGAACAAAAAGCCTCCCCTCTATGGAAAGCTCATGGAAAAAAATGGCGGAATGTTACGGCTCTTATATTAAGGAGGCTCTGATAATGGCCATAATAGTTTTTTTTAAATGGAGCTATGACAGATCGAGTTCATTCTTTTATACATTTAAGTGTTTTAGTTTTTCGAAATTTAAACCATAAATAATAAACCATTTTGCCAGATCTATCAACAAGACTAATTCAATATTAGGGTTTTCAATCCTTTTCACCAGATTTTTATGATCCGTATACTCTAAAAGTCCTCTTCGTTTCATTTATACGTTAAACAATTCCTCTAAACGTATAGAATCAATTCAGAAGCGATTTCTGTTATTTGCCTTAAGGCGGATCTGAGGCCGTCTTTCGCTATTGAATATTGAACCATTTCTTCTGTAGACAAGTATCTTCCGCAGTTTTCGTGTGTGATTGTTCACAACTATTGTCCCTTGTATTCACTACGTGCTCCTATGCGATCAATCAGGTACCGCGGAGGCTTCGTGATTGATCTGCACTTCCATGGGTTGAACTTTGTTCGTGTATTTAAAAATGTTTATGCCGTGCTCAATTTTAATTTGTCTAGAGATGAATTTAAAAGGGTTATAAAAATTTTATTATCCAAATTTGAACTATATAAAATTGAATTGATTTTTCTAAATTTCCGGTGCTCAATAATACTTTTTTGCTAAATCAATATGTACAATAAAAACACCTTCAAATAGATGTAGTCTAGACAAACTTCAGCAAAGCGTCTTTGTGCATTCGGATTCTCAATTAAATTCGTTGAGTGCTTCGACTCATATTTTACAGACCGCGTACAATATGTGATAATTGAAGGTAAGAAATTGAAAGTAATCAAAGTTACCTCGGGGTTCCCCATGGATCTCACATTGGACTCTAGATATCCAAATACGTGGATGACATTAAAATCTTTCATACCAAGAGGACACAAACAACTTTAGTGAGTGGTGTATCCGCAATAAGTTGCACTTGAATATCATATACAGGAAAATGTCATTTCACAGAAAAAGAAATCCCATTTAGGCCAAATTTTTAGTTAAATTGTGGAAAACTGATCTACAACGATATTGTTACAAAATTAATTTAAAATCTGTTAGTTCAAAACTGTTTTTCTCATAAATAATACACCCCCGTTTAAAAGTTTAGGACCACTTTGTGCTAACATGAAAACTCAATGAAATCTGGTGACGGCAAAATGTAAAATCAATACTATTTCTTTGGTAGAACCTTGTTACATTAAAAATGCATGTTATTTACTTATTTTTAATTAAATTAATTTTTAATAGTATTGAGAACCAAACAACTAAACGAGCTTTCCATCAAAATATCCGTTTTTGGCTTTCAGAGGGCGAAGAGGGCCTAGCGAACTATAATCGGTTCAGTTCGTCCCATACTAGCTCTATTGGATTGAGGTCCAGTAATGATAGGGAATGGTATTAACATGTTTTAGCCACTGTAGTGGCCAAACCATGTTAAAACCATTCTCTAGCATTACCCTGGGTCTCCTTCTCCTCTATGAATTGCTTACACAAACGGGAAGTGTGCTTAGGTTCTGTAGCTATTAATTTTATCCCCAATAAAAAAGCATAATTTTTCAAAATCTTTCTATATTCTTCTTTTCTAAAAATTCCATCGACTTGATAAATGCCTCCCACTCGATGAGAGCAAAAGCTTACCAGACGAGCACAGATTCATCCTCGTGCTTTTTTGTTTGATCTATGGGCTGTTCTAGAATTTTTTTCTTTGCAGAACGTCACACATATAAACTTTACGTTTCGTACCAAAAAGTTCTAATTTGGACTCATCGGTGCAAACAACATTTTTGAATTATTCAATTATTCAATATGTATGTGCTCTAGCCCATTGCAAACGCTTCTTCTTATATCATGGCCAAAAAAAATTCTGGTGCTATTTTTTTCTGTTTCGCTTGTTGGTGATGTTGATACTCAAGTCTTCTTGTGTAGAGGTTGCTCTAGGTCACCCACTTCGTTTTTTCGAGTCATAGTTTGCAGTATCCCTATACCCTCAATCGTTCCGTAAACTTTTGTTTTTGAAACACGAAGTTCTTTTGCGCTGTTCCGCTCAGACTCGCATTGATTATAAATAGGTTAGATAACCTAGATAATTTAGAAACAAAAACAGAAATGGCTCACGAAGCTCAATAAGCCGCATGGCTATGTTAAACTCTGTCCTTACGACAATGAAGTTACCGGATTCAATAAAAAATCTTCATAAATTTAATTAACACACGCTACACGATTTCATCACCAATGTTGATGAAATCATTGAGCAATGCGAAACCGTAATGGGAGTTGGGAACACACCTATTACGTTTCTTAGGCGATCCGCAATAAAATGACGGATGAAGCGGATGAAGTCCTAACTACGTTTACGGTCCCACGGTAGACTGGCAAGAAATCCAAGCCAACCTTACCACTCATTATGCAGATAAACGTAATAAGACGTCTCTAATCAGAGACTTACACCTTATATTACAAGGTGGGGACTCTATCGAAAAGTATTATAGTCGTATAATCGAAAGAAACATTGTGCCTTTCTAGGTTCCTGGCTGGAATAAAACAACCTATGGGTTCCCTACACAAAAATACGAAAAAGACGATAATCACTGTAATTAAGCTAAGCGTAATTAAAAGTAAATTTATATTTTGACAACTATGTCACATAAAATAGACCAAATATATAGAGCAAAAAACATTAGAAAAATTAAAAAAATCTCGGATGTGGGATTTTGGGATTTCCATCCGACTTGTGAACACAGCTTGAGAGTTTTTTTTTTTGGTTGTCATTCGAGTTGGGATTTTTAAATATTAAAGTCAAGTGGTAATTTTTTGATATTCAAGTTGTGTTTTTGATTCAGTTTGTGATTTTCAATAAGTAAAGTTGAGTTTTTTTTTTGGATTATGATTTTTTTTCGAGTTTGTGATTTTATATAAATAAGTCGAGTTTGTGATTTTATATAAATAAGTCGAGTTTGTGATTTTATATAAATAAGTCGAGTTTTAAATTTTGTATTGTATAGACGGGAGTTCAATTAAAAAAAAAACTACTGGTAATACTTTTTGAAGTGAAATAGTCGATGTGATCGATAAATTTTTGTAAAAAATTGTAATAATTGTAATTCTTTTCACATGTAAAAAAAAAAAACGAAATAAAAATTGTGAGATTGGTGTGTCGATGAAGAATAAAAAAAATAAAAACTGATCGGAAAACTTAATCTCAATTTCCTGAGTTTGTTTTGTTGTAAATAATAGTAGAAATAGCAACATTTTGAACAACTACTAAATATTTGGTGTGTGAAACAATATCAAGCGACTTGACGTCATACGACCTTGCAGGGTAGCATTTGTTTTAAGAGGTATGTCGGTGGGCACCGCATTTACAACGGGAGCTACATAACGAATCAACAGGTACCGTATTTTTGGGGGTGCCATATTATTCAACGGGTGCCGTATATAAGTTACGGATACCGTATTTTCGAGAGTGTCTCAATTATTCAACGAGTGCTGTATTGTGTTCATCGAATTTACTGGTACTGTATCATAACGGGTTCCATAGTATATCGGGTGACGCAAGGTACGGTTAATCAACTAGTGCTGCAAATTTTTACGGATTTCCTGTGGAGACCATTCACTATTCGTGGTTTTATTTTATCGGGGAGAGGCCCCGCAACGACACGGGTGGCCAGCCGGCCATTGGTGTTTTTATTTAACGGGGAAAGGCCCCGCAACGTAACGGGAGGCCAACCGGCCCCTCGTGTTTTATATCTTTTTTTGTATCGGTGGTCTGCCGCAACGGTAATCGGTGGTCTGCCGCAACGATCGGGTGGCCAACCGGTTGCCCGACTTTGTTTCTTTTTGGTATCGGTGAAAGGCACCGCAACGGTCCGGGTGTGGCACATCACCTGTGGCATGACGGCCGCGCAAGGCCGCAACAGTTTTTTTTTTTTGATAATTAAGGTACAATTTTTTTATTTTTATTTTAATTTTTTTTTGATTTTATTTCTTTTATATATTACATTTATTATATATATCTAATTTTCAAAATTTTTGTGATCGAGCGCCGCACAGCGAGTGCACGCTCGATCCGCATTGATCTCTCTCTCTCTCTCTTCCCTCCCTTTCCTTTTTTTTTTGGGAAGTTGTTTCTCTATTTTATTTTTGTAGTTGATTGTTGTAAAATGAATTACTAAATTCTCCGGTTAGGTATGATGGGAGCGGAGACTCCCTCTGTGTCGGTTTAGTGTTTGCGGTCCCTTGGTGCCCGCATCCAATTTCGTAACCGGGGCTTTGCCCTGTTCAATTCGAATGGATGCGCGCACCAAGGCACCTCTACCGGTTTATAATTTTGTTGTGCTCGTTCCTCAGGTTCCGGCCGACGAATTTCGGCGGAACTCGGTTATTATTATTATTTGCGTTCCCTTAACTTTCTGTAATCATCACGGTGTAAGCCAGGAGCCATGCATGCCTCAAACACCACGACCCTTCGCACTTCTCCCTGAGAACGTAGCCGGCAAAATATCACCTCTAAACTTATACATTCGGGAACAGAATATGTTATATTAAGGAAACCTTAGGCAAATAACATTTCGGCCCATTGATCAAAATTGATGAATAACACTCCTGGGTTCAAATCTAAACAACATTACACACTCCAATGGCAATATAATCAATATGCACCCATGAATAATAAGCCCATGAATTCTAGTAACGGCTATTTTTACCACAAACCTCCAAATCGACCTCTAGGTCAACCACATTTAAATTCCCAAACCTTCTACAGAAACCAAAATTTCCACAACAGTCAACAATTTAATTGAAATCACCTTATTAGTAATTCTAAACCACCACCAATACCTTCACGGAACTATAAATCAGAAGTAATGGACACCATGTCAAATCCAAATTGATGCAAACAACCTATACGATTTCCACCTAACCAACCAAGATTCTACTTTAGTCCCACAGGATCTCCCAAGTACCAAGCTCGAGAATTATTTAATATAGAACAATAACAAAATTATAATATGGGATACCAAGTATCATGATCCTAACGAAGTGTACGATAGTCATCTACAAAGTTCTAATGAAATAAATCCTAATATATATCAAGAAAATTCACCTAATTATCCGGGATATGTCCAAGATTTCGACGTAAATCTCAACCATATATCAGATGTTCCTCTAGAGTCAGACGAAACGGTTTTTCTGCCCTCTGCCTCAGAGAACCAATCGGATACTTGAATTTCAATTCACATCAAACACTTAGCCATTTACCATAAATCCATATTCAAATTAATCCATAAATACTAAATTAAAACTCCTAATTGATACCGGAGCTAATCAGAGATTCGTAGACCCAAAATTTATTATACCAAGCAAAATTCAAATAAGTTACCCCATAAAAGTGAAAACTTTATTCAAAGAACACTCCTTAATGGAACAAGTTTTGATTCCAGGATTTAAGGAATTCAGAACAAAAGTAAGTTACACAATTATTTCAACGGATTTATTGGTCTCGATATAATTAAAACTTGGATTTTAGTAACTCTACGTTAGAAACTAAAAAAGTTAAAATACCCTTACTCTATAAACCAAACTATCAATCACCTGTCTATGAAATACCACCCAGAAATAAAATGATAATTAAAATACCCGGTGATGTGGAAAACGGAGAAATTCACATCAAACCAGTGAAAATCAACTAACACGTGATAACTGAATTAGAAGAAACTAACGCTATAAAAAAAGTATACGTAGAATACGAATCCATTTTTCAAAAAGGATCTCAAACAAAACCTGAGTTTTACAAATATTGTTAAGCACAATATCGATCTATCCACAAAGGTATCCTCACATCCACAAAGATGAATATAATTCGCCCAAGCTGGGTAGTCCTATTTGGATCGTCCAAAAAGAAGTGATGCTTGTGACAAGAAAAAATGAAGATTGGTCATTGACTATTGGAAGTTCAATGAGCACAGAGATATTATACAAACTCAAGAAGTGGATGTACTTTTCATCGCTAGATCTTGCAAATGGGTTCCACCAAAAAGAGGTCAATCCGAAAGATATAGAAAAGACAGCATTAACCGTTGACTTTGGGCATTATGCGTATATCAACCCTTTGGCCTTAAAAATGCATCATCCACGTTCCAGCGTGTGATGGATAACGTCTTACAAGACCTTCAAGGTAGAACATGTTTATGTTACATGGATAACATAATCGTGTCCAGCACCTCTCTTCAAGAACACATTAAAAGCATGAATAACGTATTCGAGAGACTAAGAAAGACAAACCTCAAAGTCCAACTGGATAAAAGTGAATCTTTTGCCGACCTAACAAAACCTCTCACATCATGTATAAGGAAGGACAAGAAAATTGTGTTAGACGAGGCATACATCAATTGCTTCAACAGATGCAAAGAACTGTTGTGTAGTAACCCATCCTACAATATCCCGACTTCAGTAAAGAGTTCATCCTTACACTACTGGCGCTAGTAATTTCGCAATTGGCGCAGTGTTATCGTACGGAAAAACCCTATTTGCTACGCTTCGCGTACCCTCACTCAAACCGAACAAAACTATAGCACGATCAAAAAAGAATTGCTTGCTATAGTTTGGTCATGATAATAGTTCCGACCATACCTATTTGGCCGACAGTTCAAGATAATTACTGACCATGGTTATTCAATCTGAAAGAGCCTAATTCAAAACTAATCCGATGGCGCATCAAATTAGAGGAATACGATTATGATATCACTTATAAGAAAGGAGTTTTAAATTCAAATGCTAATTGCCTCTCACGGATCGAAGCTAATGTCGAAGTAAACACTTCTAGTATATTTCTTTCTACATGCCATACCAATGTCATACAGACACTCATCTGAATGAGTTTTCAAGACAAGTTATCTTCAAACTACAGTCGAATATTACAGAAGACTTAGAACTAGAAACTAAAATTGCACGCTCATGCAAAAAATGTTATACATTTACGTCAAAACAATTTACAGAACAAATATTGGAAGATATAATCACTGAATATCTACCACCAGATCAGCTGACTGGGATAGCATGCGATCAAGCAGCATTTAGAACTTTAAATACATTATTTAAAGACTTACATGAAAAACACGGACATTACGGACGACTGCTCGAACCAAAACATAACTCGAACGTACAGTTGCCAATATTTCCTTATTTCGTCCAATGTTTTATTACTATTTAGGTTTAATGACTAAATGATACTTCTCTGTCATAATTTAAATTATACGAAAAAATTTCTGCCCTTCTTATATACCAAAAAAATAACGGAATATAAAAAACTCGCAAACAATTCCAGTCCATAAGTTGTATAGCAAAGAATTGGCGTATAGGGAGAATAGGAATATATATACAATCACCTAATTGACATTTTTCAGTTGTCTTAAGCCGCAGCCACACGAATGCAAATGCATACCAACATTGGCGCATTTGTCCAAATAACAAATTGTGTAGCCACAAAACAAATGGCAAATTCAAATCAAGGTTAAATTTGTCCAACATTGGCGCACATTCGCTCAATAGGCGGTTTTTCAAAAACGATCAAAGGAAAAAACAAATACTACAAATCGTGCAGACAGTAGAGTTTGTCAATTGTCATATTTTATCAATATTTGCCAAACATAGAATATACCAACGTTGGTCGATATTTGCATTCGTGTGGCTGCGGCTTTAAACTTTTGAACGGGGGTCCATATTTTTTAAAATACTTAAAAAAAACGAAAAAGTTCCTATTGAAGCTGTCAATTTCGGTGGAAAAACAAAAAGCTTCGATGGAACCTGTCACTTCGGAGTGAATTGATTTCGGCCAACATTGACTGGGATCTCCCGATTTGCAGAAAAACTTAGGTGTGAAGGTTTATACCGATCTATCAGTCCATCTGGGCAGTATAGGTGCCGGATACAGGTCCTATATTCGGTTGTACAGGTGCTTAATTGAAAATACGTTTTTTTTTTGTCAAAAATCGTCATTTCCACAAAAATTTTGGAAGTCTGATCTAAAACGGTATTGTTGCAAATATTATTTAGAACCTTCTTGTTCATAATCATTTTTCACGTAAATGGTATATTTTTCAAAATATTTGCAAAAACTGAAAAAGTTTCTATAAAAGCTGCCACTTCCGGGCGACCGATTTTGGCCAAAAATCACTGGAACCTCCCAATTTATGGAATGAAGTTTCACCCCAATCAGTCAATTCATCTGGGCTGTAAAGCGCCAACAGACATTTAAACTGCACACACAGAGATTTTTGAAAAATTACTTTTTTTGACTTTGGCGATATAGCGAATGGTAAATTTGCAAAAATCTCAAGGTTAAAATTTTTCATGATTACTACACCAAGATAAATAAATACCTTTGGACATTTTTGATATTCTTATACACACACTTTACTTTCATATAACTAAAATCGGTAGCCTGGTAGATTTTACAATTTTAAGAAGAACTCGATTAACACTTTAGCCTAAGTATATTTGTGAAATAGATAATTTTAAAATAGCGGATATAACAATTTCGTAAACAAGAAAAATGATACAGCTTATTGATTTACGGTAATCGATTTACAAATTATTATCTTACTTACGAGGGTGTATTCAATCAAGATTAAAAGAATCCCTGAAACACACACGCACACGAAAATAATGTAATAATCTCTCATGTATACAGATACAGATTAAAACCTCTCAATATAATTTAAAATCTTATATCTAAGAAAATCAATAAATTAAAAATAAATATTTACCTTCCTATAATTGAATCCAGTTCGATTTCCGCTCACACAACCCTCTCACAACTTAACCAAAAAAAACTGTGTTGTTAAAAACCGTAATCTTATTATTGTTTAGAAAATACACAAACACCCACAATCCCAATTTTATTTTTCTATCAATATTTTCCTTCGTATTTAACCAATATTTTCCTTATATTTTGTGGTTTCGATTGTGGTCCTTTTTCCTATAAATTTTAGCTCCCTCTAGTATAATTATATGTGTATTATTTTGATTTTATATTTTTTTTTTTTATATAAAATTTTTTGTTTTAAGGAAATTAATTTTCAATTATAATTGTATTAACCCCAGAATGCGGTCGTCTTTCATAATATTTTTGGCCTAACCATATTTAATCTTGGGTACCAGGAACAAAAAATATAAAATAATAATTTACCGAAAAAAGACGAAATGTTATTAATTAAAATGTTACACAAATTTTTAATAAATAGAAATAAAAAAATTAATTTTATAGAAAATACACATAACACGAATGAGGTTATAAAATAAGAAAAAGGATTTTTTTTGTTTCGTTTTTTGTCTCGAGGATTTCCTAATTTATTACGAGCAATTTATCACTTTAATTTTATTTTATTCTGTTATCCATTTATAAAATCGTAGATGTGTTAAGGTTGTGTCGAGAGATGGTCTGTAAATATAAAATAGGAAAAATTTCGGTTTTATTAAGCTATTAAATTATGTTTTATATATATTGAAAATAAAATATGGGTATTTATGTACATTTATATGGATTTGACAGGATAACAATAATAATGTTATTAAGTAGTATTCTTAATTTTGAAATATGAGAACTGTTATGTAGAAATAATTATTTTAAATGTGGGCAAAATTAGGTTGTCTAATTGGTCGCATTGAACTTAATAAATAATGGCCAAATTGATTTAAAATAACACAGGTAGATTGGACCGGATCAGGATGACAAATGAAAGTAAAATATTTGATGCTTTGATTGTTGATACGGAAGAAGGATACTTTTATTTTATTATTTAAAATTATTTTACGTATATGCTATAATGTAGACAATTATGATTTTAGCTAACGTAATTTTGTACAAAGATGGCTAAAATTCTACACAATGTATTTTTATAGTAGCTTACATTTGTTATGTTCTTCCATACAATAAAATATTTATAAAGTTTTAGTGTGTATACGTTTAGGTACTTGTGTTCTGTCATTAAAAGATCATAAATAAATCAAAAGGTAAGAAAGTTTAATGAAATCTCATTAAATTAAGGTAAAAAATTTAAGTAACTGCAGAGTGGGCCAAAAGTTACGCAACATGGAAAATTACACGAACGAGCAACGGACAAAAGTGGTAGAATTTTACTTTTCGGGGCATACAATTTTACCGACGCAACGAGCCTATCGAGATTCTTTTAACGCCAGAAATGCACTAAGCCAAACCGCAATTAATCGGTTAATTGCACGGCTCCGACAATAAGGTTCAGTGTCAGACTTGCCACGAACAGGAAGACCGAAAATAATGCAGAACCAGGTGAATATTGATCAAGTACGGGACAGTGTTGAAGAATATCCAGAAACATGAACGTGAACACGTTCTGGACAACTGGGTATGTCTAGAACATCGCTTCGGCGGATTTTATCTCGGCATTTACACATGCATCCACACAAGGTTCAATTGGCCCAACAACTTTTACCAGTTGAATTTACATGCAGGCGTGACTTTTGGCCCACCCTGTATAATAATTCTTATTTGATTCTAGATTAAAATTGAATTACACGGAGGGTTAATAACTGAACCATCTGCATCCAAATCGTAAGTTAAGTTGTGTTTACAATTTTTATATAGTCTTACATCTAACTAGAGTTTCTGTTTTCTCGAACTTTTTTCGTTCTCGAGATTCGAGAATCTCGAATTTTCCAACAATTTTATTTCTCGAGAATTCGAGAATTCCAAAAAATTTTCTTGAGATTCTTGAGAATATTGGAATATTAATTTTACCCTCGAGAAATGAAAAATATTTTAACAATAAATTAATTCTAGAAACATAATTAATATCACTTCATAATATAAATAAATTATTTTCTAATTTAAAATAATAAAAAACACAGTTGATAATTGTTCAAAAATATCAAAATTATACATAGCTAGTTATTTTTATTTATCATTATTTAAAAAGTAAGCTTTTAAAATTACTAAACTACTCGTATATAATGATTTGTTATTTAAACGCACTCTTCGCTTACTACAAAAATTTCCGGAGACCGAAAAATTCATTTCGTTTAGCGTTGATGTGGGTTTAATTAATAATTAAGTATTTTTTACTTCATAAACCATCATTTTCGTAGACAAAGTGGGGAAGTCATCGTCTATTTTGTTGGCAATTGTGTACATTCCTGAATACTCTTTTCCAAATGTTGTACTAAAGAAATAAAATCATCCTGAGACGTTGATGAACTACCAGGAAAATCATGGTCAAAAGATGAAATGTTTTCGGCTAAACATTTTTATGATAATGTTTTAGCAGTTTCGATAATTTTTTCTTTTGAGCACAATGAAAAAAACTCATCTTCTTTAGACTTATTAAGGTAATTAGGATTCTGAAGAAACTTTAGTAGTGAAATCATCAAAGTGTCTCTTCTTTTAAAAATCTGGTTTTAATTTCACTTAATAATTTTCGACTTATCTCGAAATTATTTGTTTGAAGAGATTTGAATGCATCTTGATGGCTTAATGCCTCTATAGATTTTTTAACTGGCGTTAGACTATTAAATATATTAGAGGCCACGACATCATCGGTTTTGTGATCCCATAGACGCCCAAGATTAAGATCACTTAACGTTTTTAAAATAGCCGGTTTAAGTTTTAAAAAACGTTCAGTCATACTTTCGATTGTATTCCATTGGGTCTTTATTTATTTATTTATTTATTTAAAGAAATCTATTTTGTAATATACATGTATGATTTTAGATTATTTACAGTTATAGTTAAAATTATATTAAAACAACAAAAAACTTTAAAACAGAATAAAAAAAAAAAAAAAAAAATATAAACCAAATTTTGGTTTAAACAATTAAAAATTTAGAAAAAAGTCTTTAAGGATATTTTTAAAGTTGTCCTTTGATAAGTTGAAGTCAAATAGGTCGTCGATTAAGTTGAAAGATTTAGACATCCTATTAATTGGGTTGTTTTCTCCATAGTTGGTGGAATGGTGTTCAAGTGCTAAAAATTTATGGTTTCGAAATGTTCTGCATGGCACGTGAATTGATATGTTTTCCAAGATGTAAGCTGAATCTTCGTGACCAAGCAAAACGTTACCAATAAAAGCTGCTCCCAAGAGAAGTCGTCTATTTTCAAGCGTGCATATTTTGTAATCTGTGCATCTTATTGTGTATGGAGGTAAGCGAGCCACATTTTCATGGAATGGTAAGTTGTGGTCGTAATCCCAGTCACTTTTCTTTAACAAAAAAATCAGGAACTTCTTTTGAATGCTTTCAATTCTTTTTATGTGTACAGCATAGTATGGATTCCAGACCGTTACAGCGTATTCCAGTTGAGATCGAACATAAGCGAAATAGAGTGAACATAAGGTTTGAATATCCTTAAATTCACCTGTCCATCTTTTAACAAATCCGAACATGGCATTCGCTTTCGCAATACAATTTTCAATATGCCTATTGAAACTGGCGTTTTCGACAAATGTAACACCTAAGTCTATAATCTCATTGACTCTTTGCAGTACTTCGTTGTTGACTTAGTATGAAGTAATAACCGGATTTCTTTTACGATGGAAAGACATGATTTTGCATTTCTTAATATTTAAGTATAGTGAGTTCCGATCACACCACTCACTTAATCTATCTAAGTCTTCTTGAAGTTTCTTCGTATCTAACCATCCATTAATAGTACGAAAAATTTTCACATCATCTGCAAATATGAGCACGTCTGAGTTTTTGATTATCTCGGTTATTCGGTCTATGAAAACAATAAAAATCCAGTGATCCTTGGGGAACACCAGATGTAACTTTAATAACGTTTGATTTCTCATTTCCCATTATTACAAATTGGCACCGGTTTGATAGATATGATTTAAACCAATTTATGTAACGAGAGCGAACCCAAAATTGAATAAACTCTGGAGTGCTTTATGATGACAGATAGAATCAAATGACTTACTAAAATCCGTGTACGCTACATCAACTTGACGGTGTTTTTCTATCTCGTTATAATTAGTTTACTGGTGAATTCAACCAGATTAGTCGATGTGGATCGGCCAGGCATAAACCCATGCTGGTTTATTGATATATGACGTGCAATTGTGGATTTAAAGCTGTTGCATAATACAAACTCAAATAATTTTGGAATTGATGATGAAGCTGATATTCCTCTGTAGCATGAGATATCATCACGTTTACCCGATTTAAAAATTGGAGTAATTTTAAAAATTTTCCATTTTTCAGGAAACACGCCGGTGTTTAAGGAATGATTGAATAGATAACATAATGGAATTGTTAAAATTTCAGCGTACTCCTTCAGAATAGAAGAGGGTATATCGTCAAGACCGCAACCATCTCCAAACCCCCTTAAAGCCGATAAAATGTTGTCCTCAAAAATAATAGGAGGAGTTATTGATGTGTTGTTGTTGCCGGGTTGTTCGTACAATCCACTAGTAACGCTTGGTCTATAGACTGATTGAAAAAACGACGCGAACATGTTAGCTATATCTTTGGCGTTTGAAGAGCAGGTATTGTTGTACGTCATATTAGCAGGGTATCCTTCAATTTCGCGTTTATTTCTAAAGTATTTCCAAAATTGTTTTGGATTTACTTTGATTTTGTCTTGAATTTTATTAAGATACGACCTGTATTTAGATTTGAAATAAATTTCAAATTCATTACTATGTTGTAGAAACGTAGTTTTGTCCGCTTCTAACCCGCTTTTCAACATTTTGGCATACGCTTTCGACTTCCGATTTTTTAAGTTAACTAGTCTATCATCAAACCAATGAGGGTGAGCATTTTGTGGTTTACAGCACATAGGTACATACATTTCGAAGCCTTGAAGCATGATGTCATTAAATTTGTCCACATTTTCGTTTATATCATTGGAATTGAGAGTTATTTGCCAGTTGATGGATTCCAGGTAACTTTGTAGCCCCACACGGTTAGTTTTTTTAAAGTTGTATTTCATTGGTTGTAGGTGTTCTGATCTCGCCATTTTAGTTAAGTCAAATACAATATCCAATGATTTGTGATTAACATCATTTATGACAAAAGGTAATAGGAATTCAGAAATTTTAAAAGTGTCAATGTCGTTGCTGAAGACAAGATCCAATAATATATCACGATTATTAGCAATTGTGTTTATTTGGTTCAAATTATAACCAAGCATGGCGTCCACAAATAAAGATTCCGCATCTGTTGTTATATTGCAAGGTAAAATACAGTTTAGTTCTGGGTCCAAGTTCCAAGTTATATTTGGAAGATTAAAATCACCAAGCACAAGAACTAAATCTGACGAGTTTGTTGTATTAATAACTTCATCAATCGCATCGATGCAAGTTGCATAATGATCACTATTTGATTGAGGTGGTATATATGCTGCGTAGATGGTTAGATTGATTTGGTTGATTTTGATTTTTACACCGATCTGTTCGACTCTCGATGGGGCTAAAGTTACTGGAGCATTCCAGAGTTTAGAATGTACTACTATCAGTACGCCACCACCCGATTTCTTTGAACTAGTTTCAGGAGACCGATCGCATCTATAAACAACGTAGTCATGGCCAAAAAATTCGCTGCTCCGTATGTCTGGTTTTAATGAAGTTTCACAAATTACATAAATAAGGTAGTTTGATTTTAAAACGAATTTGTAGAATTTAGATGCTTTTGATGCCATTTTGTTTACGTTTTGATAGTAAATTGCACATTTCTCATATACCGATCTTTTTTTGGACTTTATGGGCTGATTTACCTTTTGAGTAATAGTATAAGTTCGAGCTTTCATTAAAAGTGAGTGTAGTCTATCATTGGCCACCGGAGAAAAATATTTAAATGATTTTGTGTGTCTAGAGATTGCAACTATGGCATGCGGTACACTATCAAACAGCTCAAGAGGTTGAGAATTGGTTCTTATACATATTACATTTGGTGAGGTTAAACCTTGTGCTTCATGGATCGTCAAGACTTTACTGGTTTCTGGTATCTTAAGCTGAGAGATTAATTGTTTATCAGCTCTGGTAAAAGTTAGATAGAAAGCGTTCTCTAACACAGGTAATGATGATAGATTTGGTGGCAGGTTTATAAATTCGGCGGAAGATTCCACTGTGTTCATACTAGTGATGTTAGGGTAGTATTCTTTGAGAGCAGAAGTAACATCAGCTGGGCATCGATACGTTACATTCAAGTATTCAGTCTTTGTTACAAAAGCACTTGCATCGGAAAATTTCATATTGACATGATGTAATCTGTCAATATATGGTATTTGGTTTTTGTCACCTAGAAGATATATTTTAGAACATTTACTTTTGATAACCACAAGTCCTATATATCCAGCATGCACCATCATGTACTCATCAATAAAAACTGTATCGTAGGTCCGGTTACCATTTATTAGGTATGAGGCAATCGTTTTGTAGTTTAATTTGATGTTATTAAAGTTAGTGTTTTTGTGCTCGCAACGTGATGTTACCTTTAATTTTATATCTGCAAGTCCTTCTTTTGTAGCACATAGAACAAGATCAGTGCCCAGATTATGGTTGTTTATAATCCATGTTGATTTACCACACCCAGGTACACCTTGAATATTTGTAATATCCGGCATCTTTATGTTTGTTTTAAGATAGATATTGTTTAACGAGTTGTAAGTCTGATGATCTAACATAATTACCGTACCCGATGAACAAAAAATGTATCTGTTTGGGGTAATAAATGTGTTTGTGTCTTCACACAGTTGCACCAGATTATTCCCATCGAAGCCAAACTGATGTTTTGTGTTCGGTTCTTCGAGATATTGTTTGGTAGCGTTATCAAATATAAATATGTTTAATTGTCGTAAGGAAGCAGCGGAGAAAGGTAATAGATTTATGTTCTTAATGTAATGATCCTTTAAGTGGCTTTTTATTAGGCTGTTTGAGTGTTTCATGTAAAACATTATTTCTATGATCGAATTCTTATAGCTGGACTCTGCAGACAACACCTTGTGAAAAGTCGGAGATGTGGATGGAAAATCCGTACAGTTTCCATATGAGAACTTCGAGGGATCACCTGTAATCCAACGGGAAGATAACATTCTCTCATACTGCAGTGACATATTGAAAGGAATATTTAAAACCCATTTGATGTTGTTAAATGGAGAGTTTGTAACATAATCCAACACTGGCAAAACCTGGTAGACATGATGGCTAACATCCAAGGTAATTATGAAAGGCTCATTTTTTCGATGCTGCAAGTAGGATGTTAAAGTTTCTGAAGCGTAGATTAGATCACTGCAATCAGTTTTAGATTGATGAGTAACCACAATAACGTAGTTACCTCCAATTTTATAAACTTTTGTAACTTCATTAACTGATTTAATGTAGAAGTTATGTAGTATAAGTCCATTTCGGGATAGATATTTTTTAAGATTGCAATTATTCAATTTTTCTTCAAAAGCAACACAAATAAAAATAGATGATTTTATTAAGTGTTTGCCATTTAGCCAGGTTGAAATCTGTGGTTCAGCATGCATGAATTTTTGAGATGGGATATATTTAACAAACTCATATCCGTTTATATAATCTTCTTGGTGGTTGTTACTTATGCTTCTTGTTAACATAAGTTTAAATTAAAATGAGGAGATGATTGATTTGTTGTATGTTGATTTGATGTCAATATCCGTTTGAGTTTCGCAGTGTTTAGATGTGCACTTATTACCCAGTCTTGGAGTCTTTGAGTAGTTTTCTGAAGATGAAAAATGAAATAAGCCTCCATTTGAATCGCACACAGCATCTCTCATTTTGATGGTTTTAACTCTCGCTGTCTTGACGAGGTTTTCATAGCGCGAAAAATTCATCAAGTCAGCATTGACTTCATCAACCTCATCCATAGTACGTATATTAAAACCACCATTGAAGTTGCAGGCAGAGTTGCTCGTTTTGGAAGTTTTTAAGTTATTTGGTTGTGGTTTATTGAATTCCGAAAATCCGATTGCTTTTTTGGAAACTTAAGTTCATGTTCAGAAAGGTTGGTGATTGGTGCCATAAGTCGAAAATTTTGGCGACGTCGTTTCCATTCAAATTCTTTAACCAGTAGTCCAGAAGGCCACAACGTGGAATGTAATGCAGTTAAAAATTGATTTGCTGGTAAACTAACACGGAATGATGTATAGTCATACATATGACCGTTTTCCTGGTTGCGGGAAATTTTGATACACACGGCGTTATCCAGGTTCATTTTAGTTTTTAGAAAGTCTTCGAATTTTTCTTTCGTCACAGAGTTTTCAATTCTACTAACGAAGAACCATCGTCGAGGTTCTACAGCTTTTATTTCATCAGATGCTGACTGATATGACTGTTCATGTGTAAGATGTGAGTTTAATGAAGCTGCAGTTGTGGTTACTGATGATATAGGCTTTAAGTGCGATGATTCCGTTGGCGATACAAATGTTGTTTTTGGAGATATCGCTGATGAAGGTGTTGATAAAAAGTGAGATGTTTGAGGTAGCGGGTCTGTGGTCTTCGATACAGACGGTATCAGGATATCAGTAGATAAAGTTTTCGAAGAGGCAGTTTGTGGTATTTTGTCATTTTCCCGTTGAGTTTTTGATTGGGATCGTGTTACTCTGCGGTTCTCAACAGTTTCATTAGAAACCTCGTTCACTGTATGAGTATCATTGTTCGAATTATCATTTCCTTGCACGATTTCTTTTGATGTGACGAGCGAGTTAGAATGCAATACTTTCATGTTAGTTAGGCATTCAGAGCAAAACCAACTCAAACCGGGCAATCCATCAAATATAAATTTCATGGCCTTCTTGATGTCATTGGGAAATTTAGTCATTAGCTTTTTGGCGTTAGATGTTGCACACGTGTAACTAATGACTCTATCGCACATAAATCCCTTACATGCAAGAAACCATTCATCCACAATTATGACGGAACACTCAACACATTTTTTTTTCTACAGACATTTCACTGGTTCAGTTTATTTTAGTTTGTAAAACACTTTTTTATGACCGTAACACAAATACACTTAATATAGGTCAAGATTTAGTTTATTATTTTATGCACTACACACAGTATTATACATTCAATTTAAATTTTTACAGAAAAATGAAAAAATAGTTACTTGAGTATAATTGATTTGTCAGGAAACAATAAAATACGTAACAATAAATAACAATAAGTTACAAAAAAATATACAAAAAATTTATTGTATATGACAATTAAAAAAACACGTCCGATTTGGGCGTTTGTTAATGTTGAATAATGAAGAACATCAACTTACAATCTAGAAGAATAGTATGTATTTCGAACCGGAGAGTTTTTGAATAATTTTATAATTCCCCTTATTTTTATTATTGTTTTTTTAATCTGCATACTACAATTAATTTGAATGTTATCTGCAAGGAATTCATTTTCAATTAAATCATCTGACTCAAAATTATCATTATCTGAATCCTCATTCTCAACCTCATCGCTTAAGTTGTTACACGAAGAAACTTTTTTTTCGTAGAAAACTTTCATAACCGCCAATTGAATTGAGTGATTATGGCACAGTTGTTGAAAAGCCGGCGACAACCTACCATATTTATACATTATACTGGCTCCATCACTTGTGGTAGAAACAATGTCTGTTTCGTAATTCAAAACGATCGAATTTTACTGGTAAACATTTCTATCGCCTTATCATCAGGGCATAAACCTTCTATTCTCATCAAACCTAAATTTTCTGTTGATCCATCGGAAAAATATAAATGCACATTTAAATAACGACGATTACGGAAACTCGTTCATCATCAATAGATATACTAAATTTTTTATTTGCCGCTTTCATTTGATTGTTCTTTGAAACAATTTGATTTTTGATCGTGAAATTTAAATATTAAATTCATCACATCTGATGGATTATTTGGCAATGAAAAACCTTGCAAATGTAAACTTTTTCGGATAAATGAACTTTTACTTATTGCATTAATTGAAATTCCGTCCTTCGCAGCAAGTTTAAAAACAATTCTTGTCAGTGTGAGACTTTTATCAGAAGTTGTAAAATACTCGCCGATGCGTTTAAATTCTTTAGTTGTCGGTTCGGATACTGCACAGATAGAAGATTCTTTTAATTTTCTCTCCAAGTTATGGATACTTGTTAAATGCCGATGTAAACCCGTCGTTGATTTGCGCAATGGGTGCACGTAGTTCTATATTTATCAAGCTTGCCACTTTTAAAATGTTTCCAAACATCCTCGCTATCATATTCAGACATATCAGTACAATTTGGGAATTAAACAATCCGTTTTTTATATCAAATTATCAACAAACTGAGAATTTTATTAATCACAGCTAACATACATCAACAAACACTATTTTATTGTAAAAATAAATTATTTGTGTTGGTTAAAAAACTACAATTAACATTTATGTTATGATTTTATCGGAAAGATTTCTTTGCATGTAAAATTTATTGACAAATGCCAACTGATTGATGAGTGAAAATTGTTAGGATAGTTTAACCATATACAAAAAGAATTTTGCAATAAAAACATTTTAAGAAGAATTCTTAAGAAGAAAGGTGGGGGAGGGGAGTGCATTTTTTCTACTTTTGTGGTAGAAATATTGTTTGTAAATGGCCTCTTTGTTTTCTGCGACTAAACCTGCCGTAAACATTGTATAGGTGTCCATTAAAATAATATTTTGTCCGAAAAGCCGAAAAAATCTTAAAAAAACATTTTAATGTTTTAAGTGACATCTCATCTTGAGCATTAGAAACAAAGTTTTTGTAATTTTTATTTAAATTCTTAATAAAAAAATATTGACAATAACAAATGCCGCTAAAAAAAATTTCATTTCTCGAGAAATGGGAAACTCAAAATTTATAAAATATTTCTCGAAATTTCGAGAGTAAAAAATTTGAAAATTTTCTCGAGATAAGATTTCTTGAGTAGAAACTCTACATCTAACCAAAAAAACTTTGGTTTAGGGATTGGTGCATCTCTCTCTTTCCCTCACTCTCTCTCTTTCTCGCTCTCTCTGGCACTACATTCCATCAAGGGATTTGGCCGCCTCAAATGAGGTTTCATAATCATATTTTCATTTCGGATAATGAGTGATTAATCCATTGATCCTAAACCAGCTGTGAAATTTTTCCTTGTCACCACCGGGAATCGAACCCGGAACCTCCGGTTGCTGGAGCAATCATGCTGACCACTTTGCTACCGGGGCGGCGAATTGGTGCATCGCAGTAACGAAAACAGATTTAAAATTCTTAGTTGAAGAAACTCGTCTAACAAAGCGAAATTTGTTTTCAGATAAGCAACCTGAAAAATTAGCTTAAAAACATTTGCCTTGCGGCATTTCAATAAAAAATGTTACTATGGTAATTTTATAACAACAATTCCAAGTTTTATTCCAAGTTTTTGTAAGAATAGGAATAAAATTATCGTACGCAAAATTATCCTATAGACCACTGGAAGAACTTTTCCGAAAATTATACTTTTATGGGTTGACAAGAACAATCAATTTTGAATTTGTCAATTCAATTTTAAAGACGGTTGTGAAGTTTGTCCCAAAAAAAATCCCGTGTACCTATACAAATCCAATTAGAAATTTTTAATGCAGAACAGTATTAGTATTTACACTGTTAAAATAAAATAATTGCGAAATAATTATATTATAATAGAAAGAGACGGAAATAGGCGCCACGTTTTTTCATATTCGATTAATGCATTTTGCAAAGATGAAAGAAAGAGTGAAAAATAATCGAGAAAAAATAAAACGCATTAAGCTCTCGCAAATCTAATCGATTTTATTGGTTTGAGTAGATTAAATTTAGATAAATTCTGAATATCCTAGAGTTTGTCGGAAAATTTCACTATGTCCAAATGGTTGACAAAATCAAATAAATCCGAAACCATTTCCATATCAAGGGGATAGGTGTCGTTTTTCGCTCTCGCAAATCTAATCGATATGCTCCTATCCATTAGCTGCAATAGATTTCTTCATTAGCTTTTATTTCATTTTAAATTTTTTTTTTTTTTTTGGGGTATGGGGTATGGGGCGTCGGTCTTGATGTTTTATATTCTATTCTAAATGTCAACCTCACTTGCACGTCGTGTTCCCTGCAAATCAACCAACGAGGCTCTGGTGACCGAAGAACGGCGGAATAACCGAACTCTGAGAACCTAGCAAATGATTTTAGCTCTATTGAACCACTACAAATTGCAATAGTTAGGTTTACAACATCTGCAATAGTCTGTTCTGAAAACAATGAAGTTACAGCAAAAAGAATTTTACAAAAGGTGGAACTCAAACTGCTCGGGTAGCTTAACCATCCTCCAACGAAGCCGGCTCAAACGATGCTTTGTTAAGACAACCATTCAAATGCGCATTCGTTATCTAAATTTATCTAAACAAAACTGCTTAAAACAATAAAATCATTTTGATGAAGGAACTTGAATCGGATAATCATGTTCTCAATTTGGATACGGCTGTTGTCTGTTGTCCTAAAGCTATAATTTCCAAGTAATGAAATTTTTCGACCAACTCTACGACATTTAGAATTTATCTCGAAATCGATTTGATTAGCGACTGCGAAAAACGATACCTATCCCCTAGATATGAACATGACTCTAGATTCATTTGATTGTGTCAACCTGAAGCTAACATTTGGACATAGTGAAATTTTTCGACAAACTCTAGGATATTCAGAATTTATCTAAATTTAAACTACTCAAACCAATAAAATTTATTAGATTTGCGAGATCGAAAAATGATACCTATCCCCTAGATATGGGAATGGCTCTGGATTTATTTGATTGTGTCAACCTAAAGCTAATATTTGGATATAGTGATTTTCTGACAAATTCTAGGATATTCAGAATTTATCTAAACAAATTTTATTCAAACCAATAAAATCGTATTTATTTTCCACAACTAAAAATGATATCTTATTCTCGGTATCATTTGGAAATTGAACCTAATTAATTTATTTTTGTCAACATTAAAGGCTCTTATTTTTACATAGGTGATTTTTCCGACAAAGTTTACGATAACCAGAATTTATTTGAACAAGAATTACGCAAGCTAATAAAATCGGCTAAATTTAGCCGAACTAAAAAGAATATTTGGCAACTAGGTTCATTTCATTGTGTTATCTTATAGTATATTTGCTTATAGTCATTTTCGACAAACTCCACGATTATAGTAATATATTTAAACTAAAACTACTTATACCTAACGAAACGACTCCATTTACCAGAACAAAATTTAGAAATATCCTGTTTTTGGGAAATGTCCTTTCGCTCACTTGATTGTCTTCTCTGTCTGGATATCCTCTTATCGAGAAATTTGGAGAGTACTGCGGTTTTTTACCCGGCATTTAGATATATTGAAATAAATTATCTTATGCAAACTACTTACACATGAAGAAAATGGAAATGATTTTCCAGGCTATTATGAAGAATGTAAAATAATATTTTTGAGTTTATTTTCTAGTTTTCAATCAAAATTCTTATAGGAATTTTTTTAACAGTGTATATACTAATTCAGGTTTATGTTTGTTATTTGGGACATACTTCACTGCCATTTTTAAAGTAGTATGCGAACAGGCAAATCGTATACTGTGTAAAGCCGTATACATACGTCGGATGAAAATCCGGGATTTTTATATCCGAGATTTTTTTTCAATATTTTTCAACTTTTTTGTATAAAAAGAGGCGTGTCTGTTGTATAATTTACGTGATGTAATTAGTTAAAACGATGGGATAGAAAAATCCCGGATTTTTAACCAACGTATGTATACGGCTTAAAAAGGTGATGACATGGCCAAACGTGCTGGTTATGACATAAAAATAAATCGCATGCTTTTTTTGTTTTTATTAAATTTTGTACCAACCGATAAAAGTAACAAAAAAAAAAAAATCGGTTGGCTATTACTTTATGGACACAAATTTCATTCATTTCCAATTCGAATAGGAATAATATTTAGGAGACCGCAATAGATTTATTGTTCAATTTCAGGTAAGCTTCTTTGGCGTGGGGTGAAAAGGAGGATTGGATAGTGAGTGGATCGTGAAAGAGAAGTTTTGCTCTGAAAAATTGTAAATTTTAAATAGGAAAAAGTTGAAATGCATATTCGAAATGTGTACAGGAGGGTTTGGGTTTATTGTAAAAAATTTTGTTGAAAAATATATAGGAGTCAGCCAAGAGCAGCATATTTCACAACGAAATAGCAGGTAACTTTATTTGTGTACACCCATGTACAAGAATATCGGACAATTTCATAACACAACGAATATTAAGTAAAAGATGTTATATTAGGCCGAATATTAGGTAACTAATACAAAATTACTTTTGTTGTTTTCCTATTAGAGTTTAAATAAATAAAAATGCTTTCTAATAAATCCTTTTAGATTTGCTATTTGAATCAATTAAGACTATTTCATTTAAGGTTCATTTTTTACTACGTAAAAGAAAATAATACTTGTATGTCGCGTATCTGAGAAACTTCATTTATTAAAATACGATGATACTGAAAAATTTCCTAAACTTTATGGATAATGTAATTTTATTTAATAATAATTTTGTAATAACATACCCAAGTAGCAAAATAAAACCATATAGTTTCAGAAAAACCAGAATCGAGGTTGCGTTTAAAAGTTTACCGGTTCTAACCGGTGTATTCATTTTCCTATAACTTAAATGTCTCTGGACAAGTTTTATAAAACCGTTTTGACAACAGTAAAATTTTTTAAATGGTTTGTAAATATCCAAAAATTAACTGGTTAATTTGAAACCATTCGTAAACGGTTTTATTTTGGACACTTTTATCTATGTAAGTAAATTCGCTAATATATCAAAATTTAACTAGGAATTGAAAATATATTTATGTATGTTTTAACGGTCAAACGGCCAGCAAGAGAGTAACTACTTTCGTAAGTAGTGGATTGATGACTTTCAATGGCTAAACTGCCGCAACGATTGTGCATTTTGCAAAGTTTGAGTTACTTGACTTACCAACGTCAAGTCTCATTTGATCAGGCATAACGCAAATGCCGCATATAAAAGAAAATTTTCTTTGAGCTGACTTCAAATAGTGAAGTTTTTTGCAAATTCAGCTAAATCGGTCTTTGAAGCGAAACTAAAACGAGCCGAACTAATAATGGTAATGTTTTGTCTGATGCATCCTTTACCTTTAAGTTTGATGGATTTTTTACCAAATGTGTTGCAAAAATGTTGTCCGGATTCAAAAATCGCTCAAAACATAAAGAGTGGCAGGACAAAATCGCATCTTTTGGTAAAAAATATTCTCGGAGAAACAGGACGATAAAATGTAGCTAGACAAAAAAAGACTAACAAATTTTCAATAATTATTGATGAGACGACGGATGTAAGTTCAAAAAAGTCGTTCGACTTAGAGTACGTCATGTTTTTAACAAAAAAAAAAATACGAGAGATTGATTTTTAGGTTTGTTAAGACTGATCAAAACCAATGCTGCCTCAATTTTTACTGCCATCATAAATCATATCAATTGTTTGGAAATACCCGTGCAAAATATAATTAGACTTGGATCTGATAACGCGTCGGTTATGGTCAATTTACTGAGGTGTTCAAGCGAGATTTAAGGAGATTATTCCTCACATGTTTTTCAGGAGTTGCATTTACCATTCCTTGCGCACTTATGTGCAAGCAACGCATGTAAACATTTATCGATTTCTGTCGAGCAGTTGGCTCGAAATATCTTTAAATTTTTGGCGCACAGTTTAAAAAGGTGCATTGAATTAAAATATGTCCAAGATTATTGAATATTACTCATTAAAGCCTCATACAATTCTTGGCCTTGCACAAACAAGCACAATGGCTTTCACTTGAAATGGTCGTTAATCGAATTTTAGAACAGTGGGATATTGCAGCTAAGTTTTATAGCGCGGTGCACATTGGACGATAAAGGCGCTAGAAAACTGCTAAGATCTTAGCAAAACAACTAAATAAAATAAAATGTATTTCCTATTTTTATCGTACGTGCTAAAAGTAGTTAACAAAATGTATCTCGAATTTCAGTCTGAAATATATGAAATTATGGAAACTAATTGCAAACTGATATAGAGTAACTTTGTAAACACTAATTGCATGCAGTTTATCGAAAATGTTAATAACATTAAATTTAGACAAATCGAAAATCATTTACCACTAAAGGAAATGTATATGGATTGTTCAGCTCTATCATATTTAGTGGCTAATATAATCGAAAAATATAAAATGCTCGAAATTGCCAAAAATATTAAAACATTTTACATTGAACTCGCTGGGCAAATTAAATCGCGATTTGATTTCAAGAATCCGACGTTTAAGCAATTAGCTTTGATTTAATTATCAATCCAGAAAATTTAGTTTTTGCAAATGTGTCCGCCATACCTTTGCTGAATTCATTTCCAAATTTGATATCAAATGACGACAAAGAAGATTTGTTGGACGACCTTAAAGTTTTGAAACTGTCCTATATGTAAATTTAAATACCAATGATATTGAAGAGTTCTGGTCTAAAATTGGATCTCAATAAACGAGCATATGTTTGGAAAAATTACCACGTTTATGAATAGCTTAATGGGTTTGTCCCACAATTCGGGATCAGCGGAAACAATATTTTCCGAACTAAATATAACAAAAACCAAAAAAAAACAAATCGGTTATCGACAGATTCGATGATGGCGGCCAAACGGCTATTATCGGAAGACAAAAATCAGTGAGCTAAACTAAGGCCAGCGAAGTTTGGGTACCTCGTTTTGACCAAATTTAAATTTAATTTAATTGAGAATACCAACTTATTTACAATTTTTATTTTATAATGTTTGATGTGAAATTAAACATATAGTCACAAATATTTGAAGTCATTTAAACCCGTTTCAAAAAATCTGTTTTTTTTTTAAATTAGTAAAAATTTCTCATTAGTAAAAAAAATTGAGATGGTATCAAAAACCGCGGCCAAAAGCAGTATCTGCTAAGGCTTCGTAACGTGTCGGAAACGTATTTGAAACCATTTCAAAAAAATTTTGGTTTTAAAACCAAAGTTTCGTACTGTTTATAAAACCTACTTGAAACCAAAAATTGCTACTTGGGATTATATATCTTAAAAAGTATAAAAATTGTAAACAAGTTTTAATTTAACTAATTAAAAAAAATTTGGTTGTATTATGTACGTGAAATAAATAAATAATCCTAGATAAGCCTAAGCCTATTTATAAAAAAAATAAGGATTCAAACTAAACGAGCATCCCCAATAGAAAATATCATACTTTTCTGTAAGGCGAAAGTCATAAGCTTTTCTATTGGGGATGCGCCTTAACTGAAAATCACCATCCCTTGAAAAGTTATAGGACTAACGATATTTACTAGGCTAAATTAAAAAACTTTACGTTGTAAACTGTTTTCCATAAAATTGTCCCACGACGTAAGAAAATTCCCACAAAATGTGAACTGTACTTTCGCCTAAATAAGGATCCAAATTCCTCAGTTTTTATAAAAGTTTTCCCAGGTCCTAGAAAAACCCTCATTAAATAATATGTACTGTCGGGTTAATAAGGATACACACTAACACAAAAACTTCCCCATGTCCAAATTTACGCAATAAAAGGTTTTCCATAAAGTTCTTCATGTCCTAGAAAAACTCCTACCAAACACTGTACTATTAAATTACTAAGGATTCAACTTAACCGTCATCACCATCGCTTAAAAAGTTATACGGGCTAAGGTTGGTTAGTATGTTCGTTGTGAAAACCCGGTTTTAAAATTAGAAAACCGATTAATTCGGTTTTCATTTTCCTCCTGGTTTTACCGATAAACCGGTTTCGGTAAAAACCGGTTTGGAAGCTCTAATTGCGATGCTTACTCAATATCTAAGGAGTGAATCAATCCATGTTAGGCGAGTAAGCATAATATTTCCGACACTAAGTCGCTCATTTATTCCTCCAGTTAGGGTCTTTGGTAGCATTGAAAAGGTCGGAAAGAAAAACGACACTATAATGAAGCCCGAGGAATATATTAATATCCCAATATACCAATAAGACCATGCAACGGCATTTAATTTGGAGAAATTGAAAGTTTACTACTAGAAATGCGGCGGAGCAAATATTAAAACGGTTAAACAGCTGGCGTTTTCGGTTCGCCCTTTGCCAAAAATTTATTTTCTATCGAACTAATGAAAATATTATTCAGGTGCAAGGAAAACTATAGAACAGAATTGGGAAATCCTAAATCTCTTATTCAACGATTTCGGTGCACAAGAGAGTTTCAACCGGCCAAAGTGTTCTTTGGCGCCACAGTAAAAAAAAGCTAAATTCGACGACGTAGACAAGTTACTAATAAAACGTTTTGGTCTTGAATGGAGAAGTAACGATTCTTTACAATATTACATATAAAGGGATCCACTCGAAACGTGATATTTCAAAACGTGATATTTCAAAACGCGATATTTTGAAACGGTACAAAACGCGATATTTCAAAACGCGTTATTTTTAAAATACCGCGTTTTGTACCATATCGCGTTTTGAAATATCACGTTTTGTACCATATCGCATTTTGAAATATCACGTTTTGAAATATAGCGTTTTGTACCATATCGCGTTTTGTACTGTATCGCGTTATGCGTTTTGAAATATCGCGTTTTGATAATTGGCGTTTTAAAATATCGCGTTTCAAATGGGACCCTATTATCCTAAACGATTATTTGTTGTTGGTTTGAAAAGGCTCTGTTTAATTTCCGCGAGCCAAAATCAACCATTTTATTTAAAGCACATCAAAGTATTATTAGAAAATGAAATAAAAGGAATATGCTCCTAAAATGTGATCATTATTGAATTTTCGATTTGCCAAAGTAAAGCTTAGGTGGAATTTTTCAGTTTTGGAAATGGCCAACTCAATTGCACTTTGAACGTCCAACAATATTTAATAACCTAATCTATACAGCTTTATAATGGTCTGGTTTGGCTCGCACTTTTAAACTCATAATGCAATTTATTATTGCGTCTAGCCGCAAATCGTAAATTTAGAAAATCAAGATCAGTGTCATAAAACATTAAATTATATAAATAAAAATGTCCGGAAATTGTTGTATATAATAAACAATATTTTTCGTATATTTTATTGCCAAACAATAAACTGTGAATTCTTTTTATTAATTAAACCTAGAGAATCAATAATAAATCGTAAACAAAAATTATTAAATTCAAACACATGAATATTAAATATTGATAAATAAACAAATATATAATCAAATTTATATTATAGAATTATAGAAAACACCTTGAACGTCAACGATAAATAGGAAGTCGTAATCCTTTATAATGGATATCAAATATCGATTCTATTTTTAGGATATTGAATTCCTCACATTTACGAGTATACAGATAATTAAAACAAATATTTTATTTGTCCAAAAATTAATTGGGTGGTGTCGTATCTATCAGGAAATATCAGTTCGTTTACTTCCTCACATAATACCCGGCCCGAATTGGCACATACCCAATTTCATAAAAGCAATAGTAGGAATAGTATCGACCAAGGAATTGGATAGATCAGAACTATTTGTGTACAAATAAACTAAAAACTAATTTTTTTACTAAATCAACATAATGCAAATTATTAATAATAAATTTGATATAAACTAATGAAAAATTATTTTTCGTTTATTTTTCAAAATTGCAACAATGTATGCACATAAAAACACAATTACCCACATGTGTCTATATCTACCACTGCGCAATTTTATAAAATTCGAAATTGAATTGGTTGAATGAATTTTATTGACGGTATAAAAATAAAATTTACAAATTTAAAATTTAATTATTCCACCTTAACCTTAATTTTATTTGAGTCTGGGTCGTAAAAATGTTTCGATTCATTAAAGAATTTTTTTAGTTAAGTAGGTTTTGTATACAGAGGGGTCAACAATTTATTGTCATATTTTATGTTGTGTTTTTGTTTTCTCACCCGGTATACGAAGAAGTGGTTTTTCGTTTACGGTTAACGGCGGTTAATACCACCACTTTGTAATATTAAGTAGTAATTTTGGCCAAGAGTCTGCAATCGTAGTACCCAAGTTTCACCAAGTTTGGTATAGTCGCGAATATTTTAATTTTAGTGCAGTATGAGCAATAGCTATGTATTAAAGGAGTAAAATAAGAGAATATTGCCCGAGTGGAGAAGTTACTATTAGCACATAATTGGATGACGAGAGTTACGTAATAAGACTCCACTACTTCTACTCGCCCAAGTGCCCAGTACTCAGCAGCTAAATTATCCATTTTCATGTAAAAACATTGTTATGGGTTTAGACAGCTAGCAGATATATTTGCTCAGGTCTAAGTGTTTAATTTGATTTATGTTAGATTAGGACTGGTGGCGTTTAACAATAAAGAACACGTTCCTAACTTGACTGTTTTTATCTTTATTTTTACGAAAATATTTAATTAATACAAACTAATTAACCTCAACCAAGAAACAAACGACGAACCGTAAATTACCAAAAGATACTGGACCACAAGAAAGGAGGAAATCGACTAACAAAACTAACCGCAGAAGTACTAACCAAAATTGTGCGGATTATAGTTGAAACTAACCCTAGTTTTACGTTTGCTATTATCCAACGAAAGCTTGCAGAACAAAACTTACCACTAAGCCTCTCAAGCATTCAAAACGGCATAAGTAATAACTTCAGATTACATTGAAATTGGCTATTTTCAAGATATTAACCATAATTTGTTTTTTCAAACTATAGTTTGGAAACTGTTGGAAAATTTCAGCATGAGCTCAACAAAACCGTGAAAAATGGATATTCATCGATTAATCCGGTTTTTACCTACATTTGCGCCAAAAGCATGCGAGGTCTAAAAACATACACTGGCTCGTAGCATTCTCCCTTCAGTGAGAAGTAGAAATGTCACGCTTATAGTGGGTTTAACTGATCAGGGTATTATCCATCATAAAATAATTTCAAATTCGACATGTAATGGATGTAAATTGTGTGGTTTTTTCTCAGAGTTAATTTCAAAATTGGATGGCACCAAATATTATTTTATAATGGATTATGGCCAGCATCATAAAACGTCAGCATGCTATAACATGTTTCTGGAAAGGCACGATGCCTTAACATCTATCACCAGTACGTAACCCACTTATGGGATTAGTGGATTGAGCGGCAGGTCAATTGCTTACTCTCACAAAAAATCACGTTATGAATATTACACAAGGGCTCGGATAAATTTATATTATTCTTATTAAGAGCGACCTCAAAAACTTTTCACGGGAACATGGAATATGATGTCTTCTAAGATCATCAGATCTTCTGAACCTTTAGAACCAAGTTAAAATTTACACTTCTGAGGTACTTGCAATACAAGAGCGCATAATCCATATGGCCATATTCCAGAACTTTTACAAAAATTATTTGATAATCTTATTTCATCAAGAATGCCCAATTTCTGTCCTAGGAGGTCATATTCCAGAACTTCTTCCAAAAATCGTTTAAGAATCCTATTTTCCACCCAATATATCCAATTACAACATAATCGATTAAGAATTGAACGAGTTCCACCCCAGATGGCTATATTCCAGAACTTCTTCCAAAAATAATTTAAGAATCCCATGATTGAGTTCCGTCCCAGGTGGCCATATTCCAGAACAAGTGCAAAATCTGTAGTCGATTAAAATTAAAAATAATCCATATTCGGATTTAACGGACATTCGGGGATTTAACGGACTCCCTAATTAGTCCGTTAAATCGAGGTTTTTCTGTATTTCGACCATAAAATGAACATAAAAGGTAAACCATTAAAAAGTGTTTAGTTAATTAAAATATGCAGTGGCTATAGTCATCATTTGCCTATATATCAATAAAAATCCGACCATTTTCGGGAAAGGGTTAATTTGCAAAAGGTTTCATATAATCTGAAAAAAGTATATATAAAATAAGGAAAACTATTTGAGGGATTGAAAATAAATTGTTTGCGGCGGTGTCGAGTGTCCGGGAATCTGGTAGATTGATTATTTTATGTTGTACATTAAGTGGGCCTAAGTTCTGAGTAGTTCACAGTATTCACTTTCCCTCTCGATGCAGTTTCGGTCTTTCCAGTCTCGCGATCATCGCATAAGAGGTTGCAGCTGGTCCTGGATTTTGTCACGAAGATCCATGCATTATAAATATTTGCGTAATGGAATCTATATTTTTGTAATGTCCGTTTTGCTTATTTGACAGCTTGGTGGTAACCCCTTTTAACAGTTCTATCTCACAGTTTCTTTCATTTGTATTGTAGTCATACAATGGTAGTTTTATGTTGCAAAGATACTCTTCATCAAGGCACATACACATAATACTGTAGGCAAAAAAAGTAAGACTTTTTAATTTAAATTTCGCGGGGAAAACCATTCGTCGAAATATTTTTTTTTCTATGTTGGTATGACTGACAGTGACATCTGTGCCAAATGTCACATCAAAATAATCATTAGTATTTAGTATACGCTTGTCTTTCTGAAGTACAAAAAGTGCATTCGGCGATTTTTACAATGAGTGAAATTATTCAACAAAGAAATTCCATTAAATTTTGTGTGCGGAATCAATTTTGTGGTGCCGAGACGACCCGAAAACAGACGATCAATCGGCCGAATGTCGTGCCAAAGATGAGCCGAAGCCGAAAAACCACGTCAAAGCAAGTCAAAAATCATGGTGATGTTGACAGTTTTCTTCGATTATCGAGGTGTGGTGCACTCCGAATTCCTTCCAACCTGGTTTTACGTGATTTTTTCGCCAACAATTCCACCCATATCGTTCCGCAACCACTGTATTCGCCTGATTTAGCTCCGTGTGACTTTTGGCTGTTCAGCAAACTCAAACGACCGCTCCGGGGAAACCATTTTGAGTCAATTGAAGACATTAAACGTGAATCGCTACGCGCATTGGAGGCTATTCCGGAAATAGATTTTAACAACTCTTTTGAGGATTGGAAACAAGTGTATTGAGGCCGGTGGGGATTACTTTGAGGGGGACAAAATAGATTTGGAGAAATAAATAAAGAATTTTAAAATTATGAACATATTCTTACGTTTTTTGCCCACAGTAGTATTCCAGTACATTGTTTGAATTGGTATATTATGATGAATAATAAATCTCATTCTCTGGACCAAGGGCACGTTTATTTCAAATATAATAGTGTTTCCTATTTTAATAGATTTGATATTAACTATCTTGTGCGCGATGGTGAACGATCTGACAAATCTTATCCTGAAGTTGCCGTGGTGTCAATATGAGTGGATCTAGCCTGTCTTAGAGAACTTTTGTAATGCTATTGATTATTATAGATTATTTATTATAACTTCGTTGTCTCATCACCATTAGAGAGTGGAGAGCCAGATCTATGAATTGCTCACGAAGGATGATGTTGATACGAATAGTGTTGAATGTATCAATCTGTTGGCTAGTTTCTTCGTAGTTGTGTTTTATTAAATTGACCATGGATTCCAAAATCGACTGTTGTTGTTTTAGTATCTTTTAATGGTATTGTTAGTTGGAACTTAGCTTACCACTGCTCTTTTTGTAAGCATTGCCGACTCGTTGATCGAGTACACCGAATAATTCGTTCGCGACCGTACCGACAAAATCAAACGGCGATCTTCGCCTGAAAACATTGTTTCCGCCTAACACGCTCAATATCACATTCTGTTCCCTTAGATCGAGGTAAGATGCTTTTATTAGAGAAAATATGAATGTTCAATGATTGAGTGTAGTTTAAGTACTTAATCTTACATTTGAACATAACTTGTCTAGTTGTTGAGTATAAAGCGCTTCGTGATCAAATTCTGTCTAGTAGAGAGTAAGATTGTAGTACGTGATGAATTTCCACTCCCCGTTGATTAAACTTCCTTAATCGATTTTGTCAAAATAAATGCCAGGATGTGCATTAAGCCTTGTTATGTTTTTATTTTATTTTGTTTATTTGTAAAGTATGGGCAAAATACAGAGCATATTTTTTTATAAGAAAACAACAAAACCAAAAAAAAACATTAAACATTCAATATCGAGTTTCTAAATCTATCTTTAGATACATTAAAAATGTCAATGCTATTGTCACTAAAGAATAATTCTCAATTATACATTAATCGAAAACGTGGTGCAACTAGACCAATGTTCGTTGGCGCAGTTGGACATTTAAATAAATTTAAGTTCCTAGAACGATAAGCAGGAACATGGAGGTCGCGATTGATCATCGAAGGAGAAAGACGTGTTTTTGTTTTTCTTCTTAGTAAATAAAAAATTTAATTAAATTTGTGTTTTTAATTTGTTTGCGTCACGTTAAATTAATAATAAATAATAAATACAAGTGATATAATGATATTGTACATTATTTATACATAGAGACGTGTATATTAATTGTGTGACGGGATATACATGGCACGATCCATTGAAAATGTGGTTTTGCAAGGTATACGACGTTTTATACACATATTTTTATTGTGTCTCTATGTGTGGGTAAACGATTGATGCACAATATATGAGTCAGGGAAGTTTTCTTTTTCATTTATATATACATATTTATATTTTTTTTATATATTAGATCAATTACAATCAATATATTGGTATTGCTTAAATGCTTACATAATAATTATATATGCATGTACTTTCCGTTTGCGCCTGTGTGTGAACGGTTATTTCATAAAAAAAAAAAAAAAAAAAATTGATTTTTAAACGATCGTGTAATAATGAATTACCATGGATTTTGAATGTTTTTGTTGTTGCTCTCCTGAGCGAATATCATAGTATTGTGTGTAAATAGAATCATCGAGCAATAAATATATAAGAGAAATCAAGTAGTGCAAATTTTATAAGCAGGTTTTTCCGAGGTTAATCTTGTTTTATAGTTTTAATATATTTATAAAGAAAAATTTATTTTGTTTCTATATTTAATCCATATATACGTATCTTATAAACATATTTCGCATAGTTATTTTATAGTTCATTGTTCTTGTTAGGCTGATACAGATTGCCAAAAGTAAAATAGATTAACCTCGGAATCTCTACATGAGTCCTCATATGTATATTTTCAAAGCAATCTTAATAAATCAAGAATGCCTATGAAATAGCACTTTCAAATATGGGATATAAAACATAATAAAAAAACTAACTTTTCATAGGTTTTGTATGGGAGATAGCATTACGTTTGATCAATAAAACATGAATTAAAAATATTGTAAAATTGATTTTTTTTTACCTAAATCGATGACATACGAGGGCAAATCAAAAAGTCTTGCAATATCATATGAAAAAAAAGAGTGAGTGAGACAGCAATATTTTTATTTTTCGACATAATCTCCTTTAAGGTTTATACATTTGTCACATCGATCAATTAACTTGCCTAAACCCTCTAAAAAAAAAGATTTCTTTTGCTCCATAAAATATTCATTTACAACAGACTGTACTTCATAGTCACTGGAAAATTTCCGGCCCCTTAGTGTTTTTTTCAAATTGGGAAACAGAAAGTAGTCACTGGGTGCCAAGTCTGGATTTTACGGTGGATGCGGAATTTCCACGAAGCCGCAGTCCTTTAATGCAGCTTGAGCAATATTAGCCTTGTGCACGGGTGCATTGTCGTGAAGAAGCAAGATTTTTTCCTAACTTTCCTTGGCCGTTTTTTCCGGATCGCTTTTTTGAATTTTCGCAAAATCTCTGCGTAATATATGCCTGTGATTGTGGTTTTCGTTGGCATATAATCGATTACCAAAATTCCTTCAGCATCCCAAAAAATTGTTGCCAAAACCTTACCAGCAGACGGTTGAGTTTTGAATTTCTTTGGTGGTGGTTCACTACGTTTAATCCATTGCATCGATTCTTGTTTGGATTCCGGATCCCAGTGATGAAGCCATGTTTCATCGCCTGTTATTATGTTATCCAAGAAATTTTCTGGATCTTCTTTGTACATATCTAAAATCGCCTTTGAAGTTTGAACGCGCATTTTTTTTTGTTCTGCATTCAACAAACGGGGAACCCATCGCGCACTTACTTTCGACATGTGAAGGTGGTCATGTAATATAGTATATGTGGTACCGTATGAAAGAGAAAGTCTCCACGCTAACTGCGGAACAGAAATACGCCGGTCCTCCAATACAATAGATTCGGCCAAAATTACGTTTTCATGGCTAATGGCATCTGCTGGCTGACCCGAGCGGTTGTCGTCTTCAAATGACTCCCGACCACTTTTGAATAATTTTACCCACCTTGTTACTGTGGCATATGATGGTGCAGATTCGCCGTAAACTTTTGATATATAGTTGAATATATAAATTGCATTTCGTCCATCTTTACAGAAAAATTTAATAACGGCGCGATATTCAATTTCATTCATTTTAAGAAAAATTCAAAACACATGTTACTAAATTGACAAAAACAAACGAACTGTAAAATTTACATCGAAATGTTCTTCTAGAAGTTTCATCGCGATAAAAAATGGTTTTGAAAAATATATTGTTGTCTCACTCACTTTGTTTTTTCATATGATATTGCAAGACTTTTTGATATACCCTCGTATATAATAGATTTCAACTCATTCGAATGATGCAATCAGTAGGCTTCTCGTTTTCTTCAAATTAACAAAGAAAATATAAGGGATTTTCGCTGTACAACAACAACAATTAAAAAATACGGGAAATTGATGACGACATAATATCGTCATTAAAAACTAATTGTTAGAGAGAAATAGTAAATTAAAATTTATAAGCAAATAAGAAAGACAACAATGTGTTTTAAAAAAGAGAAATCAAATAGAAACGACAATATGAACTATGAAATCAAAAACAATGAAGAGTGCAAACATCGTAATTCAATGGTGAAGATAAAGTAAACCGTATAATATCCGAAATAAAATCCGAAACTAAAATCCGAAAATAAAATAGTTACCTATTTGCTATTTGTTTACTTTAATATAAAAATAGTAGCCGTATGGTGCCACTGAACCCGTTGCGTGTTTCCACACAGCAATGCCGCGTCCAGGATGTAGTTGATAAATGGGCGTTGGCGGTTTCCAATATTTTTCTTTATTTTGTCACAATACAAAAATTTGGTTTAATAGGATTTTTTCTTTAGCTGTTCACTCTTTCGCGTTATTTTTAAGAAGATCTTTTTATTTTTTCTAATTTTTTGATTACACAATTTTTTGTCTAAAAATATAGTGACATCTAGGTTTGAATATCTAAACGTAATTTGGTATAAATAATAGTACAATTTTCTCTTAACTTCTACTTAATCTAGTACATCATTATTTTTACGTTTTGAATCTGTCAGAAATATAATGTAAACAAACAAGTTTGAGAAAATATAATTCGCAATGGTAAGTTTGTGTCTACTTTATAATTAATTATACAATTCAATACAACAATCTAAATTTTCCTTTTATATTGCAGGTTAATTCCGGGCATTTTAGACGAATATAATGATGATCCATTTGTACCAGACAAGTTAACATTGGGCATTGGTCAGATAAGTGTTGTGTTGTAATTTATTTATTCTTTGGATTCTTTTTGGTTTTTGTATTTCTAGGAACCGCTGTGAACATACTCCCCGCCGTGGACGACTCATGTCGTTCACCAATACAAAATGAAGGTACTTTAATCGTTGGACGTCACCGAGTTGTTTGCCACCGATCAAGTTATCATCCATGTTTTGAAGCCAGTTTGCCACTCTACGAATATACACCAAAACTATAAAATATGATTAAAAAAAAAAGAAACGTAATTTAAATAAGGTGTGTTGTGATTATTTATTGCTAAATAGAATTCTACGATTTGATTCATCACGATAAACAGCCTTTGACCCATGTTGAAAAATTGTCATCTTATACAACTAGATTTTTTTTGTTTGTTTGTTGTAAACAATTGACGAGTTGTGGATTAACTCACTGGCAATTTGCATAGCTTTACAACGGGACGTTGTATAATATTCGTTACTGTTTTTACCGTCGCCGCTCTCACCAAATCATCTTCACCGGGGTGCACCTTTATGATTAGACCAAGCAGCCATCTCGCTACTGGGATATGGTCTTCCTTTATCAGAACGATGTCACCAACCTTGGTGTTCTCGTGTTCTCTTCTCCATTTGTGACGCTGCTGCATATTATTCACATATTCAATGTGATATCGCTTCCAAAAGGTTTGTATTCTCGATTGTATCACCTTCCATCTAGTTAACCTGTTCTCTGGAGATTCGATGGCGAGTTCGGGAATAGACTCGGCAGATGAAGTTATTAGGAAATGGGCAGGTGTTAACGCAAGATAATCGTCATCGGTGGAGGTAGTACATAGTGGACGCGAGTTTAATACATTTTCTATCTGACAAAGTAAGGTTGTCATTTCTTCGAACGTCATGTTGATGTTACGTGTAGCCTTAAGTAAATGACCTTTCACGGATTTTACCGCCGCCTCCCACAATCCACCAAAATGAGAAGCTGCTGGGGGAATAAAACTCCATTGTATTCGATTTCGACTCAGGAATTCCGATACTATGTAATCATCGTTGATGTTGCTTATTAATTTATAGGCTTTATCCAGAATACGTTTCGATCCTACGAAGTTCGACCCATTATCAGTGTAAATGCGTCTTGGCACTCCTCTCCTAGCTGTGAACCGTCGCAATGCTGCCAAAAATGCTTCGCTGGTCATGTCCGTTACACCCTCAATATGTATTGCTTTTATTGACAGACAAACGAAAATGCATATATAACCCTTAGTTGGTATGGTGTGACCTCTGCCTTTTCTCGCTTTTAAATATATAGGTCCCGCAAAGTCGATACCGGTGTTTTCAAACGGCCTGGTAAGGGTGATTCTCGTGTTTGGTAGATTTCCCATCAATTGCTTCGTGGTTGTGGCGGCATATTTCTTACAAACGACGCACTGGTTCAATAAATTACGTATTTTGCTGCGACCCTTAATTATCCAATATCTCTGCCTTATTAAACTTGCGGTTAAAGTGGGCCCAGAATGTAAATTTGAAATGTGTGTGTCCCATATTACTCTGGCCGTGAATATATGTTGCTGTGGGAGTATCATCGGGTGTTTTCCGTCGTAATCGTAATCCGCGTTCTGTAGACGGCCTCCCACCCTCAAAATGTCATCATCGTCGATGAATGGCGCTAGTGATAACAGTTTTGATTTCTCAGCAACTCTCCTGTGACACCGTAGACTTTTTATATCCGCTTCGAACATTTTTCGCTGTACCCACCTCACACATTCCATATTCGCATTTTCAATTTCTATCGCTGTTAGTTGGGATATTTTGTTCGTAGATCGATGTCGTTCAATTAGTTCTTGTCCCTTTGCAGTGAATTTGATCGCCTCTACATAGCGGAATACGTATGCTACAACTCTGAATATTTTTGATAAACGGGACTGTCTTTCAAATAATTTGGTCAACCAGGATTCATCTTCTTCTTTGGTCTCAGTATAAAATACATCACGTGATTTTGGCTTTCGATATTCCATCTCGACGACTTCATCTCTTACATGTTCCTTCTCGTTGCTCGTTGGCCACAACTCTTGCGGCTGGCTTAACCACTCTGGTCCTTTCCACCATTGTGTCAGGCTCGATAATTTTTCTGGAGTGACACCTCTGGAACCGTGATCTGCGGGATTATCCTTCGACTTAACGTGCGCCCAGTGTTTTCGAGGAATGCAGTCAAGTATTTCGCTCGTTCGATTGGCGATAAATGTCTTCCAATGCGTAGGGTGCGTAGAAAGCCACGACAATACTATCGTTGAGTCGCTCCACGCAAAATATTGTACGTCGCCCGTTAAGGTCCCCTTTACTGCTAATATCAATTTTGTCAGCAGATGAGCTGCACATAGCTCCAGCCGTGGTATGGAGATCTGCTTAATCGGGGCCACTTTCGTCTTGGACGTCAATAACTGGCTTGTGATCTCACCATTATCTTTCACCGTTCGAATGTAGATTGCTGCGCAGTAAGCCGCTTCACTCGCATCTGAAAATCCATGGATTTGGACCTTCCCGCTGTACTCTATTAATCTCGGTATAATGATTTTTTGAAAGTGTACGAATTGACCCCGTATTCTTCTATATTCTTCCTCCGTTTCAATTGGCAGTTTATCATCCCAGTTTACTTTGATGAGCCATAGTTTTTGGAACAAGATTTTCAGAAGGATTGTAGATGGAGATAAAAACCCAAGTGGATCGAACAGTCGCGAAAATTCCGATATTATTTTTCGTTTGTTAATCGCACCATCTCTCTCTGCCAGTACCTTAAACGTGAATGTATCCTTCCCTGGGTGCCACTGTAGGCCAAGAGTTTTGACCGTAGATAAGCTATCGTCGCCTATGTCACTGACCGCAATCTCATTTGTCTCCTCAGATAGTTCAGCCACATTCGATCGCCATTTTGTCAAATGAAAACCTCCTCTCATCAATGTTGACGTTAACTTTTCTTTCACATTGGCGGCTTCCTTTTTATCATTGCTGCCCGTCAAAAGGTCGTCTACATGAAAATCTCTTATAATGCGTTGTTTGATCGTATCTTCCTCTGAATCCTCGGCCATTTGCTGCAGCGTCCTAATTGCGAGGAATGCTGAGCAAGCGAGACCAAAGGTGACTCTGGTGAGATGATAATGTCTTAATTTGTCTCCTGGATTTTCGCGCCATAATATCGTTTGGTAATGTTGATGCTCCTCTGATACGAAAACCTGCCGGTACATTTTTTCTATGTCGGCAACCAAAGCAATTTTGTGTGCTCGAAACCGTAATAGGATTTCCCATAATGTCGGCTGTATGGTAGGACCAACGATTAGTCTATCGTTTAACGAAATACCGTTAGACGACTTAGCCGAACCGTCGAATACCACTCTCAATTTCGTCGTATCACCATTTTCTTTCACTACAGCGTGGTGTGGTAAATAATAACATTCGGCGGCATTATAGGACGCCTGCGGCAGCTCACGCATATGTCCCAGACTTATGTACTCTCTAATCTGCTTTACATATGCGTCACGAAACATCGGATTAGATAAAAACTTGCGTTCGATCGATCGAAAACGGTTTGTTGCCATTTGAAGAGAATCCCCTAATTCTGTACAATCCTTTTTAAACGGCAGTTTGACAACGTATCGGCCATCGCCTCTTCTCTCGTGCGTCTTCACAAATAACTGTTCGCTTTCTTTATCTTCTTGACTCATTTTTTCGCTAGTGGGCACCTCTTCTATTTCCCAGAATCGCCGTAGGGTTTGATCTATCGTTGATGTGTCTTCGGTTTGAATTGTGAAAGCTTCAGTCGTCTCTGGATTGGATGTTCGCGGTTGACCTGAGATTATCCACCCAAACATTGTTTTGTTTAATATCATTGAGCCTCTTCGCTGTTGCTCTCCTTTTAAGATCTCAAAAAACTTGTCCGCTCCGATCAATAAATCGATAGAACCCGGTATGTTAAAACGTGGATCCGCTAGTTCTAAGTCGTTTAGCATTGCTTCTCGGTCTAAACGAATCGTCGTTTTAGGAAGACATGTTGGTAAATGGTTAATTATTAGGACTTCTAACATGACCTTTATTGTTGAATTGTATAATGATTGCATCACGACTGTAGCTCTGCTCTTCGACATCATGTTTCCTGAAGTTAAGCCCGTGATTTTCGTATTCGCCCTCTCTCGTTTCAGCCGTAGTCTCTGCGCACAAGCTTCCGTTATGAATGAGGATTGCGATCCCGAGTCCAATAGCGCTCTGCACCTCTGCGGCTGCCCCGATCTGTCCTTCACCAATACAATCACCGTTGGTAGAATGGCTTGAAATGTTTGGATATTATTTTCGTAATTCACGGCAACATGAACACTCGATTCCGAAATCTCATTAGAGTTTGGCTTCGGCTTTTCCTCGTTATCGCTCATCGTACCTTTTGTTTGTTCGAGATGCAATGTGACGTGATGTTTACATCTACAAATACGGCACAAGAATTTTGATTTGCATACAACGGCCTGGTGTTTCGATGATAAACAATTGAAACATAGTTTCTTCTCTGCATCCAATTCCTTCCTCTTATCGATGGGCAAATCTAAGTATCTGCTGCATTTACTGATATAATGATCTCCTGAACACAATATGCACGGTATAACGGTTGTAGTTTCCGAAACCATCACTCCGACCCTTTTGGGCATTGCTTGCCTAGATCGTTGGGTGGAGCTGAGGCACTCTAAGGCATCGCTTCTTTTGCTTAAAAATCGAAAAAGACTTTCTAAAGATGGGTAACTTTCTGCGACGGACTCGTGTGCCCAGGCTTCCCTTGACTCATCGTCTAACTTATTTGCTAGTATGTATACTAACCAAGGGTCCCTTCTTTCCGCTTGTTCCCCCAGCACACGCAATCCCCGTATAACTTCGTCAGAGGTATCGACTAGCTGACGAAATGCCTTGGCAGAACTATGCTTTATTGATGGTTGCTCTATAAATTTTTTGAGCAAACTACAAATCACGTGCTTTGGTTTGTTATATCTTTCCTTTATTTTCTCCCATGCCTGCTCGTAGTTTGCCGCAGTTACCGTCAAGTGTTTTATTAACCCGAATGCGTCGCCTTTTAGTACACCCTTCAAATATTGTAACTTATGTACTGGCGAAATGGTTTCATTTGTGTGTATGGATGCCTCGAACAGGTCTTTGAACGACGGAAACTCCGCATAATCTCCCGTGAATACTGGAATGTTCACCCGTGGTAACTTCACCTCAGCATCTCGCCTATTCAAACTTGATAATTCATTGATGAATTGTGACTGGTTCGCCATTAGATCTCCCATATTAATCTCGCTTTGACGTGCGTTTTCGACTTCATGTGATTTCTCATACTCGTACAGGGTTACTTTCATGTCAAAATATAGCCTCTCAATTTTATTTGCAATATCCAGCGAAGCATCACCAAATTCACCGCCCATCTTCGCTTCGATGTTTTGAAAATCTTTCCACTCATCACTTATCATTGCTAGACCGGTTTTCACTTCAGTAATTTTTATATTTTGGCCGAGCCTGGCGACCTTGTCTTTGACGGCTTCTAAATTTTTTACAATCCGCTTTAGCGCACGTGTTTCAGCCATTTTGTTTAAAAATATTGGAATTTTCCACACTTAATTTCACTGTTTCACTGTATGTTTAATCACTCGTCTTATACGATATTTAATGCGTATCCCGTAATGCAACTCGCTACGATTGTTACTTGGGACAAACTTTCACTTTCTCGATAAGTACTCAGGTTTTTACTCACGGTTTTGCCTATCCGGCTCGAAGGACCATATGGTGCCACCGAACCCGTTGCGTGTTTCCACACAGCAATGCCGCGTCCAGGATAAAGTTGATAAATGGGCGTTGGCGGTTTCCAATATTTTTCTTTATTTTGTCACAATACAAAAATTTGGTTTAATAGGATTTTTTCTTTAGCTGTTCACTCTTTCGCGTTATTTTTAAGAAGACCTTTTTATTTTTTCTAATTTTTTGATTACACAATTTTTTGTCTAAAAATATAGTGACAACTAGGTTTGAATATCTAAACGTAATTTGGTATAAATAATAGTACAATTTTCTCTTAATTTCTACTTAATCTAGTACACCATTATTTTTACGTTTTGAATCTATCAGAAATATAATGTAAACAAACAAGTTTGAGAAAATATAATTCGCAATGGTAAGTTTGTGTCTACTTTATAATTAATTATACAATTCAATACAACAATCTAAATTTTCCTTTTATGTTGCAGGTTAATTCCGGGCATTTTAGACGAATATAATGATGATCCATTTGTACCAGACAAGTTAACATTGGGCATTGGTCAGATAAGTGCTGTGTTGTAATTTATTTATTCTTTGGATTCTTTTTGGTTTTTGTATTTCTAGGAACCGCTGTGAAAACCGTATGTAATTCGTTATGGATGCACGTCGTTTTTGTCCCGATTTCAGAAATGAATAAAAATCATAAATATTTGAATCGTGATCTTATTCTTTATGGATTGATTAACGTTTTTATAATGTTTAAGTGGTTTATTAAATTTTATGAAACCATCCTTAAATTTTCAATTAGGCTTCCGTATCCTAATAGAAACAATTAAGTATTAAAAAAATATTTGTTACATTATACTTTTGTCTATGTGGAACGGTTGTTGAAAAAGTATGTATGTTCGATTTTCGGTTCTGAGTAGTTTTGTTCTTCTGTTTCAATATGATCATGCATGTATCAATATCTCCCAGATTCCAAAACGCATTGAATTTTGCTCCCGGTTTTGGTGTCTGTTGTAACAATTTGCTTTCATAATTTTGGATTTGTATCTCTCTCTCTCTCTCTAGCTTCACATCCCATGAAGGGATTTGGCCGCCCGCACTATGGTCCTCTGTCCGTCTCGGTTCATCGCTCTCGTCACGCCAGCGCAGTCGGGGTCTTCCTCTACGACGCACACCGGCTGGTTGTTGATGGAACACTTTATTGGTCATCCGTTGTTCCACAATCGTTAGTGGTCACGGTCCAGCTCTCGCTTCCGAAAGCCAGCACAGGTCTTATGAGTGCTTTATAAAGAACTATGTATTTATATTTTTTTACCAAGATATTCACACTAATCTTAATTATGTAATATGACAGTTATTTTATTACTTCAGCACAAGAAAAAAAGTCGAAAATGATTCTACGACTAAAAAAAATTCATAACGACTTGCGTAGCATACACGAGACTCCATAATTTTATATTTCTTGCTCTATGCGCATTCAAAAAATTTCCCTTAGATGAACGGGTTATCCCACCACAAAATTGGACCGATATATTTCCCCACATAAAATAATTTATAATTATTAATATTTTTGGTTTGGTTTAGTTATATTTATAGGATTCAATGTTATTTTATAAAGTAGTTATTTTTTCGTGTATCGTGTGTTTCATGCAACAGTTTTCGCCACAATGTATATCATTTTGTGTACACCCACATACATTTTATTGTTATTTGTTAGATATTTCCGTTAAAAATACTGAACAAGATCATCGAAAAAAGCGGTTATAAAAATTTAAATTATAAATTTATAAGAGCTCATCGTCAAATTTAACAGCGCTGGAAGTAATATAAGAAGAACGACGTATGTCTACGATTATTTGCCGATCCGAACTACTGAGTCGGAATATCTTCGATGTTTAAATCGACAATAATTTATTATATGCTCTGAAACAAGTCCAATGAGAATATACGAGCTGTACTGTACCACTGTACCACCAAAATGTTGTTCAAAACTATTCGTACAAATTGTTAAATCTGGCAGGAATTAGGTAGCAAGGACGACTAGCTTACCAAATCACGGTTATATTTTGGAGGTCAGAATTAGTTTAATGTACAAAAAAACGTTAATACTGATTATTACCACATTATCACTATATGGTTCATGGCTTATGCATGTATATTGCTTACATATTCATTCACACTAATTGAATGTTGGAATCGGATACGCAACGTGGCGTATATAACGCCGAATAGTTACGAAATTTGTTGAATGGCAGTACACAGATAAATAGAAAATTTAATTGAAATCATCTAAAAATGCATTGCAATGAATGATGCTCGAGGAGGAATGATAAATGACCATCTACAGTGATTCGAAAATAAAGGAGTGTCCAATGGGAAGCGATTGCTTCGAGCTTTTGTATTCAACGCATACATAACACACGTGAACCGAAGAAAATCAATTTTTGGCACTTTTGGTTAAAGAATGGCTTACAACATTAAGAAACGTCTTGGCTTATCACACATACGTGGGACAAATACGCAAGCATTTAACGTTCATTGCTTGTATACTTTTGAAAACATTGGCTGTGGACCAATACTCGGGTAAATCGTTTAGTACAGTAAATTGAATTTTTAGAACATATTTACCTCAAATACCGTATCAATTCTCCAGTAAATACATTTGTCAGAAGTGGCTTGGAGGGTTAAATTTATGTGTTCGATGGGTTAAAATCGCTGGTTCGTTGGTAATAAAACAAACGTCAAATAGAAACAAAATTAAAATATTTTGATTATCGTGCGCATAAGAAACTATAATAACACCAACAATGGAATTAAATAATAATATTGAACCAGCTATGACCATTAATAATAAAAATAAAATGGCCATTATTATTGTAATGTGTGGTGAACTTGCCAAATTGGCAAAAAATAAATATTTGAATCTGCAAGAAAAGATTCTAAAAGAGTTATACCAATCACGGGAGGTAAGGCGCTTATTATTTCCATAAAAAATTTGACTTATAATTTTTTAATTTTTAGACTAGAATCAGCTATTGCATCGACCACAAACCACCAATAATTGTAAATATATTGAGTGGAGATTACGCTGAGACGAAAAGCAACATTCGTATAACTCCCGATTCCTTTAGAAGAATAATACAACACATACCCCTCAAAACTCATGGTTGGAGTATAGAGGTAGAGGTAATTGTGTTTTTGTTTTGGTTGGGATGCGGAACCAGCTACCGAGTGGTTTCAAAGGCGATGATAATGCTGAAAAACACCGTCAAAAATATAATTCATAAATATTTAAATATTTTTGTGAAAATGTCATCAGCAATGGTCCAAAAGCTACCACCATTTTCGGCGTTGGATGAAATTGGACGCAAATTCGCGAATAAGGTAAGCATTAGTGTGTAATTTCTTTTATTTCATTTTAAAATCGTCCAAGATTAAATAAGGTTGGTAATTGAATAATAAATTCTATTAATGTTGGGAAAAGTGCAACGATTTTAAAATTAAATAAACTAATATGTAATATCTTTTGTGTAAATTATAATAGAATCTATTTTAATGCAATGTTCATTTTTTTATCATTTAGGCGCGTTCCGAGGTTTTTAATAAAGCAGTGGGTGCAATTGACGGGTGCCACATTAAGGTTAAATGTCCACCTAATCAAAAAGACCAATATATCAACCGTAAAATGGACTATTCCATCCAAATGCAGGCGGTTTGCGATCCATCATACAAAATTATTAATATATGTGTCGGATACCCGGGTTCCGTGCACGACCAGCGTGTACTTATAAACAGCAGCCTGTACAGGAATGCAACCTTTCCTCCGGAAGGATATTTTCTGTTGGGCGATGCGGGTTATAAGTGCATGTTGAACCCAATCGCAATTTTAACACCTTACAAAGGTTCCAATCTTAGTGAACGACAAGCACGATTCAATCATGCCCACTCAAAAGCCCGTATCACTATAGAACAAACTTTTGGGATGATTAAATCAAGATGGCGAGCAATTTTTTTTAAAACTCTAGAATTAGAAATTAAAAGATGTGTCCAGGTCGTTTGTGCGTGCTGCGTAATGCACAATATTTGTATATCTGCAGATGATATTATTGATTTTGGAAATATCGAGATCAATAATGAATACGAAAATAATAGTAGAGATTCTGCAGATGCGATACAATTTCGAGATAATTTAAGTTTTAATATGTAAAATTTTAAAAATAAAACATTTTAATTTTTAAGTAATTCATTTATTTCATTTATTTCAATATCACGTTTTATTTATTTCAAATATACAAAATTCATATTGACTAGTTCAGTCTTTAAATTTATGTGATCATGTGATCATGTGATCATTAATATTATTTGTTTATTCCAAATCTGGAAAATCCTCGTTGGGAAACATTTTTTTGGTCACGAACGTAACCAACTTTTCTATGTTTCGGACACTTTTTTTTACTTCGTCAGCCGTGTCCGTCAAATGGCCAATTAGTACTTCCGTGGCTTGGCCTCTCCGTGGCTTTTTTGTAGGGGTACACTCTGATTCCGTTTCCTCGTAGTTCATTGTTATGTCTATAACTTCGGATGGGGAAATACTGCGCACATAACTGTTCGACGTTAACACGCCACCGGAAGGGGACGTTTTCATACATTCATTTGTTGAATCGTCGATTAAATAAATTGGATGTAGTCCATGTTTTGTTTTGAGGAAGTCATGGAGCTCATCAAAGAGCTCCCATTGAGTGGACAGTATTTCCCCGTCTTCAGTTGACACCCCGGACTGAGGTTGAATCATCTTCTGCAACATGATGAACATAATGGTTCATAAAATTTTCTATAATTTAGCAAACAAATTTTACCTTATATTTTTTTAATAAATTTTGCCACTTCTGAGTGACATTTTTTACCGTTTTCGAGAGCCCTGCTTCTCTTATAAAATGTCTAAAACGGGAGATAGATAGTAGATTGATTATTAAATATGTTACATGTTAATCTATACTTACTCCCAACATTGCTTGGGAATTGAGTGGGTTGATTGGAATTCACTATCCAATGAAATTCGATGTGCTATAAATTTTTTTTCTTCCTCAATAGTCCCTGTAATTTTATATTTTTATTAAAATTAGTTATTAATAAAAAAATACTTAACCTTACATCTTCCAGAATAAACTTTTTTTATTTTGTCGGTGTTCATTTCCGATTTTATTACTATAATATTCACATCCTGCAACAAAAACAATTTTATCAATAATAAGTTTATTATTAATAATCAAGTAATAATAAAATGATAATAATTGTCGAAAAAATGTTTTGTTTGCCTACTTACCACCAAGAAAATATGTATGATAAAAAGAAAAACAACAAACGTAAAACGTCAAACAAACAACAACAACTAAATTACTTTTCTATCGCATGGTTTACCCAGCTTTTTAGTACAGTAATTTAATTTACTCAATACACTGCTAAAATTGGGGTAAAACTGCCATTTACCCGAGTATTGGTCCACAGCCATTGTTGCTATACTTTAAACAAGTTATAATTCCTCAACTGAATGAGATACCAAATCAACCCGTTTGGTAGTATCAAATTCATAACTTATTGAAGAGCTGCTATCGAAACGGCCACTATCTGAGTTTTTCATCATTTATCACTGATGAAAATATCTCCGCACGCAATAATCACCGCAAAGAAAAAATTATTTTGGAAAATGACTAAGAAAATTTTTACTCTGTAATTTTTCTTAAGAATAAAATATTTTTAAATTGCATACAAGTATTATGTCTTTTCGGTGGCTGCTATGGTGTTCGAACGATGTTAAAAAATCAAGTACATACTGTAAATGAAAAGAACATGAATATCTATAGAACAATGTTTTTTTAATTTTTTAATCACGTATTTATGCATATCTATGATACAAAAACATTGCCCTCGCATGCTTTCACAACCACATTGTAGTGGTGACTGACTGAAGTGAATGTGTTTATTTATAAATAATAAAAATAAAAAAATCCTGTGCAAAAATCAGTTTTTTTGTTTCCATGGCAATCGTGTTTTTAGAAAGAGAATGGAAAGAGACCATATTATGATTTGAAATGATGACGCCATACAACAACAACATTAATAAAAGCTTATTATTTATTTATTTTCCAAGCCAATTTTCACACAGTTTAAAGGGTTTTCTTGAATTATTTTTTGAACTAATTAAAGTTTGAACTTTCTGCATTTACCCGTACAAAAATATTATAAAAGCTTATGGTTTAAATATACTTAAAAAGAAAAAGAAAATTAGTCGTTTTCCATACATTCCTATAGGAAATTAACATTTATTATATCCCTTATTTTAAGTTTTGTGAAAAAAGCTCGACTAAGGAGGCTCTATTTATCTAGTCGGCTCTGATATTTTGCTTTATGATGGAATAAATATTTTAGTAAATAAAAACGAAACAAGGTGAAAATGAAAAATAAAATAAAATTTGGAGAAGCTTTACAGTAACAAGTCCGTAATTGTTATCCTCGTAAAGTATACTATCCTCTCTTGTTAGTTACATATTACATATTATTATTTTTAAATATGTACATGTATTTATATTTTTTATTAACATACACGTATCCCTCGATTTACACGGTACTTTTTTCGCACGACTTCAATTTTGCTCGGTTTTTTGGTTATTTTTATATTGTTTTATGTATATATTTTACGTTAAATAGAGTGAATTGTTAGCGCTCATGTGAATAAAGAAGGAATGTTATGGTTGAGTGACTGGGATACGTACGGTACGTGCTTTTTGTATGGAAACTAGTTTTTTGGAATTTTTGTTGTGCAATTATGAAATGTAGAACGAAGAACATTCTTTAAATGGACCAACGTATCACATCGGTGAAGTGGGTTATCGATGGTGGTGGGGGAAAGCTGGATGGTTTTTCGCAATAAATGGAAATGTAAACGTGGATCGAGTGAAATAGATAAACGGAGGTGCAAACGGTGAAATGCATTGACATATAACACAGAACTGTAAAGTATTTGCATACCATTTCTTTCAGGTGTCGTGTAAAGTGTATGTTGAGTGTAGGTGCACGGGTACCTTTGCTACTTTCAGTTGTACAGCGAGGCTGCTTTTTGTTCTCACGTTCATCCAAATTGTAAGGTTTCTCATTTTTGAGTGTGATCGTGGTCTGTCAATTGAAGTGGAAGTTCTCGGAAAGTTTAGAGTTTTTATTGTGACTGTGACATATAAAAATGGACGTCCGGGAAAATGGACATTAGGGTTAGAAATAAAACGATGGTTTAGGAATTCTGTTGTATTTTTGTCAATTTACACGGGTTTTTTTATAAGAGTCCCGCTTTCGATTTGCATGGTGTTCTGCGGAACCATTCTGCCGTGTGAATCGGTGGATGGGTGTGATAATAACTATCAAAGTTTCATATCCCTTTTCCGGCTCGCCATCACAGTTGTGTGGGTGAGAGTGAACCATGTCGGAGATTAGTTTTTGTAGGTGTTTTGGTGCATGACTCTTGGATTATGTGTGCATGTGTGTGCATGACTCTTGGATTATTTTCGTCCGAAAAGTAGCACTTCTGTGTTAATCGTAGGATGATTGATACGATGTCGGAAGCAAGTAATTGGTATGTTGTGTAATTTGTGTGTTGTCGAATTGTGATACTTCTTTCAAAAGGAATTCCGATTTGACTGAGATCCGTTGGGGTCTGGAAGACGTTACGGCCTGTCATTTTTTGCACACGCATTTGAGTGTAGTGGACTTGTATTGAGAAAGGAAAAAAAATATTTTTCTGGCTGGAAAAGAGATATAATGGACTGCCAATATGTAAAATCATTTGCAAAAATGGTTTTCCCTAATAATTTCGTAACCTTCTAAAATAATCAAATTAATTCCGTTTTTTATCAATAATGAGATCAGGAATATTTTTAGAATGGCATTCTTGTTATTCTTATTTTGAGCTTAATAATAATACTTTAACGTATGTATTTATTAGACATTGTCTTTTTTATTGTTGTGTTACGGTCGCTGGCTCAAACCTCGCATTGGTGCTAAAATTTATTCGAAAAATTAATTAAATTCAATATGCCTGGCGAGGGAGACTATATATGGATGGAGGCGCATATCTTTGAATTTTGAGGTTGAAATATATCCTGAAATAATTTGTGGGGAACGGTTTATACTGCTGCTTAGAAGTCACGAGAATGTTGTTTGTGATATCCTTGAACTCCCAAAGATGGAATCACAAGGAGAATATAACTACATATTTAGGTTTCAATTTTCAGACAAAATACCCTCCTCATCTTCATGGTGAGTCAAAGGAAGATACTCAACGGAATCCAACTAACCTTCTAATTTTACATAATATAATAAATATTTACTAACACGAGAATTTTGAAATGGTGATGGTGCACTTGTGAGGAGAAACACCGATCTGTATTGTGGATAAACGACAGTTCGCTCAAGTAGATTTTCTCATAAGTTAGAACATTTAACACATCCTTATCCTGTAGTACTAGAGACCCTCGCAGGTTCAGGATTCCTAGTCAGTTCGGACACCGAATCGTGTTTTATGTCGCAGATTTCCTCGAATAATTAGGTGATATTCGAATGCAGTAATAGTAGTATGCATGTGCTCAAGAAATTCAGTTGCTGCGTTGTTCGGGAAAATTTGTGATCATCTAGACATAGGCATACGAAACATGATGTATGTTATAGGTCACCAGCTTAACAGCTGCCCTGCGTTGTAAACATCTTATCTTATCTATCTATCTAGAACGATAAGCAGGAACATAAAAACTAATTTCTGACAGGAAAGATGTGTGAACTATTCCATTGGCAACTTGATATAGCAATAATTCATCCAAAAATACCCAACGGGATTCAAGCCTCAATAAATTTAGCTTTTCCAATCTTACTAAGTATGGAGGAATAAATTCATGCAAGCGAAATTTTTTAAATATACTTCTTGTGAATCTACATTGAATAGACTTAATTGTTGAACTATAAATAGCATAAAAAGGGTTCCATATCTGGGTACAATACTCGAGTTGACTTCTTACTAAAGAGTAATCAAGAATTATTAAAATGTTATAAGAAGAAATATCCTGACCTCTCTTTATCACAAATTCTAGTAGTCTAGTAGCTTTAGCACATATATTATCGATATTATAGGATTAAAGCTGAGTTTATTATCCATTAGAACACCCGCAGATCTTTAATAACATCCACTCTATTAATAACGATGTCGTTAAAAGCATAACAAAACACGTTAAACTTCTTCTTTCGTGTATAAGTGCATAGCATTTTGATATGTTTAACTCCAATTTATTTCGGAGACACCACTCCATTAACGGTTCAAGTCATCTTGTAAAATGTGGCTATCATTTACTGAATCAATAGAACAAAATATTTTAAGGATCATCTGCATATAATAAGCACTTACTCTTCAAATTAGAAATAATATCTCAGGTGTGCACTGAGGTACACCAGATGTTGAGACGAATTTAGTAGAACAACACTTTCGGATCATTTTTAATGGCATCTTGAATTATACTTATATAGTTTTTATAACAGATTTTAATTTCGGCCTTAATTGACTTACGAAGTAATTTAATCTGATTATTAAATATTTCAGTGTTAAATGTTTTAGATTTAGTTATTAATCTATAGATTTATTTTTGACCATTTTTCTTAAATAACCCGAATACCAAGTGGGAAATCTGGCAGTACTAATACGTCTAGGAAAAGATGAACACAAATTTATAATTTCAAATAGCCTACTATAAAAAATATATACGCAAGCGTCAACAACAAGATCACCAAACATAAAATTCCATTCGGTTAAACTAAACTCGCTACCAAACTTATCGTAATCAATACAATTAAAATTGATCTTTCTGCTTAATCGGTTCCTTTGAAAATGATTAACTACGAAATCCAAGAATCCTTTCCATATAAAGTTAGTGATAATATTTATTCGAATTAAATCCAAAAAGCTAAGATAGTCAACCAAAAGCTCAGCGCACCGGCCCTCAAATTTTATAGTAACTAATTGGCCTGTTTGATTATTTGAATCAATTTTCCATTGAATAGATAATCAATTTTCCATTGAATAGATGAAAGATTAAAATCACCTATCAACAAAAAATCATTATTATTTTTCTTGTTCCTACAATAAAATTCATCAAAAAATTAATAAAATAATTCAAAATTTTTGAAATAATTCAAAATGATCATAAATAGCGTAAGCAAAATAAATACACATATATGTATGTATAAAGAAATCGATGTTCATTCAGCGAGAACTTCAAGCAACATTCAAAAGGGAATTTAGGAACAAGCAATACAACAACTGGAAGTTCACGCTTACCACCTATCAATATACCACTACCATCACACGAATTTTTGTCAATAAGATCACGATCAAAACTGTGCACCAGATAACGTTCGTCAAACAATTCATTTGACCCTCAGCTGCCATCTTGAAAGTCTGTGAATATTTATATCCGACAAATTTGTTCCGGGAACTGTGGTTATTGATGAGCCTATTAGGAAATATTCTGGGGTGAGAACTTCCAGATGCAGCAGGTAGAGTGTCGGAAACTGTTGTTATTTTTGTTCCAATTTGTCCCGTTAATCCTTTGGAATGTATATGTTGTTTTGACAATGTGACCGTGTATCTGTCGGCATAAGGTTTTGCATATAATTCTGAAGGTTTTTTCAACGTACGACGTAGGATCTAGTTGTTTTGCATTAGATGGAATGAAAAATCTCCGGGTACTATGAGTATTTGTCAGAACTCCTAATAACACAAGTGGAAGTTGTTCACTCCAACTTTTTGTATTGCCGTGGGCTATTAAGATTTTTTTTAAATGACGGTGAAATCGTTTTGTTAGCCCATTTGATTGCGAATGGTAAAGAGACGTTCTTATTTTGTGAATTCCTAGCATTTTTGTCAATTCTTGAAATATAATCGATTCGAATTGGAGACCTTGATCACTAGTAAGTTCCAATGGGATACCGACCTATCAGATCTACTATATATGGATATTTTCGAACCATCCCGATGATAATTCGAATCTCAGGAATTTAGACCGAGTATGTCTTATTATCTTTGATTTTTGGCAGGCAATGCAAGTCTTAGCTCAATTGGAACTATCCTTGTTCATTGATAGTCAAAAATATTTCCAGGCGAAATTTTTCTTTGATGCTCTGACTCCGATGTTATCAGAGATTTGGCGTCTCATTAGTTCCAGGATATAAGGTCGCGAAGTCGTGGTTGACGTTTCATAACATATTAACCTCGAGTCATTATTCAGTGATACCTGTTCGAATTTTAATCTTTTATTTAGTGGAATTGTACCATCTAAACAAGCTTTAAGTTCTACATCCCGTTCTTGCGAATGAATTAGTTTATTGATATCGCAACCAATGAAATTGAGAGCAGAAATATCGTCATGTCAAGAGAAAGTGTCAGCCACAACTTTATCTGAACCATTCACATGACGAATGTCCGTGGTGAATTGAGCGATGAATTCCAACTGACGAGTCTGTCTCGTACTTTTTTCAGTCTTGGAATTAATTGCTTAACGGTTTGTGATCGATATACACTCGAAATTCACGACCTTCTAGAAAATAACGAATTTTTTTAATTCCTGTGAAAATTGCTAGGAGTAAGCATCGGTTTTTATACAATAAGATGTATTATCAATGGGGTGCGCAAGTAACGTACAGTTAGCGAAGGAGTTCTTTATTGTTTCCAGGGCTATTTGGCATTCTGACTGCCAGAAGAATATAGCCTTTTTACCAATTGATGGTTAATACCATCTTAAGTTATTTTATGACTCAGGAAATCTACTTTTTGAACGCCAAACTCAAACTTAGATAAGCAAAAATTAATACCATAATCAGATAATCGCTTGAAAAGTACGCGTAAGTGTTCGACATGTTCTTGAGGTGTTTTGCTTGCGACTAGGATATCATCGACGTAAGCAAAGAGAAAGGGTATATCTTTGGTTACCTCATCAATAAATCGTTGAAATGTTTGACCTGCGTTTCTCAGACCAAAATCATGCAACAAAAATCAAACATTCCAAATCAAGTTGTTATTGCAGTTTTGATCTTCTTGGTGGCAAACAATTCCACCATCCTATGCATTTCTGTGTGTAATTGACGAAATGTTTAGAAATGGTAGCGAGATGATTATTTGTTATTTCCCTTTATATTTTAATGAGAGTGATGGATGCTGGATCTCAAGATGTTTGGACGAACGTTTGGAGAACAAGACGTTTGGAGAAACGGTATTTTCATTATGTCTCTCATATTCCGTCATGGTTTTGGTTGTTCGAGCGTATACCGGATGCTAAATATATTTGATCCGTCGAACTATCTCTAAATGTTGTTTATCCATTACAGTTATTTCGTAAATCCCACAACACACACCAAAAACGCTTTTGAATAGTCAGGTTATTTACTGAATTGATAAAGGCTCTACGTGCAATTTAAGCTTCGAACACGCCAACGTTTGTGATTGAAGGATCCTCATCTACACCCGATGATAAATGTTGAATGCCTCAAACAAACGGCCAGTGATACATAATCTATGACTTGAGTACTTTATATCTGTTTACACAGGGCGGACATTCCTGTCACAGCAGGAAGATGATGGGCCTGAAAGCCGTATCCAATTTTGTAATGCAGCATTAGCGCTTGTTAGCCAATTGTGTTTAGGCACAACTTTCATCCATTTTTACACTGCACTAGCACGATGGCATTTTTTCTCATATAATAAAGGGCCATACCATAACCAATACATTTATATGCTGTACACATCCATTGCACTTGACCTGCTCTACAGCCGTTCATTAATCGTATGAGTTTTAAAAATAAACAAACCGTGAACCATTTTATTACAGCACAGTACACGTTCGTCGTTATTTGTGTTATTTTATTTTGAAAACATTTTTATTTTTATATTTTTTTTGCACATCCCAAATTGTATTTTCTAAAAAAAAATATTTAATTGCATTCTATAAATTTAAAACGAGAAATCTGTGATTTTTAGAAATGTGAACATGTGTGCTATGCAACATGTATATATGTATGTGTTTATAGCAGACACCGTATAGCCACTGTGCAACACATATCGAATGCATAAAATATTAAATTTTAAATGTATACATGCGGGAACAATTTTTGCGACAGGTAATTAGGTCACGAGATAATTTTTTTTTTTTTGCATGCTCATATGAAGAAACATGCCCCGTGGGATTTTTTTTTTCACACAAATAACTACACATCGTATGTTTGCTATATTTTTATGTATATATATATATATATATATATATATATATATGACACATAACTTGTAAAGATGAACTGATTAAAAATATGTTTTAGAGCTTTCGTGGGGATGATTAAAATATTTGTTTAAATATTTAGTTGATATTATAGTTTTATGTTTTACTAAATGAAATTTATCTCGTCGTCTACAGAATATGCTTTTCTTGTATAAAATTTTATTTTGACTGCACGATACTTGATTATGATTCTATAAATATAAACAAACAGATTACATTGTTGTATTGTAAATTCCTGGGGAAAAAAAGATTATTTTTGAATTCTCAAAATCGCTTGTATAAGCTCCTACATCTATGTAATATGATTATAGGTTATGTATTTATGGGAATTATAAATTGTTGATTGTAATTTATCAAGAATGTTAATCGTGCTTAGCTGTTTATGTATCCACGAAATTACAGTAAAATCAAGTGGAGTTGGGGCCGCCGCCGGTAACTGCTTGCTTGTTTATTATTCGATCATGTATTTCTGTGTAGATCCACAAATGAGAAGCCCTATATCTGGATTGTAAAAAAATAAATAACATCTGTAATAGCTGTTAACCATCAAAAATACCTGAGGCTGATAGTTGTAGTGGTGTTTCCACCCATAATCAATGGGAAGGTAAAGCTCTACAATGTGGGGTCATTTCAAAGTTATACTTAGTTTTATTTTTATTTTATCAGTTGGGGTGCAATATGGTATCATAGTTAGAACCTCAATATGCACAAAAGCAAATGAACTTTGAATTAAACCTGAGGCGGTATGCTGTATCATCACTTCGAATCAAAAAAAGTCGAAATTCGTTTTTAAAAAAGTCTTGCAATACTTTTTGTGCCGCCCCGGTGGCAAAGTGGTTAGCATGCATGCTCCAGCGATCGGAGGTCCCGGATTCAATTCCCGGTGGTGACAAGGAAAACATTTCACGGCTGGTTTAGGATCAATGAATCAATCACTCATTATCCGAAAGGAAAATATGATTATGAAACCTCATTCGAGGCGACCAAATCCCTTGATGGGATAGTGCCAGAGAGAGAGAAAGAGAGAGAGAATACTTTCTATAATGAAATATGAGCTACATTTATTATTACTTTGGTTTTAAATGATGAAACTTTATCATTTATCACGATTCGAAAATTATACAACACATTCGACTTTTTTCGAATTTCGATTCGAAGTGATGGTACAACATACCGCCCCTGATGTGCTTGAATTCTTCTTATAGCATAATTTAAGGACTTCGGGACAGCAGTGCTTCCCTATTATATTTTTACTCAAGGTAGAAAATTAATGCTACTTTTTAATTCAATTTTTCTTCCATATAATTTTCCTCTAAATCATCTCCTGCTTTTCTTTACTTAATTAACAATTAGAGATTAACGACATTCTTAATCTGATTACATTTTTTTTGAACATCATCACCTTAACCTTCCTTAAAATCGCTCTCGAACTCGAGTCTCGACTAAAGTATCAATACCGGGAATTCATAAACGCTTAAAACAATTGAAATACTACTAATAGGCCTTTTTTCAATCGATTCGTTTTAGTACTTAATGTTATATAATATGTTCCAAAAAATTCTTTGGCATATGAAAAGTCAAAAATATGCCATCTATCGTCATGGAGTCGCTAACAATAAACAACGCACTTCAATTGTCCAAATTTATTATGAAAATAGCCATTAAAAACAATATTTCGTAAATTACGACTTAGCGTACAATTGTCAAAAATATTGATCGTTTTGAAGAAACTTGTTCAGTGGAAGGTTGTAGACCGTATCAACATGTTCATCCAGTTCGTACTGTGCGTAATGAGCAAATCACATCAACCAGGCATCGTTCACAAGAATTAAACATTTCACGAATCGCATTACGATGTATTTTGCAAGTTGATCTTCATTTACATCCATACAAAATTCAACTAATTCAACAAATTGAAGACACCAAACCATTTAAATCGTCGTCGTTTTGTTAATTGGATGCTTGAACGAAATGAAGATTTTCCATCAAAAATCAACTTTAGCGATGAAGCTCAGTTTCATCGTAATGGGTAGGGGAGACCGGGGCTAGTTGAAACACGGGGCAAGTTGAAATTTACGTACTCGCTAGTAAAAGTATTTTTTTTTTAGTTTTGAGAACGATAAACAATAGCTCTTCTCATTTTTTAGTTCTCTTCCAATTTTCAAAACGTACAGACCAGTCAGATTGTTTATTTTTCAATTTTGTGATTTCGAGAATGTGAAGTAAATATTGTGTTTAGTTTTGCAATATTAAATTAATAGTGTGTTTGCCTAAAGTCTCATTTAATGTAAATGATATTATAAACTTTGAATGTTTGTAAATATTAAAATAACATATTTTAGTGATAATAAATATGCAATAATTGTAGAATGACTAAAATAATGCATATCCGACGTGTGGGGCAAGTTGTAACAAATCACGCGGGGTAAATTGAAACATGTTACAACTTGCCCCATCGCTTCTGAAATAGCAATTTTTATAAATTTAACTTTTAATTTATTTTCTTATAAAAATTAAAATGTATCTTCTCCAGGTAACATGAGAACATATAAAAAGAAAACCGAACGGAGTAACTCATCACTGGTTGAAATTACCGAAGCAGTCGAACGAGTCAAAAGCGGGGAGTCTATACGTTCAGTTTCAAAAGAATATCATTATTCGTATGCAACTCTTTCTCGGTATGTAAAAAAATTTGAACAAGGAGGGTTAACTCAAGTTGGGTACCAACCAAGTCACCAAATTTTCAATCCTACGCAAACGATTGAACTAGTAAACTACCTCAAACACGCGTCACAAATTTATTTCGGCTTGTCGCCTACAGAAACTAGAAAATCAGCATTTGAATGTGCTGTAGTTTTTGGGGTAGACGTACCGTCGTCCTGGCATACAAATAAAATGGCAGGCTCAGAATGGCTCACAATTTTTCTAAAGAAAAATCCAGTACTTTCCATTAGAACTCCGGAAGCTACCAGCATGGCTAGAGCAACTAGCTTTAATAAAACAAATGTGGCTGTGTTTTTGCAAAAATTAGCTGAAGTCCGCGATAGATATAATTTTAAAGCCGCCAATATATGGAACGTAGATGAAACAGGGTAACTACGGTGCAAAAACTGAACAAATTTGTTGCTGAAAAGGGAGTCAAGCAAGTGGGAGTGCTTACATCAAGTGAAAGAGGAGTGCTAGTGACGATTTGTTGTCCTGTAAGTGCTGGCGGAAATTTTATTCCTCCTATTTTTATTTTCCCAAGAAAAAGATATCAGCCACATTTTATTAGAGATGGACCCATCGGGAGTATTGGTACAGGAAATGGTTCAGGACGGATGACTGGAACTGAGTTTTATTCATGGTTGGATCATTTTGTTTCGCACGTACGTCCATCAATTACAAGCCCTGTTTTATTAACATTAGATAACCACGAATCTCATTTAGCTATTAAAACCATAAACCATGCTGAGGCTAACGGAGTTGTGTTATTATCGTTCCCACCGCATTGTTCTCATCGGCTCCAGCCTTCAGATAGGTAAGTATACGGCCCTTTCAAAAAATGTATGTCGGTTGCTCAAGATGCTTGGTTGAGAAATAACCCCGGCAAGTTTATGCCATTTTATGATATTCCTGGTTTAGTGGTCCAACCGTTACTACGAGCCTTCATACCAGAGTCGATTACAAAAGGCTTTAGACTGTCTGGGATAGCACCATTTGACATAAATATTTTTACAGATTAAGATTTCTTTCCATCTACTGTAACTGACTGACCTTATTCAGAATGTGCAACAACTCAGGTTCGTGTAACACCACCTAATGTGACTATTGGCCAAACATCAGGCTGCATTCCCAATAATTATCTTACAAGTTGCGAGATTCCAAAAGCTATCAATACAATTATTGAACAAATTGATATTCAGTCTTTACCAGTTGCAAATATTACCAGTGATTCCGATTTCTGTTGATCATTTAATGAGACTGCGCCAATCCAGGCTCATTTAATTAATCCTAATGAGTATTGACTAAACATCTGATTCCATTCCAACAACACATTTCACTTAACACTTGTTTTTCTATTTCGCAAAAATTATTTTTGAATATTTTAATTAAAAAATTGGTTCAAAATGTTTAAAAAATCACTCGATCGATTTCGACTTACCTAACAAGTCGAAATCGATCGAGTGATTTTTTAAACATTTTGAACCAATTTTTTAATTAAAATATTGAAAAATATTTTTTTGCGAAATAAAAAAACAAGTGTTGAGTGAAATGTGTTTATTAAGTGTTAGTGTATTTCGCCATCTGCCTACGGCAAATAGTGTTAAAAGGATATTGTTTTTCATACATAAATGGCATAGAACCACCTTTCTTTATCAATAAAAAAATTTGACTTTTCAGATTAATCTCGATTGGTACATTGACAATGACTTGTCAGCAGGATCGCTAAATAAAAATTGCTAAACCTAACCTGCTATCATAGATCTTTTGTTTGGTGGCCCGTAATAAATTCATAAAAATATTTTGGTACACTGTTTGGCATTTAAAATTCAAGATGGAATTCTTTCCAGAATTAAATAGATTCGGTAATTTTTTCGACAAATTTTTTCTCTTGTGGAAAAAAACAGAAGAAAAAAATCGTCATTTTGAGCATTATGATTGGTCGAAAAAATTCTTAGAACGAATGAACGAACACCAAGCATAAAGGCGCCCTAAGCTTAACAAACTTCAGTTTTAAAAAATGAAAATTAAAATTATTAAAAAAATTTACAGGAATTGTAGGTAGATATTAAATGGCGATATGATAGAAATAAATAGATTCTGGAAAGATTCTCAAATAGTGTGCCAAAATATGTTTTTTTAATCCCTGCCATCTGTTCTGGGGCCGAAGCACTCTCTGCTCTTTCGCGGATCATTTTTCTCGCCCTTCTTTACGCAATTACTGCCAAATAGAAGACGTACGGCTATAGCACCGATTTACGTTACTATTTACGCATTGCATAGCTCCATGTCACCTTATAGTACTGAACATGGGAAATGGGCCGATCCATGAGCTTTGTAATCTGTTGATGAAAATTTCCTTTTACATCGTGTCCCTATCGGGATTCGGTATCTATATATATGAAGGGTACCAAAATAAGTTTGTGGATTTTTATTTTTTTCACTAAATATTTTGTCCAAATATTGCGGATAAGTCGTATTGGCTTTGGTTATGCTGGTTATGCATGCATTACGAGTGCGATTTACGAGTTTTAACACAAACTAATGTTTAGAAATTTTCTATGACAACAAAAATCAATAACAATTTCGGCTTGTACAAAAACAGTTGATGATAATCCATCCTTTAAAACAAGTTTACAAAAATTTACTGATTTGAAAACAACTTTCTTTGCATAACGTTGTTAAATTCAGTCGTTTTTATTGAATACAAAGTACAAACCTTTATGGTGTTCCGATCTGAAAAAATAAGGAAAATTGTTAAAGAAAAATTACAATGTACATAACTTAGACTGTAAGAAATATTGGTTAGGACGCGTGCCTTAAAATTTTAAAATAAACCAATGATGGTTTAAGAAGAGAAAGTTCCTATAACTTTCAATTTATCAGAAGATGCAAAAAATATACAAGTGAAATCCAAATCTAAAACGATATTTTAAGAATAGAAAAATCGTCGACCTTCATTTTGACGCCATTTGGCAACATTTTTATAAAAGCGACATGTACATCGTGTTGCATTTGCCGCATACGCGAAAAAAAATGCCAACAAAAACAAATAGTAATTCAGGCCAATCACCAACAAATACAAATTAAATGTTATTGTAATTTTAACTATCGACTTATAGCCATAAACGACTAATATGTGGAACATGTGTGGCAGCTAAATACTCGCTTTAATGAAATCTCTTATGGGGAGCATTAAAAAGGAGCATTAAATTAAGGATGATGGATCATTAAAAAAAATTGGCACTGGGACGAGTTTGTCTATTTCCATTACAATGCCTAATGAGTTTGTATATATGACTAAACAGATTGGCATCATATTCATAATCATTGTTATCTATTTTGCACTGTTCCAAGAAAAAAAAAATATTTTAGATACAACACATACACATGATTATATGTTATTTATAAGATACGAGATTATCGTTTAAGAGTTTAACGAGATTTTATTTTTAAAAAAATGCTTAACATCTCTAAGTATTATTAGATAAGCTTATCATAAATACTCGAATCATTATATCAAGAGCACCAAAAGAATGCTCGTAAATTTTAATGAGCCGCATAAAATTTTCATTCAACCAAATAACTATTTTAAGATGTGTCATGTGACAAATTGATGAGAACGTGCAAATTTATCAGTGTATGTGTGTTTCTGTTCTAATTGATTGCATATACGTGCATAATACATATAGAAATGACCCAGACGGGCATTGTGCCAATCCGCAAAATCAGCACACTTACAGCAATATCAATATAGTAATTAGGTAGTGTTTACGAGGGTACATAATATTATACAAGGTGGTTTGCCGAGACGTGCGTTATTATTGTTTATTTATGTGGCAAATTTAACTATATACAAAGTATGGGATCATAGCATCGGGTCATCTCATGATTAGTATTCGTGTATTCTTAATAAAAATTTGTTTTAGGCCTTACTTATAATAGAAGCATACAACAGCTGTGTTTGAATTCGATCTGGTAATTAATCTCGCGAGCAGAGAAGAGATAGAAAATTTATTGATATTTCCACATTTTTATTTATTTATAAAGAAATCTATTCTGAGTCCCATGTATGTTTTTAGACTAAAACCCGATCATTCAGTTCAAAACAAAAATTAAATTAAAACTAGATGCACATGTCGCTGTAAATAAAAATGTTGCCAAATGGCGTCAAAATGAAGGTTATCATAGTTTAGATTGTAAGTGGCTTTAGATTTTTCTATTGTTAAAATATCGTTTTAGATTTGGATTTAATTTACATATTTTTAAATCTTCTGATAAATTGAAAGTTATAGGAACTTTGTCTTCTTACACCATCATTGGCTTATTTTATTTAATAAAATAATGAATCTAAAATTTTAACGTTTCCATCTTCCTACCATTGTAATTTTTGTTTAACGATTTTCCTTATCTTTTTCAGATCGGAGCACCAAAAATATTTGTACCTTGTAGTTAATAAAAACGACTGAATTAAACAAAGTTATGCAAAGAAAGATGTTTTCAAATCAGTCAGTTTTTATAAATCTTTAAAAGTTGAATTATCATCGGCTGTTCTTTCTCTAAGTGGTGTTAACGCTGAAAAATAGCGCCAATTTTTTGCTTTAAACTCGTGACTAACTAAACTAATGGTTATTTCATACCAGGGGCCGTATTCTTAAAATCGGTGGAATTTTCCCCAATCGGAATCCAATTTGCTTTGAAATTTTCTATACTTTAATCATTTTTTAAAATTAAGAAACATAATTTTTCCCCCCTATTAAGGGAAAAATTCTGACTGGGTAAATCGATTCGAAATTATTCCCTTAGTAGGGAGACAAATATTAGTAAATATTGGAATAATATAGAGAATTTCAAAGCAAATTGTATTTCGATTGGGGAAATTTCCACCGCCTACAAGAATACGGCCCCAATTATACTAATAGACGTCTCTAATGTTTATAAATCAAATTATACCCAATACTTAGTTATAAATTGATTTATCAAATGATTATAAATATTTGGAGCTTGATAACTCTTAATTTATATAGCAAATTTATACTAAAAACGAAATACTATTTGCATTTTGTCATCTATGAATGACTGGTGTGAACTTCGTCGGGCCTATTCGAATTTGCGATACCCGCCATTATGTGGTATAACGATCGCACGTGAATTACAAGAGAAAACAAGAAATTGTAACGTGCGTTCCATGTACGCATCGCATATAGTGCTGTTGCTTCAGTGACACAGTGTACGTCATGGTGTTGCGCCTGGAATGTCTGCTGCGTACAACTGTTGTACCGATTGAATTGTGGTTGCGCGAGTTACGATCCTCTACATATAACTAGAAATTAATGATTCAGCTAAAAACTTTAACACCATTTTTAAAATTAGTGAAAATATCAATCATCCTTACACATTGATAAATTCTTCAAAAATGTCAGAAAACGGCGACGACAATAATTATAATGTAACTGATGTATTCAAAAGTCTAAGAATACCGGACGCAATTAAAGATCTGCCAAAATATGGGGGCAGCAGGCACACATTATTCGAATTTATTGAAAATGTGGAGGAAGTTTTGAGCCTCTGTAACGCAATGGACGGTCACCCATGCTCCAAAATATTTTTGAGAGCAATTAAGAATAAGATCACGGGCGACGCCAACGAAGTCTTTATAACGTACGGCACGCCATTAGAATGGAAGCCATAAAGGACAATCTCATCGCACATTACGCAGACAAGCGCAACGAAACAAACCTGGTGAGGGACTTGTATGGTACCTCACAAGGAAATGACAGGCTAGAAAAGTATTACGCAAGAATTATATGTAGATATCCAAAGTACCTTTATAAATCAGGTTAAGTTAAAAGAGATAAACTTAACAATCGTAAGAGCTAAGTGCGATTTATACCAAGAGATGTGTCTTAACACATTCTTGGCGGGGCTCAGGGAACCCATGGGTTCCATGATTAGAGCAATGCAGCCCACCTCTCTCACCGAGCCATTCGGAAATTGCCTAAAGAAACAAAATATGGCATACATGAGGAAGGGAACAAACACTAACATTTTACCTGTTCCACAAAGATCAGTGGTACCGAAAGTCCTTTACGGAAATCAGGGTAATCCTTCACGGAGCAACCCTATTAGCGGTCCAGCAATACTTCAACAAAAGTGTGGCCCAAGCTATAATTATAGTTACCGTCCCACGCCTCAATACTATAATCATAGGCCTTTCACCAAACAGAATCCAACTGGCTATAGTAACGGGCAAAACAACAACAGGTTCAAACCACCAATGGTTCCACCAAAGAGGGCAGAACCAATGGACACCAGGTCAAATCAGAACCAATACAAACAATGTTCAAGCATAAACAATCGGAACAATTACCAATTTCAGCCGATGGGGCCGCCAAAGATCCGATCGCAAAAACTGTATACAGCCGAAGATCAACAAGAAGTAACGGAAGAAGGCTTGTAACGTTTAGCATGATTTGGAGTGTATCGTATAAAAAAAATTTTAATTGAAACAAGAGAAAAAAAATAAATAAAAATACAAATACAAATAATAAAATGGAAATTCTAGTAAAATAAAGAAACAGGGAAAAAATACTGTCCACACCATGCTTGTTATAGATTTGACCTACTCAGGGACTCAAGCGGTTGTTGCGCGGCTAAGCGTCAGGGGAGTGGGGTGGGTATAAGAGTATGAGTAGGCCAGGGTTAACCGCTATTAGGAAATACTAATTACCTATATACCGACATACCGACCGTTACACTCACCCTAGTTCATCCTCAAATTATGATTTAGATGTTTCTCATATTTATGAAATTAGAACACCATAAAACTTGATTTTTTTTTTTTTTTCAATACCATTAATAAAATAAATTTATTGCATCAATAAAAGGTATAAAGAAATAAAAATGAGAAAAAACTAAAAAAAAAAAAAAATATAATTGAGAAATTCAAAAAAAACAATAATTCTAAAAACTAACTAGCTATAACTAAAAACCCTACCCAACTTAACTAAATTATAATTAACCAACACCAACTAAACTAATCCCAGATTATTCAATTATAGCAAAAAAAAAAATCTATTTGTTTAATGAATTTACGTAATAAAAAAAAATATAAATAAAATTCTTACAGTGTTGATTGTTGTTGTTGCGTGATGAGTCCAATACAAAAAAAAAAAAATTGAAGATGTGTTGAATGCTGCTGCTGGGTAATATGACGACTCGAGTGGAAATATATATGTTGGCCTTTCTTTTCAAGATTTTCTTTATTGTTTAATGGTTATTATTATTAATATTATAATTTCAAGATATGTGTATTACTATAAGTATTATAGTTACTTTTTTTTTATTGTTTTTAAATCATATTATTTGATAACATATAGGCTTGCATATAAAATTGTCGTTAGCAATGAATTCATAATTTTATTGAACGGTGGCTTATCCAACCGCAAGAAATACACATCACCTTGTATAGTTAGTTTTAGTTTTTTTTATTTTTTTTTCATTTCGTTTGGCGTGGATGCCTTCTAAAATTAGGTAGCAAATAATTATTTTTTTTTTTTTTTTGTAACGTATCACACTCAATAAAAATGAAATTTCACGAAAAGTCTAGTTTGTTCACTACCACAAAATAAAATGTCTCTTCAGAAATTATCTAAACTGTTTTTTTCTCACGTCACTTATTTCTCGTAATTTCTAATTTCACGTTTCACTTATACATAGTCTTATTTTTTATCAGTTACATGTACTTTCATTAACTTACACTAATGATATCCCCATTCAATACCGATTCATTTCTTAAAACTTCTCATTATACTTTTTTTTTATTCTTATTTTATTTTTGCAAAATTATTTTTATATTTTCGATTTTAAGCCTCATGCACGAAATGCTCGCCAAACTCAAACTGACTCCCAAAAACACAAAATTTTTCTTTTCATCCTCGCAAAAAAAAAAAATCGCGAAAAAAAACCGAGAAATCTATTTTTGCCAAGTCATCATTTCAACTGCTTTATCGACCACTCGATATTTTTTCACAATCAACTGACTTAAATTTCAAAATCAACTGACTTAAATTATCGATCGATCGATACTTTACTTCGACGATAACTCTCAATTACCGATTCGCACATCACAATATCGGAGTCAACATTTAGGGATATTTTAAATGAAATTTGCTGACATACACAAAACGCACTTCAGGCGGTTCACATACAAATTCAAAAATAATTCAGCAACTTGTAACGATGTCATTCGAAATCGTTACAAATCGTGGGGACGTCCTACACCCTGAAAAGTCTCATGCCGGGCAGAAATTAATTCCAGAAAACTCCAGGTCGTAAAATTTAGTCGTTTTAGCGCAGTAACTTGGGATGAAATTTACGTTCGAATATCTTTTATGTGGTACGTGCCTAAACTCTTCCCTTCCAGGTTGCGCAATTTATACGCCACATTTCCAACTTTGCACTCAACAATGGCAGGTACAAACTTAGGTGATAGTTTGTACGCAAATTTATTCGCAGCATCGCTTTGTACAAACGACCGAGCAAACACCGCTTGTCCGTCAACAAATTCGCGATTACGGCTTCGCAAATTGTAATGTTTAGCCGATTTATCATGCGCAACAGTAAGATAGTGTTTGACTTTGTCTCGAACAATATTAAGGCGATCCGATTTTGACATGAGGCCTACGTCGTTATTCCCATAATCCGAGAGTAGTCTCCATAATCTATAATCGGAACCATGCAAGGTCATGTGTTGTCCAAAAGTTAAATAGTGTGGAGAGAATTTGGTTGTGTTATGAATAACATTACGCAGAGCAGCAGCTACTTCTTGTAGGTGTAAATCCCACTCATTATGCGTTGAATCCGTCAGATAGCTGCGGATGGCCGATAAAATTGTTCGGTTCACACGTTCCGAGGCATTGCTTTGGGGGGAGTATATCGGTGTCCGAATGTGCCCTACTCCATATTTATTCAGCAGCTCCTGAAACAATTTGGATATAAATTGTTTGCCATTGTCGCTTACAACAAATTCTGGCACAGAAAAGAGAAGGAATACGTCGTTTTCTAGATAATTACAAATTAACGCGGCTGTCGCTTCACGTAAAGGTTTCACGAGGACAAATTTCGAATAGTGATCTAATATAATGAAAATATACGTATTCCCACGTTTTGATCGGGGATACGGACCCAAAAGATCTACATACATTCTCTGAAATGGACGTTCCGAGGTAAACTGATGCCCCATTTCAGGTTTGGTACAATAATTCACCGCTTTATTCATCTTACAAGACTTACAATTTGCAATGAAGTCTTTGACGTCGAGAGCCATTCGATTCCAATAGAATTGTCTTCTAAGTCGCTCGAGTGTTTTAGCTGCTCCCATGTGAGCTGATGTTGGAGGGGCATGTGCTTGTTGTATTAACGACCTCGTCAGCTCCATGGGAATAACCAATCGCCAAGTGGGTAAGTCAGTGTCATCATAATGTGTACCAACTGAGGGTGAGTACAATAGTTTATTGTCTTTGACACAAAAGTTGGGACAGTTGGATCCTGATTCTTGTACCTTTTTAAGTTGCTCTTTATACTCTTCGCTATCAAATGCATGATCATCCAAATTTATATGAAGAGGTTCCATATTTTCGTAGTTTTTGTCCATTTCCTTTTTCTTGAGAGCTTCCAATGAAGCAACAAGACTCAGCGAAGAAACTGGTTCTTCAGAGAACGCTCGCGATAATGCGTCTGGTACCACGTTAACGGAACCCTTACGATAGCCAATTTCAAAATCGAAGGCTTGGAGCTTTAAACTCCATCGAGCTAACCTTCCCGACAAATCCTTTTGGGACATAAGCCACCGAAGACTCGCGTGATCTGTGTAAATCGTGAACGAATACCCTTCTACATACGGTCTAAACTTTTTGACGCTCAGTACCGCTGCGTAACACTCCAGTTCCGTAATGGAGTAGTTCTTTTGAGCGGCATTCAACTTTTGTGATACAAAAGCTATAGGGTGTTCATTTCCAGCGGAATCCAGTTGGAATAGCACGCTTCCTACACCAACGGTACTGGCGTCACATTGTATGTAGAAGGGTTTCTGAAAATCGGGATTTACCAAGACGGGCGCAGATGTCAAGGATTGTTTTAACAAACTAAAGGATTTGTCCGCAGTCTCGGACCATTTAATTTTAGTACCTTTCTTTGTAAGGTCGGTTAATGGTGCGGCTATGGTGGCAAAGTTTCGGATAAAACGCCGGTACCAGCCACACATTCCTAGAAAACTCCTAACTTGTTTAGTGGTCTTGGGTACTGGGTAATCCACAATTGCTTTGACTTTCTCGTTATCAGTCCGAAGGCAGCCATCTCCCACCACGTATCCCAAATATTTCACCTCCTTAAGCAAGAACCTACTTTTTTCAACGTTTATCGTTAATCCGGCTTTTTTCAGAAGATTCGCAACTTCGCGAAGAAGGGCAAAATGATCTCCAAGAGTGGCAGAGGTTATTAGTAGATCGTCCAAATATACGAATACACGGTCGTGTAATTGATGCGGGATCACCCTGTGCATGAGGCGGCACATCGTTTGTGGTGCGTTACACAAACCGAAAGGCATGACCGTGAATTGATACAAAGGCCGCCCAGGTACCGTAAATGCCGTCTTATCTCTGGATTGTGGGTCAAGCGGGATCTGCCAAAAGGCATCTTTCAAGTCGATGCTTGATATAAATCTTGTTTGATCCAACCGACCCAACAATCCATCGATAAGCGGTAATGGATACGCATCCTTGACGGTAACTTTGTTCAATTCACGGGCATCCAAACACAAACGAACCTTACCATTTGCCTTCGATACAAGGGTGACCGGCGAACACCAAGAGCTCTGGGATTCCTCAATGACACCCAAAGAGATCATTCTGTCCAACTCCGCATACATGCGAGTCTGAACAGCGGGCGATATAGCATAGAAACGTTGCTTGATAGGTTTAGCTGTGCCTGTATCGATGGAATGCGTGACAAGGTTGGTTTTGCCGAGACCGAGTTGTGTAAATGACGGAAATTGGTTTGTAATGTCATTTAATGTGCTGTGTTCTTCGGGCGAGAGATTGTGGAACTGATAAGCGTCCAATTTTACGTCATTGGTAATGGAGACAGAAGCTATCGATGCGATATTTGGCGTGATTCCGAACAAGTTCCAGAAGTCAATCCCTAAATACAGAGGTTGCTCTAATGATGGAACTATGTATAATCGCATTCGCTTTTCACGGCCGTTAAATACTATTTGAGCAGTAATGTAACCAAAAATTCGTTGCGGTTGTCCACTTGCTGTATTAACAACCCCCGGAAAGCTGTGAAATTTATTGGTAGAATTGCACAAATATTTTTCTGAACCAGCTCCTAAAATACTAATGGTGGCTCCACTATCCAAAAGACCATTATATACAATACCATTTATCGAGACTTGCGCGTACGGCCGTTTATCACAAGGATCATTGTTGATTATCGAAGATATTATATTAGACCTAATATTTCTTCTTGATTGCCAGTAATTTCTGCTGCGCGATCGATGTTTTAAATTGTATTGTCGTTTATTATTTACTAGATTGGAAGAGTGTTTTACGTTTTCTGCAGAATCTTGTAAACATTCAGAAGAAGTTAATAAATCGGGTACCTTGACGGAAGAAGAGCACCGTGTACCACAATTACCACTAGAATGTTGATACTTCTGAACAGGTGTATTTGAATTAGGATATGATTCGGCAGAATGAAAGGAACAATTGGAAGCTTCTGAGTTTACCTCGAATTGTTCATCCTCCCAGGTTTGTTTAAGGAAGGATCGGGATTTGTCGAAGCAGTCCGCTGCAAAAGGCTGGGTTGATAATGTCTCGCGGGACCCTGGTTCCCAGACCTCCACTGGTCCCGTGCACCGTTTTCCGAACATCGTGGACATTTTGGAGATGTTGTACCTTTTAATCCACACTTGTAGCAAAACCAACCAGTAGGTGGTTTTGGACAATCGCTAAATGCGTGACCTATATCGTCGCAGTTATAGCAGATTATGTAGGTATTGTTTCGGTGAGGGGAATTGGAATCGAATTGTGGGCGGGTTATCAGAGGTCTTTCTGGTTGTTGTGGTGAAAGCATATTTGTCCTTTGGATAGCATTGATTTGTGGAGGCATACAATATTGGTAGGACCCGGGACTGTTTGTGTCTAGTTGTGTGTTCAATATCACATTATCATAGTTTTCACTGGGGTGCAATTCTAAGGAATGTATGCTACGCCGGTGCGGAATACCCTTGTCAATATCTTGAAATGTTACTCGCTTAAAGGGAACAAAACCATCGGGATCTATTTTTAATTCAGACCATGTGTTTTCCCAACTCATACAGCTGCTTAAACAAATCTCCGAGAGAATCAAAATGACGATCGGTTAATTGATAACGCAAACCTGGTCTCATATTTTTCATAAGCACCTTGATGAGCTGTTTGTCAGAGTATGGAGTACTTAATTGAAAAGTTAGACTACACATTTGTTCGTAAAATTCCAAAAACGATTCTTTAGGAAATTGCTTTCTAGACTCAATTTTGTTTTCGATATCAATGTCTGGTCGTCTAGTTTGAAAGCGCTCTATCATGATATGCCGAACTTCATGCCAATTCGCGTGGGAGTTTTGTTGCCGATACCTCCAATACCAGTTCGATGCAACTCCTTTTAAAACAAAGCTAACCTCAGTCAAAAGTTGCTCATTTGTTAAATGCATAGATGATGCTAATGTTTCTAACTGGAACAGAAACAAATTAATGGGGATGCCCGTTGGTGATCCATCAAAAGACAAACCACTTCGCGATAAACCACGTGAATCTGGCGCATATTTAACTTGTGTTGGATTAGGCTGTGTATAATAATTATTCTCAATTTGACCAACATTATTCTGAGACGAATGAGGTATATTTTGTTGAGGTATGTAGGGCGTATTAAACATATGATTATAATTCGCGGTAGGTTGCTTTATTGGAGGAGGCCTATGATACTGCCAATTTTGAGAGGTACTTGCGACGGCTGCCGACATTTGTGGCAAAGTAATTGCTGGTTTATACATTTCGTTTGCGAATGGTAACTGGGTTGGTTGCATTACCGAGTATGACATAGAGGTTTGACTATTCTGCGCTTGTGTTTTGATAGGTGGCTCCTGCAATGGTTCTCTTGTGATACGCTTCAAATCATAACATTCTTTACTTAGCGATAATACCTGTTCGGATAATTGACGAATTTGCTCCATCATACGAGCCATTTCGGACGACTGATCAGCATGATGTGGAATGGTAGAGGTTTCCGGTATAGAGAGTGTTTGATGATTATCGTCACAGTTCTGAATCATTTCGATATGGACTGCATTGGCTGTATCAATGGATTCATCTAGCTTGTCCTGGTCATTTAAGAAGTTCTGTAGTGTGCCTATTAATTTTTCACAGGGTTGTAATGCATTTCTAGCTGGTCCGGCATACGTTGGAGAACTAGTAGCACGTCTTAACCGACTTGCAATATGAAGGAGTTTAGCTTCTATTGTACGGGCAGACTGTACTTGTTGTTCGGTTTCTAAACTACGGATGGAACTAATTTCCTGCTTTATCATTTCTAGTTTAAGACAGCACTTATTTATTTCCAAGTCAGGTCGTTTACACGCGCTTTCGTGCATCTTAGAGGGTGCTTCCTTTTTCCCTTCTTCTTCTGCGATCACTTGGTTTTGTAGAGTTTGAATTGCGGAATCTTCATTGACTGCAATTTTACGCACTTCACATTCGATTTCAAATTCGTTTCGATTTAACAAAAACACATTCATTTTAAAAAAATTCAATTTCACCGAAGAGAGAAAAAAAAATATAGAAAAACTAATATGAAGAAATACGATATTTCTATACGTACAAATAAGTTGCGATTACAATGTGTACACTCTCAAAGACGAAAAAAAAATCCTTGTAAAATTATCTTAACAGTAATGCCAAATTCGAAAAAAAAAAAAAAAAAAAATATAATTACAAACAAAAAATCAATCCCAAATTGTTGCTGAGAATTGAGTGTATGACTACGATATTGTGTGCGGAATGACAACGAATGAGTAACATACAAAGTAAATTTCAATCGATCGTAAATTGAATTGAACGAAGAAAAAAAACAAAAACGATAATGGTAATGATAAAGCTCGATATTGTGACTTGCCAAAAATATGATTAATTGATAAATTATTAAATTAGAACAACAATATGTTTAAAAAAAAAAAAAATACGCTTTGGCTAGATTAATCGATCGCAAGAAAAAAAATTCAAAAATTTCCAAATATGGAATCCAATTAAAAAAAATAAAAAAATTTATACTATAATATATAAGTATATATACATATAATATGTATATATGACGATAATGGCAAAATAATTTGAATCGAAGAGGATGAACTAGAATGAGTGCCGTAGATTTATAAATAGTAAAATCTGTTACTTAGTTTTCGTAATTGGTATAGGTAATTAGCATTGAAAGGAACGGGAAGGGATGGTGGGAAAATTCATGAATTACAATACACCAGCCAGTAATTCAAACAGTTTTTTCAACCGGATACGATGTAACGGGTGAATTGCATTAAAAAAAATTAAAAAAATATAAATTGAGAACCGAATCACCTGGGACTATAAATCAAACTCTTTGCAGAGGAAAAATGTATAAAATCCGTAGCAATATGGCAACTGTTAATTGAAATTGACTTCGAAAATCAGAAAAGATAGTTACAATCAACACCAATGGCGGAAACATATCGTTTCTGATTTGATGAGACAACTTACATTAACAGAATTAGATAAATTTAATGAAATGAAATTTAGAAAATAAAAAATTGAACATCTATATTGAACGTCTAGATCAACAAAAAAAAATCAGATTTTAGACAAAATATAGAATCAAAAAAAAAAAAATAAATTGAATTGAAATAATTAAGAAAAAAAATTAAACAAAAAGCCGTTTTATGCTTGGGCGCCACTGTAACGTTTAGCATGATTTGGAGTGTATCGTATAAAAAAAATTTTAATTGAAACAAGAGAAAAAAATAAATAAAAATACAAATACAAATAATAAAATGGAAATTCTAGTAAAATAAAGAAACAGGGAAAAAATACTGTCCACACCATGCTTGTTATAGATTTGACCTACTCAGGGACTCAAGCGGTTGTTGCGCGGCTAAGCGTCAGGGGAGTGGGGTGGGTATAAGAGTATGAGTAGGCCAGGGTTAACCGCTATTAGGAAATACTAATTACCTATATACCGACATACCGACCGTTACACTCACCCTAGTTCATCCTCAAATTATGATTTAGATGTTTCTCATATTTATGAAATTAGAACACCATAAAACTTGATTTTTTTTTTTTTTTCAATACCATTAATAAAATAAATTTATTGCATCAATAAAAGGTATAAAGAAATAAAAATGAGAAAAAACTAAAAAAAAAAAAAAATATAATTGAGAAATTCAAAAAAAACAATAATTCTAAAAACTAACTAGCTATAACTAAAAACCCTACCCAACTTAACTAAATTATAATTAACCAACACCAACTAAACTAATCCCAGATTATTCAATTATAGCAAAAAAAAAAATCTATTTGTTTAATGAATTTACGTAATAAAAAAAAATATAAATAAAATTCTTACAGTGTTGATTGTTGTTGTTGCGTGATGAGTCCAATACAAAAAAAAAAAAATTGAAGATGTGTTGAATGCTGCTGCTGGGTAATATGACGACTCGAGTGGAAATATATATGTTGGCCTTTCTTTTCAAGATTTTCTTTATTGTTTAATGGTTATTATTATTAATATTATAATTTCAAGATATGTGTATTACTATAAGTATTATAGTTACTTTTTTTTTATTGTTTTTAAATCATATTATTTGATAACATATAGGCTTGCATATAAAATTGTCGTTAGCAATGAATTCATAATTTTATTGAACGGTGGCTTATCCAACCGCAAGAAATACACATCACCTTGTATAGTTAGTTTTAGTTTTTTTTATTTTTTTTTCATTTCGTTTGGCGTGGATGCCTTCTAAAATTAGGTAGCAAATAATTATTTTTTTTTTTTTTTTGTAACGTATCACACTCAATAAAAATGAAATTTCACGAAAAGTCTAGTTTGTTCACTACCACAAAATAAAATGTCTCTTCAGAAATTATCTAAACTGTTTTTTTCTCACGTCACTTATTTCTCGTAATTTCTAATTTCACGTTTCACTTATACATAGTCTTATTTTTTATCAGTTACATGTACTTTCATTAACTTACACTAATGATATCCCCATTCAATACCGATTCATTTCTTAAAACTTCTCATTATACTTTTTTTTTATTCTTATTTTATTTTTGCAAAATTATTTTTATATTTTCGATTTTAAGCCTCATGCACGAAATGCTCGCCAAACTCAAACTGACTCCCAAAAACACAAAATTTTTCTTTTCATCCTCGCAAAAAAAAAAAATCGCGAAAAAAAACCGAGAAATCTATTTTTGCCAAGTCATCATTTCAACTGCTTTATCGACCACTCGATATTTTTTCACAATCAACTGACTTAAATTTCAAAATCAACTGACTTAAATTATCGATCGATCGATACTTTACTTCGACGATAACTCTCAATTACCGATTCGCACATCACAATATCGGAGTCAACATTTAGGGATATTTTAAATGAAATTTGCTGACATACACAAAACGCACTTCAGGCGGTTCACATACAAATTCAAAAATAATTCAGCAACTTGTAACGATGTCATTCGAAATCGTTACAGGCTATGAAGAACAGCCTGAACTGTTCTTCCCTGATCTGGAAGAAGGTGAGGTTGATGATGAAAATTTTCATCCTGAAGGCTCCCAGCTGGAATCGGATACGTAGACGTGAATAAACATCAAACGTATACGCTTCCTTATATACATATCAACCTAAGTAAAACCAAAGTTCTAAAAATTTTAGTAGACACGGAACCGAATAATCTTTTCTGAACCCAGAGTTCATTCATCCTTCACAAATACGCTCCATACCTCCAGTGAACGTCAAAAATATATTTAACGATCACCAAATAAATCAAAAAGTTATAGTCCCCGGACTTATGGAATTTAAAACAAAGGAACCTTTAGAATTCCTTCTTTTTAAATTTCATAAATATTTTGATGGTTTATTCGGACTGGATATATGATGCAATAATTGGGTGTAACCCTAGACCTTGGTAAATCTGTTCTTAAAACAGACAAGGTTGAGATTCCGCTACTAATCAAACCTAGTTATGCTTCAAAAGTTTACAACATATTACCCAGAAGCAAGCTAACTGCTGAGCTTCCGGTTGATGTCGAAAACGGTGACATATACATCACCCCAACAACAATAAACGAACACTTAATTATTCCCGAAGGAATCTATCATTGCAAAAATTGGTATGCAGTTTTATAAGTTGTGAACTATAGTAACCAACCCCATAGTTACGTAATCGAACAGCCGATTAAAGCCGAATTATTTAGAAAGATTTATCGAGCCGAATCTAATCACTGTCTTTCACAAATGCCGTAAAGCACAAAATAAATATTAAAGATGACAAACCCGTCTTTACTAAAAGTTATCGTTACCCTCACATCCACAAGGAGGAAGACAAAAGACAAATCGATAAGATGTTACAGGACGGAATTATACGTCCAGGCTTCTCGCCCTGGTCGTCTCCTATTTGGATCGTTCCCAATATGGATGACATCATTGTATTCTCGACCTCACTCCAAGAACACTTAGAAAATCTAAAGCAAGTCTTCAATAAATTAAGAAAAGCTAACCTGAAAGTACAAATTGGAATTTCTGCATTGAGAAATTGCCGTTTTGGGCCATATCGTTACTTGCGACGGAGTTAAACCCAACCCCGTCAAAATAAAAGCTACTAAAGAATTCCCCGTTCCTAAAACGGAAAAACAGATTAAAAGCTTTTTGGGACTTCTGGGATATTATCGAAAGTTCATAAAGAACTTCTCCGACGTAACCAAACCATTAACGGAATGCTTAAGGAAGGGTAAAGAAATAATCCTTGATACAAGATATCTACAATGTTTTGAATATTGCAAAGAGTTGTTGTGTAATGAACCAATCTTGCAGTATCCCGATTTTACTAAAGAATTTATCCTTACTACAGGTGCAAGCAACGTAGCTATTGGCGCCATCCTTTCACAAGGTCCAATAGGGAAAGATAAACCGCTTCTGGCCATCATCTGGTCCACAAAATACATTAGACTATATCTATTCGGCCAAAAATTCAAAATTGTGACGGATCACAAGCCGCTGACTTGGCTTTTCAATCTCAAGGAACCAAACTCAAAATTGATTCGTTGGAGATTGAAACTTGAGCAATACGATTATGAAATCGTATATAAGAAGGGTGTAAAAAATACAAATGCAGACGCATTTTCGCGGATACAACCCGAACCTCTCACCATCAATAATATTAATACTACCGACATATCTGAATCCTCCACGGAACCAGAAAGTGGAAGTGAATCCGAATACATTGTATCTACAACTAATTCCTCAATAAATCATTTCAGTTCACAGCTAATAATAACAATTGATCCTGAAATGTTAGAATCAAATATCCTTCATGAACATCCATTTGGAAAATATAGAGTAATAATTTATATGCCAAAATTACTACTTATTAACCATAAAACTTAATATAAGAACATTAGTAACAAAATATCGGGTTACAGTCATCATGTGTGATGACATAGTGTTCGAGATAGCTAAAGAAGCCTATATAGAAAAATTCAAACCTCTTCAAAAAATTATTTGGTAAGAACCCACATCCTTTTAACGGATGTGTTGGACCCTGAAGATCAAAACGCGATGATCAAGAAAAGGCATGAAGAAAACTATCATCGAGGAATATTGGAGAATTACGAGTTTATCAAAAGGACTCACTATTTCCCAAATACGAAAAACCTCATAACAACATACATCAATAACTGCAATATATGCTTGCAGACAAAATACGATAGACATCCACTGAAGATCGAATATGAGATTACGGAAACGCCAAAAAAGGCCAATGGAGATCTTGCATATAGATTTCTGCTTCTTTGAAAACAACGTATTTCTCACGGTACTGGACAAATTTGCGTGAGCCTTCTAAAATAAATAAATAAATAAATAAAATCGCTCATATCGAAAAGTCTTGAGAACACATTAAAGCCTTAATGCAAAATTGCATTCTTTCTTACAATAACACCATACATTCGGCTACGAAATTCGTACCGTTTGAGCTTTTAAAGGGTCATTATACTATTTTAGCGCAATCGACAAATCTCGCAATCTCAAATGCGCAAGAATACTTGTACAATCATACTTTATCATATGATGAATTATGTAAGAAAATTTATGAGAAAACTCACGCTAAGAAAACCGAGCTGATCAATAAACTCAATAGTAATCGAGTTAAACCTCGAGTCTTAAAAGCAAACCAGGTAATCCATGTTCGTACAAAAGACGTTCGAAAATCAAACCAGGTTACGTCGTAAGGAAAGTTCTCAAAAATAATAACGTCACTGTCGTAACTAAAGACGGTAAATACCATAAAAACTGATTAAACAACCATTTCAGGTTCTATCTAATCCGGAGCCAAACACTCAAGGTGACCAACCTAGAGAGCAACAAGGGGCAAGTAGACCCGAGTAATCAGTAGTTATGCTCGCATCATCTACGTAATCGATATCCATCATTGCGCAGAACACTTCCGCACTATCCAGGACAATGTTTACCTAGTTGGGAAATCCATAAATAACAGTAAAGAGTATTCATACGCTTTCAAAACTAAAATGGAAATCCTTGAACACAAAACTAGAGAGTTACATAAAAACATCAACCTTTTGAAACCTATACGGACCAAAAGAGGGCTCATTAATGAATTAGGATCACTAATCAAAGATATCACAGAAAATCTGGATCAACACGACTTAGAAGAAATTAATAACGCAATTCACAATCTTCACCAAAATCAAAATAAATTGAACGAACAAAATAACGCTTAAATTGCAATCAATCAAGGTATGTGATCGATAAGTTCAACTATATACAGAAATACGTAAAAGTCAGCAACAACAAAATTACAGACGAACTAAACCGACTAGCAAACGTAACCGAAATAGGACTACACATGTTTAAAACAGACCAACATATATTCAAGTTAATAAACACAATAGACACACTCTCCCAGCAGCATATCGACGACATATTAGACGCACTCAGTTCAGCCAAACATCGACGAATTTCAAGACATCTACTGACCAATAACGAAATTCATTTCGTAAACGACATACTATCCCATGATAAAGTAGAAATTTTTTAACCCTAACAATATTTACGATTTACTGACTCTACAAGGATACTATAACCAATCCAAAATCGCACTCAGCATACAAGTACCAAAGTTTTTAGAATCAATATTTATTTTTTATAATATCAAACTTATTCCCTCCAAAAAACCTGATGATCACCCCAATTGCCTCATACAACATCATCCTAGATGAACAAAATTATCAATTCATTCTTCAACCATGCAACGAGGTGGAAAACGAATACTATTGCAACAAACAGTCGCTATGACCAACATCGCACTCGTGTATACCAAACATAGTATTGCAAAAGCCGGCGAAATGTAACCACACTAACTTCGATCTGGAAAACAAAATCAGCGAGCTCATAAGCGGAAAACTCTACATAGCTACAATAGAAGAGCTACAATTTACATCTACATGCCATCAAAGACTAAACTCCATCCAAGGACAATATCTAATGGAATTCGACAACTATGTGAAGTTAATATCCTAGGAATCACATATAAGAGCAACAAATATGTCTACGAAGAAGACTTAACTATTATATTTCCATACCATGATGTCGAGACGAGAGTCAACACCGCCCTGGACCATCGTTGTCCATACCAAAAATGACAAATTGGACGCTACAAAATAGAAACCAAATCCATGTATGACGAGTCTTCGCTGCTTCTCATTCCATCGCAAGTTTTTGAAAACAACGTAAGTAAACAAAATCAAAAATAAAAATAATGTTTTGCCTGTCATCTTCAGTCTGTCTTCTATCTAATAATTTTTCTTTTTATCTATAAATTTTTTTATAACATATGTAGCTAGAGTTGCAACATATTTTTAAAATTTTATTTGTCAAATAGCTTAGTAAACGTTTTGTATTAGTACTTTATATCAAAATTGTTCAATTTTTAATTTATTTTATAGTTAAACAAATTTTGTGTTTTATATTCTTCGCAAACTTGCGCCACTTGAAGTGCGAACGGTGAAATTTATTTTTTACCGAAATTAAGTTTTTATATTTTGAAAGTCATACTGATATGTGTTATTAACTTTTTCAATAAATTTGTAATAGTTTTCTTCCTTTAAATAAAATGTTTTAATTACAAATGTCAATCTCATCTCAGACAAGTTATGTACAATAGAATTTAGGCAAGCCACATAATATACGTCTATCAACTGTCCTAGGTAGCATTGCCACACATGATTTCTCACATACGATTCATCTCAGACATGTCAAACACGATTAATATCAGACATGACATGTACAATTCATCTCAGTCATGTCATGTACGACTCATCTCAGACATGTCACAAACGAAAATTAGTCCCATTTGCTGAAAAATCTCTATATACATGTCATGCTTGACTGTCGCTGATGAGTCATTAATGTATCGTTTAAAACTTTCCTGGTGGGATGTCACATTGCTTTTATATATTTTTTGAGTTTTAGTAAAGTTCAGTTTTTCGGAATCAGACTACCGTGTGGTGATTTTTTTTTGTTTATATTTGGCTTTTATTAGTTGTGTTTACGTGTTTTTTTTGGGAAATAAATTTATGTTGTGTTAAATATTTTCTCTTTTTTACCGATTTGTGAGTTCGAGATTCAGCAATTGACAGTGGTAAGTATGGCAAGTGGTATATCTGGTCATGTTCGCTGGACTTGTGATTGTTCTTGAAACGGTGGAGGTCCCTTAGCTGCTCTAAGCAGAAGCTAAGAGCGGGATCTTCGGGAGTAACCCTGCCCATAGGCGGGACACTCCCTTTCTGCTAAGGTCCTCCTCCATCTGTTTTGGGAATGTCTGTTTTAATAATGATGCAGTTTTTAGGGGTGATGGCACCCTAAAAATCTAAATAAGCAACCACGGGTGTAAGTGCATATGTTTTATGATGGCATAAAACCACCACTTTCAGGTCCGACACCCAATTTCATCCTCTCCAATTTTTTTTTTGTGGTTCTTTTAATGCGGCAATCTAGGCCAATATCCAGGTATCCCAAAACCCACACCAATCCCTCTAACTGACTGAACTGCGAGAACCAATGCCGCCTGGGGTACCAAAAGATATCGGCAATTCTGTGAAACCCGACCAGCCTTTGCCTAGGTATAAGGCTGGCCCGTTTCACTCTCATTAACTAATTGTTACAATCTAGTTAATGCTAATTAAAGTTATAAAAGTTCAATTAAAGTTCAATTATTTTTCTTAGTTTCTAAGATAAATACAGTCAGTCAAGTAAGAGCGTGGTCGTCATTACCGACAGGTAATGAAAGTTTTCGCTCTAATTCCTTTGCGAGCCGATAGAGGGAAGCTTTGTCCTTGGTGCATTGTCAACAAAGATTCAGTTGTCGTTGATCTTTTGAAAGAGAATCACGTTAAGCGTCATGAGTGCTAAATACGCGTCGCGCTACGAGGCTGTGTTCCTTTGCACCCACCCGAAAGGTCCCAACATGTCGCAATCAGCGGCTGCTAAATATATGAGAAAGTCGAAGGCATTTGTACATAAGTGGGTACAGCGATATAAAGTGGTTAAAAATGTCGATGATTTACCAGAACGTGGCTCGATAGGAAAAGATGACAAAAAAGATGAAAAAAGAATAGTGAATCTGTTTGCGCAGAATCCTGGTTTAACACTGCGGCAAGGACAAGCCAAATTAAAGGCAAAAGGTTTAGATATATCCTACGAAACTATCCGAACCCATCTCCGTACTCATGACCTGAAATGGCGCAACACAATGAAGAAGCCTCTGTTGACTGGAAAACATGTGAAAAAGCGACTCGCTTGGGCGCATGAGAATATCGATAGAGATTTTGAAAATGTCATTTTTACTGATGAATGTTCTGTATGGGCACGTTGTGTCCTCACGCGAGCCTGGTCAACTTCTATCAATAGGCTTGTTCAGCGGACCTTAAAACACGGAATAAAGATGCAACTTTGGGGCTGCTTCTCAAAGCAGGGATTCAGCACTTTGTACCTCTTTACCGACAACCTAAATGCTGAAAAAATGATTAAAATCTACAAAAAGGCTTTACTGCCATCTGCCAAACGTTGGTTCATCAGCAAAAATGAAGATTGGATTCTGCAAGAGGACAACGATCCTAAACACCTCAGCAAGCTCTGTACTGAGTGGAAGACTCTATCTGGCATCGTTACATTGGATTGGCCGTCGCAGTCGCCCGATGCAAACCCTATTGAAAATGTGTGGGCATATATTAAACAGAAACTTCGTGGAAGACGCACACACACTTTGAAGCAGCTATCTTGCGAAATTCGTCGGATCTGGAGATCGTTGCCACTAGAATACGCCGTCAAATTAGTAGAAAGCATGCCTCGGAGATGTCAGGCAATTATCGACGCCGATGGTGACTGGACACAATATTAACCGAATTGCATCATCGTTTGTAATGTGTACAATATATTTATAAATATGAAAGTTTCACCAAATAAATTTTTTTATAAATTAACCCGACCACGCTCTTACTTGACTGACTGTAATAAGTTTAGTCATTTAAATTTAAATTCTTAAAATTTCGCTAAATAAATAAAAATATATAATGTTAAAACTTAATTTTTGGTAATAAAATGAACGCTCTTAAAGTATGTTGCAAGTTAAATCGGTTAGTATATATTTATTAACCAGAATGAGTAGCTAAGGAGTGGACCAAATGGAGTGATACGAAAGGTTGAGTTGGATTCGAGCGAGCTGCAATTAAATTATAGGTCTTATGCGGTAGTTGTGTTGGATCGACCAGCACACAACCCCATGACCGATTTTACCTCTACCCTGACCTAGCGGCGGAAGGCATGGCGTGCACTGGTGTAACACATTTTCTCTTTCAAAATATGTTTATATTGCTTTTTTTTGCTATCAAAAGGAGTAACAACTTTCGATCGGAAACATTTTTATTTTCATATTTTCTTTCTCAGAGTTTCATATTTGTGTATCTCATCTCAAACGACTTTGATAGAAATTGCAGCGGGGGTTTTTCGAGTGCCAGGAATCGATTGTCATGTGTTTTGATTTTGTAGAAATTGGTTTGCGGGGTTATCCGGTGAGGCCTGTGTTTAATTTCTTTATAGGTTCACACGATTTTATGAAAAATTGGTGAAGAAGGGTTTTAATTAGTCAGGAATCGATTGCGAACCGCCCCGGTGCCGGTTTTTTTTTGGATTTTTATAACAATTGATGTGGGAGGGTTTTTGCGTGACAGGAAACAATTGCGATGGGCGATAATTTCTGGAAAATTCGTTCTGTGGGCCTCCGGTCCTTTTCTTTAATTTTTGGGAGTGGCCAAGGGTCTGGCCCGTGTTTTTAGATTTTAAATTGCCAGGAACCGCTTGCGATTGGTTCAGATTTACGGAAAATTTGCTCAGACAGCGGGTCGAGCGATTGGCTCCGGGTTCCCCTCTCTTAAGTTTCTATGGTTTGCTCGAATTTTATAAAAATTGTCGATGGAGGGTTTTCGAGTGCCAGGAGTCGACTGTGATAGGTACTAATTTCTAGAAAATATGCTCAGATTATCCTTCAGTGGCGCCCGAGACCTTTTCGAATACTGAGGAGCGTTTTCGAATACTAAAAATTTAATGGGTTCTTATAACCGATGGGTCATTCGGTGGGGGCCAGGAAGGTTGGAGCCTTTTTTTACACTTTATTGGTTTGGACTATTCTGATAAAATTTAGTGGGGTAGGGTTACCAAATACAAGGCACGATTACAAGAAGTTCTAAAGTTTGGAAAAGTCATTTAGGATTACTCGGCTAGGCCGTCATGTTGCCCTGCACCATGATGTCCCATGTTGCACCATGATGCTCTATGCTGCGTGATGTTGGTCGATGTTACGTTATGTGACACTATGTTGTAGCATGTTGTGCTACATTGTAAGATGTTGCACCATGTTACATGATGTTGCACCATATTGTTGGCTTGAGGCATTCTTGTTTCATTTTACTGGGCTTGAACGATTTTGATAACATTTTGCAGGACAGGGCTTTCGAATGCAAGGAAATGATCACAAGGAGTTTTGATTTCTGGATTTTAGAAGTTCTTGGAGTGGACCTTCATGTTGCGTAATGTTTTTCCCCGTTGCATAATTTTGCATGATTTGTTGGATGTTGCTGTATGTTTCCCATGTTGCATCATGTGTACCATGTTGCGTGATGCTGCACCATGCTGCGCGATTTTGTACTATGCTGCGTCATGTTACTTCGTGTTGATTTTCGTTAATTTTATATCTGGTCATGTTTCATCATATTGTGGAATGTTCCACCTTATCTTGATTGCGTTACGGTCACATTACACGGTTCCAATCGCGGTTAATCGCGTCTTTTTAATTTATTTTGATTCGGCTAGCATGATTTTGATAAATATTGGTGAATGGAATGCGAAGTGCTTGGAATCGATTTTGATGGGTGTTAATTTTGAAAAAAATCGTTTAGGTTGTCTCGGGACCCTTTTTTATATTTTTCGAACCGTTTTAATAAAAATTGCCCCCCGGCGCCGTTCTTTTTTAATTTTTTGTGGCTTTCAAGATTTTTATAACAATTGATGAGGGAGGGTTTTTGCGTGGAAGGAAACGATTGCGATGCGCGATAATTTCTGGAAAATTCGTTCTATGGGCCTCCGGTCCTTTTCTTTAATTTTTTGGGGGTGGCCAAGGGTCTGGCCCCTGTTCCATTTTTATTTGTTTTTTGCTCGTACGATTTTGATAAAAAAATTTGAAGTGGGATTTTAAATTGCCAGTAACCATTTGCGATTGGTTCAGATTTACGGAAAATTTGCTCAGACGGAGGGTCCAACGATTGGCTCCGGGTTCCTCTCTCTAAGGTTCTATGTTTCGCTCGAGTTTTATAAAAATTAACGATGGAAGGTTTTTTAGTGCCAGAAGTCGACTGTGATGGGTACTAATTTCGGGAAAATATGCTCAGATGATTCTTCAGTGGCGCCCGAGTCTTTTTCGAATACTGAAACCCGTTTTCGAATACTAAAAACTGATTTTGATGGGTTCTTACAACCGATGTATCATTTGGTGGGAGGCCAGGAAGGTTGGAGCCTTCTTTTAACATTTTATTGCTTGGATGATTCTGATAAAGTTCAGTGGGGTAAGGTTTCCAAATACAAGGCACGATTACAAGAAGTTCTAAAGTTTGGAAAAGTCATTTAGGATTACTCGGATAGGCTGTTATGTTGCACCGCACCATGTGGCGTGAAGTTGCACCATGATGCCCCTCACATTGCGGTGATAAAGGTTTTCTGCTGCCATGAATGGATTGCAGAGTCCTTATTTTGGGAAATTTATTTATGGGTTTTCTGGTCGAAAAACATTTCAATAAAAAATGGGTGAGATGGGGTTTCGAGTGCTAAGAATCGATTGTGATCAGTTCTAAATACGGGAAAAAATTCCAGGGGGTTATTGAATGGGATCCGCGTCCCCAATTAAAAAGATCGGTTCAATCTTTGTGCGTTGTCCACAGATCTGGCAGAGTGGTTTAGATCTGGCAAACTAGTTGGCAATAAGCTTATTTATTGATCATAATATTATTTAATTGATTTTTGTTCAGAATTAAATAATCAACTGATATTTGTTTCAACTTTGTGTAATGTAGAGATTCGATTTTTTCACGGTATCACCGCATTAAAAATTAACGCACCAATTTTGAAATGTTCATACTTAATAGCACAAAAAACTTCAAGCTTATTTCACCGAGCAAGGCTTGGAACTCCAGGAACTAAATATTAAACAGCAAATTGCGCGGGACCTTACACCGGGAAACAAAACGCTTCAGTAGTTTTAATTAAAAGCAACTTGCACAAATTTGCTGTCTATAATCATAGTGCAGTACCACGTAGCTCGACAAACATTGGAAAAGCATTTAGAATAGGCCGAGTAGCAGCAGTATATTGAACTTAAGTGCTCATAACTCCTCGCGGTTTATTACAGTAGCCATTCAACCTGTAGCCTTGTCGTACTCGAGTCAACACCAAACAATGTCTCAAAAACCACCAGTGCTAAACTTTACGTCGAGAAAAGCCCGTGAAATGCATTCTCTCACTAGTTGCGGCCAACCCCACACTGATTGATGCATCTGCGGTCAGATAGTTGACGTAAATAAGAAGAAAGTAATCGATCCAATTGACATGATCGGTTTCATTTTACCAATAAGAATTGAAATTGCTATTTAATTCAATTTTTGATCAAAAGAAGCAACCAATGAATTTTCGTGATTTGTTTTTGAAAGTTGGTAGTGTTTGACATTTACGATCTTTTTTTTGTATGAATCCATTAAAATCAATACACTATGCCACAATTATTATTTTGTTGAAAACTAACTATTATTTAGTTTTATTAGTACGTTCTACTAAAAATGATTAACGTAAATCATAAGTACAAAAAGCTTGACAATAGTTTGTAAATGTCAAAAAATGAAAATAAAATATACAAGATGGCAACATTTAGAACAAAAAAACTAATTTGGAAAACTCTAGTGACAAGCACAGTAACTAAAAAATAGAATTTTAATTTCAATACCATCAACTCTGTAGGAAGTCAACGAATTCCAAATTGGCATTGAATACATAGCATTGGTGTTGTAAATTAGCAAACGATTCCTATAGATAGTTTCACATCCAGAGGCCACGCAAATGCCGGACATAAGAGCAGAAAAAGTTGCAAGTATACTTTTCAAAACGTGCAGGATTATTCGGTTCGGTGTTCCATCCGTCAAGTCTCTGACTGAGGGCCTCAGTTCGAATCCGAATTAATTGCCAGTCTTCGACCTTGCTTTTTTTGACAACCGACACAAATGTTGCGTACTGTTCTTGCTACAAACGTGTGCTCTACGTTTATTTATTTAGTTGTTGTGATTGAGTTTTAGTGGAATACGAGTCTTCCAAGAGAGTGGTACCAGTTGAATCTGCAACAATTACTACTTTCAAATCTATTTCTAAAACCAATATACGTAATTTATTCTATATTGTTGAATTAACGTATCTGTAAACTTTACAATAATTTAAACTATTCACCAATATCTCATGTCTTTTATCTTTTTTCAGAAGGAGTTAGAGAAAGATTCAGATCGTTGTACCAACATATTTCCCTCGTTGACAGTTTGTAATTAATCCAAAAGTAAAAACCTTTGACTCGACACGTTATGTGAAAAAATATTTATCCAACATCTTGAATACCCTTTAACCTTGCTTTATCTTAAATTTTTCTTGTTCGTATTTTGACCTTTCTCCCTCTTTCTTTTATATTACGTACGTATTTATCATCCCAGCTCAATCGGAATTAATATACGTGATCTGATTATTATTAGAAAAAACTTATAATAAATAAATAACAGTAATAATAATAATAAAAGAACGCTTATAGTAACGATTAAATTTAATCAAATCCCCTTCTTTAAACTTTTTTGGTTCGCAAAAGCTCTTTGTGAATAATTTAATATGCGATGCAGTACACGATAAATTTTGAAATAATATCGTACTCGTATGTAGTGATGTCGCGTCTTATATCGCACGATAAACGAACGGAACGCAACTTGCGCTAATTAACAGAAATAAATAAAATTTTATCGATTTGTTGTGTCCTGTTATCAGGGAGTAAAAGGAAAATGGCAAACGAGTAGAATGTAACGATAAATTTCCATATTAAGAATTTTCATTGTGAACACTTTTCACTGTATGTGCGTAAATGGCGGACCGTAATAAATCGTTGTGTCTTATAAGTTTTTCCCGTTTTCGAGATAATAGATTATTATACGATCACATGACGGTCAAAATAATTTATGGAAACGCATATTTGAATATAAGGTGGCCTTTATAAGTATTATTTATGTGCTTGAGCACATCTTTAAATTGAATCTTTTGTATTATCGCACTTGAATGGTTGAAATGGAGCTGTGTAATCAATGTGAAGATACCCCAAATTTCGGTTAGGTTTATGTTTACTATTGATGAATTTTATTAACAACTATAGCTACAACTCTTTACAAATTAATGAATAAAAATATATGCATGTGAAGATACTGCTAAAGTTTTACTAGTCAAAAAAATAGCAAGAACTTCACATGTTTATATAGCAGTGTGAAGTTTTTACTAAATCTATGCTAAACGTTTATATCTGCTGGACGTATTGGAAGTTTTTACGAAACTTTTGCGACTCGTTTTAATTGCATATGTATTAGTGTTATTACCTGTACAAGACGAAACTTGAATTATACTCGACAAATTTTAACAAAATTGGTACAAAGTATAGAACAAACAAATAAAAACATAACCTCCGAAAAAATCGGATATTTCAAATCCCAATTGATTTAATCAGTCATATAATGTATTTAATATAATAATTAATGTTTATTTAATAATACCAAAAATTATCTAAGTAAGATGGTACCAGATAAATAAAAAAATTGTATGAAATAATAGAAATCTGGACAAAAGTCATCTGCACAATGCAATAGATAAGAACTATCCAATTTCGACTATTACGAAACAAGTTTTTGTGGATCGTCAGAGTGCCCAATTTCATTTTATCATAATTAGAACGAAAAAATCTGAAAATGGAAATTCTGTGGAGCGAATCCTGGAGATTTAGCCACATGGCCACATACATAGTGCAATAGATTAGAGTTGTTACATTTCACAAAAATACGCCACATGTCTATGCGGATCGTCAGAGTGCCCCATTCTGGCCTTTTCATTTTATCATAATTAGTACGAAAAGGTCTGAAAATGGAAATTCTGTCGAGCGAATCCTGGAGATTTTGCCACATGGCCACATACATAGTGCAATAGATTACAGTTGTTACATTTCACAAAAATATGTCATATTTGATTTAATTTTGAATAATAATCCGTTTAATTTCAGCCGAAACAACGTCCAGTTTTCGTGTAATCTGTTAAAGTAATCTGTCTAGGAACCAATCGCACATGTTAGTGGAAAAAAATATTCGATATAATTTTTTCCGTTTAAATCAAAATGAATGTATGCAACCCGCATAAAAACTGACTAAATTTAGACAAAATTTTATCAGTACATAAGGAGGTACAGATATAAAATTTGTTGTTATTTTGAAAGCAATTTTTTTTTTATTTAGAAAGCTACAATCAAATTCTTTTATACATATTTATATTTTTATTGAAAAATGAATGGATGATTTGACCTATATAATTTGACTATGGAAATAGGAAATTAAATAAGTTAGTATTCGGAACCAGCTATAATTATAAACATATATGTAGATTATTGATAATTTTAAAAAAATACAAATTATTGTATGTTGAATTCAAAATTAAATATTTCATTCAAATTTAAAACACAAAAAGGAGATTTCTGACGATCCGCATAGCCATGTGGCGTATTTTTGTGAAATGTAACAACTTTAATCTATTGCACTATGTATGTGGCCATGTGGCAAAATCTCCAGGATTCGCTCCACAGAATTTCCATTTTCGTTGGGGCACTCTGACGATCCGCATAGACCTATGGCTTATTTTTTTGAAGTGTTACAACTTTAATCTATTGCGCTATGTATATGGCCATTTGGCCATTGTTTTTACATTTTTATTCTTTGATATTAAAAATCATATTTAACGGTCATTTGAAATTAAATAAAATTTATAATAAAAACTTTGAATTTCGTCTTATACAGGGTTAATTCACTAATACATATAAAGAAAAATATGGCTTAGTGAATACTTCTCATGATCCATCCGATTCGAGAAATTTTTACTAAAAATTTTGCTAAGCAATTCGTAAAGAAATGAGTAAAGTTTTCTCGGACATATCTGTTGGTGCATATCAAAATGATACCTGTATTAAGCGGAATTAACGTAACTCTTGATTTATTAGTTTTATTTTAAATATTTGGCAATTATCTTTAAAATAACCCGAGAGAAATTATAATATATTTACCATTTCATTAATCAATATTCACTAATAACAATATTGCGGTTAATAAAAATTTTAGTTTCAGATAAGTGACAAACATACTACACGCTGAACTGCATACATAAGAAAGAATAATTAAAATTAAATGAGATAACCGGAGAAATTATAATCCACACTCAGGTAAAATGAGTGGGATTTTAGAAATGGTAACAACTATAATGAAAGTTCTTAGGGCCACAATAGATATCTATCGAGATCAAAATACAACCTGAGGAATATGAATTATTAGTTGGGGCTCACGTTAATAAGAAAAATAGTGAAGACATCCTGATCTAGGGATGAGATTAATTTATCGAATTTTGTATTATAACCAAAAATATATTAAGAATTGTTAGATCAACTGAGATATGCCTAGAAATCTATACACTAAGGTATATGGACTGTTAGTTGAATACCAAGGTGAATTAGAGAAAAAATAATTAGGAGCTCACCATCTAGGGTGACCACTATTTATAGAATTTTCTATTATGACCAAATATAGTAAAAAATCAGTGCTTTAAACCTGCCTGGACCAAATTAGGCCGCCTCTATTAAACCCATACCATAGTTTCTTACACATTTATTACAATTTATTACAACAAATCCCGATTTCATTACAGTTACTGTTATCGAGGAACGAGTGGTCCGGTTCAGCTTACAATTAAACCTGCACCGCCAAAATTGTAACTGTTAATATCCCTTTCAGTCGTCTTGTACATACACATGTACATCAAATTGAACGACCGTTCTTTAGCGCAATTTTTTATTTTCTTTTCTCATTTACACTTGGTTTTATTGTCTCGTCTTTTTCTCTCATTTCGAATAACAAAAAATACATAAAACATCGTAAATGTCATCAGTTATAGAGAAAATAGTGAAGGTGCGAACATCGCTTTGAAGTTTTTTGAAAAGACGTGCAGCTCAGCTCTAAGTACATTTAACAGCATATTGAGCCGATCAAGGTAAGATAAATTATGTGTTATTTGTTTAGAATAATACAAAATATTAAATTTCTGTTAAAAACAATGCAAAAATAATGTTGATTGCCTGTAATAAAATTATATAAATGTACAAATCGATTCAGAGGTAATGTACATCTCTGTGTACAGTACATCAGAATGCACAAATCTATTGAAAGGTAATGTACAGCACTATGTACATTACATCAGTATGCACAAATAAAGTGAATGGAATAAAATTTAACAAGATTCATATATATTTAACATTATATAAATATTATTATTAGTGGAGATTTTAAATGTTTACATTTAATTATAGATTACAATGGCACGCAAATTTTTAACAGAGGAGGGAAATGTTAGCTATCTTAAATGAAAGCGACGATACTGCTAATGAAGAGGAAGAGGATGAACCTATTTATTTCTGGGACTATGAGAATATTTCGGAACGAAGTAATTCTAATATTCAAAGAAAAAAATATAAAACAAGATCTGAAAAAGAACAAGAGGATGAAATTATTGAAGATAATGAGAATCCAGAGATCGACCCAGAACAAGTTGCATCTGTTATCGCAAATGTACCAGACGATGGAACCGTGGCATTTGTAGACAATGTCAATTTCGAAATAATAGATGAGGAGATTCAACCCGATTCAGATGGATTTCATAATATAACTGATCGAACCGATATAAAATGGAGACAAAGCGAATTTACCACAACTAAGATCGAATATAATTCACCGGAAGAAATAGAAATTGTTCAGGAAACTCCAGGAAAATATTTTATGAATTACTTCACCGAACAGCTGTTTGAAATAATGGTGAAGTATACAAATATATATGGAATTCAGAAAAATGAATCGTTTAAGTTAACCGATATTAATGAAATGAAAAGATTTATCGGAGTACATATATTTATTGGATGCACTAAATTTCCCCAAATTAAGATGTATTGGAGCAGGCTAGTTGGTATTGAGCATGTTATGCGGACCATGACAAGAGACCGATTTTGGCAACTACGAACTAATTTTCACGTCGTTAACAATTTGGAAATCCCTGCTAATATTAAGGATGTATTTTATAAGGTTCGGCCCATTTTAAATGCCATTAGAGACAGATGCCGGCAGATACCGCTAGAAGAAAATCTGTCAATAGATGAGCTGATGATTCCTTTCAAAGGTACTTTGTCTGCAAAGCAATACATGAAAGGCAAGCCATCTCCCTGGGGAATAAAGGTATTTCTACTCTGTGGAAAATCTGGACAGCCCTTTGATTTTATTGTATACCAAGGTGCCCAAACATAAATTTCGGATTGTCATAAAAAAAGATTTGGTTTTGGAGCAGCAGTAGTACTGCATTTAATTAAAAAAATTGAATCCCGGGGACATACAGTTTTTTTTGACAATTTTTTCACGTCATACAATTTATTAGAAATTTTAAAGGACAAAGGAATAAATGCAGCTGGGACTGCTCGCATTAATCGGTTTCAAAAACCTAATTTTATGAACGACTGAAATTTTAAAAAAAGGAACGCGGATATATGTAACAATGTGTGAGCCATGACAATTCCATAGCTGTTGTAAAATGGCTCGACAACAAACCCGTTTTTTGGCATCTAATTTTATAGGAAAAGGGAACGTAAACCCAGTTAAGCGGTGGAATTCATCTGACAAATGTTACGTGGATGTTGCTCAACCGGAGGTTGTGAGCTTGTATAATGCCGGTATGGGTGGGGTAGATCTTTTGGACCAAATGATCCAATATTATAGAACATTTATTAGATCAAAGAAATGGCCCCTACGAGTAATGATGCATTTTGTTGATTTTGCCTGCAGTGCATGTTGGATCGAATATAAACAACAAATGCAAAAACCGAACATACCGCCGAAAGATGTAATGGATCTATTAGAGTTTAGATTAAACGTGGCATATCTTCTAATAAATACTTACCAAAGCACCCGAAAACGAGGTCGACCACCATCAGATATTACAAACAAGGAATTTGACCCACAAATAAGTAGAATGAAAGGTGAAGTACGTCCAATACTCGATATTAGATATGATTGTACTGGTCATTTCCCCGAATTAACTCAGAAAAAGGAACCAACCAGATGCAAATTTGAAGGCTGCAGCTTCCGTTCCCATGTTTTCCGTGGGAAATGTGGGGTACATCTCTGCTTATTAAAAGATAGGAATTGCTTCTTAAAATTCCATACAAATTAAACGTGATAGAATAAACTATTATTCAATATAACAATAGAAACTGTGAGACTGAAGTACAACTTATATTTATTTTATAAATCGTTTTAAATTATATTTTAATAATTTTTTATTATTTATTTTATTTTAAATGAAATATGTCAATATTTTTAAATATTTTGTTTCTTATACGTTGCTTTATGGATTTTGAAATAAAAAGATAACAAATTAAATTATTTGAAAATTTTATTACATGTGTACACCAGAAGGAGCCTACTTAGGACTTTTTTTTTAAATTTCTATTTTAACCGGTTCCTAAGCAATCTAATACCTGTGACAGACTATGGATTAATAAAACGCGATTAGTGATTTTTTCGAGTTAAGCGCTAGTGTGTCAAGTAGAAGATTAGCTAATCTCGATTTAGTTTGAGGTTTAGTGACTAAACTGGTTTAGTCAACTAATCTTTAAAATTTTTGAAGATTTATCATATTTATGAGATTAGTGTGCGGGACTACAAGAAGCGCCATTACACGTCGGAGATTTTAACTCATGACATTTCATTGTTTGTGTGCATTTGATTCAAATTTGATTCAGTAGTAAAATTAAACAAACAAAAAATATTCTTGTAAATTGCTGTTTATTCTAAAACTGAAAATAATGAGTTCATTAACCAATTTGCAAGCCGTATTCCAACAAATCCAAGAACTTTATGATAGGGGTCGACATTTGGAAATCTTAGTACGAGACGCAGAAGAAAAGTTAATATTTCATTTTGACCGAAACAAAAAATTGGCCGCTTTATTTTTGACATTAAATTCAAAAGAAACAGTAGACCGTAAAATGTGGAAATTGGTAGTGTTATAAATATTTAAAAAATCCAAACAAATAAATATCACAATTTATTTTTCATAGATCCGCGATAGTTTATTTTGGGAGGTTGAAGTGCCGTTGTATAACGAAACGAAATTCAAAGAGAATTTTCGCATGAGTAGAAAAACATTCACGGAATTAGTTAGCTCCGTGAAAATGTTAGAAAAACAAGATACAGTATTTAGAGATTGTATTCCACTAGATAAAAGAGTAGCTGTATCCATCTATTATTTAGCATCTTCGGCAGAATGTCGAACAGTATCAAATTTATTTGGTATTGGCAAATCAACGGTGCGAGAAATAGCGTTGGAATTTTGCGGGGCAGTTGTTGAAATGCACAAACAAAACGGTATAGGAACTAAGCGCACATTTTAGTGGAAAAAAATATTCGATATAATTTCTTGTAAATGCTAGAAAAACGTACGTCCAACTTTTAATATTTTTTTAATCATAGCAGACGTATGTCCAACTTTGATTTATTTTAATATGTTTACAAAAACCTGGACATTTCGCATTGGAATTTGACGTTTCGATTTGTGTTAATTTGTCGCCTTTTGTGTTCTAAATTTGAATGAAATATTTAATTTTGAGTTCAACAAACAAAAATTTTTATTTTAAAGATGATCAAAAATCTTCATATATGTTCATAATTATAGCTGGTTCCGAATAATGACTTATTTAATTCCAAATAAAAATACTTAAAAAATTGGACCATGTAAACATGTATTATAAAATAAATATAGTCAAATTATATTTGTAGGTCCAAGCATCCATTCATTTTTTCAATAAAAATATAAATATGTTTAAAAAAATTTGATTGTATCTTTCTAAATGAAAAATAATTTCGCTTTGAAAATAACAAAAAAAAAAATTTATCTGTACCTCCATATGTACTGATAAAATTTTGTCTAAATTTAGTTAGTTTTTATGTGGGTTGCATGCACAAAATTTGTATAGCAGTTTGGCTGCATACATGCATTTTGATTTAAACGGAAAAAATTATATCGAATATTTTTTTCCACTAAAATGTGCGCTTGGTTCCTATACGGGTTTTCTTATTATCCACCTACCGAGGAGACAATTAAAGAGGTAGTAGATGGTTTTGAAGAACGATGGGGGTTCCCTCAAGTTTATGGGGCTGTTGGTATGTTCATTTTAAACACTGTATAATAACTATATTTTTAATTTCGTAAATTATTAACTCCTTTTATTTCAGATGGTTGTCATATCGAAATATCGCCCTGTAAAGACGAGGCAACGGACTACCATAATTATAAGGGGTGGTACTCAATTGTACTATTAGCAGCGGTTGACTATAGGCAAAATAAAACCTAATCAGTACATTACATCACGAATATAGAAAGTTACATATTTATAATTCATTTTAGATACCGGTTCACATATATTAACGTGGGCTCACCAGGAAAAAATAATGATTCGTATATATTTGAAAGGTCTAAATTAAAACATGAACACGAAAATAATGAATTATTTCAAAAGTGCAGTCGTGTTGTAGATGGGGTTTCTATACCTGTAGGATTGTTGGGAGATTCGGCTTTTAGATTGAACCCCTATATGTTGAAGCCTTATCCAGGAGTTAAATTATCACCAATGGAAAATAATTTTAATTTTATGCTGTCGCGATCCAGACGCGTGGTCGAAAATGCATTTGGGCATTTAAAGGGGCGTATCCGAAGAATTGGTCGAGGCTTGGAAATGGTACCTCAAAATGCCTCTTTGGTTATTAAAACTTGTTGCATACTGCACAATTTTTTAAATAACCGGAACGATGCATTCACTTTTAATATAGATGAAGAACAGAGTAATTTTACCTGCAATCAACCAGCGCACACTACTATACAAGGCGAGGGTAACGTAACTGCAATCAAAATACGAAATACTCTTGCAAACTATTTATATTCTGGTTAGTGCCAAATACATTTATTTCATTAATAAAATCAATTTTATGAACAACTTAAGAACTAAATACATAAATATCAGTCGACACAATGCAATGTGTTTAGTAAAATTAAAAAAATCACACAATATAATTCAGTCTCATATGATCAACATTAATTTCTATTTACATTGAGATAACTATTCTTATAATTCATCGCAACTATTCTCGCTATCTATATTATTAAAATTACTAGCTACATTTCTATTATTAAAATGATTTATATCGTTATTTTCGTCATTGTTCCTTGTAAAAAATGTATAACACATTGTTTGCATGTTAAGCGATTCCTTCATTATTTTTAATTGTTCGGCTTGATATTTCTGTGCTTGTCCACAGTAGTTCTGCATACAATCATTCCCTCTGGTTATTTATTGAAATAATTCTTCTTGAATTGCTGCTACCTTTCTAGGTTGTCGATTCAACTGTGGTACCGCAACAGAAGAAGATGGCGGCGGGGAAGGCCCTTGTGTATCGGATGCTGTTTCAGGTTGTTCAAAGTAATCCACTAAAACAACGAAAAATTTAAACTAAATAAAATACATCTAAAAAATACATATTATGGTTTTATTCTTTTGAGTTAGGGTTTACTTACAATATTCAACTTCCATCATGGACTCATCAATTAAGCTGTCGTCATTTGCCGGGAAACTACCAATTTTGCGCAACACTTTCGTAAAATTGCCATTCAGATGGAGACCCTCCACTACTTCCAATATTTTTTTTTTCAGCTCTAAAATATAAAAACAACGTTTAATTTCATAATAATTTCCGCATTAGAAATCAACAAATCAATTACAGACTACCACGATATGAAATAATAAATCGAACAAACCTAAATTTTGAAGTTAAATTTTTTATTTTGAGTTTAACTTCTGCAACAGATTTCAATACACTCATTTCTTTGAGCATGTTTGAAATAAATCGTCAATATGAATACTCCAGCATTCAATTAAATTTGAGGTATCGTCCGTACTCCACTCTTTGCGGGTTCTTTTTTTGTTTTTTTCCATTATTTAACCTAAAATTTGAAAACAAAAATTATTATTGATTTCCATAATATAACTGGTAATACAACTTAAACTTACCTTTAAATTAACTAAATTATTATTTAATTATTATATAACAAAAAGATATTTACGTTTATTATTAAATAATTATTTGAAATATTTATCTAACGAAATAAATAACTACTGAATTCATATGATTTAATATGTCGTTTGTTACAATATTGATACCGTGCAATCGCGGCGCCACTATAGTATTTTACATTAGCACCGCGATTAGCTAAACTGTAATATGTCAACGCAAGAGGATTTATGATCGATTAGCTAAACGAGTTTAACTAATCTCGTTTTGTTAATCCATAGTCTGTCACAAGTATAAATCACATTATACAAAAATTCTAAGATGCCCAGTATTAATTCGGGACTGAAAGGGATATAACTATAATATCGGCATTATATAATCGGTTCTCAAACCGGAATTTAATACAAATTATTTACATTGATGTTGATTTCGATTGTACGAAGAATGTTATACTGAGGGTGAAAATGGTACTCCAACTGCTTTTAAAATGTTCGATTGAAAGAAAAAAATATCACAAGGGTAATATTTTGCTACACCCAGGGCAGTTTTCTCTACTCCAGGTTTTTTGAACGAGTAACCCATTTTTTCTTGTTGGCATGAAAAAAATGATGAACAAATATATTGTTTTGACATTTAAAAGTGGTGTAGTTCATTTCTGTTCCATTGATACAAAATGAGGGTACTATTTTAAGAGTAGGAAAATATCAATCGAAATCAACATTAATAATTTATTACACGCCAGACCGCCACCAGATAAGTGTTGTGCCTGTTTTTTACATTACGTAAAATACGTTTTTTACGTGTAAAATACGTATTTTACACATAATAATTTTTTATAAAATGTAAAATACAAAAAATATTCGTAACTAATTCAAAACTCTTTGTTTTTCTTAAAAAAAAAAAAAAAATAGCTAAGAAAAACAAACCATATTTTCTTTGAAAAAAAAATGTTTTATGTTTTCCAGCAAATATTTTACTTTTAATTATAATTAATAAATTAGAAGTAATATAAATAAATTCAAAAATTATTTTTAATCCAATTCTCATTTTACATCATATATCCAAATTTCTTCATATACTATACGTAAGAATTGAGATTTTTGAATTAGTTACGAATATTTTACGCAGTGTTCCTCACAGTATATTGCGTTTGCGAAGTGTATATTTGGATAACGACTTCTGTAGTTATGCTTATGCCCAATAATTGTATATTACTTTAACTTAGCATCTTTTATTAATATAGTTTTTATCGAATAAAATTAAATGTATTAATGTGATACAAATTTACTTTTATCAATACAAACGGTTAACGCAATAAAGGAAGGAAATCATCGCATCGCAATTTGAATGGCAAGATATGGATAAAATTAAATTTTACCTCGGAATAGAAATCATCAAGGACGCGATAAACATTTATCATTTGTGTCAACCAAAATACATTCAAAGAGGGCGAGTGTTTCAATATTAGCGCAACGAGTGGAAGAACCACATCAACAAGATTGGAATGAATTGAAACGGGTGTTGAAATATCTAAAGGGCACTGCGAATGTAAAATTGCCATTAAGCAGTGATAACGATTCGGACAAATTTTTCTACGGAAAACCATTACCAGCAAAGCCGCATATCATGCTAAGCGAGCGATGCGGGTTAAATTCTATTAAACAAATAATTAGAACTAGGAGGAGAGTTTTGAGATAAGTTATTTGGACATTTTAAATTATTTGTTGACAATTCAAAATCAATTGAAGTGAAGTAGACGGGTGTGTAACGAAATCTCGGTTTGTCAAATCCCGGCTTGTCAAAATCCCGTTTTTTTTATAAATCGCGGTTTTAAAAATCCCGGTTTTGTATAAAAAAAAATCCTGATTTTTAGGAAATCCCGGTTTGAATTTTTAAAATTTCACATGTGAGAAAATGGGACTCTGGACAAAATTCAAAAATGAGTTTGCGATAAAGTTCTAGAAAATGGGTAATAGGGATGGAATTTGGCCATTTCTTAACAGATTTTGTTGAAATTCGATACGTGTGATGGAAATGGAATTCTAAAATGATTTTTCGATAAAGCGGTCAATAGAGATGGAACTTGGCCATTTTAAACCGATTTTGTTGAAATTTTACAAGTGCGATGGAAATAGATTTCTAAAATAATTTTTAGATAAAGTTCTGAAATATGGCCATCGCTATGGAACAAGGCCATTTTTTAACCGATTTAGTTGAAATTCGACATGTGAGTTCTAAGTGGGATTCAAAAAATGAGTGTTTGATAAAGCTGTGGAATATGGTCAATTGAGATGTAATTTGGCCATTTGTTAACCGATTATGTTTAAGTTTGGCGCGATATAAATGGGATTATTAATTGATTTTTTGATAAATCTCTGCATATCTGGACAAAAAGGGTGATATATTTCAGAACTTAGTCAAAAAATTAGAATCTTATTTAGATAACACATGTCGAGTTTTATCATAATCTGTCAAGAAATCTAATCTTTATATTCTAGTGTTTTAACAAAAAATTATTTTAGAAACCCATTTAGACCCTACTTGTATAGTTTTAACATACTCAGTAAAGAAATGGTCAAGTTCCATCCCTATCGACCGTATTCTGGAACTGTATCAAAAAATCAGTTTTGAATTCGAATCATTCACTTAGAATAAAACTAGCAAAACTGCACCGTTATTCCCGACATGTGTTTGAACCCCTCACTCCTGGAATTTTTTTTCTAAAGGCCCTCGGAGGGCTAAACGAAGGGCGAAGAGTCATGCGACTTCCCGCGTGCCTGCGAGAGTTATTGAAGTCTATACAATTTGGTATGATATCAAAGGGCCGAATGTCGAAGAACCGAATGTCGAAGGGCAAAATTACGAAGGGCCGAATGTATCGAAGGGCCGATTGTCTCGAAGGGCCAAATGTGTCAAAGGGGTTACTTTTTGCTTTTGGAACTACTTTTGTTTTAAGGAATATTTCGTATTTTTTTTTATTAAAATATTAATGAATTTGCTTGATAAAATTTTCCTTCACCAAAATGTATGACTGACTGGATACGTGGAATTTTGACATTCGGCTTAAATATACTACGCATTTATATATAAATGACAAATATAGGCCCAGTTATACCAGTTTGATTTTTAGGGCTCGCAGGAACAGTCAAATAGTCAGCCCAAATTTTCTGCATCTTAAGGCAATCTGTTTTTCCAAAATCTGTACAAATTGATCATCAAAATCGATGTCAAAGCAATTTTTTTTTTCAAATTGTTTGTAAACCAGCAAAACCTTATTCTGCTTATTAAAACCCTAACGGTTGATTTATATTATCCGTTCCATTCAGTTCTTACACATATCGTGTCACACATCATCAATACGTTTCAGACATTTTCCTCGTATGCTTATTGCTTATCGTATCAGGTAAGACATCTTATTTTTATAATAAAATATTATGGCCGACCGGCCCGAATTAATAAAAAACATTTTTTTTCAAAATCAAGACTTTAGAACTAGAAGAAAAGAAAACCGGGATTTTGAAAACCGAGATTTCGTAGTACACCTGAAGTAAACGTTTTGTCTGGCGAGAGACCTATGTGGTCTCTCGCAAGACAAAAGTATTTTGGTTCTTTTATTTTTATCCGCTACGGTAGTTTGCTTTGTTCCACGTTTTAAGTACTGTATTTTGCTAAGTGATTCACATAAACACTTCCTGCACATACATCAGCATTTGAAGAGTTCATTTTGAAAGGTTAAATCGCTGGAAGCGGTTGGTAGACAGTAGAACCAAGTTGTTGATGAATAAAATCTAGCATTGCATCAGTGGACACAAATTCAATCTAAATTTTAAAACCTTTAAATCTCTCAACCTCATCAAGCAAGCTGTCCTCGAATATGAAATAGTACGTATGAAACCCGATATAATTACAGAAGGTATGTAAATCAGTCGAGCACCTTGTGTATGGTGTCCTCTTGTTGCACACCGAATTGTTTATAATTTTTTTTAAACGATGACATTTATAGATATTCCTATTAGATATTTATAGAATTCTATGTATAATCGTATAGAATCATGGTGCGATGGGTCAATGCTGACCAGTTAATGCTGAGCTTCTGCTACGCTTGTGGTGTGGAAAATTTTGATTTATTATTTTTACATAAACTACGTGCAAGTCTCTATCTTCAATGAAAGCTTAATTACTGTACTATAAAATGCCCTTTAATTATTATCGATTTAATAATGTCATTTCGTTTGCCTGTTGTAAACTATATAAATTAATTACGACTATTGATGAAAAGTGTATAAAATAATTTCTATAATCGCTATAAATAAACAATTTGAAAAATTAGAAACGAAAAGCTCTATGTACGTATGCCACACACCGCACCATCCAGCTGTATTATAGGTATAGCACTCATTCTAGTTTCAATCGATTTCATTTTTCCAATAAATATAAATTGACTCCATTCTTTTCAAATTTCCATTCCACACTCGACACGCAGACATTGTGGAAATTGTTTTTCATTTTATTTTGTTTATAAATAGGTGAGCGAAAATATACAAAACGCGGACGAGTCCTTTATATTGGCCACGCCTTTTACTAGCTTTTTCCATTAGAGCCATGGGAATTTTTAGTACTTCGGCTTTGTTTTGTTCAATTACACATTTTAGATTGAAGTTTTATGATAGCGTGATATATTGTGTAAATTTAATAACACACACCGTATACATATGATGCGGCATGCGTGCTACTATTTGGAAGTATATAGTTGTAACGATGACCATTTTATACTTTATTTCAAGTTTCAAAAAACAAAACTAACTGTATACTCGTATTATACTGGATGCTGTATTAAAAATTTAAATACGTATTCATAAGAAATATCAGTAGCATCTTGAATATTATGTGTTGGTAACAGATTTTTTATGTCGTTCTTGATTCTGCACTACACCAGCTACACAATACGCATAAAATTACGGATACAGTAACATAAAATTTGCATATTTGTTGACGAGCGTTGCGTCATCTTCTTAGATTTTTTTACGGATGAGAGAAGCACGAAATTTAATTACAATCATTTTACGCTTCCTTGCCCTACTGATGATTAAATCTTGTGATGTACCTATGCATATATAGGGCAGGACAAAATAGTATCGAGTTTTCAACCTTTCTCGAATGAGAGCAAACTAAACGTGTATGCGTTGAATAAAACTCTTATCCTAAATAGCATTAGTTTTACGCGTTTTTACCCCCACTAGTAAGTTTATTAGGGTACAAATAAATCTTGAGGTTTTATTTATAACTTCGAAGCTTTATTCAGAGAAATTGGTACAATGTATTGTCAATCGTTAGCTACGTCTTTTTCCCATCTTTCAGACAGCATACGAATTCCACATAGAAAAATTGCTTGTGTTAAGCAGTCGTAAGCAGTGAAGTGCTATAGTGTCCGAGCATTGTCGTGCTGAAAGATCATTTTATCTTGTCTTTTGGCATATTGTGGGCGTTTGTGCTTCAATGCTCAGCTTAATTGCATCAATTGTTGTTGATAACGTACTCCAGTTATGGTTTCGTTGGACTGAAGTAGCGCATAACAGATCATTCAGAACTGACCCCACCAGATGCATAGCATTAGCTTCTTGCCATAAATAATCGGTTTGACTGCTGATGCACGACCGGGCTTACCCCACTATTTTGTGCGCCGTCACGATTCGATACAAAATTCCTGCCGATTTTACCTTTGGAGCAGTTGTTCGCACGTGAAAAAACGGCGTTTGACATCTCTTGGCTTGAGTTCATACGGAACCCAATTTCCTTGTTTTTGCACCATACCGATTGTCTTGAGACGGTTTAATAATTTTTTGAGTCACTCCCAAAATTTCAGCCATCTCCTCTTCAGTTTGGCATGAATCATGGTCCAATAACGCCGTCAACTCAGCGTCCTCAAAGTTTAGTGACCTCCCTTTTGTTACTACAGGTCGATTCTGGCTTTCCTATAGGAAAAACGAATTAGGGAAAATATTTTCATAGTAATTTTGTGACAAAAGTTTTTTTTCTGGCATACTATGTTAAATAGTTGGTGTAATTTTATTCAAAAACAAAATTAATTTGGGAACATTTTTCCTATTATTCCTAATTATAAAAATTTTGACCAAACATGATTTTTCAGTAGGCCAGAAAACGATATTTTTGACAAAAACGGTAAAATGTAAATATTTTTCTTAATTCCTTTTCCTATAGGAAAACTAGAATAGACTTGCAGATGTCAAAATCGTCAGCAATCGATGTCAATCAACTGCAATTTTCTTCAAATTATTGTAAAACAGAAAAAACTGCACTTCCCGCAAATTGCATTTTGATGACACAACGGTTGACATGGTTAGAACACAAAAAAATATGTTGCTTACACTTAAACGAAATTACACATACTGATTTTTAGAGGAAAATGAAAACGCTTTAGCATGAATATAGTTACAAAATGGTTGCGATTTAATATTAGTTACGCCATCTTTTGTAAATCCCTCAAAACTTATTTGTACGCACAATACAATGGAAGACTAGGTTAAGTGGCATATGATAATTTTTTAACAAAAATTTCTAAATTTTAGCGATAATTAACCTCTGGGTAAAATTGTGTATGAAATTAAATTAAACTTTACTCGAGGATTGGCAGTAGCTTCATTAAAGGAAAAGTTAAAAATAAATACGGCAGAAAATTCATAACTCTAATTTATTTGAATTTTTGAGTCATAGATATAAAATTTGTAAGAATCACTACAATCAGTTTCAAATGGATGTCGATTATTGATTTGAAAAAATCAGTCTTCTCATCAGGTCGCGACGACTGATGTTGCACCAATGTAGGGAACAATCACAATAAAACCATTACAATGGTTATTACAATTTTGGGAAGCGCATGGGAACAATATAAAAATATAACTATAATAATTAGTGTGTTCCGGTGCACAAGTCCTCACATCCGGTGATGAAGTCCTCAATCATAAAGAACGATTCATTTTACCATAGATCGTCGAATTCAAGCTAACCAACGTAGTAGCTCTTGACCAGCTTCGAAGTCCGTAGGAGTCTGTCGAAAAATTGATCGTGGAGGAGTGGCTGTCTCGCTCGATAATAAATGTTGATTTTGACTTTTCAAAATTCCAACGGGTCAGGATCAGGTATTCGACCTTGGTTTTTGTTTTGAAGTAGTCGCACAAGACCATTCTATGTACACTATAAATGACCTTGCTAAGCACCTGCTTAACCTTTCCTTCAATCCACTTCGTACCCGATGAGAAGTTTCGCACGAAAATAGTGAAAACTGTGTATTAGTTCATTAAATTAGAATATTGTTATTTTAATTGACCGGCTAACATGCCATGATCGAAACGTGAACTGAACGACAATCAATGTTCGAGAACAATCGATGCTGAGAGGACTGATAAAATGTATTGTTATTCGAAATAAGAGAGGCGGATGAAAAATTAGTGTGTTCCAATGCACAAACACAACACATACAGTGACTCACAGCTTATTTGATCTAGTCGCATTTTATGAACATAATTGTAAATATCTCGCGATGTCTTAATTTGTTTAAAAAAAGTAAATGTAGTATGAAAGCTACATTTACTTTTATTACAAAACAGCTTTCATATTACATTTAGTTTTTTTAAACCAAATAAGACATCGCGAGATATTTACAATTCTGTTCATAAAATGCGACTGTGAGTCACTGTATATATCGGCGTAATTGTCGATTCCGCAAATACGATGCTAAATTCATTATTGAAAGTTCCAAATTAGTATTCTAAAGCAGGCAGATTCTTATCGTTTGAAGAATTTCATGGGATTAATAGCTCAACAATTGAGCGATGTATTCCAGTGGTTTGCGGATTTTAATAACTGGAATAATGGAATTTACGTATTTTTGTGTCTGTAGGGCCTACTCTGAAGCACTATAGTTAGTTATAATTTCAACCACTAGAACTATTATATGAACTTTGAATATCTAATAATTGCTTTATGTAAATAGACAAAATAATAAAAGATTTCTTTTTAGAACATAAAATTATAAAACAAAACCTGTATAATTTATAATAAGATATTAAGTATGGAAATAAGCAGTAGTAGATTTAAAACAAAATACTGTAAACCCTTTTGGTAATTGTTTTGGTTCACTTTTTGCTGAGAATAGACCTCTATGTTAATGCTATTAATAATCATTCCAAACTTAAACGAGCACAAAAGTTAACCACAATTAAAAAGTTTGTCGGCAATATATAATATTTTACAACAATTGAAAAGTTTGAGGCGAGGCAGCTGGATTAATCCGGGGTATTAACACAACGGATAGCAATTACGGCGAAGCTTGAATCCTACATTTGCGGATTTTTTGGAATTTTGGAATATTTTTTGTAACACGCAGGAATCGTGTAGCATTCAAGAAAATCCTATCAATAAAACTCAAGCGATGAAATCATGTTTGGTGGAAACATCGATAACACCGGATCGAAAATTAATGTGTTATGCGTGCAAAGGTGATCATTTAATTTTCAAATGCCCAAGGTTTCGAAATAATGATTTAGAAGCCCGTCTCGCGTTAGTTAATGAACAGCAATTATGTAACAATTGTTTGAGGAAAGGACATTTTGTAGCGATCTGTCTTTCTAAAACTTCGTATTTAATATGTCGAGGAAGACACCATTCTTTATTACACCCACAAGGCACTGCTAGCTCATATAAATAATCGGCTGCAAATACAATTCATGTCGAGAATTGTAGTTCTGAAGTTAACGAGATCTGAAGTTAAACAAGCGCCATCACCATTATCTAAATCCAGTAATACACATTTGGCAGTGAATTCTAATCAGACACAACTATTAAATCAGCTTGTAACTGACGAAAACCCAAATGTATTCCAGAATCTGCACAATTCTACCGACGGCGATGGTGAAAGTAAAATCGTGGAATAGTGAAATGATACCAGCTCGAGCCTTCTTGATTCAGGTTAACAATGTCCATTCGTTCGGGAGTCATTAATAAACCGTCTAGGCTTACCTCGAAATAAGGCCAACCTATGGTGGACGGATCCAATCTGGATTCAGCAGCATATTTCCATATATGCCATGCCAAACGCTACAAACTAAACTGTTTAATCCTTCCAATTTAAAAGTGGTTAATACGCTAATTTGTACCAATCATTCGACATCACGGTCGATAAACTCATAGATGCATGCCCATCATATCTAAAGGTTAAGCGTAGTTTGGTGTACATGTTACGATTCTGCCGAAGATCTAGAGAAGAAAAATTAGCTATTAAAGGACCACTACAAATCAACGAACTACATTATGCCGAGATAATAATTTTTCGTGCAATGCAATATCAACAATTCCACGATGAATTATCAAACATTCGAAACACTACCTGGGCTACCAGTTAGTCCGAAATCGAAGGTTAATCAATTATATGTTTTCATATCTACGGGTGGCCTACTTAGAGTAGATGGTGGACTAAGAAATTCCTGTTTAAATTATTCAACACGTCATCCAATTATCCTATCACGAAGGCATCCTATCAATGTGTTAACTATTAAAGAAAATCACCATTCCTTGTTACTTGGAGGCACATCATTAGTGCTAAATACGCTTCGTTTAAAGTACTGGATGATAGATGCCAGAAACAATATTAAAGGTTACATTAAAAACTGCACGAGATGTATTCGATTTCGTTCAACTACGAGATGTCCGCAGATGGGAGATTTATCGGCAGAACGGGACTCGCAACACAGACCTTTTTTAATACTTGGTTTAGACTACGCTGCCTTCATAAACATAAAAAATAGTAAACTAAGAACGACTTCGTTATCTAAAGAGTATATCGCCGTGTTTGTTTGCCTAGCAGTTAAAGCGGTCCATCTGGAGGTCGTTAGTAACCTGGATACCAAATCATTTCTTGCCGCATTACGGAGATTCATAGCTAGACGTGGGTTTCCAGCTCTCATTTGGTGTGATAACGGGTCAAATTTTGTGGCTGCCAATTCTGAACTAAAAGTGTTAAAAAGGCAACTCATACAACAACAAAATTCTAATAATGTTCGTGATTTTTGTTTGCCGAGCAACATTCAGTTTCGTTTTAGCTCGCCAAGTGCGGTTCACACTTCAGAGGTCTGTGGGAGTCTACAGTGAAATCAGTTAAACATCACTTACGGAGAGTAGCGGGAAGTACTAATTTCACTTTTGAAGAGCTCAGCACTTTAATGGCACAGATTGAAGCAATACTTAATTCTCGGCCACTCCGTCAACTTCATGATGATTCAGATGAACTAATTGGTTAGGTATTGATTAGAACATAAAATTATAAAACAAAACCAGTAAAATTTATAATAAGATATTAAGTATGGAAACAAGCAGAAGCAGATTTAAAACAAAATACTGTAAACCACTATGATAATTGTTTTGATTCACTTTTTGCCACACTTTAATTCTTTCGTCGTGATTATATGGTTTCAAAAAATCAATCGAAGTCCACATTTGATTTCTTTGCGCATTTCTTTTTTTATGTATGTGCGTAAAATTATGTTTTTTGATTTATTCGTATAGAAAAAAATATTTATTATTTGTTGCGAAAATTGCTTCCTTGGTTGAAAAATATATTTTTTGCACTCGAAGCAAACATTAAACTCAAATTAACTTAAAAACGACTAAAAATGAGGTGTCCTTGAAATATTTGCGAGAATCAGTTGAATCAAAAAGAAAATATTGCTGAAAAAAGAGGTTTTGATTTTTAAAAACTTATTTTAGCACTTCTGTTAAAGTGTAAATATATTTAATGTCAATTAATTAATAATTATTGTAAGTTTTTAAAAATCAAAACCTTTTTAAAAAATATGATGTTAAAAGTTACCATAACTTTAAAAGTTATAAAAAAAATCGTGAACAATTTTAGTAAGTTATAAAAATTATTAAAAAGTTATAAAAAAATAATAACACTGTGCTAGTTGAAAAATGTGACAAGCTGGGCACCCAGGGGGTAAACCTAATTCGAGTACGCTGAATTCAATGGTACTAGTCCCATTTCAAAGTTAGTCCCCATTTTTGAGATATCGCTTTCGACATGTTTTGTCTCTGAGTCAAAAATCTGTCAAAATATACATCATATTCACGTTGATAGCTCCTGAACCATTTAGATTTTCGTTATGCTTTTTTCAGAAAAGTTATTGCACAAGTCTAGACCAACAACTTTGCTGAACATATCAAGACTGAAAAACCACATCCACCATAATGTTTTTTTTACTTAGGTCAGGTTGGAGTAGCTGCTTCCGCACACTTAGACCAGTAGTGGCCCGTTTTATAACACAGGGACCTATTTCCCTTTTACCCGTGTTCAAAACCATTCGGAGCTCCGTACGTAGCGCAAAATATCTCGCACTCCACAGTCAGCGAGATTTGAAAGGCTGGCCATATTGTACACGCCCAAATACCTGTACCTTCTGTATGATAGTGCCGGACACGAGCATAGGAAGTTATCCAAAGTCTCTTCTTCCTTTTCGTCCATGCAACTTCTACAAAGTCATTCGTCTGTAGACTCAGCCTTTTCGCATGTTCCCCAAAAAGGCAGGGTCTTGTCAGTTTTGGCAAAAGCTTCTCACAGAAGACTCCGGCTCCTACCATGCCGTTTCGAGAAACATAGTTACACAGGTAAGGCTAAATACAACTGGAAGTCGGCATACTTAGGCCAAACAGGACGCTCATTTCAGATAAGATACAAATAACACATCACAAGTACATAAAATCAAGTTTTGCACAACACAAAAAAAACTGAAAATCATACACTAAATTCAATAAAAATGTAACCATTTTGCACAGAATCAAAAAAGGACTGAAATTAGACAGGTGAACAATTTGATTCATGAGTCATGAGACATTTGTATATTGAATTTCTCATGAGTCAAATTACGACCAAAATTTACACCCTGAAAATATACAAAAATAAAAACACCAACAATTTACTTAGCGACAAAATCAACACAAAAACTAATAAAATTTACGAACTATTATCCATAACTTAAAAATAAAGGAGGTACCAAACAGCAGCGCCTAGCTATAGTATATAAAGAGCTTCAAAATAAATTATGTAACAGTAGCAAAAAATAAACCGAAGAAGAGATTATTTTCGAAATCGATATTTCTAAAATTTAACAAATTGGCACGTAAGAACTAAAAACTCTAATATAAAATTAAGAATAAAAAGTTTTTCATCTAAATATATAAAGTGACAAAAGAACACAAAAAATAAAGTGAAAATCGGCTTGTGAAATCTGGTGAAATAAATAATATGGATAGGCGTTTTAAACTTAAGTGCTTTTGTTATGTGTGTGGAAAATTTACAATTTTGAGTAATCGCCGCAAAATAAGTGATGAAACCTCTATATCTATATCGACTATACTTTTCACAAAATATTATTAGTGCTGTAAATTGGACGCCGACCTTTGTTTGTACGGCATGCATTTTCCATCTGCATAGATGGCAAGTCACTGGAGCCGAAATGCCATTTGGTGTGACGATGATATGGATCGATCCACAAGGACATCATGCAGTTCTATGTTATGGGTGCATGAATTATATTCTCGGTACAAATTGGTACAATTACAACCAAATTGGTTCTTTGACATACACTGCAACGACACTATTAATGCTCAACTAACGCTGCCGCATTCACATGGAATTCCTGTTCCGGAAAGATCAAACCCAACTGAGGAATATTTACCAACAACATTTGAATCAGGTGAAACCGGAGAAACATTTGCATCAATATATCAACCATCAAATGACACTGCGCCATACAATCACATTGATGTTACCAACTCAAAGAATTCCATTCGTAGTTCACTCAGCACAAACACAAACGAAACTTATGCATCAATAAAAAAAATCATTGATTTGATTAAATACAATGACCATCAATGGAAAGTTTGTGCAGATTTAAAAGTGATATCTCTTTTAAGTGGTTTGTAATTGGGTTACACTAAAAACATGTGTTTTATGTGCTTATGGGATACACGTTTTAAAGGCGACCAATACAACGAACGGAACTGGGCTTTACGTGAGAACATTAGATTGCGATACGACAGCATCGTTGAGGCTCCACGTGTGCCAATTAAAAAAATATTGCTACCACCACTTCATATCAAGCTTGGAGTAGTTAAAAATTTTATAAAAGCGCTGAATCCAGATGGAAATGCGTTCGTCGAATTGCGTCGCATTTTTCCACGGTTAAGTGGAATGAAAATAAAAAAAGGTTGGTGTTTACATCTATTCGAATGTAAGTTTTTGTCAAATGAAATTTCATCTTGCATCTTATTTTTTATTACAGGAATACTTAATGGACCAGATATTCTTCGTCTGATAAAAGATGATGCATTTGAAAATGCTTTCAGTAAACGAGAGCTTGTGGCATGGAAATGTGTAAAAGACTTTATTAAGAATGTTCTCAGAATTAATCGATCAGATGATTGGCGCAGATATATTGAAAATATGCTGACCGCTTTTCATAATATAAACGTTAGAATGCCATTTACAAAAAATACATTTTTTGCATTGTCATGTGGAAAAAGTCACCGAACAATCACACAACAACGCCGAACAACAACCAGCCGAATCCGATGAGCACGACGAGCGTTTTTACCAAGTGACGGCAAGATTCGAACATTGGTACAGCGGCAAAAAATTGGATGCACTCTTGGGTGAGATTTGTTGGAATTTGCAAGAGGAAGAAGGACCCGAAGACGACACGAACGAATCCGAAAAAAAATATTAACTTTTTAGGAAAAAATTAAGAAAAATCACAATACATAAAATCAACTGAATCAATTTAATTTTCTTTTAAATAGTTTCTATTGTATCTATATTTGTCGATAAGATGTTTATTCGATCGATTTAAATTCAATGAATGGACAGAAAATGATAAAAAACATGTTTTTCGTCGAAATGAAAAGCAAAAAAAAAAAAAAATAACAAAAAAATGTGAATGTAGATGTCGTTTTTCGGCCTTGATATGTTCGACAAAGTTGTTTGTCTTGGCTTGCGCAACAACTTTGTTGAGGAAAGCATAACGAAAATCTTAATGGTTCAGGAGCTATCAACGTGAATATGAGTGTATATTTCAATAAATCTTTGACTCACAGCCAAAACATGTCGAAAGCGATATCTCAAAAATGGGGACTAACTTTGAAATGGGAGTAGCACCATTGAATTCAGCGTACTCGAATTAGGTTTACCCCCTGGGCGCCCAGCTTGTCACAAAAAAAAGTTTGCGATTCAAGCACAGTGTAATTCTTATATGTACATCAGGTATTTATTTCTAATTTGAAATAAGATGGACTTCCCTCCCTTTGGAGCTTGGTATTATTTTTTCTAATTTGTATAGTACCCCACTCACTTTACCGGAGGTTGAATTTTCAATGAATTATAAACATTATAAAAAATGTTATTAAAAGTTATAATACATGTTGTAAATTGTTAAATTTTCCTTTTTCATTCTAACTAATTCTATCTAATTCTTCTTTAATACTCCAGAATAAGCGCGACGTTATCATGTACACAGATTTTAAAACCTCTACGTTACCGTTCTCGCCCTTGTATCTGTTCCATATGAACCCTCCATGGAAGTAGTGCTTCCAATGCATGCTTGCAGCATGGCATGTACTAATAATAATAAGTGTCTAAAAGAACAAAACTCTGGTCCCGGAATACATGATAAGAAAATAAATAACTCTTTATATTTATTGTTTATTAAAACAGTTCTATAATGAAATGTTTATTTTGAAAATCTGCTAATAATGTTGCGGCTGGAAAAATTTACCATGATCAAATTGGACGTACGATGATGAACTGATAAAATCTGGTTCATGAACAATTCAAAAATGTCACGTGCGATGAAAATAGTTAAAACTTTGTTCATAAATATTTCCGAAAATGACATGTACGAAATTAAATCTTTTAAAATCGGACGTCGTACGTCCCCCGCCACCCCAACCAAATTTGAGATTTAAATTTCTTAATATTTCATCGCGGGTTATTAACGCTGTTTGTGACGCACATCGATAGGTGTGCAGATAATCTTATTAGAATTTTTATTTTATTTGGAATGCTGTTGGAATCTATTTGCATATTAAACATATACCGTATCGCATGATGCTTCTTTAAACTTTTGAAATCTAATTAATATTCGTTGTTTACTTTGTTGCAGTCTAATTTGCATACCAAAATGGGCCATGTATTTTTATGTATTTCGTGACGCATCTATATGACCTTTTGAAGGTCCGTAAATTTAATCTTAAAATTTGTATGTAAGGTTTAGTATGTTTTAACCTTTTCACCCAATTGATCCTTTTGATCCTTATTGAGCCTTTGACCCTTGCGTCTTTTACCCTTAGACCGTACGGCACTTTGACCCTTTATCCCTTGTCGCCATTTATAGAGCCCAGTTACCATCATTCCACCGAGGTAAATCCTATATATTTAGCGTTGTTATCTTAGTTTAATTGATTCGTTTAAGTATTTTGCATCCCTTAACAACTCTCATAAACTTTCAAATATTATTTCGGGTTTAGCCAAACAACAACAATGAAGGATAATTATTTTTTTTTAGATAAGCAGATTAACCGAAAAAGAAAATCAAATTTAAAATTAATTTTCGAATCCGGCTGATACACAGGTACCATATATTTGCAACGATGCCTTGGGGGTAAGACGAGATTCAATAAAAATTCACGTGCCTAACATATTAAATATCAATAGTCGTATAATCTATAAGTATAATTGCAATTCTCCAAGGTAACTGAATAAAATAGGATCATGTTCGGAAAAACTTTGCAGTCATATAACCGAACCAAAAAAAAAAAATCATTATCATTACATTATGTGATACAGCAACGCAAAAAAAAAAATCGGAAGCATTTTAAGATTATCCTTATTATTATTATTATTAGGATTCTTAATAAGAGTAAGGTATATTAAAAATTAATGTAACTTTTTAACAAAATATATTTCGAGAAGGTATACACTGATACAACAGTTGCCTTAAATATAAAACCTATTCAAAATAATTTAATTAGAAATTTTGTGTCTAAACATTACGCTTCCTATCCACTTTAATGGGTATATCGACTTACCCAGAGTGGAATATCGATTAATTAATGAGATTGGAATCAATTTTTTCTGCGATATACGAGAATATGATTGAATATTGTGTGTGGCTTCCTTTGGTCGTTGACTTCGCAGATCAATGTCAATATAAATTTATAATCCTTATGTTAGTTCAAACAGTGTAAATTATGAAGATACATTACGCTACGCCAATAGGAGGGGAATGAACTTATCGTATAGGTAAATTACATTAACTTGGTAAATAGGGTAATTTGGTAAATGTTGTTAAAATGCAACCGATTGCAAAATCAGAAGAATTTTTATTATTGTCTGTATGAGATAAACCAAATGCGGTGTAATTTATCCGGCGCAATCGTATCGCGACACCTATAGTTGGAATTGTTTGGAAGTTTTATCTTTAACAGGTTTTTTTGATTGAATGTTATTTTCGTTTAAACCGCAAACTATTTGGTTGTAATATTCGAAAATTTCTTTATTAATTTCTGAATCACCAAAGTCAGCAAATGGTACGATGAACTTTGTATGACGAATTTGAGATTCGATAAATGATTTTAGTCATGAACGTTGTTTTGTATGATGAAACTAATTTCTAAAACGGATATTGACAGATCTCGTGGAATATGATTTTTTTTTTTTTGGTAGGTAGTAAATACATATAGTCGGTTACATATAGTAAATTTTTTTTCCCACGTGTCCATACCCGGGACCGTTTAACACATTTCTTCAGGCATGGATTTTCTTTCCTCTATGGATTGAGGTCTACATTTCGTCGGGCAGCCGATCCAAATCCCTCTTCTTTTATCGAAGTATGTCCTGCACATGTTGTGTGTTAGCTGGTTCCTTTTTTCTGCTCCTACCAGGATATTATCAATGATAGTATCGCTGGACATGGTTGCAACTCCAGTTGCGTCCTCACTGTTTCCCATTTTTTGCATGCCATAAATGTGTGATCGGCATTATCTATGACTCCGTCGTGACAATATATGCACTCAGCGGAGGCTGACTTACCCATTTTATGCAAATAGGAACTAAAATACCCGTGCCCGCTAAAGAACTGGGTTAGGTAGTAGTGCGTTTCACGGGATTAGCTTAGCGGCCCAGCGCCCTCTTGGTCCATGATTCCTCCCACTTACGGAGAGTGCGTAATCTTTCCTCGCTTTTAATTTCCCTCCACGAACCTTCGAACTTTCTTCTAAATATCGCTTGTCGTTCCTTAGCGAGGAGCTCGATCGGGATCACACCAGCAATTACCAGGATTGCGGGTTCCGATACTGTTCTATATGCCGACGCAATTCTGATGGCTGCCCTACGTTGCACTTGGGCTACTCGCTTGCGGTACATTTCCTTGGTCATCGCTTCTGCCCAGATTTCCGCACCGTACAACAGGATAGAATTGAATGTTGACATCAGCAGACGAAGCTTACACGCTCTGGGTCCGCTCGTATTTGCCAATCGCCTGCTTATAAGGATGCAGTAGGTTTGGCTGCTTTGTCGGCGGCGTATTTCAATTGCTCCCAGAAGTTTAGCTTTCCGTCCAGCCAGATTCCCAGGTATTGCACAGCTTGCCTGTCTGCTAGTGATTTCTTCTGTGCCGACTTTGAGTGGGATTGTTCTTTCCATCCTTCTTTGCGTAAGTATGATTATTTCAGTCTTGTGGAGTGCTAGAGCAAGATTATGCTCGGACATCCACTTATTTATTACACGTATTACCTGGTTCAGTTTGATCTGCGCTCCCACAATGTCACGGGCTGCGACAAGTGCTGCCGTAGGCGTCGTCTGCGTAGGCAACCAATGATGGCATAGATTCCCGAAGTAGCCCATCATATGCTGCGTTCCAGAGGACAGGCCCCAGAACAGATCCTTGCGCCATTCCTGCTGTTACCTTTATTCTCCGACTACCTTCTGTGGTGTGGTATAATAGTACGCGCTGTCGAAAACAGTCCTCCATTATCCACATTAGGTAGGGTGATATCCGAAAGTCGTGTTTCAAAGCATACAGCATGTCGCTCCATTTTGCAGAGTTAAACGCATTTTTTACATCCAGAGTCACCAGCAGGACAATACGTCTGGAGTGATGATTTCTACTCTCTGCTATTTTTAACGCCTCTACGACCTCCATTATGACATCCATTGTGAAGAGCTCCGTTTTAAATCCGAATTGCTTGGGAGATAAATCTCCACCTCTTGCGATTTCCGCTAATAATCTCGGATAAGATAAGATAGGTCTATTCCTCCTTTTCCTTTGTTGACGAGTACCAGGCGCGCAACAGGCCGTTGAACATATTTAACAACATGTCAGAGTTTTGCATGTGAACAGATTTTAATACCTCGGCCGGTATTCCGTCAGGGTCTGGGGCTTTCCTATTCTTCATATTTTTAATGGCCGCTTCTAGCTCGATAATAGTGGCACCTCGGCTATGCTTTCTGTTTGTTCTTCAGCTCATTCCGGGTGACTTGGCAACAGGGCTTTGACTATTAACTCCATCGTTTGGACATCCACGATAGCACTTGGCTTATGAGTTCCGAGTTTTTTCACCACTATCTTATATCCAAGGCCCCAGGGATCAAGCTCAACGTCGTCGATTAATTTTCTCCAGCAGCAAGCCTTACTACAGTTGATGGCGTGTCGTAAATGCCTTCTTCTCTCCTTATGTTCCAGGGATCGCAAAACTGCCTCATCAGTGGTCCTCGCTCGGTGCATGGCTCGCCTTGCGCGTAGGCATATTTTCCTAAGTTCTGATATCTCTGCTGTCCACCAAAAAAACTGCTCTTTTATTGTGTCTCGGCTGCCCTTTAGGCATAGAAGAGTTGCACGCTTTTTTGATTGTTTCCATGGTGTTCTTTACGAGCAGTTCCACCTCCTCTCTTCCATTTCCGCTAGTGTGTCGCAGCCTATATGCATTTCTGGTCAAGTTATTTGCGAAAGCCTCCGCATTCATGGCTTCCACTTTAATCGAATTATCCTCAATCTGAAAAGTGATATACTGATGGTCGCTGGCCGTGTAGTCCTCTAGAACTCTCCAGCCTTGGATTTTTGGGACTAGGCGTTACGTCGCGAAAGTTACATCCGGGATAGTCTCTGTGTACCCCGGGCGGCGGAATGTAGTTGTGTTTCCGACGTTTAGCACAAGGATTCATGTTCTGGAGGCCATTGGCCGTTGATCTTTTCGCGAAAATCTGCTATACATTCGTTCGGTGAGAAGTAGCAGCTGAAGAAGTATATATTCTTCCACTTGACCCATACAAATCCGTGATCTGCCTCGTGCTCAATATGATAAATGATAAAGCAAAGGTAATATAACATCTATATATAAAAAAAAGTTGGATTAGTTACACCATTTATTACTCAAGAACGGCTGGACCGATTTTTAAGATCTTTGTTTTGTTGGATATGTCTCCGCCTCGAATAGCATAATAACTATTAAAACATCGGAAATTCACGAAAAAAAAATTATGAAGAAAATCCATTTTCTCCTACGTTTTGTATTGAGCGGTTTTTTTTAATGTTATCTAGAGAACGGATTACCTGATTTCGATGAAATGTTTTTTTGTTCGTCTCGGCCTTGAGAAGTTTCCTCACGCATAAATAAAGTGTGAAAAAGACCAAACATATATATTTGTCTATATTCATCTCTCTTCAACTGCGTCCCCGCTTGAAAAAAACTATTTTATATGAGAATTTGTGGTTGTTTTCATTTGCTTCAGGTCGAAATATTCCATTCCTCTGTTGCATATCACGTGTGCCGCGATTTAACAGCATTGTTTTCGGTTATTACATTTAAATTCGATTCAATTAATTCTTTTCAAACGGTTTATTTTTGAAATTCATCAGCGAAAAGTGATTTCTTAGAGGTAACTTTCAGTTAATGTTACACTGCGTGTTTGATTTTCCAGGCGGATTCGTTCGTAATTCTGTGGAATTCTATTTTTGATCGTGATTTTCAAACGGTAAGTTGCCTTCGAAACAGATACAACGGATGTTTCAAATGACTTCATGTGGTGCAGACATTATCGAAGAACGCGGATTCAATCCAACATTCAAGGTCATTTCTTCTCGAGAGAGTAACCGTTCATTTTCTTTTGGTGATTATAAATCAGTAATTCTGACTTCGCCGTCGACTTTACAGATTCAAGGGCAAAGTCACCACCGAATTGGACATTTGCAACCGCTTGAAGACACACAGCATAAATTCATCAAAATTTAATTTAAGGGTAATATGAAGGACCAACTTGATCGGCGTCAAACAATCAATACGACAGTGAAAAGAGCAATTCTGCAAGATCTACAGTAACTACTTCATGAATATCATGCATTGGATCGGAAGTTCAAAACTGCGTTGGATCGCATGCCAAGTGACAACTACAAAGTCGTGATCAGAGCGGATAAACGACCCGCTGGAACACACAAACGCCAAATTAACGCTTCAACAATATATAGTCTCAATTGTGACTATTGATGAAAAGGTAGAAACGCGTGATTTTGTTTTGCTGATGTTTTGGCAAGGAGACAATGGATATCACTTCAATATCAACATGATATATTTATTGAGCGGTGAGTACCGATATCATAATTTTCAATCTGACCCTAATTTCACTAATTCCATTTCAGGTGAGGAAACTACCAAGAAGGTTAGCTCAATGAAATATTACGCATATCATTTTATGATTCGCCATAATGCTGACAAATATTTGCTGCGATTTGGTCGATTGCTTCAGCAACATTGCGTCGACATGTACGTCAAAATCGAAACGGAGCGCCTCACTTTCATTCGGTTCAACAAACCAAACTGCTTTTGGAAGAGTATATCCATTTACGCGATGCAATCAGCACCGAACGAGATACAGCTAATATTGGTCGATTGACTATTCTACCGGCGACGTACATTGGCAGCCCGCGTCATATGCACCAGATGCAATGACATATGTTCGTCATTACGGTTGTCCAAATCTATTCATCAACGTTACGTACAATCCGAAATGGATAGAAATTGTGCAGCTGCTGCTCCCCGGACAAACAACAAGTGATCGAGGACATCACCGCACGTGCCTTCAAACAACAAATTCGATCGCTGATGAACTACATTGTTAAGCATTGCGTCTTTGGGCATACTCGATGCTGGATGTCTTCGACTGAATGGCAGAAACGAGGCTTGCCGCATCCACACATTTTTATGATGTTGTAATTACGAAAATGATTCACGGTCCGTGTGGCACCATCAACTCACCGTGCATGGTCGAAGACAAGTGTTCCAAGGGCTATCCACGAAATTTAACGGTAGAGACTATTGCTGGCAACGATGCGGTTACCTACTATATCGACATCGATCATCCAATGATAACGGTAGAACTATCACGACGAAAGTGAGAAAAAACGAGTTTGTGGTCGACAACACTTGGATTGTTCCGTATTCGCCACTTCTTTCCAAAACATTTAAGGCACATTGCAACGTGGAATATTGCAATTCAGTGAAGTCCATTAAATAAATCTGCAAATATGTCACGAAAGGCAGCGATATGGCAGTTTTTGGAGTTCAAACGCCCAATACCAACAATAAAATCATGCATCGAATGTTGCTTAACATGCTGAAACACCTCCACCGACAACACCGTACACTGCTGTACTCTGAGATGCCACGTTTTTACACTTGGAACGCTTCATCGAAGAAATTTCAACGTCGGAAATAAGGCGAAGGGATTCTTGATCATCCAGATGTGCGTTCTACTGATGTTTTTGGTCGCATTTACACAGTTCATCCGAAGAATGACGAATGCTTCTACTTGCGGTTGATGCTGGTGAATGTTCGTGGACCGATATCATTTGAATCACTTCGAACTGTGAATGGTGTAAAGTGCCCAACTTTTCGTGCTACATGTCAACAGCTCAATTTGCTTGAAAACGATACACATTGGGACATGACAATCGCTGAAGCAATTGTTTCTGTATCTGCAAGTCAAATAAGCACATTATTTCCTATCATTATTTCGACATGCTTCCCATCAAATCCACGTGAACTGTGGTACAAGTGCAAAGATGAAATGTCAGAAGATATTCTACATCGAATTCAAGTCAGTTCTGGAAATCCCAATCTCGAGTTGAATAAGGAGATGCATAATCAGGCTTTGCTTTTGATCAAAGACATGTGTTTCCTCATGTGCGACAGTTTATTAGTCAAGTTAGGAATGCTGACGCCATGTCGTGGAATGAATGACGCTTCAATCGAGAATTGGAAAGTGGACATGAATACAGTCGAGATGCATTGAACCAATCAGTTCAAACGAATGTATGTTGAACCTCGAACAGAAGGAAGAATTCGACACGTTAATGAAGGCGCCCGGTGGAAGTGGGAAGACATTCCTCATGGCATTGATTTTGGAAAATTATGGAGAGAGTCGCTCTTACACCCCCAAATTCAAGTGCGGTTGAAATCATTCAATGCGGATGATTCATGAAATTTTTGAACTTATATATTTTTTCTAGAGTTATTCCATCAAATTGCGAAATTTTCTTGGACTTTTTAACAGTTTTTACAAATTTCACCCCCGTTAGGGGATGTTTCACCCCTAAACATCAATGATATCGGTAAGAATCTAAGTTAATGATCATAATTGAGGAGGACAAAGAACTTTCAGTCGAAAAAATCAGTATATCGATTTTGTCTCAAAATGTGTGAAACGAAATGAGTGTAACCGGAATGATATAATAGTAGCATATGTATTTGTGGTAGTTCCGTGCATATGATTGTTTTTCTGCTTATGCAAGTCACGTGTCATTCTTTTTTTGTTTATTCAATATTAACTCGATGAGTGCAAACATGAATTCAGCTAGTGTATTGAGGAACACGATTGCGCTTTTTCACACTCAAAGGGTAAACGCCATATTTTTGCGTTTTCAGGTATTTTCAATTTTTTTATAATTTCTAAAATTTATGAAATTTAAAATAAATTTACCTATAAAATTTTATTATTAGATGAAAAATTAATTTATGATAATAGAAAATATAAAATATATTGGCATGTTAAATAATGACACTCCACAGCTCGAGAGCAGACGTAATGTGCTGAGAAAAGGATGTAAGCACCATAAAAATTAAACCGATTCGCCCGGATCTCGTTATTTTGGTACTGTTCATCATACAAATGACACAAATACGAACAAAAGAAAAATAGAAATACAAAGACATAATTGTATATTATACACTGTGTACGTATTCGATTTTTTTTGCGTCACGCATTTTAAATGAGTAACTCACGAGACAAAATCGATACCCAGATGTCCTAAGCGAATTTCCAGAATCGTCTCTAGGGGTGGTTAACCCCCTGAGAAAGAGTTGTTTCGAAAAACCCTCGAACACGTCAATCTAATTTTTTTTTATGGAGCAATATAAATTTTTTCCAGAATTTTTCGCATCAATTTGGATTTTTTAGACAGTTTTTTGATTTTTCAACCCCTTCCTAGGGGTAGTTTCAACCCCTAGGTAGTACCAAAATTCTTGAAAAAATAATATATAATGTAAGTTTCTGAAATACCTATTTTAGAATAAAAAACTTGCAAATTTTTTCATGTTTTTTGAGGAAAATTATCGAAAGTCACTTTTTTACCCCCAACTTCAAGGGCGGTTTTCACCCCCTTAGAAGGGGATTGAGCACTTAAAAAAAATACGTGTCACTTATTTTCCACTCCTCTACAACATATTAAAGTTTCATCGAAATCGGAGCCGGACACTTGGAGACCCTTCCTTGTTAGTTGTGTTTATTAACATCACCGATCGTAATCGATGACGAAAATTCACTTTTGCATCCAGCCTTTGATGGGATTCGAAACCAGTACCTCCCGGTTGAAGTTCCGAAGCTTTAACCACTGCACGGTTTTCTCGCTGGATTATTATATTGAAAATTTTATTTTTTTAATTTGCAATTTTCGTTTGTTTGGCTTTGATACTCCCGCTCTCATTTGCGTAATTTCCACCTTACCCATTATAAACTCTCTCCCCAATTCCGAAATTAGTTGATAAACGCCTATATGTGATTTACCTAATACCACCTTTAGCCTTCGATGCCATCCTTTCTCAGAATTTTGTGTCCTAAGTAAGTTTGCTTGAGAATTATCCTTAACAGACGAGCAATTGAGAGAGTACTGCGGTTTCGATGGTAAAAATACCATCTTTTTTGAGGATTTCCAGATAAATCGTTTATCTCGAACCGCTTGCCGATACGTCGAGCATCAGGGTCGAATTTTCTTTTTAGTTCCTTGTTATATCATAGTACGTCTTCCGCCGGTAGAAAAGTTAAACTTTTTAGCATTCTGATCTGGAGCCTTAAATTCTTGGTATTGCCGTAATTCACAGCATAGCCTTGTTTCTGTACCTGCGTCTCCAGATGATTGCGCCCGAAGTGAAACAAGCAGCCTTTAAAAGTAGTTTCAGGGAAAAAATGTTTTAAAGCTTTAACACCTGCCTTTTCGAAATTCGATATTACGAATTTTGAGTTCAATCTTGCCAATTTTGCCATGAATAGTCAACAATTGACGCATAAACGCAGAAAATACATCAAACGTCCCGTCCATGAGCCAACATTCTGCCTCTGCCGATAATTTCAAACTCGAAGGTGTTGCTAATACTATAACAGTCTGATTTTCAAAATCCTTTACAGACAAAACAAGAGGTTCTCCTTCGATATATTGCAGCTCTTCTGGAACGTTTATATTCTTAATGATATCCGGGTAATTTATAACGGCACGTCTTATACGCGTGATTTTGTATTATTGCGCCTGGTTTGTTGTCTGCACTACATTCAATAACGCTATTTCGAATAATTTGTGACCGCCGTAGAACTGAATTTTTCGCTGTCGCTTTCAAATTTGTGTTGGCTTCGGAACTCGACATATCATATGCCGAGTGGACATGGCTATGGCTTGAAGGTCCTTTTTTAATCATAAGCTCCCCTTCAATTTCTTTCGTAACAACTCTTCCTTTGCACAAGAGTCTTTCTCTCGGCACACGCCTACTAAAACGTTTCTTTTTTATTTCCCTAATGGTACGCATAACCATTCAAAATTAATTTGGGTTTCCCCTTATTCGTCGAAATAATTTTAATTTTAAAATTATTTAAACAAACTGTTTACCACCCATACTATGTATATTATAAATTACGGGTTTAAGAAAATACTTGTAAAAACGTGGATGATGAAATTACTTAAGTAATTAAAATTACAAGCGAGAAGTAAAAATAAAATCAACACAATATAAAATTCGGTTATTCCCTGGAATAATTTTATTATCATGTGCTTCCCCGAAATGGGTTTAATGCGAAACGATATGTATGTTTTCAATTTAATTTTCATATTGTGTGCTTCCCCGTTGTACATTCGGTAAATGCCCACAAATCAAACACCGTGATTCCCCGAAAATGATTTAAAATAGGAAAAACATAAATAATTTTTCATATTGACTTTCAAAATCCTGTTTTTTGAAAACCGGGGTTTTAAAAACTAGGCTTTTCGAAAACCAGGCTATTGAAAACCGGGTATTTGAAACCAAGTTTTTGAAACCAGGCTTCTGAATATTAGGCTTACCTACCAGACCCGAGAAAACACGAAAAGTGTTTAAAAAGGACCGAGGAAAGCTCTAATTCTGAATGAACTAAACTAAATTGCTCAGTAATTCACAATAGGTGGAGTAATAACAACAAAACAAGCGTGCCTGACTATTCGAAATACTAAATTGTCGACTTTCGTGGATTTTATAAACTACGAAATATTTAAAAATAAAAAAAAGTTCACGCAAAAATTGTTGCCGGGTAAATATAAATAATATCATAACTTTTGACATTTGAAAACTAAATTGAAAAATTACCTCGCGAGGAGACTTTTCGTTTGTAACCTGGCGACGAATAGCATAAGGTCACCTCAAAAAAGCTTAGTGCATAATTTAATCAAAAAAATCGACCTGCGGCACACAGCATAAAACTAAATAAATGTGTAATGCATGAAACACAAGAGCAGAATTCTGACCTATGTCTCTATTTCTAATTTTAGTACAGTAGGCTGCGCTACGTAGAAGAAAACAAATCTAACAATCGCAACTATGTTCATGCTATTTTACTTTATTTATTTTGACGTTTTAATTTGGCCATTGCGTTTTCAATCAAAATGGAGAAATAAAAGAAAACTCTGCTTGTCAAAAAAGACGCTCATGTTGTTCCCTTGAAATTCTGACGGCAGCGCTGTCGACAGAAAATCTGCTCATGTGTTTCCACCATAAGTTTGGAATAATTTTTATTGAGTTCATGAAATTATCTTATTACACAAACTATTAAACTAGGTGTTCTTACTTATTGTAATGTTTTTTGGAGGGTCTGATAAGTAAGCCTGGTTTTGAAAAACCAGGCATTTGAAACCAGATTTTTGAAATCAGGCTTCTGAAAACCAGTCAAATAAATAAAAACACACGTTCTCCAGAAAAATTTAATTATATTTCTTGATGAGCTTTCCTCGGTCCTTTTTAAACGCTTCTTCGTTTTTATTAATCAATTATTTTCTGGTTTAGGGCAAGAAAACGAAAGTCGAATTGTACTTGTTCACATGAAATTCGAGAAAAAAGCTCATCCACATGGTTTGATTAAGACGATATTAAATCACTTTGTATAAAACTTTTTAATAACGGTTGACGTAACATATAGTTTTTAATTAAATTAACGGCAAAGTTTATTACACAAATTACTTAAGATATTTCTAAAATATAAACATCGCACAAATTTTGTTACGCGTGCAGAAAACATTACTCCCTTTTTGTAGAAAAGAATCATCAGAAAAATCAAAGATAGCAATATTATCACACCAGCTAAAAATAGTTAGACAAACCACAGAAAAACTTTTACATTTCCAGTTACATTAATAAAATACGAGATTTTGATATCAACATTATCTATTAATGTTATACACATCGCATTAAACATTTTGCAAAATTTATAAAGAAACCACATCAAAATTACAAATTATTTATTTAAGAAGGAGATTGACATCTTCGTTTTGAGGACATTTTCGTTTTGTATATCGCACGTTAAACTTGGGTTCGAATTATAAATTTGTTTATGTTGCGTGCATAGCCGTTGTCACCGCCACCCCCTATCAATCAAAATATAATACGCGGGAGTGATAAATTTTATCACCTTGCTGCGTTCTTGAATATTATATAACACGTCATATTTATCCTCCGGGCTGAAAAAGAAAAACTTTTTAACGACTTCACTCACAAAATTATAAATTGTTGTTTTATTACCCCATTCGTTCCTGTCGCATATAATCTTGCGCGTACCATTTTCTTACACAGCGTGTATCCCTCTACAATAGTTAAAAGCATTTTATTGTGCTGTGAACGCACAAAACGGCCAACGGATCAGATAAGATGGATTACGTAACTTTGTTTTGTCAACAATTTATTATTTTTGTTGTTTCATTGTTAGTTTTTTAGTTGAGTGGATTATTTCAAGATTTAGCTGGAATTATGAGTACGGGGATATTATACGGTGACATAACACGTTTCTCATCTATTTGTATGGCATACACAGTCTTGACAGTCTTATATATAAATATATTCAAGAATGATTTTTATATAATGAGCTCTCTTATGTTTGCCCGCATCCTGATAAAATCATGTTTGTGAAATTTAATTAATAAAAATAATCAAGGGCAAAAAATTGCGTGCCGAATACCGAAATCGCGTTAATAAGCAATCAAAAACAAAAATTTTGTATCAAGAAAAACCGAAAACCACCTCAAAGCATTTTAAGTTAAAATATTTATTTCAATTATAAATCATAATTAGCACGAATCAGCACAATAATATTGTCGTTAACGTATAAACACTTCCCGCAATTTCGAAAAAAATCCGAGTGAACTCGACTGTCAAATTATATATATATATATATATATATATATACTATATAGTATATAAAGTCAAAAGCCTGAGGTACTCGTATATGAAATTTATTTTTTATAAAATATTTTTGTGTTCTCAAATTGTGTTGTCACATTGTCGCGGGAAAATTTTTTTTCCACCAGCTAAAAATGTGTTGTTAACAACTTGACAATAAAAAAAAATACCATAACATTGTTTTGCAATTAACATAATGGAATTTTCTTTCGGATCCCTTTGGATCTAAAATTGTTTTTATTACATTTAAAGAGTTTATTAAATATGTGGGTTTATTACAATTTATTTTAAGAAGAATTTTTTTATTTTGGGTTTACTGTCAAATTTTGTAAAAATTCATCCCGTTTTGTTCGGCACTGCGTCTAACCTTTGATGTGGTATATTTCGAGGTGCGTCTCAAAATTCTGCACTATAAAAGAATTCATTACAATTTGAAATCGTGATTCGAAGGTTGAATAGTAGGATTCAGTAAAGGAAATAATAACGAACCAGCTGTTTAGCTGAAAGAATTTGGTTGGATTCGCAATTAACGGATAAAGAGCATCTGAAAAAATTGTATTCCAGGAATTTCAAGGCTAAAGATGAACTTCAATCTTTTTTGTTTAAATACACACAGGAAGAGAGAACAAGTAATAAGAAAAATTCGTCGAAAAATTCATCGAAAGACTGCTGATCTGTACGGTTGTGTTTTAATTAATTTGTTTTAATTTGTTAATTTATATAAATTGTTAAGCTCAATATATATATTTTGAGACATTCTTGTGTTTTAATTTGTTAATTTTATATTAATTTATTTTGAACATTCTTGTGGTGATAAACTGTTAAGTCAATCTATATTTATTTTGAGTGTATCTGTCATTGGACTATTTATTGTGATAAACTGTGTATTCCAAAATAACTGTGTGGTGTTAAACGTTTTTGTGATTACAAATGGAAAAACGATGCCATGATTGCGGTTCTACTGCTAAAGATTATTATTTTTGTTGTGTTGTGTGTGATAAATCAATCGATTTTAAATGTCTTGGCATTAAAAGCAGGACAACATTTGAGTTGATTGCCCAACTAAAAAATCTGCGCTACATTTGTGATGATTGTGATGACCTATTGAAGTCTCAAATTGGACTATTGTCAAATGTATCTAAGTCTGTCGATCTGATTAAAAACACCATGATTAATCTACAGGAAGATTTCAAGGTTATATCTTCGAATTTACATAAAATTAATAATCGTCATTTTATTGATCAATCAGTGGTACCGGTAACAAATACAATAACTCCGGTGATGACGAATGACGATCGAAGTTATAACTTAATCGATAACAGTACCAATAAAACTCATCATAATATTAGTAAATTTTCAAATACAAACAATAATAACATTAATTGTGAAGATAATTATGATAATAATAAGAATAAAATTAATGACAACGTTAATGCCGTTATTTCTGATCAAAACGAACAAGTACCTGCACACAAAAATAAACATAAACGTAAATGCAACAAAAAGAATGCTGATAACACACGTACACACCAAAGCAATAATGACGAAGGCGCTACTTTGCAAAACAAACCCATAACGTTTACAAATAAGGCTTTCCAAAATAATGGAAAGATGCAAGTTGGGAAAGATGTTATAATTGGTACAGCTACAGAGGGCATTGTTTCTATTAGAGCCATTACACCGCGAAAATGGATCTTCGTGTCCCGTTACAACCAACCGTTACTGACATTGAATTTAAAAATTTCGTAAAAAATAATCTTCGTATTGTGGATGCAAATTGCACACGTTTTGAAAAGAACGCTGGATATGTTTCATATAAGGTTGGTGTTCCTGTTGAGTGCTTTGAAGCTATAATGAAGGCCGAGGCATGGCCCGAACATCTCCTCATTAAGGAATATAACTTCAATCAGAAGACAAATTTTCGCGGAGTTCGCCAGCAGCCTCGAATGCGTATATAACCTTATCTGATAGTAATGTCGATGTTGATATTAACTCAAATTTCATCTATTTCCAAAACGTTCGTGGCATTGCTTCAAAATCTTGTGAGGTTTATCGTTTTGTTTGTGCATCTAGGTATCCGGTATATGTACTGGTCGAAACTAATTTGAATGCTGATATTTACAATGCGGAGTACTTTCCTGCAGAATACATTGTCTATAGACGGGATCGATCTGAATTAAATAGTTCTAAATCAAAAGGTGGTGGGATACTCATAGCTGTCCACTCTACTATCGTAAGTGATACAGTTGATTGCGACCCAACTATAGAACTATTATGTGTAAAGCTGAACATTGGTTTATATATTCCACCGAATTCGGAAACTGAGGTGTATACTAAATATACACAGTGTTTGTTTAAAATTTCATCTTCAACCAACATAGACGACAACGTGCTAATTCTGGGAGACTTTAATTTACCTAATGTCAAATGGGTATATGATGTGGATGTAAATTATATCATACCTTGTAACGTGACATCGACTGTTGAAACTTCATGTATTGACTCCATCTTATCTTATGGTTTTATCCAGATTAATGATGTTCCTAACTACATTGGTAGGTTTTTGGATTTATTCTTTACAAATTCGATTAATTTATATACGGTAATCGAAGCACCCGTTCCATATATTGTTAATGACATTAACCATAAGTCGATGGAGGTCAATCTGAACCAATCAGAACTTTTATTGTCTAACTCAATTACGAATAATTTTATATCTAAATTTTATGATTTTAAACGTGCAGATTTTGATAGCCTGATTTCATTTTTCTCATCAATTGATTGGAATGCGCGCTTCTCATTTAATGACTTAGATCATGATGTGCAACTATTTTATAATATTTTATTTAGTGGTATCGACAGATTCGTTCCAATTTCTGTTTTTAAGAATAATCGAAATAATCCTCCGTGGTTAAATAAATGCTTGATTAATTAAGGTAATCGCAAGAAGAAATTATATCGCAAATGGAAAAGATCCAACAATGCTTCTGTTAAATTGGCCTTTTCTTCTGTATCTAATGAATTTGATTCCATGCATAAAATAGCTTATAGAAACTATATCAACAAGGTTCAAAATGATTTGATATTAAATCCGAAATCGTTTTGGAATTTCGTTCAGTCTAGAAGGAAAACATGCGGTTTTCCGTCGACAATGTCTTACAATAATGTTTCGGGCAATAACTCTATAGACGTAGCCAACAGAGACTAGACTAGATAATGTTAATAAGGGAACACTTGCGGATACAACATATAATAGTATAAACACCACCTTGCATATACCTCGTATCACCCCGGAGGATATTATCAAATCACTCACTCAGTTTAAAGATGGCTGTGGCCCAGATGGTGTTCCTTCAAGTTTCCTAAAAAAACTTGGACATGAGCTAGCATTTCCTCTATCAATATTATTCAATGGATCACTCTCGTCGGGAATTTTTCCAGTTGTTTGGAAATCCTCACATATTGTTCCAATCTTCAAATCCGGTAATAGGAATGATGTCTCTAATTATATGGGCATTTCTATACTATCATCAATCCCTAAATTATTCGAATCAATTGTTTGTGACCACATGTATTTCGGTCTGAAGTCATTTATAGTTGACGAACAACATGGGTTTGTCCGTGGAAGATCTACCGTGTCGAATTTAATGGAATTTTCAAAACGTGCCTTGGAGGTGATTGAGGCTAAGGCGCAACTTGACGTCATTTATACTGACTTTAGTAAGGCGTTTGACTCAATCAACCGTGTTATTGTATTGGAAAAATTAAAATCTTTTGGCATTTGGCAGTTTGTTAAAATGGATTGAATCATACCTTACTGAACGCATACAGTTTGTAAAAATCAATGACAGATTTTCTAATCCGATAAAAGTGCATTCGGGAGTTCCACAGGGTTCCCATCTTGGACCCCTTATCTTCATTTTATTCTTGAACGATATCACCAAATGTGTCAAATTCGCTCGTTGTCTAATTTATGCTGATGATCTAAAAATATTTTCCCCTATAAATAATACGCAAGACTCATTTAATCTGCAGAAGGACATTGATGCAATTAGCCATTGATGTGAAAATAATTTATTATTTTTGAATACCAAGAAATGTAAAATTATGTCATTTACCCGCTCATCGTCATATGTAATACATGATTATTGTATTAATAATGATAAGTTATCAAGAATAACTGAAGTAAGAGATCTTGGGGTTATGTTTACACAAACCTTATCAGTGAATCGGCATATTGATTTGATAATTGCAAAGGCTTATTCTATGTTAGGACTTCTTAAACGAATTATGAAAGAGTTTAATAACCCGAAAGCTTTGATCTCGCTATATCAATCTCTTGTCCGTTCACAACTTGAATATGCGTCATGTGTTTGGTGTCCAAGTTACAGTAATCATGTCAAGAGAATTGAGGCGGTTCAGAAATCATTCTTAATTTTCTATGTCTGGAAAACTATTGGGTTTGATAATCGTAGAATGTGGTGGGAGAATGTTTTAGGCCTCCCTCCATATACCGAGCGATGTAAATCTCTAAAACTCGAGCCACTTGATATTCGTCGGCAGCATGCTGGGGCTATTTTCATTTCCAATTTACTAAATGGCGAAATAGTCAGCTCGTATTTATTATTTAACCTTAACTTGTATGCCCCTGTGAGGAATCTACGTACTCGAACCCTTCTGAAATTAGATTTTCATAAAACTAATTATGGATGTGACGAACCTTTGAATTTAATGTCGAAGTTTTATAATCAATTAAGTATGTTTTGTGATTTTAATATGACGAAATCTGGAATCAGACTATCTTTAAAGGAAAACTATTTTAAATAATTTATTATAATAACTAGAATTACGTATTTCATTTGATATATTTTTTATTGCTAAAATTGTACTGTAATTTATATTACGAATTAATTCACTAAAAAAAAAAAAAAAAAAAAACAAAAAAAAAAAATTATATTACGGCGTAGAAGAAAAATATAAACCATGGTACCAACATTTATTTTCTCTGATCGCGGAAGAAATTGTTTGTTTTAATGTCATTTAAACTAATACGGCACCTGCACTTGTATGTAACTAACTCCAATGAAACCGGTGCTACAATTTTTTATATTTTTTGCATGTCCTTCAAAGTTTTAGGCTTTAAAATAGTTTTAGTTTATGTAACAATTTGCACTAAAGATCTGATGCTAAGCTTTTTTTATTATTAAATTGGGTTAAATAATTAATAATTACTAGTAATAATTACTGTTACTTATAAATGTTCGTATTCCAAACCATTAGTGCCTGAAATAGAAACATAGATATTTTCAAATTAAGGCTGAAGTTACGTTCACAATTCCCGTGGCGAGCTGCAGCTATCGGGGGGTCACAGGTGGTGGATAGTGGACGGCCTATAGATAGGTAGGTTAGTGGTGAATTAAATAAGTCGCCCCCAACCGCAGTCGTGCTGGGAGGAGAGTATCAGGGAACTGGGGAGTGGTTAACCTCAGTTCACTAAATTCTGAGTGCCTATGATACCAAGCATGGAAGCGCGAACGATGGCGCCATAAAACTATCGACTATCAACCACGACGAACTGAGCATCACGTCTTCCTGCGTTCCCGGGTCTCCAAGGAGTGAGTTGGACACCCCTATAAACGGGTCATCTCTTGAGTGGAGTGGGAGCCATTGGTTTGTGCGGATCCGCTCGAAACGCGATATTTCAAATCGCGATATTTCAAAACGCGTTATGGTGCAGAATGTGCATTGCGAAGCGACGAGAGGGTAGCGACCCAATTTATACCGATCCTATATACTCTCGTCCTATCGATTTTTAAATTCCTATAAGCTGTAATTAAATTTCCCCTTCACCCGCCTGATATAACTCGATCCTAAATTCCTGTTTTGTACCATATCGCGTTTTGTACCATATCGTGTTTTGAAATATCGCGTTTTGTACCATATCGCGTTTTGTACCGTATCACGTTTTGAAATATCGTGTTTTGTACTATATCGCGTTTTGTACTCTATCGTGTTTTGAAATATCGCATTTTAAAATATCGCGTTTTGATAATTCACGTTTTAAAATATCGCGTTTCAAATGGGACCCTGGTTTGTGATATCCACATGAAAGGCTGAATGGGTGGGTGAATGTTAGAAGGGGACGATGCGCGGGGGCGGGAGTACTCGGGGAGCCAAGAGGCTAGATTAAGGTGTTATGCGACACGTATGTACTGATGATCGACTAGGCTGGGGGCCCTTATAACAAAGCCCAGTTGTGAACGGAGCCCTCTGGATATCTGGCGACCTCCAGTTGTATCTAGCCTTCCCCGTGTATACTGATCTCTGCACGGGGTGACCATCATTTTCTCCGATATTCGTGGGAACACAATATGGAACCAAAAAATTAAAAAACAAAAGAAGTGGCCAGCACTTCTCAAATGCTGGTGGGGACGAGATTGTCTGCGACTCCAGCCATCAGTGGGGCTAATACTGGTTCCGAAGCTTGCAAGCCAGGAACTAGTGGCAGCGGTAGAAAGGAGAAGGTCATTGCTCCTTCGGTTTGGAGGTTTAGAACTAGGCGTTCGGCCTTCCGTATCTTGGATAGACTGGCCAGTCCCGGAGGAGCAGTGGACTGAAGAACAGTAGCAAAAGGTTGAGTGGGCGAAGAACTGCATTGCCGATGTTAGTAAAGCTCGGAAGGAGGACCTTGGATCGAAAAGACAGAATTCTGGCGAGGAAGAGTTGGATTCCGAAACGAAACGGGCCAAATATCAAGTGGAACAGTCGGGGAAGGGGCCTAAGCAGGGTGAGGTGGTGCTAGCTGTCGTAAACGAGAGCCACGAAGATGGGAGCTTCACCGGGGAAAAATGGAGGTCGGTGTTCAATGCACTGAACCTTGTTTTCCTCAGGGTCCTTTGACAACATCCGGGACCACCACCAATATGCAGGGACGCAGGTTCGTATCAGCGACGGCTGAAGCTGACCGCGTGCGCTGATCAACGATCGGTCTTCTTGTCTAGGAAGGCGATAGAAGAGTTAGGCAAGGTATGACCGGGAGCTAAGCCCAAAGAGGAAATACCCAGCAGACCAAGGGCAATGTTCTGGCTCCCCACGGAGTCGACTAACCTGGATGAATCCCTGAGGATTATCCAGGTTTGCAATCCGGATCTCCCGACAGGGAACTGGAAAATTGTCAAGCAAGAGAAGCCTAAGGGCAATTTCAGATCATTAATTATGGTGATCAATAAGGAATCCCTGGCTCCCCTGTCAAAAACCAAAGGGGTCATCAACTTCGGCCTCAGCTTCGGCTCCATCACAATGAAGGTGTTCAGGAAGGACGAGGTCGAACACTGCAGCTAGTGGCGAACCCGAGTGAGGAGTTGACTAGCGACCTTAGGGCCCGACTATCCCTTGACAGAAGAGATACATCGGATTCCGAGGGGGGAGAGGCGAACCTCCTTAACTTCAGGGACCGCGATGGAAGTGGGACGAAAGATACCGTCGACTCCGTTGAGTACAAGCGAAGTAACACTGCTGTCGCAATTAAGGTAAGTGAAGACTGTTACCAATATTAGGTTTGTGCAGATAAACTTATATCACACCAAGGCTGCTTCAGCAGCACTACTTCTCAGACTGGCTAAGTCAGGCGAGGAAATCGTTCTGATCCAAGAACTTTCGATCAAGAATAACAAGATTTCACGCTTGTAGGACTGAAAAGAGCAGTGCTTGTATATTAGTTGGAAATAACATAAATGTTTTTCTGCTTTCACAGTATAGCAATGGCGACATTACTGTGGTCTGTCAAAAGACGGAGGGGAGAAGATTCTGGCTAGCGGCCGCATACATGGACCGGGAGATGCCAGTGCAGCCAGATATACTGGGGACACTGGTTTCTGATGCAGAAAGAAGGAAGGTGGGAGTTATCCTAGGGTGCGACGCCAACGCGCGCCACATCATATGGAGTAGCTCGGATATAAATGACAAGGGTGAGTTACTTTTTGATTTTCTCTTAAGAACTAACCTCACTATTACTAGTAATATAGGCCAGGAACCCACCTTTATTATTAGTAATATACAGGAGGTTCTGGATATCACTCTGGTCTCCGAATTTATCTCACCGATGATCAGGGAATGGAGGGTGGCGAAGGAGCATTTCTTCTCCGACCATCGTTACATAACTTAAACTTGATCTCAATATTACAAAACAGTACGTGTTCAGAAATCCCAGGAGGACAGTATGGCATGTATATAGGGATGTATTGGAGGGCATTATTCCATCTAGAGTTCCAGCCCAAGTAGCACAAATGAGTTGGGATAACGTCGTATCGTCGTTAGCTGGATGACTAGTAGTCGGCTAGCCGACGTTGGTACAACGGTATGGTAACGGTGCTACAGTGATATTGGGGAATAAATCTTAGGTTGTTATAACGTCGTAATAACCACTATTTGTCTTTACAAATGACTGAAGTTTTAGTCAGGTGGGAATCACTTAAATAACTATTACGTTCGTAAAAAAACTAATTTCGTCCGTCATTCGGATTATAATTTGTGGAGAGATTTTTTTTTTTTTTTTTTTCAAAATATACAAATAATCGTGTTATCTTTGTCATCACGTTAATTATTTCATTTTCTTGTTTTTATAAAATACAATGTTCAAATGTTAATTACGGATTATTTTTTCAAACAAATTAAGTTTTATGGTAAATGTGTACTTGTTTCCAAACTCATAACTTATGCGCATCCATAATTTCTTTATTTTAAAATATAAGTTGGTATTTCAAAAAAATAAAAATAAGCAAATATGATTAAATTACTCTAAAAACAGAGTAAATCTTTTCTAAAACATCCCCATCATTAAAATTATGATACTATATTTACATAATAATCATGAAAATTTTCAAAATAACAAATTTTGTTTTTCAGAAGTAAATAATTTTTAATGAAACCTACAGAAAAAATGGCGAGTTTCATAATTTATATGAAAATGACAAAAATGTTATAATAAAGACTAATTTATAGCAAACGTACAGTTGGGCACAAAATTGAGCGTACACCATTAAAAAAAACATATTTTGTTAACGAATAAGTACAAAAAAACAATTTAATTGATTTTTTTTATATTTCGAAATATTACATACTCGTATCTCTAAACTTAATTTCAAAAAAAATAATAAAGTATTTAAAACAATTCATAATAATTAAACAGAAATCAAAAATCACAATATTTCAGTTTCACAAAATTGAGCGTACACTTATGATAAGTTTTTGGGAAGTTCGTAATTTTTACTGTATTAATATTTTGTGTGGCCATCTTTAGCGTCTATAACCGCCTGTAAACGACGTGGCATGGATTCCACCAGTTTTTTAGTATAAAAGGCCTCAATATTTTCCCATTCACCCCTTGTTCTATTTTTTAGCTCTGTTTTATTGGACGGATTGCTATTTGCAACCCGTATCTTTATTTCCCGCCACAAATTCTCAATCGGATTTAAATCCGGTGATTGAGGTGGAGTTTTAAGTTGGTGGCGAACGTTGTATAGCATCCATTCCTTCACTAAATATGAAGAATGTTTGGGGTCGTTATCTCGTTGATAATAATAATCAGCAGACAAGCCTAATCTTTCTGCAGTTGGGCGCACATTTCTTTTGAAAATTTTTAGATATCCTGTTTTATTCATAGTTGTTTCTATAAATTCCATATTTCCTACTCCGCTCGCAGCCCTAGAACCCCATAACATAACGGATCCTCCTCCATGTTTTATTGTTGAAACTAAGTTCTTAATTTTCAAAGATTCATTCGGCTTTCTCCAAACAGTTTTCCTTCCGTCTGAGCCAAATAAATTTACTTTAGTTTCATCTGTGAATATTACTTTATCCCAGAAACTTTGAGGCTCCTTGATGTATGTTTTAGCAAATTCAAGACGTTTCTGGATGTTTATGGTTGACAACATCGTTTTTTTTAGAGCAATTCGAATGGCTTTTTGTGTGGCTTCTTACATTTTCAATCTAATATTTGGAACACTAGCTTTTGGATTTTTTTTCATCTCACGTACAATAAATCACTCGTCTTGCTCTCTCAAAATTCTTTTTCTGCCTCTGCCTTGTTTATTTTTTAGCGTTCCCTCATATTTCCATTTGTTTATAATTTTCTGCACTGTAGAATGACGGCGGCCGACAATTTCGCCAATTTCACTCAACGATTTTCCCTGACTGCATGATTTAATTACCAATTATCGAGTACATTGATCGATTTCAATTCTTTTGCTATCCATTTTTAAAATTTTTAATTTTACTGAGATATCGTAATGGCTCTTATAAATCTCTTTAATACAAATAACGTTTTTAAGAAATTACGCAAATTGAATGGAAAATTTCTAGTTCTCAATAAGTGTACGCTCAATTTTGTGACATTGAAATGTTGTGATTTTTGTTTTCTCTCTATTTATTAGGAATTGTTGTATTTACTTTATTATTTTTTTTTTAGAAATTTAGTTTAGAGATATGTAATATTTCGAAATATAAAAAAAAATTCAATTAAATTGTTGTTTTTGTACTTATTCGTTAACAAAATATGTTTTTTTTAATGGTGTACGCTCAATTTTGTGAGTAACTGTATATCTCAAAAAAACACTAAAAAGTTATTTCATCACCAAAAAAATTATTTTCCCAACATATTTGTCACTTGGTTATTTTTTTTAAGTTAATTGTCAAAATTTTGACTCTAAAGTTAGCAACACAACCATAAAGTTAAAGCAACAACAAAACATAAAATATAATACATAATACATAATATATCGTAATTTTTTTACAGTTCCATTTTGTATTCAACGCACTAGGTGTAAAAATATACAATAAAATAACATTTTCAATTGTTCAACCGATGTCGATCTTTTTTAATTTAAAATGATCCATATTTTATTATTTATAAATAATAAATTTTTGTACATTTGACGTTTGCCAATGAATAACATTCTTCTCGATAAAATTGTCAAGCGCTGTCAACTATGCCACAAAATTGTGATACTTACGTGAAAAATGTTATGTCGTCGTCGTGCATATGTCAAACAACTTATTTAAGTTGGATTTCAGTTTTTGTTTTAGACAATAAAGTGGCTAGCTGGTCACTAAATATCGGGTAAACGACCGGTAAACTAAAGAGTCGACACGTGGGTAAATAATGACCATCAAGTTACAGTAGTCGGGTAATAGTTAGAAAATGTCAAATAAGTTGGTCAATTCGATAAAAAATAACTTGACATCGACTGGTAAAAGATACCGTCGTATGGTGGTCGCACCGACCGATAGATAAGAAATTTTAGTTTTACGTTCAAAATGACTAATTTTTCTAGTTTCTAGCGGTTGCACCGACGTCGGGATCTGGTCATAAAACCATAAAGTTATTTGGTGCTACTTGGGAGGACTCCCCGACACGGGTGATGAACTGGATTCAATGGTGGACACTCTGACAAGGGCTTGCAATACTTCTATGAGAGTAGCCTGGCCTTTAACAAAGCAGAGGGGGAAGCGAAAACCTGCTTGGTGAAACCCGGCACTTGCGGAGCGCCGGAAAGTCTGTGGGTCTGCTTTCAATAGGGCGAATAGATCTAGAGATAGTCAGGACTTGGACTTCTATAAAGAATGCTTTAGATTATACAAGCAGGAGTTAAGGAAAGCGCAGAGGGATTCGTGGAGGCGCTTCTGTGATAGAATGGAAGGAAAATTCTCTCTACCAATCCAGCTGTTCTAGGCTATCTGTTAAAAACGGATGGCGAATTGACGGTTTCTAGTGAAGAGACTCTTGATCTCTTGATGGAAACTCACTTCCCGGGTAGTAAGGACGTGTCGACTGCGGAGCCTTTGGATGGTTGTGGGTCTAGGGATGACTGCGGGGTCCAACTGTTGTGTACAGAGGATATTCTGAGCAAACGGAAAATAAAATGGGCTATTAAAGGGTTCAAGCCTTTTAAGTCAGCTGGTCCGGATGGGATTGTACCAGCGGAAATTCAGAAGAACCTGAAGGTCTTGCTGCCTGGCTGGAAGTTATCTTCAAAGGATGTCTGAAGCTGGGGTACATCCCCGAGAGATGGGGGAGGCTAGGGTGATCTTCATCCCGAAGGCGGGAAGAAGCTTGCACAGCAACCCTAAGGATTTTAGACCAATATCTTTGTCAACTTTTCTGCTGAAAACCAAGGAAAGGATGCTGGATGTCTATATTCGGTCGAGAATTGAACCCAATAACTGGGCTCAATCACAACATGCGTACCATAAGGGTAAGTCCGTGAATACGGCATTACATACTCTGGTTCGTGGAATTGAGAAGTCACTGGATTTTCAGGAATTCTCGTTGGTGGCGTTTCTCGATATCGAGGGCGCGTTAAATAACGTGAAGGTGGAAGCAATTATGGAAGCATTGCTACCTTTTGAGATCGAAAACCCAGTAATCAAGCTAATTACTCATTTGCTAGGTAGCAGAAGGGATATAGCGGAGATGGGGGAGGCTTCCGTCAGAAGACGGGTTGCCCGAAGAACTCCCCAAGGAGGGGCCCCCTCTCTCCCCTCCTCTGGAATGTAGTAATCAATAGACTACTATTGGAACTGAAGGGGGAAGAAATAGGTGTGGTTGCTTATGCCGATGACGTGGCGATAGCTGTCTCGGGTAAGCACCTGGGTACAATCAGGAATATGATGCAAAATGCGTTATCAAAAACTGCGGAGTGAGCCAGCAGATTTGGATTGGGAATTAACCCATCTAAAACAGAACTGGTCGCATGAACTGGTGAATCTTGACTACAAAACACCTCGCTTGTGCTTCAACAAGTTTTTCAATGTGATCCTCCCCTCTAGAGAGGATTAAAATAGTGGTCTCGTTATGGAGACCGGGACAATTAAATTCTTCACCGACGGCTCCAAGCTCGACGGTACAGTGGGAGCTAGTGTATTCCGTGCGGAATTAAATGCAACTTTATCCTTTCGTCTGCCCGAGCACTGCAATGCGTACCAGGCTGAAGTTATAGCGATTGAAGTGGTTATGAACTGGTTGAAGCATAATGTAATATCGTTAACTGATATCACCATCTACGTGGACAGTCGGGCGGCCATTATTTCGCTGGATTCAGTTTCCCTGGCGTCAAGGATGGCGTTGGATTGTAACACATCTCTTAACGAGATGAGTGATCATTTCAATAACCAGTTGGTCTGGGTTCCGAGCCATTCTGACTTTGAGGGACATTAAAGGGCAGACAAGTTAGCAAGGTGTGGCACGACTCTTTAGCCGGAATCAGACAGGGAATGTGTAGGAAGGCCTATGTTTGTGCTGAAAGCAGCAAGCCATAGAGAAGCAGTTGCCTTGGCAAATGCCAGGGGGAGCGCCAGTTCAACTGGCAGAGTAGCAAAACAAGTATGGCCTGAGCTGAACTTGAATCGATCCAAGATCCTTATCACACTGAGTAAGCGTGATTTAGGTAGAATTGTAACGATAATTACCGGGCACTGCCTGTTCGGAGATCAAGCGAGAAGGCTGGGTCTGGATGCCAATAAATTCTGCAGAAGCTGCAGGGGCGAGGAGGAGGAGGAGACTTGTTCACTTCCTTTGCTCGTGTCCCACGCTAGCTGGCAGAAGACATGATCACTTGGGGAAATACAACATGGACAGCCTCTGTGGTCATGAAAGCTGTAATAGTGTAATGTGCGAGATCTTTTACGCTATATTAACGGGTGTGAACTATTTCAGACTTTCCATAGATGTTTTATATGTATGAGTATCACACTGTTACTTCAAATTCAAATAGGAAAAAATGAATCATATTTGAAATTTTATTACAATCATATAAGTATGAGTCGTTTTTAGAAAATGACTCAAACTTCAATTTAAATAAAAAATATATAATTTTTTCTAAAATAAAAATTTATCAACAAACTCTAACAAGTATTATGTAGAAATTATCGAGATTTTTATTAAAATATATTAGAACTTTAAAACGATTAGAATAAATCATAGAAAATAAATCTTTTTATCAATAAAAACCCAAAGCCAAGCATTGTAAGCACCAAATGGTTTATTTAAGAAACTATGAACAACATCATGTACTATCAACTGAAATAACCGATAAAGGGTATCCAAATTTGACTTAAAATGACATCTGAACACCTTGAACATCAAAATTCGTAGCAGTAAAACCGAGGTCGACCATTATTTGCACTAGGCGGTTTTGGTTAGGTGACTCAATGAAAAACTTCATGTACTGGCCGGACCTGAATCACGATCTCTGGGAATGGCCGATAATGGCCATTCAAATTTGAGTTGTTTCTCTATATCCGCAGTACTGCAATGGACCGGGATAAGCCAGTGCCGCCAGATATACTGGAGTACTTATTTGTGATGCAGAAAGGAGGAAGGTCGGAATTATCCTAGGATGCGACACAAACGCGCACTATACCATCTGGGTTAGCTCGGACAGCCACGATATTGGTGACTCACTTTTTGAATATCTTTTAAAAACTAACCTCATTATTAGTAATATAGGTCGGGAGGTTCTGGATATTACTCTGGTCTCCAATTGTATTTGACCTATGATCAGGGAATGGAGGGTGGCAAACGGGCATTCCTTCTCTGACCATCAGTATTTAACGTTTAAGCGCACGTAACGTTACGTCTTCAGAAATCCCAGGGGGACAGTATGGCGTGTATATAGGGAAGTATCGTAGGGAAGCTTTCCATCTAGAGTTCCAGGACTCCCGACACCGGCAGTGATCTGGATTCAATGGTGGATATTCTTACTATGGCTTGTAATATCACTATAAGGGAGGCCTGCCAATTAACAAAGCTGATGGGGAAGCGAAAACCTGTTTGGTGGACCTGGGACTTCTATAAGCAATAAGAATTTAAAAGGGGATTCGTGGTAGCTCTTCTGTAATAGAATGGAAGGGGTCTTGGAAACCTCACGCTTCAGAAAGATTCTACCAGTTCAGCTGTTCCAGGCTATCTGATTAAACCGGATGGCTTCTAGTGAAGAGACTCTTGAACTTTTGACGGAAACTCACTTTCCGGGAAATGACGTTGAGGCGATTGCAGGGCCTTTGGATGATCACGGGTATATGGATGACTGCGGCGCCCAACAAGGATATTCTGAATACACGAAAGATTAAATGGGCTATTAAAAGTTTTAGGCCCTTTAAGTCAGCTAGTCCGGATGGGATTGTGCCACCAGAAATTCAGAACAACGCGGAGGTCTTGCTTCTCTGCCTGGTTATATTCAAAGGGTGTCTGAAGCTGGACTACATTCCGAAGAAATGAAGGGAGACTAGGGTGGTCTTTATCCCGAAAGCGGCTAGAAGCTCGCAGAGTAACCCTACGTACTTAAGACCACTATCTCTGTCATCCTTTCTGCTAAAAATCATGGAAAGACTGCTGAATGTTTATTTTCGTTCGAGAATTGTATCCAGAAACTGGACACAGTCTCAACATGCGTACCATAAGGGGAAGTTCGTGGACACGGCATTACATGCATTGCGGTTCAAGAAATTGATAGTTCACTCGATTTTCAGGAATTTTGCTGGTGACGGTTCTCGGAGATGGGAGAAGCCTCGTTCAAAGACGGCTTGCTCGGAGAACACCGTAGGGAGCTGTCTTCTGCCCCTTCTTTGGAGGGGGAAGGAATAGGTGTGGTTGCTTATGCCGATGACGTAGCGATAGCTATCACGGAGAAGCACCTAGGTATAATCAGGGATGTGATAAAATTCTGGAAGTGGTTCCACCAAGTCTGAATGGTGCTATGTTAGCCTTTACTGATAAGTCGTGGTTCCTAACGAATCTTCTGCACAGTAAGTTTAGTTGGAAACAAAATACGATAGAAAGGGTGAAGAAGGCACTGTGGCACTCTACTCTTGCAAAAATGTCATCGGAAGAAAATGGGGTTTGAAACCGGAGCTTTACACGGCAGAAGTAACGCCCTTACTGCTGTATGATGTGAGTCTATGGTGGCCAGCTCTGGAGAAATGTTGATACAGGAAAATGATGGGGAAGGTGCAGAGAACTGTTTGCTCATTAGTGGGGCGCTAAAAACGACACCCTGCAAAAAGGGCATTGATCTATAGTTAAATCTGTGAGGCATGACCCCGTGAATTTGGATTATATAACACCCCGTTGGTGCTTTTGCAAGCATTTTAAGGTGATTCTCCCTTCTAGAGAGGATTAGAAAAGTGGTCTCATCGAGAGAGAGAGAGAGAGAGAGAAAGAGAGAGAGAGAGAGTAAGAGAGAGAGTAAGAGAGAGAGTAAGGGAGAGAGAAAGAGAGAGAGAGAGACTGAGAGAGAGCATTTCTTACCAGGCTGAAGTTATAGGTATTGAAAAGGTTACGAACTGAGTTAAGCATAGTGTAATATCATTGACTGATATCACTATTTATTTGGTCAGTCGGGTGGGCATTCTTTCACTGGGTTCACTTTCCCTGATCAAGGGTGGCGTTGGATTGTCGTTCATCTCTTAACGAAATGAGTGAATATTTCAATATCCAGTTGGTCTGGGTTCGGGGCCATTCTGATGTTGAGAGGAATTGCAGGGCAGACGAATTAGCAAGGTACGGTATGACTCTGGAACCAGGGAGACCATGTGTAGGAAGGTCCATGTCTATGCTGAAATCAGCAAGTTATAGGCAAGCAGCTGCCTCGGCAAATCCTAGGTGGATCGCCGGGCCGACTGATACGAGTAGCGAAGCAAGTATGACCTGAGCTAAACTTGAAGCGTTCCAAGATCTTAATCACACTAAGGAAACGTGATTTAGGTATAATTGTAAGGGTACTTACTGGACACTGCCTCGTCGGAGATCATGCAAGAAGGCTGGGTGTGTATGCAAATGACTTCTGCAGAAGCTGTAAGGACGAGGAGGATGAGGAGAGAAGACATGATCACTTGGAGGAATACACTAGAGACAGCCTCTCTGATAACGAAAGCCGTAATGAGCGAGATCTTTCACGCAATGTGAATAGCACTAGATAGTTTTAGAGTTGGTTTAATGATGTCGGATCCCCCGTGGTTATACAATGGGCCAAAATTCGCCTAAGTATGCGATAGCAACCAAACCTAACGATCATTGGATTGTGTTACAAGTGCTGGTGCAGCATTAGGGTCATCACCTCATATACAATGGAATCAAGATTATAGATAAATTTCGAAATTTTGATAAAATATTTGTCGTAGAGGAAGTTGTTGGTGCAATGGTTTTTGTATAGTTTATAATATTTTAAACGTAGTTTATTGTAAATCAGGCTATTGCTCGCAATTGTTGTTCGCAAGGTTTGAGCTTACAATAGCCATTGAGAACAACACTGGCTGTAACTTTGTCCGTTTTTCTAAGATCAGTTTACAATTTTTATTTAATTTGGGAAGTGCTGAAAAATTATACGTTCGAGTACGAAGCACTCACTTTTATTTAAATTTTAGTGTTAATGACAATTTTCTTGCCATGAATTTATAAAATGGGTTCATTTTATAAATTCATGGCAAGTGAAGTGAACATCACTTCAATAAAGTATTTAGCATTTGAGTGCTTAATTGTAATCTGTCCTTCCAATATCATTAATATTTAATGTTTTTTTTTTGTGTTCTTGCCAAATCGAATCGAAATATAAATTGTCGTACGCTCACAAATTGCATGTAGAGACATTGCCTAAAATACCTTCTATTCGATTCTATATTGGTCGCTGTACAGTTCAAATGCTTTCAGGAAAACTAAATTTAGGTTACGAGAGAAAACAACTGCGATACTATTGATTAACATTCTTGGATTCCACTTTACTGTACGGGATCAATATTAAGACATATTTATACATAAAGTTGTGTCACGATGTGAAAAAATGTATTTTGATATTGTTATCCGTTAAAAGCTCGTTGGAATACAATTTCATCGTACATTGTATTGTCTACTATATGCATACATAGTTTTGACAGTGTACGGAAACGACATATTTGTGTTAATACAATTAAAGATAAGAGAGGGCCAAGGGGCAGGGGAAAAATACTAACAGGGAAATATAATACCATCGTACGTACGGCACACAAGAAAATTTGTATGAAATGAGAATACGTACACATTACAATGTTTGTTTGTTTGTTTGTAAAATGGAAATTATTCTATTAAAGGACATTTACATTTAAATAACTTAATTTCATTTTTATTATTTTATTTTTTTTTAAATGTAAATTTTTAATATTGTTTGTGTCAATTCGGTGCGCACATTATATGAAAAGGATGCTGAGCGCGGAGATTTTTTTTTTTATTATATCGTTATAATTAGAATTGCAAAACTTAATATTTTCCATTTGTTTGTCAATTCGTCCAAGCATAACCTTTTTATATTTAAAATGTGTGCCTGTTCATCATCAAAAACAGTATGAGTAATAAAAGACACGCGATCGATGCGGCAACAGTAACACTAACTATAAAGTGACCTTTTTTTGCGGACGTCATGACACGAGTGTAACTTTGTTACCTTGTTGACTACCAAAAATGCCAAAGCACAATACAGAAAAGTTTTTTTTTTTTTTGCAAGCACACAATATAAAACCAATCAATTTCGTATATGTATACATTTTGAATTTTATTAGGGCGGCGTACATAAGTTCACAGTTGGTAAAATATAGAGTATAAAAACTATTTTCGTTTAAGTTTGGCACATTCATATAGAGAGTTCCAACGCAAAGCTGGAAAATCGATATAACAAAAAAAAAAAAAAATTTGTATTTCACAATGTACGATATAATTTGCGTGCAAAACTAGAAAGAAATTGTTAACAAATAGAATTTTATATTATTTTTTTTCGAAAATCGTGCCATAATAATTTCAATTTAGTTGTAAATAAACCATAAAATATGTACATGTACATGTTTTATAAAAATCAAAATATTGTTATAAATATTAATACCAACGATATGTATTTTTAATATTCATGGTCAATTTTTTAGTGATACTCGCATGTTATTTTTCCCCATCTAAATGTTTTGTGTACCATTTTTACTCGTATATGGATATGGTAATGGGACAAACATGGGACAATCTAACAATATTCGACCGATTTGTTTGTAATTTTATTTGTACATATGTTTCGTTTGAATGCTTTTGTTTTATCAGATGACACCTATGTAAAGGGACAAGTTATTTATTTTATTGCTTATAATTTTTAGGAATCTATTTTTGAAGAGAAGCCTTAATGAAATTCGGCCACATAAAGGAAATATTGATCCCTAATAAACGCAAAATTTTAGTAGCTTCAATTTTAAACTGCCAGAGTGTTAATTAATCTGAAGAAACTATGCCGCTTGTTACCTAAATCTGATCGTCCCATGACGCGTATCAAATCGACGTAACTTTATTATGTCAGGTTTATTATAAGGAGCTCTTTTGGACTACTAAAACACTGCGGTTCACTTGATTAGCCATACTTGCAATTTTATTTTCAAATGTAAATTTTAATGTAATTTCTCGCGGAACCACGAATATATTTTTAATGAGAAGAGAAAGAAATTAGTACTAAGCAAAATATAATTTTTTTTTATATCTATTTATTACAACTGATTTACAAATCGTCTAGTAATTTATCTCTCAAAATGTATATCCTTGTTTGGAGGGTGTTGTGTGGCACCTTCGAAATATAGCATATTATAATGTGTGCACCTCTGAATTATAGCTGATGATATGGCATGGTGTGTATCTCTGTTCTTTGACGAAAAGGAGAGAAATGAAAGAGATGATGTGAGATTGGAGATCGAACATTAAAAGCTAGTAGACGCATGTTTATTTTTATTTGTTGTAATCTGGCTGGACAGTAGTTTTATTTAAAATAAAATAGTTAAATAAATATTTATAAACTATTATAATAAAAACGATTTATTTATTTACGTGAAATAATATTGTTAAACGACCATCGAACTTAATCCGGCATCGCAGCACAACAAGGATCCCTATTCCTGAATAGGATACGAAAACGAAAGTACAAGATTCTTATTCAATTTTAAATAAGAATCGTACGAATTGTATCAAATATGAATTTTGTACTTTTGTATTCGTATCGTAATCAGGAAGATCGGAGTGAAATATTTCCTAAAAAAAATCCTAAGTAAATCTTGTGTATTTGTATTAGTGATTTATACACCAAAATAGAGAATGGCCAAACATGGCCCAGAAGCATATCTTTACTGTTTAAAGAGTTTATACGAATTCAACGGAATACTAGTCGAGATTTTGCGAGGTGATCGTCGATCTCCCTTTCTTTTTATGCTAGATCTATCAAATATCCATATCCGTAATGATTTTCGAAATTTTGTCACAGTTGTGAAATGGCCAAACATGACCCAGAAGCATATCATTACTGTTTAAAAAGTTGTTACTACTTCAACGGAATATTCGTCGCGATTTGACGTACCATTATTAACTTACTAAATGTGACGATACACTATATTCTTTGCTGTTATTCATAAATACTTTTAAGGCGACTATTTGCATAAATTCCTCTTAAATTTTATATTCTAAAGTGTTTGATGTATCCTTTAATGACCACCGACGATCCTCCTCTTGCCCTTCCTACTAGATGAATGGGGTGGTAACAGATGGATATGAAGTTGAAGTAAAATGGCATACAAGGCATATATCTTAGTATTTAGGAAAATTTCTAATATTGGAATATGTTGAATTACCCCTTTTGCATTTCAGGTTACTATTCTTAATGAAAATTCGTAGTTGTTTGCATCATTTTAATAGAGTATGGATTTAATTTCATTTAGAGAGTCTTGCTTATCTAACCTGTTGCTTAAAGCTTGAAGGCATTTCTCTTGTTTAGCTAGGCGAATGTTAAGAGCTTCCATGCTTCTTAGTATCTTTTGGAGAACTGTTGTGTCTTTGGTAGTGCCCTTCGAAATAACTGGTTTTGTCACGACCACTTGCGAGTATAGTTTTGGTTCTCCCATTTTACTAGCATGACGTTTGGTGAAAGATTATTTTTTCCGATATTTCTGAATTGTATTTCTTATTATTTGTAGCTCCTTAGCTAGTTCACATCGCCGGTAGTTTGCGGGATGTGGCTTATTGCAATTAATACAATTTGCAGCAATATTTTTACTAACCGGGCATACTTGGGCATGATGCTTTCCGACACATTGTAACGGCGCCCGCGGCTGCCGTCGTTACGAATACTGGAAAATAAATAAATTTCCTAGTATTTTATTTTTGGGACTAAATAAAAAAAAAAGCTTACAACAACAAAAAAACTTGTGATAGATTGGGCAATCCCAAAACCGAAAATTCAATAAATAGTCGACCGATGACGGACTCGATCTCTTGTTTTTGTTTAGTTTTCGACAAACAATTTAATCCATGACAGTCTAAATCTGTGTAAATCTGTGGACTAAGATTAATTGATAAATAAAAATTTAAAATTAAGAATCCCTGTATAATTCAAATAATACGTGTGGGGATCACGTAGTTGTAAATTATTAATTTTGTTTACTTAATATACCGTGTTGTTATATGATAAAAGTGAGTTAGAACACCTATCGATACGTCATTAGAACTGTGCGCTAAACGGTCGTCCGACGACCAATCTAGTGTTATTCTAGACAGAAAAAAACGACAAAGTCGTTTGGTGTACATGTGGTTTTGCTAATAAAAAAAATAAAATAAAATTAAACCAAAAAAAAAAAATTATTCGTCAATGCATAAAAAAAAGAATATTAAACGTTCATATAAAAAAATAGAACCCGAAAGTTAGTTGAACCAAAAAAATATATGTGTTATTCAAATCGGGTACCCTACGATCTGAGTCGCAACAGTAGGGTTAACGCATACGTCGAAAATTGTTGGTGATAAAACTTTACTTGAAAAAAAGGCAATTCGATTGCCATTACAAAAACCACCAAGTGGTAAACTATCGTATATATTCCGACACATAGAATGTAATATATATATATATATATATATATATATATATATATATATATATATATATATATATATATATATATATATATATATATATATATATATATATGTATATATATATGTATATATATATATATATATATATATATATATACATATATATATATACAGTGAAACCTCCCAATGTGACCACCTCTCCATTCTGACCACCTCCTTAAATAGACCACTTTTCTACAGTACCAACACATTAACCATACAAATTTGTTCTAAAAATTCTCTTTAGCCTGACCACCTCCCTATTCTGTTTAGCGACCAGTATATTTGGGGTTATGCGAATCAAATCAACTCCTTTAAAATGACCAAAAATATTTTTCTAAAATGTAAAATGTTGGATCGTTTCTCTGATCCACGGCCTCCGTTCCAAATAACTCAGGAAGTAACTTTCCATCCCAATGTATGCCTGTTATAAACTTGAAAATCGATTTAACTGATGCTGCTATTTCTACTCTATTTGTTTCATGAAGACACCTCAGTGTTGTTCGATTCAAAACGAGTTCATCAATAGAATGTCCAAGACTTTCTTCAACGACACTGATTAAATGCAGTGCTGCACGATCAGTAACGTTCCACTTACCCAAAGCTGACAATATTCTAGGAGTAATGAAACATGTGCCCCTAGAGGAGGTTCTTTCTTCGCTTAGCAGGAGCAAATCGATATTTTTGAAACTCATGCTATTATCAGATATGCTTTCGCTATCACTCTCCGATGACGAAAATAATGCTTGTGGGTCTATTGGAATTGATTTACTTTTTTCTTCAAGTTATCTTCGTTTAAGATTTTTTTTCTGCGTCCAAACCTTCCGATTTCCGCTTTTCTTTGTCAATTTCATATTCTCTGGTTCCAGTAAAATTTCCAGGATGCCCTTTCTTACGCTACGTCCAGAAGAATCGCTTGTCGTCTTCACTGGTCATCATGGACAATCGGTATATGCGATATTGAAAATATCATCCAGTTTACTATTAAAGGCATTTTATCTTTCACAGTAAATTTTGAAGGTTTATTTTTATTCTTTAAAAAAAATTTCCAATCATCATGCAATTTTTCCCATTTTCAATAGAGTGTTGTTCCTGTTTCACTGGAATTCGCACTTTTGACCTAAAAATGGACACTTTTAGGATTGTCAGAGCTGCCCTTTTACGAATAGTTAATTTTACAGTACGGTGATGGTCAAAAGAAGCACATCACTTGCTTTTTTTAGAGTAACTTAGCACGAATAATTTGACAGTACTCGTGGCCAAGAAGATAAATTTTTATAGTGGACCGTAAATTATATCTGCCATTTTGTAAACTTTAGTAGCACTTTCTTAAAAAGATTAATAAAACTGTTAAATGAACTAGATTTAGTTATTACAAATTTGTGTCTCTTTCTCGAGAGATTTGGATTTAAACTGAAATTATTTTGCATTTCTCTTGTTTATATATTATACAATACAATGAAACATATTGGCCATAGCATTGAATTTAAAATCCAGGATCTAAAAAAAGCCTTGTATTATTTGGGTTTTTATTAGTTTTGGAAATTGGCAGTAAAATCGCTATTTGTTAACCGATTTTTGCACTCAGAGAAAAAAGTTGTTGAAATAACAATTTTCATATGCAAAATCAATAAAAAAACATAGGTTGTTTTTGGCCAATAAACGAAGTTATTGCCGTAACAATTTTATAGTTATTGATTTTACTACCTTTAAATCGACACAATAATTGTTATATCAATAAGTATTTAGTTCCGTTCAACTGACGTTGACGTTTTAAATTGGACGTTCTTTAGTTATTATTCCAAAAAATTAAATTAGTAATTTGTACAAAGAGCGTAATAATCATAATAAAGGATATTCTAGATAATATGGGGGTGATGGTACCTACCCTGATAGGGTTAGGTTGAGCTTGAGGTGAGGTTACCAAGACGTTGGAAGGTTGGAACGCATTTTGAATATATATAGTATAAACTATATATGTTCAACTTTCAACACCATCTTGAATGGGGCATTTGCCCGTGTAGAGACTATAATCTTCCTAAAAAGAAATCTCTACGGAGTCGTGTTGCTGATATTGCGGCACTAATTTGGTGGATGGAGTTTACCAGTACCACCAAATTAGTGCTACAATATCAGCAACACGACTCTCTAGAATTCAATGTTTCCATTAGTGCGAAACCAAGCAATGGAAGCTTGGTTTCGCACTAATGGAAACACTGAATTCTTTACATTAAAAATTCGGTAGTCTCATCAGACTGTGACCAAACTACAAAAATATTGAAAATTTTTGAACTTACATATAAAGTATAAGTATAATGCTTTAGCGAATTTTAATGATTAACAAGAACAGTCACGTTGTAAATGTAATAACTTTAGTTATTGAATTAATAATTTAATCAAGTCGTAATGTTTATTTTAACAACGAACATTGTCCGATCAATAAATTTAATAAGTTTAGACTTGATAACTAATACATTGTCATTACAATAAGTCTATTTATTAGTAAAACTATTTTATTTTATTGATAGAATACATGTTTTTGTTAAACTTAAAACTAAGTTATTCATTAAACAATTTTATAGCTGATTTTCGAAAAATACGATTCAATAAGTCAAAGTTATTGAATTAAAAACTTTTTTTTTCTGGGTGTGGTATCTTTGATGTTTTGTAAAGATAATTATCCTATGATATTACCTCTATTCATAATAATTTTCATTTAGGCTGAGAAATTTTTTTAAATAATTTTTCTGTTCGTTTGAAAATGAAAAATTAAAAAAATACCGTTTTATCGAACTTCGCGCTCAAGTCGCGACCTCTAATAAATCCATCTTCCATGAACCCAATAGTTTTTCTGTTTAAGTTTTTAGCATAACCTCACATTTTCAGGGAGTACCCCGATATATATCTATACATTTTTTCCGCCCAATAGAAACAAGGACCACCCTAATGTACATACTATACATACGTTTATTTTATTTACCATTTGTCACAACTTCTATAAAAAGACTAAACTCCAGAAATATAATTTTGGTCACTATTCAGAGAAGTTTCTTCATACCAACCACCTCCGTAAATTGACCAACGATTTACAGTCCCGTAAGTGGTCGCTTTTGGGAGGTTTCACTGTATATATATATATATATATATATATATATATATATATATATATATATATATATATATATACATATATATATATACATATATATATATATATATATATATATATATATATATATATATATATATATATATATATATACATATATATATATATATATATATATATTACATTCTATGTGTCGGAATATATACGATAGTTTACCACTTGGTGGATTTTGTAATGGCAACCGAATTGCCTTTTTTTCAAGTAAAGTTTTATCACCAACAATTTTCGACGTATGCGTTAACTTAACTGTTGCGACTCAGATCGCAGGGTACCCGATTTGAATAACACATATATTTTTTTGGTTCAACTAACTTTCGGGTTCTATTTTTTTATATGAACGTTTAATATTCTTTTTTTTATGCATTGCCGAATAATTTTTTTTTTTTTGGTTTAATTTTATTTTATTTTTTTTATTAGCAAAACCACATGTACACCAAACGACTTTGTCGTTTTTTTCTGTCTAGAATAACACTAGATTGGTCGTCGGACGACCGTTTAGCGCACAGTTCTAATGATGTATCGATAGGTGTTCTAACTCACTTTTATCATATAACAACACGGTATATTAAGTAAACAAAATTAATAATTTACAACTACGTGATCCCCACACGTATTATTTGAATTATACAGGGATTCTTAATTTTAAATTTTTATTTATCAATTAATCTTAGTCCACAGATTTACACAGATTTAGACTGTCATGGATTAAATTGTTTGTCGAAAACTAAACAAAAACAAGAGATCGAGTCCGTCATCGGTCGACTATTTATTGAATTTTCGGTTTTGGGATTGCCCAATCTATCACAAGTTTTTTTGTTGTTGTAAGCTTTTTTTTTTATTTAGTCCCAAAAATAAAATACTAGGAAATTTATTTATTTTCCAGTATTCGTAACGACGGCAGCCGCGGGCGCCGTTACAATGTGTCGGAAAGCATCATGCCCAAGTATGCCCGGTTAGTAAAAATATTGCTGCAAATTGTATTAATTGCAATAAGCCACATCCCGCAAACTACCGGCGATGTGAACTAGCTAAGGAGCTACAAATAATAAGAAATACAATTCAGAAATATCGGAAAAAAATAATCTTTCACCAAACGACATGCTAGTAAAACGGGAGAACCAAAACTATACTCGCAAGTGGTCGTGACAAAACCAGTTATTTCGAAGGGCACTACCAAAGATACAACAGTTCTCCAAAAGATACTAAGAAGCATGGAAGCTCTTAACATTCGCCTAGCTAAACAAGAGAAATGCCTTCAAGCTTTAAGCAACAGGTTAGATAAGCAAGACTCTCTAAATGAAATTAAATCCATGCTCTATTAAAATGATGCAAACAACTACGAATGAAACATTAAGAATAGTAACCTGAAATGCAAAAGGGGTAATTCAACATATTCCAAAATTAGAAATTTTCCTAAATACTGAGATATATGCCTAGTATCGAAAACCCATTTTACTTCAACTTCATATCCATCTGTTACCACCCCATTCATCTAGTAGGAAGGGCAAGAAAAGGATCGTCGGTGGTTATTAAAGGATACATCAAACACTTTAGAATATAAAATTGAAGAGGAATTTATGCAAATAGTCACCTTAAAAGTATTTATGAATAACAGCAAAGAATATAGTGTATCGTCACATTTAGTAAGTTAATAATGGTACGTCAAATCGCGACGAATATTCCGTTGAAGTAGTAACAACTTTTTAAACAGTAATGATATGCTTCTGGGTCATGTTTGGCCATTTCACAACTGTGACAAAATTTCGAAAATCATTACGGATATGGATATTTGATAGATCTAGCATAAAAAGAAAGGGAGATCGACGATCACCTCGCAAAATCTCGACTAGTATTCCGTTGAATTCGTATAAACTCTTTAAACAGTAAAGATATAAACATTAAAGTGGTCTATTTAAGGGTCTATTTACTTTAAACAGTAAAGTGGTCTATTTAAGGAGGTGGTCAGAATGGAGAGGTGGTCACATTGGGAGGTTTCACTATATATATATATATATATATATATATATATATATATATATATATATATATATTTATATATATATATATATATATATATATAAATATATATATATATATATATATATATATATATATATATATATTTATATATATATATATATATATATATATATATATATATATATATATATATATATATATATATATATATATGTATATCAGTGTACAAAATCCATACTCGGTACACAAGTACGCGACAACTAAACGGGCCAATATTGGATAACGGTGAATTATAGTGATGTGCCTATCGGGAGCAACCGTGGATTTTATTTTCGATAACCGAAACTGAGGTTTTTTTATTATTTTATCTTTATATATTGTATATCTATAACATATTTCTTTTACATTTAGTTTCATTTTATAAATCTATAACCTAATCAGAATTTATAATTAAATTGAATATCGAATTTAATACTAATATACCCTTATATAGAAATTTTGGTCGGGTAATATTAATTAATTCCGAAATTCAATTGAATTAAATAAAAGATTTATTAAAACATTATGATAGTAATTTAGTAATTTAAGTGAACATTTTGAAATAATATAAAAAACAGTCCGGACAATTAGTGCTTAAATTTATTTAGTTAATGTTTCTTGTTAACATTAGTTTTAGTATTAGTGCCTTTCATATTGGTTACCGCATGTTTAAGGTAACCAATGATTTTTAGTTTTTGTGAATTGCCAAGAATTTTCGAAATACAGTATAAACATTTGTCAAATTTTCTTAAACAAATTACTTTCATATTTTTATTTTTTCGCGCTGTTAATGCTTCGGTAGTTCTATAAATTTTTTTTGTGTATTGGGATATTTTTGGTTTTGAAATGATTTAGAAAAACCAAAATATGGGGATGATGTCTCAGGGTAAGTAAACTCCCGCGTTGTATATTCGCCACCCTTTAATTTAATTCCCTTTTAAGCGGTGTATTAAAAGATCTGGTAACTCTCTACAAACCCCCACGACCATTCGCGAGTTTTAGCCGGCTAGAACCACCGCGTAGAGGTCGTTACCAGGTTAATTCTGTTTACGGTGTTTGAAAACGATTTTCAAATTCCGTTACAACATTTCACACATCAAGTTTCTTTTTGGCAATATTTCTGCGTATGATTAAAATCTTGACATTTTTTACACTGCGGTATTAAACCGCTATTTTTTTCTAATGACTCTATATGAACTCTCATGTTTCGCATTGCCATAGAAAAATAAGTTTACCATAGATTTCTCATTTTTATGAATCGGGAGATAAAAATGAGTTGTGTAAAAAACTTATGATAATTCCTATGTCATAAATTGTATTTGTGACTTTACCAAACTGTACATTGGGCGCAATGTAAAGTCACAAATACAATCATGACAAGGGACTTATCATAAGTTTTTTACTCAACTTATTTTTATCTCACGATTTAGAAAAAAGAGAAATCTATGGTAAACGTGTTATTACATGGTATTGCCTTGATATTATACACATCTTCCACTTTTTGTTTGTTATTGAAAGTGGGCATAAATAGTGGAAGCCCTTTTTAGTTAATTTGAACTTGTTATTCAGTTTCGATTTTTTCATTCTTAATGATTTTCTATTTTATAACCCTTTTGCTTGAGTTCCCCCATAATTTCCTCTTTTGCGCAAGCTGGGTGAAGACATAAAATTGATTGGGAGATCATTCTTACTCTCATAGGTAAACCATTGGTATCCCTCGGAATTAAGCTTTGTAGCCCAAGCTCTATAGTTTTCTGAGTCTATACAACATTAATTTTCTTTCAATTTAGTTGTAAATTTCTTTATTTCTCTTAGTTGTTCACGGAGTAAAACAGTAACATAACATGGTTCGAAAGGTAAAGGCCAGAATTTAACGTAATTCACGAAAAATCTCAATGTAGCTGCATGGGACGCATATTAAAACATGAACTACGATTGAAGCCCTAAAAAATACAACAAGTACAAGATTTAACACCTGCATACAAGGCAGTTCGCCTAGCAAGAGCAAAGAAGTTAAAATACTTGCACGTTGGTGGCGAGCTTGAGAATTTTATATTTTTGTGCTTGGTTAGAGTGCAAATGAAAAGGCAAATTAGACCAGCGAATGTCTCTGCGAAAGCAAGCGCTTGTATCAATAATGGTTTCGCCCTCCAGTAACTGCCACAAGGCGCCCATTTTCATTGAACAGAGCCTAAAGCTAAATCAACAAATGTACCGTGAAAACGATGCTTTACAAACAGAAACATTCTCGGTAGAAACCATTGGACGTTTCAACAAAACTCGGCATCATCCCAGAAAGCCCGTGCAACCCACCGTTTTTTTTCAAGAAAAAGTTCCCAGCTTCAATTCTTCCCAACAATGGCCACCATATTCCCCGGACTTAAACCCAATGGATTTCTTCATATGGTCCGTTCTGAAAGATTGATATTCGTCGAGAATGGGACAAAAACCAAATTCGTGCAGCGTGTGAAGCCTTCTCGGACAGACTCGATGCTATTATCCATGCTAAAGGTGGCTACATCAAACAAGAACATATTTTTTGTTAAATGTAAAATGTTATTACGATATACTAAAGTTTTGAAATAAAAAAAAATTGACAAATTAACAGCATTTTTAATTGGCATACCACTTCGAGTGCCGAAACCTACAACTTATATTAACCGCATTATATCGGTTCACTTAAATAGGAGCATTGTAAAATTTAAGTATTTGTAAGCCAATTTCGGTATAAGTTGCTAAAAAAAAATTCAAGATTTTCAAAATAAGTATTCAGTAGCGATGCGTACCATTCGGAGTGATTTTCCAACCGTGCTATAATCGAAGCAACTACCAACGAAGGTCGGCGACAGTTCTAACGAAGCAAGGAACAAGAAAAAATTCATAGCTATAGCGTCCAATTCAGCCCACTCCACGAATAAAATCAGAACGGCAGCTGGGTTTAATGTCAGCAAATCAACAGTTCATAGAGCAGTTTTAAGTGTTTAATTTTTAAAATTCAAAATTTTTTATTGAAAACTACCACTAGTAAGCAAGAAACAAAGATTAAAATTCGCCAAGCAGCACAAGACTTGGAATGTGCATCCGCAAACAATGAATATTAATTGCGAAAAAAATGGTTTTCAGGTGAAAATTTTTTTAACTTAGTTTGACAGATGGCGCTATAATTATTATTGTCATGATATTCGCAAAGAACAATTTTTGGTTCATCATCATGCCAGAAAAGGAACAGTAATGGTATGGGCTGCAATTTTATATTGCGTGGTATTAAATTGGTTTATGAAGGGGACAAATAATACGGATCTAACGAAGAGCTGATTGCGGGAATTGACGCTTGGATTACTTAAAATCTTTTCGCTCAAGGACTGGAACTTTGAAGTAATTTTAAAGAATGGGGTAGTACACATTACTAAAAATAGCTAGAAAGATTAAATAAAATATTAAAATAAAAGTATAAATGACTGTGCTTTCATTATATTTAGAAAAAATAGCATTAAATTTGAACTTATTTTATAATTTAATCTTTGCAATCTGTTCTGGGGTCGAAGCACTTTCAACTCTTTCGCTTTTCAGTCTTTGCCTTACGCAGTCGCCCGTTTTGAAAGCGAATCCAATTGACAGCGAACAATTTGACCAAACGGATTAATTTATATTTTTTGGCGACCCTTTGGTGTTCAGAAAATTCGTTGATGTGATTCCCATTTTGTATTTGATTCATACCAAATTCAAGAAAAATTAATTTCCTTAGTACATAAACGCAATTTACGCCTTCCATCCATTCTTAGAATTTTTTTTTAGTTTCTACTGACTTCAAATTAAATACCAATGCGAACCACGATAACAGAATTTAATTTTGGCTACATTATATGAGGTCGATGAACCCCGCCCAGCATCTAGTATATATAGCAGAGTATATACAATTTTATTATTTTACATCCAATTTAACAACATCCCCCATGCCTCAGTTACGCAAAAAAATATTTATCGTAATCTGACAAAACACCCCTATTAATCTGGGATAAGCTTATCCATTATCATATAAATCATAACATTGATTAAATTAAATTTGTGTACAATTCGGTTGGATTAACTTCAGTAGTAGTTTACGAAATTATCTTATCACTATACAAATTGGAAAAATTTATTTATATTACAAAGGTAAATAGAAAACAAAAAATTATTTATCAGAAAAACGACAGATTAGTGTGGGCTTTTCATGGGTAAAAAATATTTATAATTTATTATTTGGAATTTTCCAATCAAGCATTTAGTCACGTATTAAGTAGATCTGCTTGTTCTCTAAACTTAGAGACGTTATCCTTTTATAGCAATAAAAAAGACGAGAACATTTAATTATTGTTTGCGGAAGAGACGTGTTCACGAGACCATAACTGTAATAAGATGATAATTAATCAAAAGCTCCACAATACGATTTTTTAGATTTGCTGTAAAAGCATTTTACTTCACATTTATTTCTCCGTTCGATCCATTATCTTAGCTATGTATCTATGTCTATCTATAGTAGATACACAGATTTTTCCTTAGCAATTTTATTTTTTGAATTTCGTTTATTTAATGCTTGTTTTAATTGAAATCCAGCTGTTTTATGCTTTCATAAAAAATGATTTAACATCCTGCAAATACTCTATTTTCTGGATACATGTGTTATGTTTATCATATACTGTAGCCTAAGAATCATGCAAAATAAATAAAAAATCCATGGTAGATATTCTAAAGAATTATATAAGTTCCTGTGAATTCGTATGTTAAACCAAACCTCAATGGCTTTATGATAATATAGAAATGTGTTTTATGTAAATAAAAACCGTACGCTCTTCTAAAGAATATGCATAAATCTATAATAATCACGCCTCTAACCAAGCCTTTTCAAGCTGCAACAGGAAATCGAAAATTAAAGTTCTGGAAAAAAAATGTGGAAATTTTATTAAATACTCTGCGACTTGATGATTCGCACAAACTCCATGTGTTTATTGCGATCTTATTAAATCTCTCTCAGTAAATCAAATGGAAATTGAAGTAAATGGTATACAAAAATCCTGGTTATTTTTAATGTCCAGATTCCGGATTGGTAATCTCGTGGGAGGCCTGTCTCAGCGCTTAAGCTAAGTAGCGGTCCAGAAAGAGCTGGGCATCTCCTCAAAACATTAAAGAAATACGAATACCTTCAGCCGCCCGGTGGCAAAGTGGTCAGCATGATTGCTCCAGCGACCGGAGGTCCCGGGTTCGATTCCCGGTGGTGACAAGGAAAAAATTTCACGGCTGATTTAGGATAAATCAACAAACAAATTTTCATAATCACTCATTATCCGAAATGAAAATATGATTATGAAACCTTATTTGAGGCGGCCAAATCCCTTGATGGGATATAGTGCCAGAGAGAGAGGGAGAGAGAATACCTTTACATGCAATATAATGAAATTATAATGGCCAAAGCTACAAATTGGGTCGCTGAAATATTGAATTGAGAGATTATATTCGCATTTTCTAGTCCCATCTAGCATTAGCTCTAAATAATAGATATACATCTTCGGATCTCGAAAACAGCAAATTGGAAATTAAAACAACAACAAAATTAAATTAAAACAACAACAAAATATAAATTAGTAACTTCACACCAATTATAAAATGCATTATTGCTAACGTCATACTTGTATTTTATGTATTTCATAAATCCGACCGATTAGTTTCATATTAGATAAATTCGCGACGGATTTCTCGATATTCGGATTTTTTGCTAACGGAAAATTCCGAAATTGGAAAAATTTCACAATAGCCCCCAAAAGTACTAGTCCTCCTCGATCTCGTAATGCATTTATCGTAGCTTCGGTTGCGAATTGCGATACCAATAATCGGCGCGGATTTGATAGTAAAATTTGGTTTGGTTGCAGATCTAAGAAATGAATTAGACTTAGATACAAGCACATCCATTTCAGTTAACGCAATGGACTTATGCAACTTTTTGAACTTCCTCGCAATTACCCAATTTAAAACAGGAGCAAATATATGACCTACCGGTAAAATATAAAGTTGAGCACCGAAATGCTACTAAAGGTAACTTGTAATTTTTGCGTCCGAGACGTTTGGATTCGGAAAAACACAAAATAACTAACAATGAATTTGAGCATATGTTGCAACTCGAGTTATGTAGACAAAGTTCCTCCAACATTTAGTACAACAGCGTGACAGCAACGACTGGTGGGTAGAGGTTGAACCGTTTTCTCAAAAATGGAATTTGTGTGAGCTTATACCATCAAATAACTATTGCTTTGGACTATTTGAGTACACTAGGATGCCATACTGTCTTAGTTAGCAATGCCATGCAGACCATAATCGTATTATGGATGGTGAGATAAAGAGTTTGGGCTTTGTTTATGTTTATATCGATGACATTTTTGGTGGTAGTAAAAATAAAGTGGAACACCACAAACATTTCAATTCCTTATTTGCTCCACTATTACAATTTGGTTTAACTGTCAAACCATTAAACTGTGAATTCGGTGCAGCATCCTGCAACTTTCTCAGCCACGAAATCACCAAAGATGGTGCCAAACCATATGCGGACCAAATCGTAGACTTCCAAACCTTTCCTCACTGCTCGCTTCATCCCTCACTTAACCGAAAATATTGCTCCAATACTCAGCCTTCTCACATGGCTTCACGGAAAGAGGCTTTAATCGCTAATAAAGTTGCTCTCACAAGTAGATTTCTAACGTACAGCGAACTAAATTTTATTTTCTTTTACGTATAGTAAAATAAAGAATAATAATCATGAAAAATATTAAATCCGATATTTTTGCAGATATTTACCATTCGCAATCTCGCCGAAGTAAAAAAATATGGGTTTTAAAAAATTTCTGTATGAAATAAAACTTCATACTTAAGATTTTCTAAATTAAGAGAACTCAATGATTTTTGGCTGAAATCGGTCCACCGGAAGTGGCAGCCTCCACATGAGCTTTTTCGTTTTTTGGAAATATGTTTAGAATTATATTTGTTAAAGCATATCATTTACGAGAAAAGATATTGTGAACTAAAAGATTATAAAATAATTTGGCAACATAATACCGGTCCAGATCAGTTTCCCAAAATTTAAGCGGAAATGACGTTTATTTCTGAAATATAAGCAGGAAATGTGATTTATTTGATTATAACAGATGATTCATTTAGAGGTACTTTTTCAGTAGAGATTTTAAGACAGATCACGTGTGAGTCGTGTCAAACAGTTATCGTATTTTTGTTCAGTATTGTTTGACATTTCATCATGGAAAGACTTAGCCCGGCAAAAAACAAATTATTCAGCTATATTACGAAAATCAGCGTTCTACGAGGAATGTGTTTCGTGCGCTTAGAGCAACTTATGGTCTACATAATCGGCCTACCGAGCAAATAATTCGCTATACCATCGAAAAATTTGAAACCCAATTTTCATTATTGGATATAGCGGCGGTAGCTCAGAGTCTACGCGATGATCATGATGAATCGATTCGGCGTCATTCTCAACAGATTGGCTTGTCGTATGCAACAACTTGGTGTATTTTACGTGTCGCCGGCTGATCTTCCTAGTTGTCACCGTTTCCGTCTTTTGGCTCTTGAAAAACTTGAAAAAGATTCACTGTTTCCGACCAAAGTTTTGTTCAGAGATGAGGCCCATTTCTGGCTTAATGGCTACGTTAATAAGCAAAATTGCCGTAATTAGGCTGAAGAGTAAACCGAAGAGGTTCAAGAGCTACCATTATATCCAGACAAAACAACGGTTTGGTTTATGGGCTGGTGGAATCATCGGTCCATATTTTTTCAAAAATGAGGCCGGCCTGAACGTAACTGTGAATGGCGCCCATTATCCCGCTATGATAACGGACTGTTTGCTGCCTGAAATTGAACCCCGTGATTTCGACGACATTTGATTCCAACAAGAGGGCCGTCGATTTTATTCTGGCAAGTCGTACGAGTATATTGCAATTTCTATCTGGGTGATTGATTATAATTTTGTCTGGATGATTGATTATTATTCAAGTGCAAAAGAAAAAAATTGCAACTTCATGCGAGAAGATTTTTCCAAAAAATGGGTGATTCCAGTAATTTTTGTGAAATTAGTCTATCAAAAGTAGGAGGAGCTTTTTCGATTTTTTGGCAAAAAACCTGTTTTTCAAATAACATTTGGCCTCTGCGTAACCCAGACGAATTGATCGTGACGAATTTTCCAACTTAAGCTTTTTAGAATAATTATCCATTAGTGTTGTTTGGCTGAAACCTGTCCACCGGAAGTGATCACTTCCATAGGAGCTTTTAATTTTTTGCAATGATGACGACAAATAACTAAAAGGTTCAAATAAATTTAAAGATAAAATTCTCAACAACGATTGGCTTTGTTGGTTTTTTGAAATTGAATCGAAAAAGTTCCTTCCCGATTTAAAAAGTTAATAACTTTTTATTTTTTAATATTTTTAGGTATTTTATATTATATCAGATCTTAAACTTGGGATATTTTAGTTTTTTGCAGAGCGAACCAAAATGGTCTTATTATATTTTGAAGATGGCCGGTAATTGCCACTCAACGTGAATACTGTCAGTTTCATGGAGTTCGTAATGTTCCAACAGTTGCCACTATTCGTACTATGATGGCACAATTTGAGCAATGCTTTGGATATGTGAGACGCACGAGTACCATCCTGGTGACCTGGGGCCCTATTCCTAAATACGATACGAAAACGAAAGTACAAAATTCATATTTGCATTGAATTATGTATATTCGTACGATTCTTATTTAAAATTGAATAGGAATCTTGTACTTTCGTTTTCGTATCGTATTCAGGAATAGAGTAGCTGTTTTGCATTTAAAGTACTCCAGAGGTGAAAATTTTATGATGACTGAAGAGGCTGCCTTTCATCTGAGAGGGGTTTGTGAACAACCAAAACTGCAGATTTTGGAGCACACATAATCCTGAAAATTTCCATCAACCTGTGACTGTTTTTTTGAAGAGTTTTATTCTCAAACCTATCGTGCTAAAATTTTCAGAGCTTCGCAGTGAGATTTACACAATAAGCTATTTTTAGAAGTATTTTAATACCATTTTCGTGTAACATCACGCCTATATTAGATCCACATCGCTGTATCAATGACATACATTTTTCACGCGTTAAATGAATTCTCCATGATCCATAAAACAACAAAAAATTCGAATTGATTGATTAACGTAAATTTTAGGTATCAGATGGTTAAAAGAAAAATTACAATAATATCTTATCATCTATCATAAGAATAAATTTAAAAAAAATGAATTTCATTAAACTCTAATCGATGACGAACGGCTCGTGTTACTCGCGTTGTTAGTTTCATGTTTAAAAATGAAATGAATTAATATTATTAGTTGGAGACCAAGTTGATTTCCGAATTGGAATAACCTTATGTGGAATATTTCGATAAAGTGAATGCGCCTTAAATAATAAAAAATACTAAATATTCCATTTTATGGCAGGTGCGCTGTCATTGTCAATACAAACCACAGTTAGGCTACATAAGATTTATTAGATAAATAGCTTGTGGCTTTAAGAAGGGGAAAGATGATTTGGTTATGTTTTGAGGAAATTGCAATTGCTGCCTAAGTATTTGTCAATTTAGAAAATAATAAATGATATCAGCTGATTGATTCACATAAAATTGTTGAACCTGAATATTGCGCATTAAGGCGAAAATGACAATTAACAAATGTACTATTATATTTAGGAGCTGATCTCAACTCATTATTATGTTGTCACGTCTATTAATTTTATCATTTTTTAATTAAATTAGACATCGTTAAAATGCGCGAAATACCCAAAAGACTAATATAATATTATTTAATACATAAATTATACTAGTCAAACGATAAGAGTGGCAAAAGGCTATCTATTCTAGTCAAATAAGGTTTTCTAGAAGGATCTGGTTTACACTAATTATAGTGAATTACTATTTACATCATATTCCAAGCGTATAAATAATGAAAGTTTAAATCACATATTGCTAATATAGCATAAAAGGACTTTTGATATTTTGTAGAAGTGATCGCAGTTAGTGCTCGTCGAACATGAGAGAATGGCAGCGTCCGCCCGGCTAAAGTAAAGTTTTGTCCAGAAAATTTGATTTGTTTTATTTGATAATAAATTAAATAGCAAAAATTGGCGAATAAAGCTTTAAGGTTTCTCATTTCTGTATTCCTATTATAGATTGTATTAGGTGCGCAAGTAGAAATTTGGCTCGGAAACTGGTTGCTTAAAATATACTTCAACGCATTCAACGTCAATTTTAGTCTTGAGGACAATCCACATCCAGGGGCAATAAAACAATTAGAAGACAAAAAAAAGTTTTACTGGATGAAAATCCGTGTCAAACTCAAAAGGGGCTTACAGAACAGTTAGGAGTTACTGCTAACTATTAGGAGTTACTCCTGAGGAAGGAAAATGGGTTCATCATTAACTGACAGAAAACAAAAACCGGAGTTACATCTGCATGAATTTGGTTTCTCGGTACAAAAGAAAGAATTTTTTGTACAAAACCATTACGGGTGCTGAAAAATTAATTTTGTACGACAATCCTAAACGCAGAAAACTATGGTTTTATCCAGGCAAGCCATCAACAACATCAGTTGCAAAAATAAACAGTCATGCAAGAAAGTGAGCCATTTACATACGAGCTTCCGGAACCTAATCAAACTGTTACAGCTGAACGGCCTAATTAATCAAATTTAGGGCGTAATTTTACATTACGTATACATCGAGAAAATCAGGTAAAGAATAAAAATTCAGAAATGTTTAAATGTAGGATTGTTATCAACAGTTTCTAGGACGGGGATCGATTTTGAATAAATTAAAATTGAAATTTTGAATTCACACAAGCTAGCAGACACAGATCAAAGAGTTTTGATCGCTCTTATCGCTTTTTCTGATAGTGCCACAAATATTAAAAAAATCAACTTTTGTAAATATAAAAACTTTTTAAAATTGTTCATTCGTTGTATACCTAAAGATGGGGCTTTTCCAGAATTTGTACAATCCTTAAAGTGTCAAATTTTATTTATAATTTTAAACTAAGTAAAAAAAAGTGGAAAAAATTTCAAAATTTTCCTGGAAAAATTGCAAAATTTGTCTCGTTTTAACTTAATCCTACAGTTAAAATTTTTCAAAATGTATATTCCTTACCTGATTTTCACGACGTATACGTAAAGTAAGCTTTAGCCAAATTTAGTGAAGCTCTGGAGAAAAAAGGACTATTTACGGGCCAAGAAGGGCGGAAGGTGTCATTGCTGCAAGACAACGCTCGTCCACATACCGTAAAATCAACCTAGGAACTCTTCTTCTTCTTAGGCTAGGAAGTTTTACAGCATGCGGCGTATTCTCCAGACTCTGATTACCACTTATTCAGATTGAGGTCATTTGAAAGGCCAGTGGTTAACCGTCAAATGCATGAAGTCCGTTATAAATGACAACCAGAAAAATCGATAAAAAAGGTAAACAGAAAACCAATTTTAAGCAAGTATGTGTGTGTATGCTTAAGTACAAGTGTAATGTATATTATCAATGCCTCCTAAACTACAGGCCTCTTACTACTCTCATTTTTTGCATATGACGTCAATTTATGTCTAAACCGAGACTGCGCAATAATAATATTAAGATATTTACACTAACAAAACAACTAGAGAAAGCAACAACAACGTAGACATAGCGTGTCGTCATCATTTGGTGTATGCGGCCTGTAGTTTAGGAGGCATTGATATTATCTATAGACAGTCGGTTTAAATTTTTTGAGTAAAGAGTCAGTTCGTTCTCGATCGGCAAATAAATCATTTCGCTTGTGCAGTTACAATTAAAAAGTGCGTTTTTTTACATGCAATAAAACATTAGTCAGTACAACCAACGCCTCTTTAACATTTCGATGCCTTTTTTGAAGAACGATTTCTTTTTATCTTCTAAATAAGCTTCCCTAAAGGTTTTTTTGAGGTCTCCAAACAAGAAAAAATCGCTGGGGGCTAAATGTGGCGAATACGGTGGATGCGGAAGCAAATCAATGTGCAATGTGATCTCGTTTTTGATGAATTGTGAGCAAATGCGGTACAAAATTCGAACATCGCTTTCTCATGGACAAAATGTTCGTGCAAAATATGACCAACACATTCAATAGATATCTTTACAATGTCAGCTATCTCACGCAACTTTTTTATGGTTTCTGGAGTCACAGCCTCATTTGGGCGTCCAGAGCGTGGTGCATCATCGGTGGTTGTACGACCACGTTTAAATTCATCATACCAGTCAATGTTGATTTTCCTGGTGCAGAGTCCGGATAACACTTATCAAGCCACTGCTTTGCTTGAACGTTATTTTTTCCCATCAAAAACTCGTATTTAATCAACACACGAAATTCATTTTTTCCATTGTTTTGAAATTAACAAAAGTAGCGTCACAAAAACAACTGTAACTTGTAAACTTAAAGATCGAAATATCATGAAATTTTAACAGGTATCATCTGAAGGTTGGTAGAATTTAAAAATAATATGGGGTTTAAATTTGTGGCACCATGTATGTGTCAGACCGGGAATTTTATAAGCGACGTAATACAAGTTATGTATACATTACTTTAGTGCATGATATCCGTTTAAGCGGACAACCAATTTTCCCAGATTTTCTGAAAATCGGGAAATACCTAATAGAAAAAGTGTTCGGATTCTTAATCTGCATCACAAAATACATGAAAAAATATTTTTCTTATTAACATCATGGAGTTCATGCATTTAAGGGTTAACGAAAACCGATGTGAAGTTTCTAACAAAAAATCCAAATTATATATGTGTAAATACCACTCAAAATTAATTTCTTATTAGAATAAATTGAGTGTGATTTATTACACGGTTAAATTACTCTCCGAATCAAGTACATTTAAAAATTTTAATTTTTAAAATAGAATTTATTTAAAATTTCAAAATATTAATGAAATACATAAATTATTCAAACAGATAACTAAAATATCAAATTAAAATCATGTGTGAATTAGTCTACAAATAAATGAAAATAAAAACTTTAACAGACAAAATATCAGAATTGTTATTGTAATTTTTCGCAGAAAAATTCTGTGTATTTTATCAATCTGGGCCAATAACAAGCCACTTTCATAGATTAGAGCAAAATGCCACTATATAGATCGGATTGGCTTATCTATAGAGAACATTTCCCGGAACCATAAGGTTTTTCCTAGCGGGGAAATTGCAACCTTGTTAATAGCAGTTTTCCACTGTAAATTTTGAGTATTTTATCATCTGGGCCGTCTTGAGTTTTCTTTATCATCTGGGACTATACTGCTAGAAAGATAAAATTGAATTATCTACCAATTGATATTGCGTCATTCATCGAAATTGATTTCAAACAAATATATAATAAAATATGTTTGCCAAAATCTAAATGTAGTGTTTGTGGAGAACATATGGCTATAAACAAAATTATGGCGGAGAATACAATTTTGTTTGTTGATGTTCAACCATATACGATGTCGAAGGTAAATTTAATATTAAGCTTTGCGACATCGAACCCACATTTTCCGTATTAAATAAAACGTTTTATTTTAAAGGGGTCATCACCGACATCTTCCTGCCAAACGTTGGGTGGTATCGGCCACTACACGTCTTATGTTAGAACACCAAATGATGCGTGGTACTTATACAACGACCTGTTGAAATCGGGGTCTATAGAAAAATCATGTGCCACCGTTAATCCATACACACTAATTTATACAACAGATTAATGAAGTAGTTTATGATATTCTAATGTATTTAATATAGTAATTGAACTTATTTAAATTTATTGAATTAAAAATTTTGTAAAGTCATTTTGAATAAATTTTATGAATTTAAAAAAATTTAACAAAAAAGAAACTCACAAAAAATAAAAAAAAACAAGGGAGCGAAGTCTGAGATTCATACCTCCGAGTGGTGCTACTCGAAGAAGAGCATACTCGAATAATGCGTAATTTGCGTTCAAAGATATTCTGCAAGTGGCTTGTTATTGGCCCAGATTGATAAAATAGTAAATATTTTGAGTGAAAAATTACAATAAACATATTTGATTTTTTTTTGGTAAAGCTTTAATTTTATTTATTTGTTAACTTTTTCTTTAAGTTATTTATATAGTTCTCTAATATCTTTTGTATTTATTATCTTTTTTATATTTTATTATGTAAATTATGATATTATTCAATATAATAATAATTTTTAATAAAATTTTCACTAATTTGCATTTATAAAATATTAGCAGTGTAAATCACCAATGCTAAAACAATTCAATATGGCGGCTATTGGATTTTTTATGAATCCAATAAGAATTTTGCGTCCGCCATGTTTTCTAATTGGAACCGTATACGTATACGTGTTATTTTTTGCTAGAAACTTCACGGGCTCTTTTAATTTTCATTTGGGTCATATCAAATTTTTTGTCACGTGGAACAAAAATTTAATGTATTGAAGGAAAAAATATTATTAAGCAAATATATTTTTATACGGATATGTAATTTTTTACAAATATAAGCAAATTGTCGAGGCAAAGATCCATGAACGAGTTCCGTCAAGGGAATATGGTGGACAGTCTTCTTTTCTGAAACGTTACGAGCGAGACAACGCTGGTTAGATTTAAAAACAACACTATAATATCATTGAAAACGCTGCAGAGGATGTAACAGAGACATTGAGCGAAGTGACATTCAAAGAAAAGAATTGTTTGAAGTGGTGCAAGCACGCGAACGAGCAGAAAACAGGAAATCAACAGGTTTCAAAGTCAAACGAGAAAAATGTTCCTTATTACAGGATGAATTGGTATTTCCAGGTAATCCTTTAAACAAACACGGAATTTTTCTAAACCAGGATAAATTAAACGCGTCCATCAACAATCATCAAAGAACTACGCTTTTTCATGGGTGTAGCTAATTTTTACGAGCGATTCATACAAATTTTGCATGACATAGCTGCTGATTTACACTCGCTTTCAGGGCAACACAAATATTAGACCCATACTACGGCGAAAAAGATGTGTATTTAACGTACAATGCAGCCGATAGAGGGTCAAAGTTGTTCCTAGCCACCGAAGCGACAACGGAATTCATCGTGAATCGATGAAAATACATTCCAGGAAAATTAAACATTTTCGCCGATTTTTTTTTTTATCAAGAATGCCAACTAGAATTGAAGAAACGCAACTCGATAGCCATCAGATTGAAGAAGTCGTCAATTACATAAACAATGTAAAGATGAATGAGCTCCAATTGTGCGAGAAAGGCATCTCATTCAAGTCCAACAAATAGAAATAAATTACTAGAATTAACACAGTGAAACGAGCGTCGACACAACAAATGTACCACAGTTCCGTCCGAATCTACAACGCTCAGACGAACTACCAGTGGAAAATAACATCTCCTGTGGCAAGGAAGGACAGTATTACACAACATGAAGTACAACCGCACTACAACGGTTACACTGTGGTCATCCGGGTATTATTGTTATACGCGCAATGGGTTGTTATTATGTTTGGTGGCCAAAACTTAATGCGAAAATCGAAGAATTTCTCACTCACAAATCTGGAAACTCAGTACAACGCATTCTTATTTAGTTATCGGAACACACCTCAAACTACAACGGGCAAATATACTGCTGAATTATTTTTGGAGCGAAGATTGGCATAACTTGAAAAGACATCTGTATCACAATCGAGGCAACTTCAAAGAAAAACATTTCTATCCAGGAGATGACGTATGGATTCGAAAAGACAATGATTCGAAGATGCAATTCGAGAAAGATATAACCAACAAACTGAGGAGTCATAAGATGTTTGGGTACTACAATCCAACAGAATATCAGTTCTCAAAAAAGACTGATCAAGGGCATCACAATAATTCTCATCGCTTACTTTACCAGGCTATGGATTTTGTACGCTTTTTTTCCATTCCACTGGAAATTTACCGGAACGTCATAATAGTGCTGTACATATCGGTGTACATGTTTTGGTTTGTTTTGTGTTTTTGTCGTCATTTAAGGCGAATTCAGTGTTGCGTTCTTTTGTTACTTCCTTGCTTCTGAATTTTTTTTTAAATCAATCCAAGTTGCTGAAAAAAATTCACAAGAGAAAAAAACGTCATTTTTAACCAATGAAATTGGTTTAAAAAAGTTCAGAACGAAGGAAGGAACGAAAGAACACAACACTGAATCCGCGTTTAAGAACACAAAATAATGTAAGAAAGTATTGTGTTAATTTCTTAAATAGTTTAATCTAATTCCTAATAAATAAATCTAAAAGTAATTTCATTATCATTCACAAAAAAAATTGGAATCGCAACTATTTTCTTATAATCTGTCAATTAAGGACAACTGTGCCAACAGCGACTGAGTCCACTGTAACTGCAAACGACGCAGTCTCCACTGAAAAAGGAACTTCATTACAAATGCCGAGTGCCTCAACAAACATTATAAACAGCGAGGATCTGTTAACCAAGTTTCAGAAAATGGAGAAACTAATCGCGCAGCTGAGCAATGAAGTTGCTGAACTTAAGAGAGAAAGCTCTACACTAAAAATAAAAAAAAGGTTAAAAATATTAAAGCTGGGGATTCAGCACAAGGTAACAACCTGCCTGTCAACCATATTCAGCCATCAACCAGTCAACATCATTCAAATAATTCCAACTGGTTGCTGCAGCAATTTCCAGTCTCTCATCAGAATAAAAGATTTAATGCTCTGAGTATAGAGGATTATTTCACAGATGAGGAAGAACTGGAAGAAGAAGTTTCCAGAGCTAATAACAGAATTCCTAAGAAACGTAGGCGCACAAAAATTAAAACTCCCCCAAAAAATAATACACACAGTGTGAACAGTAACACTGAACAGAAAAACCAAAAAATACCACTGCCTCCACCCATTAATGTGAGCAATATCAACAGTTTCGAACTTTTTCGACAAAAAGTAATAAAAACCACTAGTGAATCAACTAATTTTAAGGCGCTCTCAAATAGTGACATTAGAATTACCTTTCAAAATGAAAATGATTACAGAAATATCAAAACATTACTGGAAGAATTAAAAAATGAATCTAGCAACCAACTAGAAAATATCCAATATCACACCTACCAGCTGAAGAGTGAAAAAGCCTATAGAGTGGTTATCAGAGGCTTATACCTTCTTCTATTAGTCATGATGAAATTAAAGCAGACTTAGAAAAAATGGGAGATGAAGTCGCAGGTATTACCAATATATACAAAATTGTCACAATTTATGGTGTAAAAGTCAGGAAACACTTTCCATTGTTTTACATGACGTTTTTGACTTAAAACAAAAAGACAACAATAAAGAAGTATACAATATCAAGAAACTTGCGTACTGTATAGTTAAAATTGAGCCACCTAACAAGACAAAGGGAATTCCACAATGTACTAATTCCAACAACTTGGACATACCAAGAGCTTTTGCTATCGTCAAACCAAATGCGTTAAATGCGCGGAAAATCACCATACGACAAAATTCAATAAAACACCAGATATCGCGTCTTCTTGTGCTCTTTGTCAACAACAAGGGCATATTACAAATTATAAAGAATGCCGTGTATATCAGAACAAAATTAAAAGTCAACAGAATAATAGAACAAGCGCAGTGCAGCGATTACAAACCAAACTTGCTAAACCGCAAACAACAATCACACCATCCACAGTTGGATTATCCTATGCGCAAATCACCAACGAGTCTAATAACATTGAAATTATTAAAATGCTTAGCCAAATTCAACAGTCACTTGGTCATTTAGCAGAGAGGGTGGCAAAACTGGAAATCTATATCTATCCACCAAGCGAAAAAGTCAACATACTCACAAATGATTAACTCGTTCCTACGCATTGTAGCTTGGAATGCTAATGGGCTCAACCAACGAGCCAGATCGATATAATGGCGCAGATCTAAATATTGCAGCAGCGTACTGTCCTCCACGGCATACACCAACGAAGTTACAATTTAATAACGTCTCCAATAAGCTCGGTCCAAGATTTATTATTGGAGGGGACTACAATATAAAACATACAGCTTGGGGTTCCAGGCTTGGAAGGAAACAACTTGTTCAATGCCATTCATGAAAACAAATGCGAATATCTGTCCCCACGGGTGGTAACGTATTGGCCAACGGATACAGGAAAAATACCAGATCTACTGGATTTCTTCATCATAAAAGGTATTCCTCTAAGTTACACTAGAGTCGAAGGAATTAACGACCTAACATCTGTCCAAATTCCTGTACTGTTGTCCGTAAGCGCTATAGTAATAAAGAAACAGAAAAGGCAAAACCTTACTTATTCACGGATTGGGACATTTTCAGAGAACAATTGAAAGGGCTAGTTGAATTAAAAGTTAGTATTAAAAGTAATGAAGAATTGGAACAACAAACAAACAATTTCATTGAATACACTTGAATGGCTGCCAGACTAGCTACTCCTGAATTAAAGGACAAAGCGAAGATTGAAGTCAAATACCCGGCTGAAATCAGCGAACAAATCAAGGCAAGAAGAAGTGCGAGGAGAATATGGCATCTCGCCAGAAATCCCGCTGACAAGACAACTTTTAATCGAATAAGTAACAAAGTCAATAAGTAACAAAGTCAAATCAAAAATTTCAAACAGAATTGCCTCGATAACTACTTAAGCGGGCTAGGTCCAAAAATGGATAAGGACTACTAGTTATGGAAAGCAACCAGAAGATTTAAACGACATGTAGTTCGAGTACCACCTTTAAGAAATGCTCAAGGCAGTTAGGTTCGACAAGACAAAGAAAAAGCGGAACTCTTTGTTCAACACCTAGCAGCAGTGTTCCAACCCCATGACATCCAATCCAACATTGATGTAACACCTGTTTATCAACCAAATCAGGACTTTAAAAGAGTCACGCCAATGGAAATTGCTGAAGAAATCGACAAAAATCTTAATCATAAAAAAGCAACAGGAATTGATGAAATATCACCGAGTCTATTCAAGGAACTTCCACGTAAAGCAATCATCTTGATCACATACTTATTTAATGCCTGTATGAGATTGAAGTATGTACCCAAATGCTTCAAAATGGCCCAAATAATTATGCTAAAGAAACCAATCTCACTGCTTACGACCTTATCAAAGCTGTTCGAGAAACTGCTACTAAAACGTCTAAAACCAATGGTAAACGTTCCTGATTTTTAATTTGGATTCAGGAATAACCACTCCACAATAGATCAAGTCCATCGAATAACTGCGGTAATAGAGCAAGCGTTAGAAGAAAAGAAATATTGTCCCACCGTATTTCTGGATATATCACAGGCCTTTGATAGGGTTTTGCATGAGGGATTGAAATTCAAGATGAGCAAAATGCTACTACAAAACTATTGCCAGCTGCTTGAATCATACCTCTCTGATCACCAATTCAGATTCATTCAAGAAGAAACATATTCTGACTTTTACCCAGGGATTGTGGGAGTTCCGCAGGGAAACGTATTGGGTCCCCTCCTCTACCTTCTTTATACTGCGGACATACCTACAACGAATAAAACATTCATCGGCACGTTCGCTGACGACACTATAATTATGGCAGTAGACGAATCTCAACCAAGAGCAGTGGAAAATCTTCAACGAGCAATGGACAACGTTACTAAATGGACAATTGACTGGAAAATTGCACTGAATGAGCTCAAATCAACCTATGTGACATTTACGCTCCGACATAAAAATAACACGCTTCATATATACCTCAAAGGGGTGCAAGTGCCTCAGGGTGGATCGGCCAAATACCTTGGTCTGCATTTAGATTCAAGGCTCAACTGGAAACATCACGTGAGACAAAAAGCTGAACAGATACGATTGAAACAACGTCAAATGTATTGGTTAATTGGACATCATTCCAAAATGAACCTGTATTGCAAAAAACTGGTATACCAGACTATCTTCAAACCAATATGGATGTATGGTGCGCAGCTATGGGGTTGTGCCAAAATAAATTTCTTCGAATGGTCACCAACGCCTACCGATTTGTGACTAAAGGGCCAACCATAAAAAGATTATAAAATTAAAAAAAATTAAAAATTTTTACGACACTAATTTCTAATGACATTCCAGCCATACTAGACGTAACGAGTATGCATGTAAATATTGTTGAATATTGAATGATAGCCATTTGTTTTTTAGGTAGCACGACACATATTTTAATTTTTTTTAAGTTTGGACGCAAAATTTCGCTCCAATAATTTTTATTAAGTGACAATTCATATTTAACGAAGCTTCGTTAAATTTTTTAATTTAAATTAATTTTTCCATTGGCGAAAGCACAGAAACAGCATTTATCGCAAACATATTTTTTTTAAAGTTACGTTTATAATTTTTTTTAATTTTTCTATGGTTATCCCTTAACAAGGGAATCCACAACGATTTAGAAATACAATTGATAGACGACGTTATCCGCGAATGTGCCATAAAACATGAAAAAAGAATTCTTACCCACACCAATCTTGAGGCCGTACAAACTACTAGACAGTACAAACGAAGTAAGGCAGCTCAAACGAATCAAACCACATGACCTAACCGTATGAAAATTAAAAACTAAGGGAACTAGACACTGGTCCAGCAGACCCACATGTGTTTATGCTCATCTCATAAGTACTAATGTCAACCTTACTAATGAATTAATATTGTTTAAGATTGTAGTAGCCATATCAATAAAGTTGTTAAAAATAAAAATCTGTCATTTATTCTACTGCTCACGAGCAGTGAAAAAATGCACATGATCATCCACATTATATTTTTTCAACCGATAATGCACATTTATAAAATTGAGTCAACATTTTGGCGAAACTTACGTACAAATATAGAAAATGACTGTACACATAAGTGAATATTATACACTGTATACGTATAAAAATTCTCATGAGTATTTCGTGAGAAAACCGTGGCCAGGTCTTGGAAATCCCGAACCGAAAATCCCTGGCCAGGTCTTGGACGAAGTGGACGTAAATATACGCGTGTAAACATCTTGTTTTATTTCCGCCATCGTCATCTGTAAAAGACCCCAAATCTTGTCTTTCCATCGTAAAATAAATCCGGTTATTACTTCATACAAAGTCAACAACGAAGTACTGCAAAGAGTCAATGAGATTATAGACTTAGGTGTTACATTTGTCGAAAACGCCAGTTTCAATAGGCATATTGAAAATTGTATTGCGAAAGCGAATGCCATGTTTGGATTTGTTAAAAGATGGACAGGTGAATTTAAGGATATTCAAACCTTATGTTCACTCTATTTCGCTTATGTTCGATCTCAACTGGAATACGCTGTAACGGTCTGGAATCCATACTATGCTGTACACATAAAAAGAATTGAAAGCATTCAAAAGAAGTTCCTGATTTGTTTGTTAAAGAAAAGTGACTGGGATTACGACCACAACTTACCATTCCATGAAAATGTGGCTCGCTTACCTCCATACACAACAAGATGCACAGATTACAAAATATGCACGCTTGAAAATAGACGACTTCTCTTGGGAGCAGCTTTTATTGGTAACGTTTTGCTTGGTCACGTAGATTCAGCTTACATCTTGGAAAACATATCAATTCACGTGCCATGCAGAACATTTCGAAACCATAAATTTTTAGCACTTGAACACCATTCCACCAGCTATGGAGAAAACAACCCAATTAATAGGATGTCTTAATCTTTCAACTTAATCGACGACCTATTTGACTTCAACTTATCAAAGGACAACTTTAAAAATATCCTTAAAGACTTTTTTCTAAATTTTTAATTGTTTAAACCAAAATTTGGTTTATATTTTTTTTTTTTTTTTTTTTATTCTGTTTTAAAGTTTTATATAATTTTAACTATAACTGTAAATAATCTGAAATCATACATGTATATTACAAAATAGATTTCTTTAAATAAATAAATAAAATATAACAGTAATACTAAATCGCCCCGACTTAATTGAATTTGAACGGCCTATAGGTAGTCAATCTTTACACAAACGTCAAAATATTTTGTCGACTTCTTATCTCGTAATTTCAACTTAAACATAAAGATCAGTTTTTCCGCGTTTAGAGTAAATGGTGAATGGACCAAACTATATTGTACGGCTGACAATATGTGGCTGTTTTCACTACATCGATCGAAAATATTCTAATCTATGAATCCATGAATATTTAACCATAAAAGTAAACATGTCGTCAGACAGGTAAAAATCATCATTATTAAATCCCATTCACCATACACACAGGGTTTTGACTGAGCGAAATAAAATTTGAAAATTAGCTAAGTAGATATAAAGACTCTTGAAGGTTCAGGACCCCTAGTCAGTTCGATAACCGCACTGTATCTCATGCAGCATATTTCAGTAGTATTCATATGCTTGCTAAAGATCTTTCCTCGATGCATTGTTGTGTATCGAATGTGTAACCACCTGACCACAAAAAACTATGCCGTAGACCACTGGCTTATCCGTTGCCCCGTGCTGTAATTATTGGAATAGTAATTATGATAACTATCTAATAATACTTAAGATTATTATGACAGTAAAATTATTTGATAAAAAAGATAAAATAAAAAAAAAACTTTCAACATTAATATAAATTAAAATCACATATATTTTCATTTATTATTAAATCCAGAAATTTCAGAAATCATACAACATTACTAACGACTTTCAGCAAGATTCATGACCGTTCACTTAAATCCCCAAGTTCTAATTTATCACATTAAACTTATGTTGCACAATGCTAGCAGCTGTTAGTTACATTTAAATGTAGCAAAATGTAAAAGCTCACTTAAAGCATCTGGTCATAATTAGACGCAATTCGTAAATCGGTACTGGTTGAAAATAATAAATTAAAAATTTGCACACCATGCAACATCTTAAGAAGTATCATTGATAATCTAAGTGAACAAACAAAATAAAGTAAATGGTCCGCAAATTTCCGTTTAAGAACCACTGACCCAAAATAATATTTAACCAACAAAATTTTCGTCTCAATTATATAACACAAAAATAACAACACAGGAAAAAAAAGAACAAACAGCCGAAAAGTAAAGCCATGTTACAGTAAAAAATTTATAAAGTTATAAAAAGGTCATATTTATCCAAGATGAGCATACCCTCAAGAAAGTAAAAAAAAAAAAAAAAAAATCCGGCCGGCGGGAGTTACGGCGAGGGGGAGGGGCATATAATTATTATCATTTAAATGTAATTACTACGTCTATCACTAAGCTATGTCTTGCTGCAAATATTTATAAAAAATAATAATAAAATAAATAAATAAAAAGCTCTTAATTGTAATGTTAAATTTTCAACAACAACAACAACATCTAAAAGGTTCACCAAAGCAATTTTTTGGTTCATTTTTCCAAAAAAAAAAAAACTACAATCGATTAGAATGGATTACATAAACTTGTATATTAGTCACATACACAGGCAAGGAAAGTGTTAAATTCATTTTTCCTAGAGCTTTTTATATTTTTTATATTTTTTTTAAATCAAATATCGTGCAAATGATTTCTTTTGTTTTACTTTTTTGTTTGTATTTTTTCATCGATTATTATTATTATTTCTAAAGAAAAAACTAAAAATCAATAAGTCTTTTGTTTTTCCATTAAAAGCTTTTTTTGTTTTAATTCGTTTGGTTCAAAAGAAAAGTCTCAAACTATAACTATATAACAAGTACTAAAAAGAGGACAAATTGGGGTGAGGGAAATTCGAGTAGAAAGGTAAAAATAAATTCACTGACAACTTTTTTTTTTTTGTATATGAGTGGTGCTGTTTGGTGTTCGGCAAATCTATCATCGTGCATTTTCAAGTGCATTCGCTTTAAAAATTTATAGACAAATTTTTCTTTTTTTTTTAAACTACATATTTGAAAACTACAGACTTACTTTTGAAAAAATATATAAAATCAAAATATATTTTTTTATTAGAAATCTGCAATGAGCGACTGCTAATTATACGTGTATAATAATTTTATGTTGATGAACTTTTTTGTAAAACTATTTAAATTATATCCTTATAATATTGTTGCATCACACAAAAAACTAGTAACAATAAAAAAATTCTACTTATAGTATTTTTTATAATTTTAATTTTTTTTTAATTACACATGCATTTAAAAAATAATAATTAAAATATTTTTTTGTCTAATTGCACACTAACTATACAATATATTAAAAAAACAATTCACATATATTTCTTAATTAAATTCTCACTTTTAATTAAAAACTTTTTTCTTTTTAATTTTAATTAAACAGAACAATATTAAGTCGAGTACTATAGGTCACTACAAAAAATTAAATTAATAATTCACTTTCAAAAATTCTAAGAATTTTTACTAAGTATAAAAAAAAAATATTTAACCAACCAGAACCAACAAAAAAATTTATTAACTAAAATTAATATCTAAATTTAATTAATATTTTATTCTAAAATAAAATTTTAATGTTTTTTTTTTAATTTATTTAATTTTACTTTATTTAAATAAATTAGGAAAGTTAGTAGCTATTCATTCGAAAATCCGCAGCAAACTAGGAAATTTATCTAGGAAAATTTTTATTGTACACACGAAAAAACCAATCCAACAAAAAAGTTTTTCGTTTTTCTTTTATACATGAAAATACACGGTTAGTTGTTATAATACATAAAAAAAAGAATAATAATAATAATAACAAATGAAAATTTAATTTTCCTTAGTGTTATAAAAATTATACACCAGTATCGCTCGCATACAGTAAGAAGATTTTTATATATAAATATAGAGGGAGAGAGCGAGATAAATGAAAAACTGTGTTTTTCCTCGAGTTTGCGCGAATATACAAAAGAAAATTATTATATCGGTTAACAGTGTATTCAAAATTTTTTTGGCAAACACAACATTATTTATTTTTATTATTTTTATATATTATGTATTTTTACTAAGCAACAAAATTACTTTTAAAAATAACAATAATTTATAATTTATAAATAAATATTTTTTTGTTTATTGTTGTTATTATGATTAAAGCATTTTAGATCTAAACCGCGGGTTTTTATACCGGAATTTCTTTTATTATTTATATCGATGCAAGGGTTGAATCATATGCATACCATACTCGCTGTACATGGAAAAAATATTAAGTTGGGTTAGGTTATATAGTTGCCGTGTATATATTAATAAATACCTTCACGATTTAATAAACAAAAAAAAAAATAACAAAAGCTACCAACTTTGCATAATATGGGAAAATAAAAAAAAAATCGTAGTAACTTAAGAAATTTATATACAGAAAGCATAAACAAGTTTTTCCTTTTGTTTAAAAATTTACTTTTGTTCTTGAAGTTTACTTGTCGTGTCGTTTAAAATGCACATCGTTTTCATGCGCGAATTATAAATTATATTTAATTACAAGCATTTTTTAAATTTATTAAATTAATTATTTTTAAAACATTTCTTTTTTTTTGGTTTCGCGTCTTGTGAATTTGTATGGAGTGAAGTTTTCATAAAAAGTGAGCAAGTCATAATTATTCCGGGAGATTATGCCTCTTTAGAAATTAACAGCGTTAATCTGCCTTTCCACACGTGTTTGAGCACAACATATTTTTCAAGAAATTGAATGTGTCATATGTAAAGTATTGCGGATACTACGCGCCTACCGTGCACCCTTTTACATATAAATATGACCCTGTTACAGACACCTAAATAGTCAATAGTTAGTAAACTGTTAGTTGGATAAATATTTGACAATAATTGTTAACACAACAACATAGTTACAGTGTAAATGGAAATTTAGATGGTGTGTAAATATGAAACCGGATTTTTTTTGTAAAAAATACATGTTTATCGTATGATAATGATTAAGAGTATTTTATTCAACGTATTGCCCATTATTAGTTATACAATTTTCCCATCTTTCTGGCTGTTCAGACCATGAGCATGACCACCAACTAGTTAACCCATGAAAATGACCACCAATCGGTTAAACATAATTTAGTATTAACCTATTTCATCCCAAATGGATGAAAACGACCATTGCCAGTATTTATTATACGCCCGTGTTCCCACACCTTTTTGTTTTGTCGGATAATTTTATTTCCGAATATTTCGGTTGATTCGAGTTTGCAGAATCAGAAAATGCAAACATTTTCGTACCGAGTTTTGTAACGGGTTTTTCAAACGGTTTTGCATCGTTTGGGTTAAAAATAGTTATGGGATGAAATAGGTTAAGTTACAATAATGTATTGGACATAAAATAAATATATCCTTAAAGAAATTGCTTAAATAAGCATATATTTACGTAGAAACTATTTTGCTAAAATGCAAGAAGATACTCGTACATAGTTCCGTTATATTTAATTATTGTTGTAATCAATGTAATAATTTTATATATAAACTGTAATATTTCCAATAAAGAAACAGAATTAAAATAACCTTTAACTTCTCAACTAGTTGTTTAGAATTAGTGGACTAGCTCCGACCCACGGTAGGCGCACTAATACCTAAACAAACATTGGTCCTTCGAGCCAACAGGGAGTCAACATTCGAAAAGTTACCGAACAGTCGTGCTTCAAAGCCAAACAACAACCGGCGACCTAATAACAAAAAAGCTGTACAACCAGCAAAAGTAAATTCACTGACGGATTAATCAAATACATGCAGTCAAAAATGAGTGAATTACAAGGCCTGTTCGACAAATATTGCGAAAACCGCGAGCAAATTCAGGCCTGCACTCTTTAGGGGTTCTTTGGATAGATATCCCTATATGATTTCGCGATTACTTTTGGATGTGGTGTGGATCACCTTGTTCACAGACATGAAACTGCACGAATAAATTATATTTCTACTAACTTAATTTTATGTATGTTTACTTCAATATATTTATTTATTTTCTTAATTTTAGGTTTATAATAAAGTTTATATAAATCTGGAAAAATGCCCACAACGATTATTGTCACGAGTTAAAAATCGAATTATTATTTTTTTCTTTTTACACGTGCTTTTCTTATTTTAATTTTTTGTCATCCATTTTTTACAACTGAAATCTCTCTCGGTTAGCGTTGAACTGCTCGTCGTTTTTCGTTTTCTTGGTGTTGATAAGATGTCGACTGTCGCTCACCTATTGACGGTGTACCAAAGTTTTTTTTCGAAACGTTAGACAGGGCTTCGAACATGGTTTCCTTTTTCTAGAGTTACGACCATATTATTATTTTTTCCTTGTGACGCCACAACTCCAGGAATCGAGTATACACATGGATATTTCCAAGAAAGGAGAAACATCGTGGAGATATTCAACAAATTCATGAATGATATGAAGAATCAAAGCACAGAGAGCTCTACCACATCATCAAAAATGAGCAACTACGCACAACTAATTAAACAACAAAACCACCGAATACGAGGATTGTATGCAGAAATAAGCTCAGCTGAAGAAGTTATGGTCACACCCAACAGCTCAAAAGCAGCCTTAAATTTAAAACTAAAAAAACATAGATAGGATGATAATGCAAATCATGGAACTTAATGAGAAAATTTGCATCGAATCCTCAGAAGACGATGAAGCTAAATAAAAATACTTCATAGAAAAATAATATGATAATATAAAACAGCAATACGAGCGAATATCCATATCAATAACTACAGAACTAGAGAGAAAAAATTACGGCATAAAACCAATGGAAATTCGCCTACAAGCCGTTGAAATTCCAACATTCAATGGTGATTATATAAAATGGACTGGTTTTACTGATACCTTCAAAAGGTTGGTTCATGAAAATACGAACCTAACAAACACACATAGGATGAATTACCTGAAAAACTACACAGGAGACCCAGAACAACCTCTGCTGTTAAATGATCCTCCAGAACAAAAAACAAATTCAATAAAAGCATTAATCATTAATTGTGATTCATCTATCATTCTACATCTCCTGCAAAGGTTTTCATCAATAAACAAAATACTGAAAACAATAGAGTTCATTCAACGATTCGTGAAAAGTAGTCAAAAACGCTACATACCAACAACTACCTGCATAACGGCAGAAGAACGAGCACTAGCGCTGGTATTTGTTATAAAAAATGTACAAACAACAAAATACAAGGAGGAAATAAAATGTCTCAGAAAAGGCGACAAAATATCTTCAAAAAGTAAAATACTCTCACTCAACCCATTCATAGATGAAACAGGGATATTAAGAGTGGGAGGCAGGCTACACAATTCCAACTGCTCATTTGAAGAAAAACATCCTGCAATAATACCTCCAGAACATCAAGTAACAAAACTGATAATACAAGAAGCACACAATTCAACACTGCACGGAGGAACACAACTAACAATAGCGTATAACCGTAAGAGGTTTTGGATAAGAAATGGACGCAGATGCATCCAACAACAAATCAAATCATATGTTAGATGTCATCGGTTTAAAAATGTAGTAAAACATCAACTAATGGGAAATTTACCCGGAGCTAGAGTCATACCAGCGAGACCATCTTCAAAAACTGGTGTAGATTATGCAGGGCCCTTCCAAATTCGAACATCAAAAGGAAGGGGCCACAAATCATATAAAGGTTATCTAGCGATATTTATATGCATGGTAACAAAGCCAATACATATCGAAGTAGCATCAGATTTAACAACACAGGCGTTTATGACAGCTTATAAGTGGTTCACTGCCAGGCGAGGCCTATGTACAGACATTTACAGTGATAATGGAACAACCTTCATAGGCGCAAATCACGAGCTGCAAACAGAAAAAAACAGGGCACTAAACGAAGCAAATGAGCTAATTAAGGAACAATTAGCTAGACAGAGAACAACCTGGCACGCCAACGAGATGGCTAATGGCACGGATTACTGAAGTACGTCCAGGTAACGATAATAAGATCCGAGTAGCCACAGTTCGGGGGCCGGGCGGAGTTCTCTTTAAGAGACCAATATCCAAATAATCTCCTTTGCCAATCCATACGGAAGCAAATGACCCACAAACAAGTTCATCAACACCTGCAAAAACAACCATAATAAAACCAAAATCATCCTCAACATTATCAATTAATTTTAATACGATTACACCTCCAACAAGAATTTTAGCAAAAAGGGGAAATAATATTCAAATAGAAGAAAGAAGTGCATTAACGAGATTAACGTGACTCATTTTCAATTCCAACCTGGGATCTTTTTTGACGAAACTGGCAGAGCCAATATACTAAGAAGCGAATGGAAGCTAATTATGATTTAGCAAACTATTGGCTGGAGTTCTAATGAAATACAAGAAGCAAAAAGTCAACTGTCGGCCAAGTGCAACCAAAATTCGACGTTCCTGAAAAACAACGACATTTGCTTAATAATTTCCAACCAAGTGACTCATCTGTTAAGTGAAGTGGAAGATAGAAACCAAATATTGGGCACCAGTGGCCCTATTCTGGCTTTCCCTGGGAATAGGGAATTGGGAAAAATATTTGCATAGCATTTTTGTTAAATTTATAATTTTTTGGCCTACTGAAAGAATAAGTTTAGTGCAAAAATATTCAAAACAAAGTGATTTGGGAAACTTTTGTTCCACAAAATTTGTATAGGGAAAAATATTTTCCCATTTAACTTTGTTTCGAAAATATTAACACCAATCATGTTCCCTCAGTAGGCCACAAAAATACTATTTAGGCAAAAATGCTATGAAAATATTTTTCACAATTCCCTATTCCCAGGGAAAGCCAGAATAGGGCCACGCAGTAAACAAACAATCAGACAAAAGAGGTCTCCATTCAATATTATTGGCAATATCGCAAACGAGCTGTTTGGACTACTCGATCAAAGAGACGCCGAAAAATATGATAAATAAATCAATTTGTTAATAACCAAGCAAATCCACATAGCAGACATGGTAAAACAACAAATGTCTTTCGCCGAAACAACCACCAACGTTATCAAACGTAATAGAGAGTTGATCACTAATCATTATAAGGTAGGCCAAGATGAACTAGAAACAATCAGGTTTCGTGAAGAATTCATAGATGCCACAATACGAATCATTATAGCAGGTATATCCATTAAGGATATACAAGAATCTTTAATCGATGTAATCTCAGATGTGCACCACGGGCTCATCAACACCTTACTATTTACACCCCACCAACTAAGTGAGCAACTACAGTATATCCAACGTGCATTACCTGGTCATTTGGAACTACCAACAAGCGAAGTAATCCAACTATACAAGCTCTTAAGCATTAAAGCAAGTATTCTGCAGCGAAAGGCCATTTTCGAAATAAAGATCCCACTGATCGATAGAGAGGAATTTCAAATTCTGCATGTAATATCGGTACCAGCACTTCATAATGAACAATATATCTACATCAAACCATCCGCAAATTACATGCTAGAATCTTTCCAACGACAGGCATATCATTTCGCAACAGAATTTGAACGTGTCAAATTATTCAAAACACTCACTTCATGTGTGATCTAAATAAACCATTACAAAATGATAAGTCTAAGAGCGGTCGCTACGAAATAGGAATATTACATTATGAACCTCTGATTCCAAAAAGCTGTGCCATCCATTCAACACCACCAAGTATGACCCACGGTAGGCGCACTAATACCTAAACAAACACTGGTAATGCGTGAATGCCACACCAAAAAAACTATCCTTCTTTTGAGGCAAACCAGTTATCGAGCTATTTTCGTACATTTTCGTAGGAAGTGAAGTGTTCCTCATCAAGCCCGTGCTACATCGATGCAAATAAGTGATAGTTGGACGGAGCAAAGTCTTGCGAGTAAGCCGCATGTGAAAGTATTTCCCAATTAAATGCTTCCAACGCTTCCATGGTTGTGCCTTTTATCATATTTTGGTCGTTTTTCACGCAAAGCTCGATTCAAATTAATCATTTGTTGTTGGTAGCCTTCAGTGTTTACGATTCCACCAGTTTCTAGCAGCTCAAAATAAATTACACTCTTCTGATCTCATCAAATACAAAGCATGGTCTTCTGTCCGAAGCGATTTGGCCTTGCAGTCGATGTCAATGGTTGTCCTGGATCAATCCAAGACAGTGCTTTGGATTCTCAAAATGTGTAGATCCATTTTTCATCTCCAGAGACAATTCGATGGAGAAATGACTTTCTTTTGTATCGCAAGTGGTTTTTCTATTTTCCTGTTGCCTTTCATTCAGTTTATACGGAACCCATTTTTCCAGCTTTTAATAACAAAAAATGTGACTTTATTATATTGAGCAAGGTGGAAACTGAAATTATCAAAACTACAACTGAAATACTAAAATGTATATATACATTGCACGACAAAAGTATTAATTAATTACAATGCTAGAACAAAGGTGTCGTTCAATACATTACACTGCTCTCCTCTAGTACCAAAATTATTTAAGTGTTGTCAGAATAATATTTTGAATTTAGTACATTTTTTTCGATTTTCGTTGTTGTTTTATTAATTTTAAATAATAAATTACATAATAATTATTTACAATTAAAATTAAAATAATAATTAGTGCGATGGATTCAATCGTTCTATATGCATTTAGTGATAGTAGTAATAGCGATTGCAACGTAAACTTAAAAAGAAAAAATATTAGATAGATACAAAATAGATTCAAAAATTTGTTTAGATTATCTAAAGAGGCATTTAAGCATGTACATATTTGGAAAAATAAAAAATCAATTTAAACAATGAACAACAGCTGGAATCCCTCTAATAATAAAATTTGCAGCAACTTTGCGGTTTCTAGCGCAGGGGAGTTATCAAAAAAGTGTGGGGATATAGCAAATTTATTAAAGCTAATTTGAAAATACAGTTGGATAAAACCTACTTCTGTAGAAAGGAAATTGGGTTTTTGGGTCACATTATCACTCCTGAAGGCGTTAAGCCTAGTCCGGCTAAAATCGATGCAATAACACAAATGCCTTTACCCCAGACGCAACAGCAGAACAAATCATTTTTGGGAATGATCGGTTACTACCGAAAGTTTATCAAAAATTTTGCTAAAATTACGAAACCTTTAACGCAATGTCTTACAAAAAAAGCAAAAATAGTAATTAATGATGAATACATCAACAGTTTCGAATTGTGTAAGAAAATTCTCACAACCGAACCCATTTTAAAATTTTCTGACTTTGAACCACCCTTTCTACTAACAACAGACGTATCCAATTTTGTGTTAGGTGCAGTCTTATCACAGGGTAAAATAGGTAGTTTTTTGCCTATATGGTTTGCATCAAGGACACTCTCGAAAACAGAGATTAACTATAGCACCATATAGAAAAGGAACTATTGGCGATAGTTTGGCCGGTGAAATACTTCCGACCATATTTATACGGCAAACATTTTTTCATCATAACTGACCATAAACCTCTGGTCTGGCTATTTAATGCAAAAGACCCGAATTCTAAAATAGTTAGGTGGCGTATGCGTCTTGAAGAGTACGACTACGAAATCTGCTACAAAAAAGGTACATCTTACACGAACGCAGACGCCTTGTCACGAATTCAATTAAATAAATTATTACATAATAAATCGTTATCCTACCCGGAAACAATCGATTCCATAGTCTCTAACAAGCCTAGTGTTCAGGCAGGTACCAAGAATACTGAACAATTAGGATTAGACAATAAAGTCAATAAAATTAAACATCAAACGAAATCGACATCAACAATATCATGAACGATTTGTTAAATTTAGGAATTAACCCAAGACCGGTCAGTAATCAAAATGTTAATTTCGAAACATTAACACCAATAAATCACTTCAAAAGGCAAAACTATGTTACAGTCGACGATAACTTCGATGAGCTGAAAGAATGATTTATAATAAAGTTTCTAACATATAAACAATATACCATCCGGAAAAAAGAATTTAAACAGGAAGATATCGATAGAATTGTTAGTAAATATGTTACAAAAACTATCTCGGGATTATATACCGACGATAAAACATTTTTATTATTCCAAAAGCACTTAGGAATCCAAGGTAAAAATCAACTTGTATGATCCAGGGTCCGGTTACAGGACATCGTTAATAACGATGAGCAATTGAGACTAATAACAAATGTTCATATTCCATATTATAGAGGAATAAATGAAAATTTTGAAAAAATAAAACGAATTTATTTTTCCCCAAAACTTAAACAAAAAATTTCTGAATGTGAAACGTGCCAAATAAACAAATACGAAAGGAAACCAATTAATTTAAAATTTAAATTATCCCTAACTCCGAACGGACCAATGGAGATACTCAATTGCGATACATTTGTCCTACGTTCAAAACTTTTCTGACTATAATTGACAAATTTTCAAAATATCTATCATCATTTGAATTGGCAAACAGAAAGTCAGAAACAATCGCGAAGAAATTCAAAACATTTTTCGCTAGGGAAGGTTTCCCGAAGCAGATCACAATCGATTCAGCCACCGAATTTAACTTCGATTTTTTTGTTCAATTTATGAATTCGCATGGTATAGCATTGCACACCACCACAGCAAAATCGTCAACCGGCAACAGTCCGATTGAGAGATGTCATAGTACCTTAACGGAACTAACTAGGATAATCGCGAAAAAAAAGAAAGAAATTTCAATAATCGAATTGATGGAAGAGGCAACCTTCGCCTATAATTCATCTATTCATTCTGCAACAGGCATAACGCCATTCGAGCTTCATAAAGAACATCTAATTATTAAAAATATTCCTGAAGTTTTGCCTGAGCAATCAAATGAATATTTGAAAGATTTGCGAAATAAGTATCAAGAAATAACAAAGGTTATTAAGGAAGCAAATCTGCAAAATAAATCTAGGAATATTAATACTCTGAATACAACACGCCAAGAGCCAATATAATTTCATGAAGGTCAAACAATCTTTGAAAAATTTACGACAAAGGAGAAATTAGACCGAAATACATAAAGCACACAGTAACAAAAGACAATGACGTAACTGTCGTAACTAACAAACGCAAAGTGCATAAGCGTAGAATAAGAAATTGTAGTAACCACCTTAACAAAGATAATATTCTGTTACAGAATGCTCCAGGCTGTAGGGACACAGAGTTTAGAACATTTCGATCTGAACAACGGATAGGGAGTGTTAGCTCTTTAATTAGGAGAAGCTAGAGTAATAGAAAGTTACTCAAAATTAATCCACATAATCGAATTGGAGGACATTGAAAGAAATTTTGTTCAAATAAATGTTACCCTTCAAAATATCAAAAAATTGATAAGGACTCATAAAATGGAAGGAGACATGCTAGTAGTAATAGCCGAAAGAAGGTTAAAACAAGTAGAGAAATCCTTATATAATATAGTGCCAAATACATACAAATCACGCCAAAAGCGGGGATTTTTTAATCCATTAGGCAGTTTTATAAAAGCCATAACCGGGAATTAGATCAACAAGATCTAAACAAAATTCAATACATAAATTAGAAGACGGACGTTACCAATTAACTAATAAACCAACTAATGACCAAATTAAAATAAATGAACAATTAATCAGTCGCAATGAACAAATAGTGGAACATATTGTTACGGTGACACCTAGAATAGAATAGAATAAGTTAATTTCATTAATTGTTCAATTACATTTATAATTTATAAACAACAACATTTAGGCGTCATTTCTATACTAACATATTTGCTTGCGCATTTAGGATTATTCTAGAAACAAATATTTTGGTATATAAAGGCGCGCGTTGACGTGGAATGCTGAGTCTTATTTTAAACGTGATACAGTGAAGGTTAAATAGAAAGATTATTAAAGTGATTATTAAAGCGATTATTAAAGTGATAATTAAAAAGTGTGTTATAAGTGTAATAATTAATTGTGAATTTTGTGTTGTATAATAAATTGTGTTGTGTAAATAAATTGTGTGAGTTCAAATTTGAAGCAGTGTATTTATTCACAATCCAGTGATTCGAACCTTGATTGACAAGGCAAAATCGTAACAACTGGTGACAGCGGTGGGATTGTGAATAATAAGGAAAATGATTCTCTACGGATTAAAGCTTGCGGAATTAAAGGAGCAACTGACACGGCGAGGTTTGGCCAGTGAAGGCACAAAAGCTAGTTTGATGGAGCGACTACGTGAGGCCATGGAGAAGGAAGGTTTAGATCCAGACGTGTATGATTTCGAGGAGGAAAAAACGGATGAGATCAGTATGGATAAGAAACAAAAGGACGTACAAACGGTGGTCGAAACAGCACAAAACCCATCTGGAAGTTTCGATTTTTCGCAGTTGATGGCTGCTATGAATATGATGGGACAACAGTTGAAGCAACAAGGGGCGGATATTAAACATCAAATGAAACAGCAGATGGAGCAACAAGGAGCGGACATTAAACAATTGAACCAGGAAATGAAACAGAAGATGGTACAAATGGAGCAACAAGGAGCGGACGTTAAACAATTGAACCAGGAAATGAAACAGAAGATGGTACAAATGGAGCAACAAGGAGCGGACATTAAAAACCAAATAGAAGTAGGCCAAAAGAAAATAGACAAGAGGTTTCTGGAGTTATCATCTACACTACACGGTAAAGTGGAAAAACTGCAAACAGAAGTACACGCAGAAATTCAAAATGTTAAAGGGGAGTTTCAACGTCTCGAGAAGGAGTTCCAAGATGTCAAGGCGAATGGAACGACACATCAAGTGATCCAGACGGTTAATGCAGTTAAGATAAAACCACCAACATTTGATGGAACAACATCCTTCAGTATTTTTAAGTTCCAATTCGAAACGGCCATTAAGCAAAATCAGTGGACTGAAGAACAATGTGTTGCAGCGTTAATTGTGGCTCTTAAAGGCGAAGCGGCAGAAACACTACAAATCATTCCCGAGCAGGAACGGAACGTTTACATGGGAATTATGAAGGCGTTAGATCGAAAATACGGAAGCGACCACAAACGAGAAATCTATCGCATGGAACTGAAGGGTCGATACCAAAAAGGAGGAGAATCGCTACAGGAGTTTTCATCGGCAATTGAGCGGCTCGCGCATTTAGCCCATTCAAATATGTCGGCCGATTACATGGAGCGAAATAAAATGGATGCATTCATTGACGGTATTCGAGATCCTGAGACGCACAGAGCGGTGATGTTGTCACCTAAGGCAACTTTCACGGAAACCATCGCTTGTGCGTTAACAAACGAAACTGCGCAAACCATCATCAAACCAGCAATGAAAATTCGTCGAGTGGAGATTGATTCCAGAATAGACACCGCACGGGCTACGCCAAGGTTCAGAGATGGAAGTGGCAGGATTAAATGCTGGGTATGTGATAGAATGGGTCACATCTCACGAGACTGTTGGGAGATTAAGAAGAAACGAGCAAGGTCGCCATCTCCTATGAAGCGTAGACCAAACGAAGAGCAGATAGAATCCAGAAAGGAGCGTCAGACGACAGCGGAGTCGTTAAACTAAAAAGAGTCAGCTTGAAGGGGCAGAAGCTGGCTCCCACAACCGATTGCCCCACAACCTCCATCCATGTTTCGAGAATAGCAAGGAACGGTGACAGCTTAACAATTGAAGCCGATATTGATGGGAAGAAATGCATGATCACGCTGGATACGGGAGCAACACATACGATTGTTCGTAAGGATATTATCGATGGAATTATGGAACCAGCTAATGGCATTAAATTACGAACGGCGACTGGATAAAATTCAGCAATAAAAGGGAAAAAGGTCGTAAAAATAAGGATTGGGCGAAATCACTTTCAACACGAGGTGCTGGTTGCAGATATTGTAGACGAAGTCATCTTGGGGATGGACTTTATGAGAACGAATGACTTCGTGGTGGATGTTGGACGGGGTGTATTAACCTACGATAATATCGAGTTGCCACTTCACGTTAGCGCCGTTATAGGAGAAACGACCAGGCAAATTATAATGGATCATCGCGAGAAGCTGCCACCGAACTCGGAAACAATAGTATGGGCAAGATTGGAAGGAGGTTCTGGGTCACCCAGGTTGTGGGTTGTGGAAGCCAATGAAGCGGAGAGCGGAGCCAGAGAAATTATGATCGGGAAAGTTCTGGTGAAACCAGACAGCGATAATAGAGTACCAATTAGGACTCTAAATCTCTCGGATAAGACGAAAACCATCAAGAAAGGGACAATAATCGGAAAATGTGAAGAAATATCGGCGATAGTGAAGTGCGAGCAGAAAAATCCGATTAAGACGGCTAACTCGCAAGTGCAGAAAGAGATTATATTTATTTATTTATTTATTTTATTTATTTATTTATTTATTTAAAGAAATCTATTTTGTAATATACATATATGATTTCAGATTATTTACAGTTATAGTTAAAATTATATTAAAACAACATAAAACTTTAAAAAAAAAATATATAAACCAAATTTTGGTTTGAACAATTAAAAATTTAGAAAAAAGTCTTTAAGGATATTTTTAAAGTTGTCCTTTGATAAGTTGAAGTCAAATAGGTCGTCGATTAAGTTGAAAGATTTAGACATCCTATTAATTGGGTTGTTTTCAACCCAATTAATAGGACCCATTATAGATCAACTTATGGAGAAATGGACCGAAGATCTTACCATGGAACAGAAAAATTTGGCAAAACAATTGCTCGAGCGGTACATGCCAATATTCTGCAGTACACCGGACAATAATGGGAGAACCACAATGGTTAAACATAGAATAGATACAGGAGCAGAAATGCCGATTCGACAACCACCCAGGAGATTACCATTGGCAAAGCAAGGAGAAGTGGATCGAATGGTAAAAGATATGCAAGCAGCAGGGGTAATCGAAACATCAAGCAGTCCATGGAGTTCACCAGTGGTGTTAGTCGAGAAAAAGGATGGTAGCATGAGATTCTGCGTGGATTATCGAAAATTAAATGCTGTGACGAAAAAGGATAGTTACCCATTGCCAAGGATCGATGACACGTTAGACACATTATCGGGTGCTCGAATATTTTCGACATTAGATCTGCAAAGCGGCTATTGGCAAGTGGAAGTCCAGGAGGAAGATCGCGAGAAAACGGCATTCAGTGTGGGTAACGGATTATGGCAATTTAACGTTATGCCATTCGGATTATGTAACGCCCCTGCGACTTTTGAACGGCTAATGGAGCGCGTGCTAAAGGGATTACATTGGAGGACGTGCCTCGTATATTTGGACATCATCGTTATGGGCAAGGATTTCGACGAGCATTTAAGGAATTTGGCGGAGGTTTTGGATCGGATACAAGCCGCCGGATTGAAGCTAAGCCCAAAGAAATGCAAACTATTTAGAACGGAAGTAAAATATTTGGGTCATAAGGTAACAACCAATGGAATCCATACCGATGAAAACAAGATCGCAGCAGTGACAATGGTCACGACCTAAAAACTTACATGAATTCAGGAGCTTCCTTGGATTGTGCACCTATTATAGACGATTCGTGCCAGGATTCACCAGTATCGCCAAGAGTTTACACGAGTTAACCAGGAAGAACAAGTCATTCGAATGGAAGGATGATCAAGAAGAGGCATTTGTGGAACTAAGACGACGATTATGCGAACCACCAATCCTCGCATACCCTATACCCAACGTTAAATTCATTTTGGACACCGATGCAAGCAATGATGGTATAGGAGGAGTATTATCACAGGCAACAAATGGTGAGGAGCGAGTTATTGCATATTACTCCAAGATGTTATCAAAACCGGAACGGAATTATTGTGTAACACGGAAAGAGTTGTTGGCTATAGTGGAATGTGTTAAGCACTTCCATAAGTACCTCTATGGTCAAAAATTTCTTCTACGGACGGATCATGGAGCTTTGCGCTGGTTGTTACAATTCAAAAATCCAGAGGGACAAGTAGCACGTTGGATCGAACGATTGCAAAGCTACGATTGCCAAATTGAACATCGGAAGGGAAGCGCACATGGAAACGCCGACGCATTATCAAGAAGGCCATGTCCCGTGGAATGCAAGCATTGTGGGCGTGTGGAGGGTAAGGAAACATCATCGATATTCGGCTTATGCAAGTGCTACCAGATGAGGAATGGACTGATGAAATGATCAAGAAGGAGCAATTACGGGATGCTGACCTATCATTCATCATGGAACATAAGGAAAAGGAACACCGGCCCACATGGAGTGAGATAGCTGACAAAACTCCCATTGTGAAAGCTTATTGGGCTCAATGGGATAGCCTCCACATAGAAAATGGATGTTTAAAACGAAAGTGGGAAAGCACGGATGGTAAAGTAAAACAATTGTTGGTAGTGGTGCCAAAAGATCGGATAGCGGAAATCCTCAAGGAGTATCATGGAGGAGCAAGTGGAGGTCACCTAGGGATTAATAAAACATTAGCCATAATTCGACAACGTTTCTATTGGTCCGGATGTAGACAGTCAGTAGTAGAATGGTGTCGAAGATGTGACCAATGTGCGGCAGTAAAGGGACCAGCACGAAAAACCCGTGGAACCATGAAACAATATAATGTCGGGGCACCATTTGAGAGAATTTCAATGGACGTGGCGGGGCCATTTCCGACCACCGAGAGCGGAAATAAATATGTGCTAGTAATAATGGATTATTTTAGCAAATGGCCGGAGGTGTACCCCATACCCAATCAGGAGACAACAACAATAGCTGATGCCGTGGTTAACAATTGGATTAGCAGATTTGGTGTACCTATGGAAATTCACACGGATCAAGGAAGGAATTTCGAATCGGTGGTATTTCAGGAGATATGTCAGATGCTTGGAATCAATAAAACAAGAACGACGCCTTTACACCCACAATCGGACGGTATGGTGGAAAGATTCAATGGTACATTGGAGGAATATCTAGCAAAAGTTGTGGAAAGGAACCAATGCAACTGGGATCGACATATACCAATGTTCCTGATGGCCTACCGATCAGCGGTACATGACACAACAGGAGTGACACCAGCTAAAACCATATTTGGGAACAATCTGCGATTACCAGGAGATTTAAAGTTTGGGGCTGTTCCATCAGCAGCTCTATGCGGACAGGATTACGTCGACCGGATGAAAGAAGAACTTAATGAAATACATCAATTTGTACGGGAGAAAATTCGAATATCAAGTGATGGAATGAAAGCTCGTTATGACATACGAGCAAATAATCAAGGCTTCGAGGAAGGGCAATTGGTATGGCTTCACAACCCGCAACGGCAGAAGGGATTATCACCGAAGTTGCAACCCACATGGGAAGGACCTTACACTGTCATTAAAAAGTTGAACGACGTGGTTTATCGCATACAGAAAGGACGGAAAGGTAAACCAAAGGTGGTGCATTTAGAGCGCTTGGCGCTCTACAGAGGAGGTGATCTGGATCCTGTTCGGGACGAACAGGCTTAGGTGGGGGGTAGTGTTACGGTGACACCTAGAATAGAATAAGTTAATTTCATTAATTGTTCAATTACATTTATAATTTATAAACAACATTTAGGCGTCATTTCTATACTAACATATTTACTAACATATTTGCTTGCGCATTTAGGATTATTCTAGAAACAAATATTTTGGTATATAAAGGCGCGCGTTGACGTGGAATGCTGAATCTTATTTTAAACGTGATACAGTGAAGGTTAAATAGAAAGATTATTAAAGTGATTATTAAAGCGATTGATTGACAAGGCAAAATCGTAACAATATAAGTAATCTAACAATTCAAATTAATGGCCGGATTTATACTGGGAAAATTTCTGAAAATAAATTTATACAAGATAATTATATAAATAGGTTATTTTTACAATTATTTGATCAAATTCAAATCATACAGGACCAAACTAACGAAGTTCACGAGATTCTGACTTTCGCAAAAATCGACGTCATTAGTAGGCATATACTAGACAACGAAGAAATGGAATATGTAACCTCAGAGTTTGATAAATATAAGAATTATCGTGGAAGAACAAATTTATTCTTTATTGGGAATTAAGGCGTTTTACAACAATACTGATTTGGTAATACTGATTTGGTAATCATCACAATCACTACTTCAAACTTTACAAAATCCAAACTTATCCTGTTAAGAATCAAATTATTGTCCAACCTTATAACCATATAATAAAATTACATGATAATTGATAAGCCTTGTCCAATGGTGGAACATATTTGCATGTGTCAAATGAAACAAATATATTTAAATAATGGACACTGTATTCCTTAATTAATAAACAACAAAAACACGAGCTGTAACACACAACAAATGGAGCCAATCGAAGAAGTAAAACTTTTGGAAGATGGTTGCCTGTACATGTCGTCACCTAAAGGAACATCATTTTCCACCACGAGTAACATAAAAATGCACAAATTAAGGGCATCAAATTACTAAAATTTTCGCAATGCTCAATAACCATTGATAATAGGAGCTATTTGAATAACAAAACTTCACATAAACATAAGTTTAATATCGGAATTAATGTAACCATGCTAGATCGTGTGGATATACCACTTCTGGCAAAACAAACGATCGAAAAACTTCGAAAAAATCGAATTTGGAAACAAACAAATTAAAAATTTCCAATACACGTTCGCGATATCATCGTCCACAATTATATTTATAATAATACTAATAGCCTTTATCATTCGCAGAAGAAGCAAAAGAACATTTAAACGCAAACTATTTCAGTCAAATCAATCTGCTGCGAAGGATGTAAATGACGAGGACGTCATTAAACTCAGGGGGGAAAAGTTATACACCCACAGTCCACGCGCATCGGTACAACAACAACACAGGAAATGTGTATCGTTAAGCGATATTGAATTTTTAAAGAAATTATAATAAAAAATAAAATTAAAATTATCAAATTGCATTATTTACCAAAATTAGTAAAGTACAACATAATGCAACCTTTTCAATTTCTATTAATATTGTAACAAGAGGCTAATTACTCTTGCCACCTTTTTGGTTTTGTTAAATGTTTTAGTCCGGGTTGTAAAGACGTGTTCGTGAAGTTTTTGTTCAATAAAAATAAAAATTATTAAATTTACATAAAAGCGGTTTATTTTGGAATAAACTTACTTTGCATAAGGTTGAAACCTACTTTATAATTTAATGGCCTTTTATCTAGGGCACATTAAGTATAGAGAGATTTGCGAGGGATAGTAAAATTGCCCAATGGTATCGTCATTGCGGAGTAAAACGAAACGTGTTGTTGATGTACTGTTTCGATCGATTAAATTGAAATTATAATATTTTACTAAAATTTGCAGTTTCTACGTCATTTCGTGACTGATCTTGAAATCATATATTATATTTTGATGTTGTGTTTCTTAACAAATTGATGGAAAGTGTTTCGCTGTTTGAGGTTGGAATATTGAGAAATTGATTTATACGTTTCAAAATAATAAACGTTGAACCTAACCTTAGTCAAACCAAATATTTTTTAGATGGTTAGTGCACATCATTAGTAACAATTTCAGTACCATGCAGCCTAACCATGTAGAATAAGTAAATATAAGGATTTTAGATTACCTAGTTTTATTATCAATATAATTCAAATAACTATGATTTCAGGAAATTCTATTGTAAGTTTTAGAGTTGCAGAAGGATTAAATTAATAAATGTTTATACTATTTAGGATGCCGGATAACATTAATGCAGAATTTAATTTCAGGAGTATTAAGATGATTGTGGAGTAATATTTCTTTAAAATACTAATTGATGATTGTGTAGTTTAGAATTATATTATGTCAGGTGGATGTATCCGGAGTGATTTAATCAATCAATTTTGTTTTAGGATGCTGAAAACTATTAATGTTGAATTATATTTACGGAAATTCCCAGATCTTCGTGAAACATTAATATTTTTTTGTCTTAGGTTGCTGATTTAAAGAAGCAATTGTTGAAGACCATTATCATCGCTATCCATTGAACCTAATTAACCTTTATCTCTCATCTAGTAGATTAGAATTGTGCTGTACGATCGCTAGGTGTCTGAAACCGGATCGTTTCGTCCCAAAAAAAAAAAAAAAAACCTTTCCTATCCCTCCTATTGTTATGTGTAAATAGGCTGTAGGAATAGGCGCGGCGCTATCCGGGACACTTGGCAAGTACTTGGTTCTACAGTCCAATCAATCAATCAATCAATTTGCATAAGGTTGAAACCTACTTTGCATAATAACGAAACAACATAACTATGTATATACATATACCTAAGTTTCAAATGTGGTTCTGGAAATTCGTCAATTTGAATTGAGCTACCTAACCATTTCTCAATCGGTCGGAATGGAACTCGGTTTGCCTAATGGAAATTGCCAATTTTATTTTAATAGGGCAATTTAAGGGTTCTGACCCTTAAGGCCAAGCTTGAAAAACCATTAAAAGTGGTGCAGTTCTGAACATGGCCAATTTAAACGAAACTTGGATGGAACACTCTGGTATAATAAAATCAGAATTCCGATATAGGTTCACGAAAATGACCAATTTGAATAAAGCTAGGCCATTTCTCCTCTGATAGTTATGAACCTCCGTAAGATGAAAATGATATTCCAAAAATAAATCTATGGTTCTGAAAAACGAAGTTAATAAGCAAACATCGCAAAAATTATTTAATTTCAAACAGAAAATTGAGATCAGGAAAGTCCCAAAAGAAAAAATTTCAAAGCCAAAAATTAAATTAGGTAATATGCTTTTCATTGAAGCTGTTACAATACTAATCCTGTTCAAAATACTCGATTTGGCCATAATTTGGTAAAAACTAATGAAATTGTTAAATTCCAAAAGTACCTAGGTAGTGTGTCTAATTCCTTCAGTTATATTCGAGAACTTTACCCGGAATTCATGTTATAATTCCAAGCATGTTCTAAACTGCAGATTGACTCATAATCTGCTAATATCCGTCGAATCATGAGGGTATCGCTCTATCTAGCGGTAGAAGAGAGCAATCGAAGTTTTTGAGATCTGCAAGTAAAAATTCAGACGGGCAGCACAATAAATAATTTCGAAAAATACCACGGCCCCTTATTGGGATCTAAGGAACTGAACTCTATAATGTGTCATAACAAAGCAGACTGGACTGCAACTCTATGGTTGATCTGTTAGGTTTGAGAATAGGAATTGCAAGCAACCTCAACCAAATTGGCGTTTGGTAGCACATTATGCATACCTTAGTCAGTTTCTACAAAATACCGAGTGGGTAAACGGCCTTAAGCGGAATTTCAAAAGTTAGAACGAATCCCACCAAAAAGACCTTCAGATAAGATTTTGTAGTCGCCAAACAAATGACCGTCTACAAGGTACTACAACCGCCATTACAGGTCGCCATAAGAGATAATATCAGCAGCCATGTAAACCATTCGATTCCACGAATTTAGAAAGGGCAGACATTAAGACAGATGAACCCCTATCGGTATTATTATTAGGTCAGCAAGTACAGGACGAGACTGGAGATCGTGGGACAACTGTAGTTTCACTCAAACTACAACGTTGCAAATTCCGTTGCGTCCAGTTTCAACCACAACGAAAACGGGACGCAACTTTAATTGAAAGGAAAGTCCGAAAATACACGCTTCAAGAAAACAGTGTGATTACGAAATTTTTACTTGTTTCACGCATACAGGTCGTCGGATTGGACTACGGATATAAGCAGAATTTTGAATATGTTCAGCACGCTTTGAAATGATACACCAACGATCAACTGAAACTAAAATATGAATTTCCATTCCTACCAAATGATTAAATGAGGCGTTAAATATTAAAGTCGGGGGGACATATATGGAGTATAAATTAAAATAGGTACTCACCTTTTGTTGCTCCTGCAATTGACCATTTGATTAGTCGATAAGATTGTTCATTATCACTGAATTTTGAAGCCAGTAGACTATAAAAGGCTCATATTATCACTTATCACGCTCCCTTATCACTGTTTATAGAGCCTGATGCACTCATTGTTCAAAACTAGAACTTTAGGGCAGTTTAAGTTCACTGTAAGGTTAAGCGAAGCTTTCATCCCGTAAATTCAGCCGATCTATTTCTATAAATTTATTGATTATAAATTTAATTTACAGCGGTTAATGCTTGTCACTTGTAAAATATAAACTAAAAAGTAACGACAAAATGAATATGGTTTATGGCATGCTGCCATCTATGGTTGGAAGTATCAACAAAAAAATTTAGTACACCATAGACACAAACTAGTACTCAAATTTAGTACCCAATGTCAAACGTAATAGGATTAAACGCACTCATCGAACATTTTTCGAGAAAATGGTGAATTTCGGGGGACAAGAGTTTTAAAGTAAAGTTTTTTTATACAAATCCATAAAATCAGGTAATTTTCCATTAATACGTAATATTAACTATAAATTTTGTGTTAAATTAAATATTCAAAGTAGTTTTTAGTTGTAACTACTTTATAAATTTACGCATGATTCATCAAAATCTAAAAAGATTTGTAAACAATACCAAAACATTTGACAGTTCTAGACTTTTTTCGACTGACGTGTATTTTTATTTTGCTCGGTCGGCGAAGACGAGCCCGAAAGCCTCCGAAAATCAACTTCGTTGACGTCTCGTTAAAAAAAAATCAAAAAAGTCAAGTTCGCCTTGAGTACAGTACAGTTTCAAATTTGTAAGTGAAGTGAATACATCAAAAATAGTAAAACGAAAAATCCAAATCGTATTACCCATAAAAATCTTGGTCCATAAAAAAATTTAAGTAGCTAGACTCGAATATTCTGTGTTTTATTGAAAATTCGATTGGTTACAATAAAAAAAAATATAGAAAAATCGAAGGAAAAATTATTTTGTTTGTTTTGAAGAAAATTACGAAAACTACACGGAGAAAAGCTAAAAAATATAGAAAACAGAAAATCGTGGTGTGAAAGACAGATCCACAAGAAAATTAAAAATGTCGGCGATATTTACGCAATTTGCGCGTAGTTTTAATACTAAAGTGTACGTATTCATAATAATTTTTAAAGGTGAGAAAGTCGAATTACCATAATGATTCTTTGTTTTGTTTCTGTGATTTTAGAGAGCCTGGTCTACGATATCATTTGACTCGTGTATATGCCTGCCTAACTGGAACCCTTGTAGCTGCAGCATTTGCCTCATATTTGCACTTGTTCAATATATGGCACGCTGGATTATTGAGCGCCTTTGGATCACTAGGACTTTTAATCGGTCTATTTGTGACACGCGATAATGGCAAAAATTTCTATACACGGCTGGGCTTATTACTCGGATTTGGTTTCTGTACGGGACACACTCTTGGCCCCCTATTGGACTACGTCATATTCGTTGATCCGCAAATTGTGGTCACCGCTCTGGTAGCCACCTCCGTTATGTTTGCCTCGTTCAGTTTATCGGCAATATTTGCCCCGAACGGAAAATTCTTATATTTGGGCGGGCCACTAGTTGCCGCTTTGAACACCATGGCTATATTCGGTTTGGCTAATATTTTCCTACAATCACAAATTATATATCAAGGTCATTTATATATTGGCCTCATTATAATGTCATTGTTTATATTATACGATACTCAAGCAATTATGGAAAAATATCGCCAAGGAAGTACAGATTATATCCAACACTCACTCGACCTATTCTTTGATTTCGTCAGCGTGTTCAGACGGCTATTAGTCATTCTAACGCAAAAGGTAAGCTTTTATGTTTTTATTTTATTTAAAATTATACAAAATATTATCGACCCGCCTTTTTCACTCTCAACCTAGAGGCCCCCACCTGAGAGAAATTCAAATCCGCCGAACCCGCTTGAAGAGTGAACAAAAAAAAACATCAAGATTTTATTTAGACTCTTAAAATAAATTTGCTGTTATGCCTCTCGAACTATTGGTATGGTTTTCTGTTTTTCCACTGTAAAGGCCACGTATACTCGATTGCGCGCGCGAGACACTTTAACCATTTTATAAATCGAATAGCATTGAACAGAACAAAATACGCATATTTCGTTTATTAAATATTTACTTATTTGGATGGTGACGTCATCAAACGTATTTTCTTGTGCCGCTTATCGGGCGATGATTTAATAATAACCATTTGATTAAATCCCACAGTATTCGTGTGGGTGAGAAACAGGGAATCTATAGCTTCGGTATTTTGATAAATTAGTTTATCACTCCATTTAAACTCGGTATCATTGGTGGCGATAAAGTGGTGTAACAAAATGATAAGATTACGATTTTATTTTTGGTCTAACGTGTGACGAACTTATGATGTGTTTATGTATGAGCGTGACTTGCAACTTTTATGGATTAACTTTAATGAATTTTATTACCTTGGTTGCTATTCTTTTTTTTGTGTTTGTGTTCAAAGTCGTATTGCAACATTGTTGCATTGAATTTGTTTTGGGGTCAAGCCACAGGCCAAATTTTGGTTGATTGGTGTTGGAACAGTTTCTTTACCAGATAAGAATAATAAATACATATATCATTATAAGTAACTAACACCAACAGTCCAATATACTCGAATTCGATAAGAAAAATCTGCGTCTGTCGATTACGATCAACTTTGTGAAACGGTTTTTATTTTCAGCCAAAAAGGTCAACTATAATACTGCTGCGTACATGACATCGGAAATAAAAAGCGTCATACTCGCTCCCAAACTCAAATCTAATCAAATTTCGTGAAATGCTTTCCGCCCGCCTACTAGTTCCATACTCGAGCTGAAATTTGTTTAACTTTGTTGTTGTTTTAATACATTCAGTACGATACCGTAGTATTTTTTTATACCGAACTAACTCCCGATGCCAAGTACGAAATCTAAACGACTTTGGGTTTTTTTTGAGAGAGCGAACATTAATTTTATTTTGGGGATGTATCTTTGGAGTAAGCTTGGGCGGCTGTCTTAACTAATGATGCTGGTTTTGATCATCTTCTCTCACCACTGCACTCTCAGATTATAGGTCTATTAGTTTATTTTTGCATTGTCCAAATTCTTTAACTTGCGCAACTGTCAATTCTAGACCTTGATCTTCGGCCTAGGTTTTTATTTTCGCAACTTTGTTTCGTATATCTAACACGTAGAGATCACAGGCAGCGCTAGTGCTACACAAATGATTTTATGTCTTGTCTTGTACATCGCTTTGCGATGTTGATGTTCAAATAGTCTGCCGCGCCCCTATATAATCCTATTGTAGGTCCGCAATGAGTTCTGATCTTGATACAATCTTCAATATCAAGTACATAATTTAAACCGGAAGTAATAATTCTATGTCATTAAACAAGTAGTTGCGCCGATCAATTAAACGAAGCCCGTATTCTAAAGGGTATGTAACATTACTCTAGAAAGATCATTATAACTAGCGTTACCGGCAAGGTCGATTTTACTCTTCTAAGGTTGTACAAAGAATAACTGTCAACTATTCATTCTCAAAGAACGTTCGTCGCTTACTGGTATTACTTTTTTTTGTTTAAGGTTGCGAGGCTTATGATGTTTATGGTACTGGTTACTCATAAACTCATATGTTTCATAGTTATAGCTATAGTCCTTTGGAATTCTGTTTAAGGCGATTTAAGTGTTTCTCCCATTTCTTGTGTTGCGAGATGTACTTATTCTAGCAAAATCTTGTTGCCATTACCTTGTTTTCACATTCAGGCCTCTACATTAATTGAAACATTCATTTAAATTAACATTTCATTATCGCATTCTTGCGAAATTCATCGAAATTATTGGTACACAAACATAGAACAGAAATTTTATCCCCTAAACAATTCATTAAAAATAAATTAACCTTCCTATTGCCTTTCGGGTGTATATGACTCGAAGTGCATTTTGGTGGTTTATAAAATGCTTTTTTGAATCGAGTACGATTGTAAAATAATGTATTTGGTGAAACGTCACTAACAGTCAATCGTACTCGATTCACATAGACCCAAATGAATAGGAAGATTAAACCAAAGATTTGTCCAATAAGAAGAAGATGTAGCTTTCAGAAGAACCAATATTTCATAAAAATGTTTATCATTTTACAGCAAAGCGAGTTGAGTAATTTAAACAAACAATGTTTCTGATTATTACACTCATCCGATTGTGGTGGTGAAAATGTTTCGAATTTCTACAGTTCCACAATTTTATTTTTACCTCATAACGAAATTAAATTTTTATACAGAGTCCAAATTTTAGCGAAATTAGATATTTTCCGTAAAAATTTGATGTTTTACTCGTTTGGGCATCGATAGGTGTCTGAAATGTCGACGAAAATATTCATTAAAATTGTTGAATTTTAACATTTAGAATTGATTTGTATAAAACCTCATTTGACATTAATTTATCTATAATATTTTAAGCAAATTGTTTGGGAGAGTTGCTTACGAAAATATTAGTGGCGCCTCTTCTAACTAAACCTTAAAGCTTCTTTCGAGAAGACCTAGACTCTGTTTTATAAATCAACCCGAACGAGAAGAGTCAGCTAGTGTATTGTAAACCGAGCGAAGAGTGTGCAAAAGCTTTGCACAGTCTTCGTACACTGACATTCAGTTCAGAGTAAAATTTGTAGAGCCAAATATGCACGGCGTAAGCACAGTTCACAAATATAAACGCAATGTGCAGAGTAAAATTACTCGAGTTGAATAAAAAAAAACGGATTATTTTTTGGCCGCGTACCGCCTGCTCGGGTTAAATTATAAAACAGGCCCCTAATAGTAAAGCACGGAACTTTTAATCTGGACCTTCGTTTTTAAATTTATGGTATTAAGCACGCTTTTGCCATTTCATTATAAAATTATTTTTAATTTTCAAAATTTCCTCAAGAATTTTAATAAGTTTAATATTTCGAGAGTCCAATTAAATGAAAATATATTTCCATATAAATTATGGTTTGCTTTCCACCCTTAACAGGTCATTGCCACCGAATGGTATTAAATTAAACCAAATGGTAGCATTCAATGAGATAAACAAAGTTAGTTAAACGCGGTTTTACTTGTAATTCACCTGTTTTCCGGAAAATCCATTTTTCTTTATGTACCATATATGGCACAAAGTCCGCTAGCACCAATTGAATTCAAGTTTTATAATAATTACTTAAATAAAAATTAACAAAAAAACGTAAAATTCATATTTCTTAAATAAAAATCACATGATTATCACAATATAGTTAATATTTGTACTTCAGTCTTTCATTATATTATTTACTCATGAATCGGTAATATAGTAAAATAGTAACAGTTCACTTATTTATGACAGTCGTTGAAACAATTTCGAGCGCTATTGACCATAAACTTACACCGCATTTTGAACACTTAATGTATGTCTGGCTGTTACATTGAAGCATCTGTTTCTCTTATCCTATATTGGAAAATGGTTAATATTGTCTAGACGGATGTCTTTTATGGGAATATTCTGTGCAGATCACTTTCTGGACATTATTGTTAATGCCTGGGTTAATTGTCTGGAAGACGAAGAATTATATCGGGTATGTTTGTCTGAACCAACAACACAGAGTGATTTTCCCAAATTAATTCGGTAATCACAAAGAGCCTGCTGTTTGTCACATACTTTTTTATATGTCATCGAAGAGTTTACTATACTGACATCAAGCATATGAAAAAATATGCGATGATTCCACTTCGACGATTTATATTTAATACGATAACGGCCAATAAAACTATCATGCAAATCCACCCCTCCCATATGACGATTGTATTCTTTAATTATTTCTGGACACTGAATAAACATTTCGCTATGGTTTTTGTTATCCCATCTCTTTATGGTGGAATACAGGATTAGCACCAACATAAGAGGAAACCAGGTTACTGGTTTATTATCTTTCCATTGAATGAGCGAAAGATTGGTATCTTCGAATGTTGAAGAATACTCCTCGTAGGATCCTCTGGGTAGTTTCCTTATTTCGCGCTCTGTTCTGAGCTTCGAATTTGGAATTCGATTTCGTCTGATTGTACCAATAAAATGAATTCCTTCTTTTTGAAGAGACAATATTAATGGGATAGTTGTGAAATAATTATCGCAGAACACCTTGTGATACATATTTCGTGGGATGGATCTACATAAGCGGACGAAAATATTGGCCGATGCACCAAGATTTTCTTCTTCTGAAAGTCTATAACTATTCTCCTGCCCAGAGTAGACTTCAAAGTTATACATCTAATCTGTAAAAGAGGGGACATATTGTTTCATATAGCTTCGTATCTTTGTAGCACAAATTTGCTCATCTACAGACAGATGCTCTTCTAAGGGCATTTGAGCAAATTTATTTTGCAAAACGTTCAGGATAGGTCTACGCTTGAATAAACGATCATACTGCGGATGAGTTTTTGGTAAAGCTGATTCATTATTCACGAAATGGATACTACTTTTAATTTTTTTTAAAGTATTGAATGACATTGCATCTTGTATTATTTTATTGCCGATTTCGGAATCCCAATACAACTCTGTGTTGGTCAGTTGGATAACAAAAAAAAAATTTAAATCATCTTTCGTGAGAAGAAAAGGATTTGAAATATTTTTTTGTGATGAGTATAAATTAGATTGTTCTACACTTTGATCTATCATTACATCATCAAAGTATAAGTTGAACATTGATAATGGTGTTTCACAGCTTAGTATTTTTGGGTTATTTGAACATCTCCGTTAAAATTGATCGCCGTTTTATCACGATTGAGCGGCACGTTTTTCCAAATAAGCTTTTTAAATTTTTCTCTTAATTTTTTGACTTCATTTTCGACATTAGGTTGACGGCTTATAGTCCCCGTCTCTTCGTATTGCATTACCTCGCCTGATTCCATGTTCTCAAAAATAATGGCCCCTTGGAGATTAATTTGGTCAGCTAATACAATATTTATATTCTGAATATCTAATTCCTCGACTAGATGATTGTTATTTTCATGTAAATTAACTTGAAAATTGCAATCGTCCTATTGTAAAAATATTTCAACGTCTTCGTCGTCATTCAAATCATCTTCACTGCTATCAGGCCATTCCTCTATTATGTTTTCAATTTCTTCTAGAGATAAGTATTTTGGTCTCGGCATTTTTACTAATAATAGAAATATTACTTTCAGTTTATAACTATTTTCAAAATTTGCACTATTCTATAAGTGTTCATATATTATGATATATTTAAAAAATTGCCCAAAGGATTTTGTGTCATATATGATACATAAATTTTACTTACCAATTAATTATAAATTAGATTCATTTACCTATAATATTATGATTGTTTCACATATAAACGTTATTTTTCAATTTAATTTAACACTTATTTTGAGATTTTAACGTTTTTTACAGTATAAATTTTAAACTGAATGTAAGCTCATACACATACAAGTTATCTACGAACTTCCCGCGAAATAATGAATATGATATGTCAAAATAATTCTGTAAACGAAAATACGATATAAAAGAAAATTACTTGTTGATTCAGTGCCAAAAAACAATTAGAATAGAATGCGTATCGTTGCGGAAATATTTGAGTAAATAATATATGCATCATAAATGGTACAAAGGATGAAACACTAAAATGTTATCAAAAAATCGGTCTATCACCGGTCATATACGTCCTCAATTAGGCTGATAACCGACTAAAGTAGAACGTGATAAGCGGACCTAATCCGAAAGAGTTGAAAATGCTTCGGTCCCAAAACATTGCAAAATTTTACATTAAAAACAACATACCTATTTGTATAGTAAATCGTATTCCCACAAAAAACAATTCATACAAAACAAAAAATGTTTTTACATTTGATTGTATGATTTGATTTAGATTATGTATTTTTGTATGAATTGTATCCTCCCATATCATTTTTGTTTGATGAATTTCGGATAATTCATACGAAATACGATTCATACAAAAGTTGCATGAATACATTTTTTGCATGAGGAGCTCCAAATTCGTACAAAAGCGGCATTAGTATGGTTTGGATGGTTCGTATCAATACGCTCAATTCATGCAAAAATATTTTGGGACGAGTTTTATACATATGTATTTTTTTTTTTTTGGATGAATTGTTATTTTTGAACAACATTTCTGGAGAAAATAGAATATTTTAAAATATTTAGTTAGAATATTTTATTAAACTCCTTGTATTTTGTTCTTAAAATCTTTGAATTAGAACTTTTTAATAAATATGAATTAATGATGAACAAAGCGTGCATCTTATCTTTTACAAAATTGTATGTTAATAAATAATTGCTTCTGTTAATAAAAAATTGTATGTTCGACTACACGATCACTTTTTGCAATTTTCGTTTAATTGGTTACTCGAAAATTTTAGTTGGAGTATCCGATCACATAGACATTGTTGTTTGCCAAGTTAATTTTTTCTTTATTTTTAAGAAACAAAAACATCAAAGCAGGAACAAAAAACCCCAGTAAGCAACCTTTTATTCGATTCAAGTGAAAAGCCCAAGAAATCATGGGTTACGAATGAAACAGCCACTTCATTTCAGATATTTCAAAAATAATTACTAATTACAAGCATCAAAATAATTTCTCGGTTTGATTTCCACTTATTGAACACCCTGTTTATCTAAATTTTAGTATTCTTTGTGTATGGAATTCTCGATTTAATCGTTTTCCATATTAGAAAAATTAATTGCTCACAAAGTCTCAACTCTAAATCAGAGCTGGAAAGAAAATATCAGCTTTATCGACCACTACAGTGTTACAATATTATCCTGGATGCTAAACCTACCAACATTACTGTATTTCGGCATAAAATTACTCGGCATGTAGTGTAAAAAGCATTATCACTACATATTTGAATACTTTAATAAATTCGACCTTAACGAATAATTAAACGCGATTATCGAAGTTTACTATGTATTTTTATAAGCATGACGTCATTCGTGTCTACATGTTACTTTTATTTTTAGAGTAGCGCATGATAATGTATTAAGCTGATATCAAATGTAATTTACACATTATAAATATTTTACTGGGTGTGTGATTCAAAATTATGATTAGTTAGTAAACGGTAGTGTCAATTCTTTGAATCGGTACTCGATCTGTATTTTAACCCCACGTTCGTAAGGTTAACTACTAGACATGTTTTCGTTCTACAGTTGGATCTATTTCAATTTTAAGTGGAATTGGAGAATTTTAAATTATCATGAGTTTAAATCATTTTTTAATTATTTCGAAAACAAACCGAACAATTACTTTTTATCAGCAAACCATTGTTTGTAATTTAAGTAAATATTTAGTATTTTTTTGATAAGTATAATGCAAACGAGAACGCTTCATTATACATGATTAGGCGTTTACAGGTTTGATTTTAAATGGTAATTCATCGTGTTATTAATAATTTCACAGACTGATAGCATTTACTATTTTGAAGTTAGCTAATATAATTACAATGTATTTGGGCGTTTAATGTTCTTTAAAAAAATTAGAATCCTTCAATAGGTTGATCTGACCTAGCACAAGGGTTACAAACCACATTCAAAACTACTTATTCCGAGTCTTGCGATGTGGCTGCTCATCTTCTTGGTTACTAGATTTTTGTGTGCTTTCCTGTATCTTGGTATTTATTCGTGAAATTTTATTTATTGGCGGAACTGTGTTAGTTGCAACATCTAATGTGCTTTCCCTGTTTCGTTAATATGAGTTTTTTTAACATTAGAACTACGAACCGGTCAAAATGATCAGTTGCATCATTTATTTATAACATTTCCTCTTTAACCCTTTCCTGACCCGCATACACAATCGTGTATACAAATTTCGATTAAGACAAACGAAGATGTCAAACATAGAATTAGGTGGTAATTGAAGACCAATGTACACATTTGTGTAAACCACTTAATTTTGTTTTCGTCCCAAAAATAACGCAGTAACTATAATAATGATAAAATAATTAATATGTTATCAAGAACAAATAAATTATATGTTATATAATTATTTTTTTAACAAATTATTATGCTTTTTACAAAAAGAATTCCGATTTAACTAAGATCCGTTAAAATACGGAAGACATTACAACCTGTCATAATTTACATACACATTTGTGTATGGTGAACGTAAATTGAACCAAAAAAAATTTTTTTATTGAACTCGAAAGGGTTAATAAAAATCATGAGATTATCGTAAAATATTAAATAAGACAAAGGGGAATGATATAGTAGTTCTAGTGTTAAGCAACCGTTCTTGTGTTGCCTATGCTTTTTACAGCATGTGCAAGATATACGAAGCTCATGGACAATATAAAAGCATAGGAAAGGATGTTGAACACCTAAATTTCTTAAGTTGAGACTTGTAGTGCGGTTAACGAGAAATGTTTAATGGCGTCTCTTCTAACGCTTTCCTGGACGCTTTCAAGGACGTCCAATGAAGTTTTAATGAAATATTACTTAAGTATTAATTGTTTGAACGATTTTGTTCGTCATCAATGAACTTTACTATACTTATTTGTTTGTTACTATTTTTGTTTAAATTGAGGATTGATCGTACAACGCAAGCAGTACTGCTTTGATACGTCATCAAATTTGAAACTGTAGACATAGTTTCTTTTCTGAACTGTAGATCGCAATCATGTTCGTAAAAAATGTTAGTATTTAACGAAATATTGAATGCATAAAGCGTCTTTCATTTTCATTTGCCAAATTACAACAACAATGCTATGTATTCAATACCAATTTGGAATTCGTTGAATTCCTACAGATTTGATGGTATTGAAATTCCAATTCTATTTTTTAGTTACTGTGCTTGTCACTAGAGTTTTCTCTGTAGAAAAAAAATGAAATAAAAGAAATAAAACACGGGAATTCATTTGTTATTTCTTTTGACCAAGAATTGAATTCCAATTCCAAATCCAATTCCTTGGCAAATGAAATACGCTTATAATTTAATAATAAAATGATAAATCAATTCTTATCAACCCGTAATATAATTTTTGATTGATATTATTGTTGAATTTTTTAGTTTTTTTCACCTCGATTAACATTTCATGACAAACACATTATACAAATAAATCATTCATGTATTTGATTATATTACCATCTATAGTCAAAGATTGGAATCGTCGACATAAAATGACGTCATATAGCAACATTTTTAAAGCAATAAAACCATTTGTAGTCATCAGGTGCTGTGATTTAGTCTACCGAAAAAAAATCGTGCAAATTAATTTCATTTATGATTTAATGAACACGTCATGTTTTGAAAATTTTAAAAAGTGAAAAAATTGAGCATCGTGCCGTGATTTTATTTTCTAAAAGATAAACGCGATCTTGCGGTTCGAATTATTTTTATTATCCTTGGTTCGCTATATGGCTTCAATTTATGTCGCCAGTTCCAATCTTGGGTTGTAGATCTAATCAAATGAATAAATCAATTTTTTTTGTATAATCTTTTCGTAAAACGTTAATCGCGGTGAAAAAACGGTAAGTTCTGCAATATCAATATAAAATTATATTACGGGCTGTTGGAAGAAGAATTAATTCATTATACTAAATGACAAGTACTCTTTACGAACATTACTGTCATCTACAGTTTATAAACAAAACTGACATAAGTTTGATGTATCAAGCAGTACCGGCATTGGTCTACCTATAGAGGAATAAAAGCAAATTTAATTTTCTTTACTGTTATTTCATATAGATTTATCGAATTTGTTGAATACTCCTCGTATTCTTGGCTCCTCATTTTCTTCATAATTTTGACAATGTCGTGTTGAGTTGTTGATTTTCGTGTGAAGATGCAAGGTTATCAAAACGCAACAGGCCTTCATTGTAGCAACTGAAAGGCCTCGTATATTATTAACGGCACTGGTATTTCGAGTGTCTGGTTCAGTACCAGCACTATATTGTTTAAATCCTTATAAACCGTATTGAGATTTTGCTCGGTATCGGCCTCTATATTTTTAAGATTTTTTAACCAATTGTTTTATTTCAATTAATTAATACATAATTGTTAATAAATTTTATTTCTTTTTTATTTTAGGAACAAAATCAACGCAGACGTCGTAAAAGTGAATAATTTTAATATTAATGATATATTTATTTAAAATAAACAAAAAAAATATAAAATTAAAACAATAATATTTAACTATATTGAAAAAGACTAGTTTTATAAAATTATATATATTTTGGTGATTTAATAAAAATAAAAAATTTTGTTTATATAGACTTTCTATTTTTCTTAACTATTTCATTTATTAAATGCAATATAATAACGTTTTTATTTCTTTTTATTCATTTGATAGGCTCGGGTATCGGGCCTACAAATCTGGTTGGTTGAGATTTTTTTTTGTTTATTGTATAATATTACATTACTGAAATATCAATATAATTTTTTTTGTTGATGTTTTTATTTTATAAAGGATGGTCCAACAGGAAGAGGTATAAAGGTGCCGATAAGCACGCTCTTGATATTTTGGTGAAATATTCGATAACAGTTTCGCATATTTGTTGATTAATTTTTCCAAAGACGCGTTGAATTCCATCTCAGTTCACTTATTGGTGTGGGGCGATTGAAATGTGCGTGATACTGCATTCGAGAAATGGTCCCCAAATTTAAAGTAAGTTTTCACAATTATAACGCGTTGTTCATTTGTGTGATCATTTGTGTTAATTTTGTTTTGACACTAAAATCAAATTTTTCTCCTTGGACCTCCCTTTATTTGGCACACGACATTAACACTATTCAATTGTTGAGAAATGTTTAAACATTTTTTTAAATTACATTTTATATAATTAATATTATTGGGTTCAAAAATAATTTTCCATTTTTTATTGGTAAAATTTGAATTTAAATGAAAATGAAATGAAAAATTATAAGTGTTGAATGTAAAATCATTAAAACGTATTATTTAAATAAAAATGAAAACAAATATATCATAATATTTATCGATAATATAATATATTATATATAAAAAATAAAACATTGTATAACATAATATGTATAAACTGATTTTTTTAAAATAATAATATTTAAAAAACCAAAAGTTTGCATTATTTAAAAAAGCAAAAATTAAATACCGACCTAATGGCACAGTGGAAAGCTTTGGCGTTTTGATCAGGAGGTACCGGGTACGAATCACGATAGGGGCGCGATGTAAAAGGAAATTCTCTTCAATAGATTACGATCTATTATGAAATTTTTTTCGATTTCGTAAAATACGAGATTGTAAATTCGATCCGCCGCGAATATTCCTATTATGAAATTTTTTTTGATCGTACAATTTAAGACCATGAAGTTTGATGTTTTTGTGGTTTTAGCTAAAATTTCAACCATCAACAGATTTTTCAGATGGGCAGTCGGCATTCAGTCGGAATTTAATTCGTTTGTAATTTCACTCCACAAATGTTTGACTATGCCAACAGTTTTTGCACAAAAAAAAATTAAAAGTCAAATTGGCGACCATTGGTAATTGACCTACAAAAACCACAATAATAAAGTTTCAAATAAATTGTAATAAATTAAACTAGTCAATTTTTATAAAATAATAGTTTTAAAAAATAATTAAAGTATTTTATTTTAATACAAAAATAATAAGTATTTACGATTTTCGAATTTTACGAAAGCAAAAAAATTTCATAATACGAATTTCCGCGGTGGATCGAATTTTACGAAATCAGAAATATTTCATAATATTTCATAATAGGGGGGGAATGGTATAATGATAAAATGGAACACAAGTACGAACACGCCCTATCGGCGTACAAAACTCATGGGGCGACCCATCTTCCATGTCTACTATAGGCTGGTATGGAGCTATGCAATGCGCAGATGGTAACGTAAATCGGACCTATAATCGCACTTCTTCAATTTGGTAAGCAACTGCGTAAGTTAAGGCGGAAAAAACGAACCTCGAAAGAGTCGGGAGTGCTTCGGCGCCAGAACAGAAAATTAACTTTTTGAGTTAATTCACTAGAAAGATTTGCAATGTTGGATTTCATATCCCACAATAAAAACATTGTTTTTCCTTGACCGAAAATGATAGAGCGCGAAGTGTTTTTCTTCGTTTTATGATTATGGTATTAACGTAATTAGTATTTTCTATTTTTTGTTTTTGCTCCTGAAATTTTAATTTTTGGGTTGTGTCACTTTTCCATATCATATGCGATAGTACAGTCGAGCGTAGTCCATTCTCCTCGCCCCCCCCCCCCCCCCCCCACCATCCCTTATCATTTTTCTAAAACATTGTTTAAAAATCACATAATCATCGATAAGCACTAAACGAAAATCTCGCTCGTTGGCTAAATGCAACCTAGTAGTTTGCAATCTAGTAGTTTGAATTACTTGCACGTAATTTTAAATTCCACTGTGTGAAATCATAATTTTTTATAGGCAATTCAAACCTACTCGATTGCAAATGAAAAAAACTTCATTTTCATTATTTCATCGAACGCGAATTGACTCGCAGAGGTCTATTATGAAATTTTCGATGCGCTTATTTTTTTCGACAACGTCGAAACTCGCTATTATGGGGGTCTATTATGAAATTTATTCGCTTTCGAAAAATTCGAGTCGCGGCGAATATTGGTATTATGATTTTTATTTAGCTTTCGGAGAATTCGAAATCGAAAAATTCGCTCTATTATGAAACTTGAAAATAAAGTCGATATCGGATTTTACGAAAATGTGACGTCAAAATTCGACTGTTCTTTAGCCCAGTAGTAAAAATCAGCGCACAATGAGCGCATAAACAGCATATAATTAGAGCGCTCAATTTTTACTTCAAATTGAAGCACCTAATTCCATGCGTTTCGTATTTTTGCCGACCGAAAAATCGGTTTTGTTTCCCCTACGTTAACTTAACGGTTTAACTAGAAGCAATATTTTTTATTTTTATGTTTTGTTGTATTGTATATACCAAGTGTACACACTCGCAGATACAACTACATATTTTTAATTTTGTATTCTCATTTTATATGTTGTCCATGTATTCTCCATCTGAAAACACTTGTAAAATAAACATCATACCATGTACAATGCATATTTTACACATCAATCAGAATCTACTTAAATATATATTTAAGTAGATTCTGCATCAACTCAAACCTCAAATGAAATCTCCAGACTGATAAAAATGAAATAGAAATTTTTCTAAATGAAATTCATAAACAAGAAATTAAGTGGGGATAAATATGCAATGTATCTGTATGTATTAGAAAAGAAACCGAAGTAAATTTATTTGTTTTCTCACTTCGACATGTGCAAATGGTTCAATCTGTTTCGTACTGTTATCAACGTTTGTTTGCTGGGAGGTGGCGAATACCGTATTGTGTCGATGTTGTTTTAAAATAATAATTTTTTTATCGTGTTAATAAATTCGGTCGTCTATTTTTATATTTTTTAATTAAAGCAATTATTATTATTGTTTCCAATTTCAATAGATATATTTACCAAGATGCGATTTGTAAAATAATTTACTACAAATAACGTATGTATTTTAATAATACATTTATAAAATTGATTTGACAGATCCACAATAAATACGACGATCCGCTTTTTTTCATAATAGCAATATTCGAAGGGTATCGAATTGTTAGATATCGAATTTTTCGAAAGCGAATAATGTTTCATAATAGACCCCATGAATTTTTTTTTCGGAAATTAATTTTTTTTTATGTGAAAATTTGAATTAATTATTTTTTATTAAATTTAAATTAATTAAGTTTTATTAATTAAAATTTTATAAGTTTAAATTATTAATTTATTTTTACTAACAAACTTTTTTTATTTCTCAACACCTAACAATTTTCTTTTATGTACTCGACACCTCAAGAGTTGTCGTAAAATAGTGGACTCTATCTAAACAGAAACGCGTCGATTATTTCATAATACCAAATTTTCGACAAAATCACTGCTGCAACTCATAACCATTTTCTTTGTTCACTTGCAATTGCGACGTTTCCCTTTAAAACACTTCTAACCGTTCCGCTAACGTTTTACGCTTCCCGGTATTGCTTAACCCACGGTTTCCACACTCTATTCGTAATTTCGCAACCGAAAGATTTGAAAAATCCATAACAAATTGATTGGGTTCACCATTCACTGTTTGTTTATAATTGTATTCAAATGCCCTTTATTAACACGACCTTTATTCCACTTCTGAACTAAAACTCGATTTTATATAGTCGAATTTAAATCCAATAAAAGTCGAACTGTTAGTTGATAGTGCAAAAATACATTTTTTATTAGAAACAAAATATTAATTCCGAAAATACGTCGTTCTCCATGACATACTCTTTCCAAAAAAACCCCCTTGTCTATTTTCTTTCAAATTATTAAAATTTAATTAGTACTGTCAAATCAACATATTATAAAATTATTCATCATTTTATTTTTAATCATTTTCATAATATTGTATATTAATATTTTGGTACAATTGGAAATTGTAATTCGGGGGGCACTCAATTAGTTGTTTTTTTTTGTTAGAAACCGGAAAAACGTTTTTTGTTCTAGTGCAATCTGTAAAAATTTAAATGTTGTTTCCTCAAACATTTATTCTTAAATTTAATACACTTTAAAAATGGTTACTCCACCTAATTCACCAATAAAGCAGGATATTCCGTTTAAACAACAATATAGGACGAATGACGATGGTACATCCGCACATATGAATCGTGTGGCGGTCAAGTTACCCTCTTTTTGGTCCTAGAGCCCATGTCATTGGTTCCATAGTATAGAGGCACAGTTTAAAACGTCAGGGATCAGACTAAGTTTTATTATGTGGTAGTCTCGACGAAAAATATTTTAAAATCGAAGGAGACATACTTGAGAATCCACCAGACACGAAGATGTATTCTGATATTTGCAGCAAATTAATTAAGGGGGGGGGGGGGGGGGGGGGGGGGTAGGGTCTTGACGCTCTATTTTAAGCCTTTTTTTGATAATTTTTTTTTCATAGTATAGTTAATTCAATTTATTCATAGATTTATACACATGATTAGAAGTTGTTTCAAGAATATTCCCTTAAATTTTTAGCTTAAAATAATTAAAATTGAACTCGTGACAGCAAATTCTCGGAAGCTCTTCGAAAAAAAGGTGATTTGCGGTGGCCATCAGAAGTCATCACTGGATCATCTAAAAGCAAAAAATCAAAAAGTTTTGGTTCGGTTATGAGTTTTTCGAGGTAGTGACGTCGAGATATATTTTTTTTTTACGTTTTTTTTTTTGGCATCACTTTGAAGTCAAAAAATCGGATTTTTCGAAAAAAAACGTCGAAAGTCATCAATTTCGTGGTTGTAAAACTTTTTGTGAGGTAAAAGAAGGAAGTATCTCGACGTCACGACCTCATATTTTGTGCACTTAAAGAGGGTGCAAAACATGAAAAGGACCTGACGAGTAGATTTTGAGTTGCAGTGGCCACCGCTTTTAAAAATATTAGTTTCGAGAAAAACGCGTTTAAAGTTTTAGTAACGATTTTTCGTGTATACTCACACAGAATCATCGATCCCAGGGCCATAAAGTATCTCTAGCAATATTCTTCCGATCGATCTGAAATTTTAACTGGATGTTCTCAAAGAGTTGTACAATCAAATAAGAGTATAAAAAAAAATAAAAAAAATGAAAAAAAAATTTCAAGACCCTACCCTCCCCCCCCCCCCCTTAATGATTATATCCGAATCGGAGGCGGCGCGTCTTCAACGGTTATAAGGGGGCATAAGTTTAGGTGATCAAAAACCGTTTTTTCCTATGTATATTTGCATATTTCGTGATTTTATTAATATTTTAATTTTATTTTATAAACATAATATATACTATGGCTGTGGGCCAATTCTAAGGTAAATCTAGGGTAAATGCCGTTTTTAACAGTGTATGCAGTAAATTGAAATACTGTACTAAAAATCAGGGTAAAGCGAAGACACAAAAGGTTAATAGTAGTGGTTTTTGTTTTTGCTATAGAAATCAAGAAAACATGGCGGCCATGTTTCTAGACATAATTTTTTTTTATATTCACTAGCATTTCCCATGAAATAAAAATGCGCTTGTATATTTATGAACACAGTTTTATTGGGTAAAATTATTATTTATTTTTTGAATAAGTTTATTGTGTATATTGCGCAACAAATTTGAGCAAATATACATTTTAAATTTATTCGCATAAGCAATACGAATAATTGGAACAATAACAATAAAATTTATGACATTAGTTCGTGTACCTACATACCAATTTTGGTATATTCCTAGAAACCATGTGTCTCTTTAAGCCGAATTTACCTAATTTTATTTACTAGAGAATTGGTACGATTTGAAAAGTAATTTGTACTAAAATTTCAATTTACTGTACTAATCGATTTACCTGAGAATTGGCCCACAGCCTATATGTCAATTTTGTAGTTTCAAAATCACTTTTAATATTTTAGTACAAACCTTTAGTACTAAAAATTGGATTGGGTTTACGTAAATCCAAAATCATTTTGGATTTAGATGAATCCATTTAGAGATGGATTCATTGACTAGTAACAACGATGTTTCCGATCAGTCTGCAAAATCTGTGGTTACAGCAGTTGCCTCGAGAAATGCAGGTAATTTTAGTGGTTAGTAATGAATCAGCATAAAGTAGCTGAATTAGCCGACAAAATTAATGACGTTTTGCCATCATTCAATTCTAAATTAAAACAGGTTAGTAATACACCTCCTGTATCGCATGTTTCTCGCTCAAGCAACCAATGTTGTTCGACATGTGAAAAGCGAACGGTCACAGTCTCGCGGCAGATCATTTAGTAGATCTTCATCCGTCCCACGTGGGAAAAAGTTTTGTTGGTTCCATTTTCGTTTCGGTACGAAAGATCCAGAGAAATGTCAATTCGGGAAGTTAAACATGTAGGCCAATCACAGGTAGCGACATGTGACAATGGCATATGTAAAAGTCGATTAATTTTAAGGGATACGTCAAGTAAACGTCAATTTTTAATAGAATCGGGAGCGAATGTATCGGTGCTTCCTGCTTCGAGTGCCCATAAAAAACAGCCGCTGAGTGATTTTCCCCTTTTCGCTGTGAACGATACCGCCATTAGTACATATGGTTCATCAACGTTAAATTTAGATCTTGGATTCATATTAGCGGACATCAAGACGCTAACTTCAGTTTGTTAGTAGACATAAAAAATCGTCGTCTCATTGATCCGTCTTCTAGAATGTTCGCAAATAACTATCAAAGCATCTGAAAGTGTACCAGGACAAGGGCAAGTATACAAGTGTATAATGAAGACGATCTCTCGAGATGCTAAAGTGTTCGAGATTCTAAATTAAAGGTTCATTTCTAGTGTAGCTGGTAGTCAAGCCATTTTTAATCAATTCCTAAAAAGGTCAAAGAAAAATGATAAACGAAAAATTGATTGGGATGTACAAACGATCTCAACGTTTTATAAGGCGAAACCCGATGTAATGCACCGCTGGCATTAATGGTCGATGCGTCTGATTTCGTTATATTTGCAGTTAGACAACGATTGGTCGACGGGCAGTTTCAGCAACTTTGGACTCTTTTCCATAAAGCTTTCTGATGCGCAAAAGCGTTAAGCACGTATATATATGATAGCGAGTTGTTAGCTGCGAATTCATCAATTAAACATTTTAGGTATTTGTTGAAAGGTCGTCAGTTTGTCCTATACACTGATCACAAATCTTTAATTTTGGCATTTCGCCAAAATTTAGAGAAAGCATCGCCTCGCCATTATCGTCACCTGGATAATATAAGTTTATATAATATATATTAGGCAAAGAACATAATGTGGCCAGTGCGCTCTCTCATATCTAGGAAATTGCAATTACACCAAGTATTGATTGCGAGGCATTGGCGGAGAAACAACCTGGCATGCAGGAGCTTCTAACGGAGTTAATGCCAGATTCTGGGTTAAATTTCACAAAGATACACCTCTTTGGTTCAAAGTTACAGATTATTTGTGACACATCGACTGGAGTTGAAACACCAAGATGTTGACACGTCAAACCACCGTTGGATCAGTTCCGATTAGTAATAAAAAATTAAACGAAATTTATATAGATTTGAGCGGCGACCTTTGTCAATTTCAGAAAATCAGCGCTACTGCCTGACTTATAGACAGATTTACGCGTTGGGCGGAAGCAATTCCATTGCCTGATATTAAAGCAGAAATTGTAGCATTTGCCTTATACAACGGTTGGATATCAAGGTTTGGCACTTTCTAATATGTGGTTACCGACCAAGGACGTCAATTTGAGTCTGACTTATTTAGGGAATTAGCAGTTTTAATGGAATTTAAACGTAAACGAACTTCCGCTTACAATCCTCAGACAAACGGAATTATTGAATTTTGGCATCGTACACTTAAGACTGCAATTATGTGTCATGATCGTCAAAAAGAGGAAAAAAGGTGTTACCAACTGTATTACTTGGTTTGAGAACAGCGTACCGGGAACATTTTACGTTTACTTAAGCTTACTTAATACCTCAAAATTACAAACTGATTTTGTAAAAGAGCTTAGAAATCATTTTATTACGCCAGTAGCTCCTGCTCACCATAATAAAACTAATTCATTTGTATTCAAGGAATTGGTTAATTGTGCACATGTGTTTATATACGTACTGATTCAGTGAGCGCGTCACTTCAGCCTCCTTATAAAGGACTCTTTCAGGTGTTAGGTCGTAATGAAAAATTTTATAAGGTCAGGATTAGAGATAGAGAAACCATCGTGTCGACAGGTAAATTGAAGCCTTGTTTTCAGAACAAAGGGAAAATGCACGAATATATCGATACGCATTGTTTTGAATTCAACAGTAGCATTCACACCGATGCAAGGAGCCTCGAGCTCGAAGAAGGGCGTAACTTTTAATCTAGTCCCGGAGATCAGGGTAATCCCGAGACACAGCCGGACTGACAGAGCTGTATATTACTCACGCGTTTTCGTTAACTTTTATCGTTCGTTCTCTCACTGGAAAAGGAATACTGTGGCGTTGCAGTATATTGTTTGTTGGCTTTGTTTACACCGGTCGGTTTATAGGGAGAGAGTAAGTAAAAAAAGGAAAAATAGTATTGAAGGTTTCACCACCGGTTGAGCTGCCTCGTGAAAAATAAAAAAATTCATTTTTTGTAAAAATAAATAAAAAACCATTTCCATTAGCATTGGGCATACGGTTGTGTGAGCCTCGACAAAAATGAAGAAAGAAAACAGATTTCAATTGAGCTGCTTTGAATTGTTAATCTGGTAGCTTTCGATGTACCATTGTAACACGGATGTTGCCTCATCACTTGATTATTATTATTATTGAGTTTAATTATTTTGTAATCCGTGGTGCTCTAGTTAGTTTAAGGTAGAATAGGATTTATATACCGTTAGTTGGTATAATATGGACACAGTCGTGCCCTAGACTTTACTTACATTTCTGCGAGGACGTCGTGTAAAGACCCGGTTGTTTTAAAAATGACAGGTTTTTCCTTACGACTCCGCTGGTACTAGACTAGTCAAAGTTGCCACAGTCCAAACTATATGCGGGTAAGACCTAAGAGGATTTTGAACTCCGGCATTGGTGCGTTCGGAGAAGCACTGCCCCATAGATTTTATTTACAATACTACTTGGACAAACTTGAAACCAGATCGCGCCGAACTAGCAATCGAAGTTTTTCATTGGCCATTCATTCCTCAGCGGACGTGCCTTACCTTGGACCACGAAATGTCTTATTGAGGCTGCTATAAGCAAGATCACTTCGAGTCAGTTTTAAACAATATAGACCTGAATCTTGGTATCCAAAATGAAGAGTAACTCTCCTTGACCAGTTGGTTCATCTGGAGGTACATAAACATCTTGGCATTTGGTTAAAAAAGGTAGACCCTGGACAAATCTATATCTTCAAAGTATGATTTTGTTCATGGTTCTCTAAATCTTGTTTCATTGTTTGTACTTGTTATATGTACATCTACAAAAAATGGGTACATTTCTGCAGGACACGTGAAGTTAGAGCCTGCCACCTACAATAAATAATCATATCTTAATGGAGTCAGAACCAAAGACCGAAACGGTGACAGCTAAAACATTGTAATTCACAATTTTTAAAATAAGTAGGCTTAGATAATGCGCACTGTTTCATTCATGACTGTTTCATTCATGCGCTTAAACTGAAGTTCTTGTGCTCAAACTGGACTGTTATTACAATTTAATCCGACATTTCACACATTTGTAGTTAGCATATCGCATAGTAGATGGCGACATCAATAAACGGATGCACAATATCAATAACGGTATACCGGCCACCTTCTACCACTTTAAAAAAAGATGCCAGACATGAAAACAAAATGCTTTGAGCTCAATTAGAGAATTCTAGGTGTTTCCACGTCGAAATGTGGTTCGGCCTTATACTATACACATTCCCGCAAAATAAACCATTTCAGTTAAATCAGCAACGCTTACTAACCGGATTTGACTAGTAAATACCTGGTAAAATTCTAAATTGGAACTAAATTGAACGCATGAAATTCAACGCGGTGCTCATTTGCATAATTAAAAATATTTTACAAATTTTAATAAACATTACACTCTGATTATTTAATTTAAGCACGACAATTAATTAACAATAATAATTGCACACCATAACAAAAACAATTAAAAATATTTTTAACTAAGCGGTTGGTAATTTCTAAGAATTTTAGAATTGGTATCTTTTGGACAGAATCACGTTTGCCGCGTACACAATTCATAGGAATCGAAGTGTTTTGGTCTATAGCGAAGTCGCGTAGACAAAATTTCGTGTGGACGTGTATATAAGGCATTACAACCATTTCTTGACCACTATCGTATTGTAATTATTATAAGAATGAAGTGCAGTAGACGTTTAGTATTTTTTGTTGTGGTGATTTGTAGCGGTTTGACCCAAGTGTTTTGTGATAGAAAAGAATGTGGATGTAGAAAGAGTCGGCGGAGAAGTATAACGGATACAGCTATTGGCGGAGGTTACCCTATTGATCCGGATTTTAAAACCGACCCAGATGACGTACGGTATGATGTCCAACCAAGTACTAAAGAGGAAGATGACGAAGATGAAGAAGGTGAATATTGTGGAGCATGTAAGCCTATAAACTATAGCGAAGATGAAAGTGTTGGATGTGATTTTGATGCTGATGAAGATATCAGGCCTGGACAATGTGAAACTCTAGCGAGTACACAACGGCAAAACAAAAAATTGATTAATCGTGCTATCCTGTGGGGCATTAATCAAGTTTGTAAGTTGGCGGTCTCGGTATTCTTATATAAATTCCGTACTAATAAATTTAATGTTCCACAGGTAAAGTCGAACTAGATAATCCCGTATTAGCCGCGAGCGGTGAAGGTGAAATGGATAAAATACAAATAACAGTATCGGGCGTACCAGGAAATGAAACAAAATTTCCGATATGCGAAATTAATCGTCTAGAGCAGTACAAAGACATTTTAAAATCAAAAAATGTAACATACGTTATAGTTACTGGGTGGCCGGTTAGTAATCATTTAAATCCGGTCGACGAGTTTTCTTTAGTTGGCAAATGTCAACCTGATGTGGCAGCCATAATTGTGGACGTATGCAGAAATTTACCAATGGTGTACAATACACTGAATAATAACTCGGAGGTGATCGCGTACCTAATCTATCGCCTCATTAAATATTTATTTTGTATTGGCCTGGAGAAGCGAAAAACTGTATTTGTTGGCGCCTCAATGGGGGCACAAATGTTGGCCATGGGCATGACGCTAGTCAACAAAGATAGTCGGCATAGTAATGATAAATTAGAAAAATTCTTCGGATTAGATCCGACGATACTGTGCAAGGGCGCCAATTATATAACGGAGGACATTGCCAACCAAGTGGTTATATTGCATGGGGACGGGGAACGGTACGGAATTCAAAAATGTATTGGAACAATTGATATATTTCCAAATGGTGGTATAGGTTATCAACCTGGATGTGATTCTTATCAGTGCTCTCATGTGCGACCAATGCAATTGTTTACTGAAGGCGTATGCAATCCAAATTCTATGATGGTGGTTAAGTGTAATTCGTGGAAAGAGTTTACAAAGGGGCGATGCATACGGGGCGAAAAATTTGATATGCTGCATATGCCAGTATATTCGCGCGGGATTTACCTCTTCCGAACGGGTAAACATCCTAGTTATGGACTCGGATACAGCGGCGTGGTCCCGTTTCGAGAATTTTGTTTTGATTAAGTTATAAACTCTGTATTTTTACTAGTTTTAAAGTTACACATAAACTAATTAAAAAATATTTATAAAAAATTGATTTGTTTACATTATTAGTGCGTAACCTTAGGGTGCAGATAAGTACAAAAACCCAGTTTAATGATATTCTTAGAAGTTGGTCTTATCAATATTTTAAATCGATATTTAATTGGGGCTAACACATTTTTTGACAATGGGTAATTCTATAATACTCGAAAATAATTATGAAGAATACGTTCACCTCATTCAAGGTTTGAAAAGGTTATCAAGCAAATTTATCGAGAAATCTTGGGCAAATTTTATTGGTGTGCTTATCTGAAGGCTAATTTATTATATGTGCTATAACTTTCTAAAATGTTTATTACTTGGCATCACACCATAGGGAACTTTTGTGTGTTACCTTTTCCAACATTCATCCGATCCTTGTCGTTCGTATAACCGTGGCTGGGCAATGGTATGTTTTATGCGCAATTATTGAAACATTAACATTGTCAGTATACAATATATGCCATCAATGGCCAGATCATGTCTATTAATAAAACAAATTCAACTGTAGAAGCAAGGATTGAATTAACAAAAGCAAAAGGATGTTCCATTCCAACCAAAGTTTTGTTTACCCTTTCCCAATTACATTTCCAAATTTCGCTTAAGATTCCCATTCTGATGGCCAAAACATTTTGTGAACTCTTTATGATCAATTTACTAAAATTGGCCAAGGGATCACTCACAAAATCGATAACTTGTAAGTGTCAAACGACATCTTTGAAGGCCTGTGTCTTTTAATTCTTACCTCTCTCCTCTTGTCTTCCAGTCATTTAAATCTTCAACAATGAAATTCAGAAACTAACTTTTGACTGATGGGCGGCCTTACTAAGAAAAACGAACTGGCAGTGAAATATAAGCTCGACCTTCTAGCACTGCTAGGTAGATAGGGAAACTTATTATCCTTATTGTTGCAACCCTGAATAAACCAACTATCAATATCATGGAGCAACCTAGTATATAGTTATCGCACATGAGGTGTCATGGTCACCACGTCAGGTACTTCGTTCTTGAGTATAACCGAGTGAGGTTATGCATTATCAATATCCTTATAAATAAAGTAACAATTATTAAGAAAATAAATAAGTGTGTTTATTAAACCATTAATTAACAAACACAACAATTGGCGACGAGGATTACAGAAAACAATAAGAATAAATAAAAAAATTGACGTAAAAATCCGAGCACATTTTTTGTATTTTATACAAATCAAGATGGATGAAGATACTAAACAAATGTTAGGTTCCATCACCGAAATGCTCAAATCGCATGTCGTCATAATTAAACAGTTGGTGAAAAATACAAAGAACGACGATGTTGAACAAATTCATAATCTATCAAATCACATTGTTGAATTTTACCACGATCTGGAGGACGGAAAATTTCAACACGTGGTATGAAAGATTCGAGGACTTATTCAAGGTGGACTACACACATCGAATCATGACAAATACGTGAGTTACATTTTGCCCAAAAACACTCGTGATTTCACATTTGACGAGACTGTCACAAAATTAAAAGAGATTTTCGGTCCGAAAACAGAAAACAAGTACGGAAGATTCTGTTGAATACGCGGGCCGTATAAATCGGCACTGCGAACTTTTCAATTTAGGAAACTTATCGGCAGACCAGTTTAAATGCCTTGTTTTCACAAGTGGGTTGGGGTCATCATGCGACGCGGATATCCGAACAAAATTGTTGTCGCGGATCGATGCAGACAAAACAATGTCACTGGAGAAATTAATAACAGAAGCCCAGCAATTAATTAACCTCAAAAAGGATACAAAAATTATTGAAAACCAGGACAATCATTCTTATCAATAGTCATCAGTAGTTAACGCCAGTTACTCAGGTGCAAAATCAAATAATCATTTTGACAGTCAACATAATAGATCAGGGACAGGCCAGAGGAAACCCCAGCCAGTAAACCATGTTGGAAATGCGGTGGTATGCATTTTACAGCCGAATGCTCGTACAAACAACACCAATGCCGGGAATGCAATCAGGTGGGGCACAAAGAAGGTTATAGCGGTTGTCGTAGTACCCCACACAGCAAACAAGCACGCACAAAGGCTCAAAACAGAAACTTCCCGCACTTAAGAGGAATTTTTTCAGTAAATGACGATATGGCAGCAAAGCGCAAATTCATCAATGTGAGAATCAATAATGTCTCAGTCAACATGCAACTGGACACAGCATCAGACATCACTATTATTTCTAAATCAACTTAGCAAGAAATGGGTGAGCCCACATTGACAGAGACAAATCAATCAGCAACAAGTGCATCTAGGCAACAGCTTAATTTTGTTACGACTGTGTTGTCGTCAACAATACAAAATTTCATTTTATTGATTACACCCCCACCTTTGGTAAATTTTTTGTGTTTTTATTCCCCTCGGTTGGTTTGCGTCCGTCCGGGTTGTTTGCGTCCGGGGGTAGATTTGTCGTCTATACGCGGTAAATGGTGGGTGGATTCCTGTGTGTTTTTTTTGTTTTGTTGGTAACTGAACGAAAATGGGATAGAGCGAGAGCAATGCGCATCGAGTGTGTGTGTAAAGCAAAACATTCCATAAGAATGTTTTTCTTATATGCCTCTCGTTTACATTAATGCGAATTGATGTAAACGAGAAACAGAGAAGAAAGACAATTGTTCTGGAATGTTTTGCGCGTCGTATTCGGCGTAAGAATTTTCTTCATTCGAGTTGTGAATGTTGAAAAGATTAAAGTCGAGTTTTGATTTTTGATGAGGACTGTTAAATTTTTTTCTGGTTTTAGACGTGATTTTTGGTCCAATTTTTTGTGTATAAAATAAATAAAAATTTTTTTTTTGAGATTGAGTCGAGAGCGATGGCTTTTATAATATCGCATAGTTGTTAATTAGAAAAAAAAATTATAAAATTTTGAAGTAAAAATAAAATATTTGGTTTAAAATTAAATTTTTCTTTATTCGATTAATAAATTTAATTATAATATGAAAAGTGTAAAATTTAACATTTTCCTATTTTTTGGGTGACATAAAATTTCTAAAATCTGTGGTCACCTGTTTGTATATAGCTGGCGAAATTAAAAGACAGTCCATTAAATGAAAAGTTTTTCGGTATTTGAGTGAAAAAAAAACATCTACCTTGTGCCTCTTGCGGAATATGCAAAATGATGGACACTATAAAATAAAGTTGTTTGGTGTAACACCATAAAAGTGACTGGACTTCATAAGACCTGGCATTATTACGTTTTCTGTATTGAATTTAATCTCAGCGGGTGCCTCATTTTCGACGTGGTACCGTATTATTACCAGTAAACGCATTTCCTTGGGTGTTCAAGTTTTTTTTTTCAACGGTATTTACGGTGGGCGAGCCAACGCCCAACATATCTGGCGGCCAGGCGAGGTCAAATATTTTTCGGGTGGCCCGTTAAGGCCACGTTATCAACGGTTTTCGGCGAGCCGACGCCCCACATATTTTGGGGTGACCAGTTGCGGTCACACGGCGGGGTGCGGATTCGGCGGCCAGTTGAGGCCTGCCGTAGTAGTTTACATACGGGTTGCCAACCGGCATCTCGTTTCATTCGTATTTGGTAACGGGGAAAGGCTCCGCAATGCCACGGTAGCCAACCGGCTATTGTTTTTTATTTATCGGTGGTCTGTCGCAACGGAACGGTAGCCAACCGGCTATTGTTTTTATTTATCGCTGGTCTGCCGCAACGGTAACGGCACCAAGGCCACAACATTAATTTTTTAGTATTTAAGGTACGATTTTTTTTTATATTTTTTTTTTTATTCATTTTATTTTATACTTTTTTTTACATATTTTATTTTTAAATTTAAATTTTGATTTTTGTAATCGAGCGCCGCACAGCGGGTGCACGCTCGATGCGCATTGCTCTCTCTCTCTCGTTCTCTCTTATCGTGGTGCGGGTGGAGGGGGAAGTTGTTTCCTTTCGTTTTTTTTTGTTTTTTTTTCTGTAAATAAAATGAACTATTAATTTTCGGAAATGGTGTGATGGGAGCGGGGACTCCCTCTGTGTCGGTGTAGTGTTGATTGCGGTCCCTTGGTGCCCGCATCCAATTTCGTCGCCCTGTTTGAATTCGAATGGATGCGCGCACCAAGGTACCTCTCTCTCTCTCTTATGATTATTGTGTTGTTCGTTCCTCAGGTTCCGGCCGACGAGTTTCGGCGGAACTCCGGGTTTATTATTATTATTTGCGTTCCCCCCCAACTTTCTGTATGATCACGGTGTAAGCCAGGAGCGTCATGCAAGCCTCAAACCCCACGACCTTAGCACTTCTCCCTGAGAACGTAGCCGGCAAAAATCACCGTAGAGGCCTCTGCATGCGCTTAGTGAAATTTGCAGGTTGGCAGTAGCCAGCCTGTAACAATTTGTTAGCAGAATTCCAATGTGCAATGGAATTCTGTGACTATACAATTACGGGGAAATGTTTTGTATCAGATGATGGCGATCTAAATCTGTTCGGAATAGATTGGATTTATAAATTCAACATCTGGGATGTGCCATTAAGATCAATATGCAATGTTTTTTTCCATTAGCAGCGGCAACCCAGATAAGCAGCAGCTGATATCAACACTAGTTTCTTTATTTCCGGATGTGTTCAAAGATACTCTCGGACGGTGCACGAAAACACAAGTCACGTTGCACGTCAAACCAAACAAAATACCAGTATTTAGAGCAACACGACCAGTGGCGTACGCGGCATTAACACAAATAAACGATGGACTGGATCGTGTCCAACAAATGGGTATCATTACACCAGTTGATTTCTCCGAATGGGCCGCACCAATAGTTTTTGTGGAAAAGAGCAATGGGCAGATTCGAATTTGCTCAGATTATTTAACAGATCCTTATAAATTTCCATTGCCACTACCCGATGTTAGTTTTTCAAAACTAGCAAACGGCACAGTCTTTAGTCAAATAGATTTGTGTGATGCGTTCCTCCAAGTAGAAGTCGATGAAAAGTCACGGCAATTGCTTACAATCAATACACATCGCGGATTATTCCAATTTAATCGTCTACCACCAGGTGTCAAAGCTGCACCAGGTGCGTTTCAGAAAATTATGAGTACTATGGTAGAAGGCCTAGAAGGGGTAGCTGCATATATGGACGATTTGATCGTCTGTGGTAGAACGGAAACAGAGCATAAAAACCGATTATACCAAACACCTCTGCGTATAAAGAATTTTAGATTCAACATCAAAATCGGAAAATGTAATTTTTTATGAAATCCATTAAGTACTTGGGTCGAATAATCGATTATGACCCAAATCAACAGATAACTATAGCGGCGCGGATGCATGTCAGAGCGGAATCGGTGCTTGCATATATCACCGATATGAGGATGGGTCGGTAAAAGCAGTTAGCCATAGGGGCAGGGTATGGACAGATCGAAAGAGGCATTAACCCTGATATTTGCAGTCACTAAATTTCATCGAATGATTTATGGCCGAAAATTCGTTTTACAAACGAATCATAAACCATTATTGGCAATATTCGGTTCAAGGAAGGGAATTCCAGTCTACACTGCGAATAGACTTCAAAGGTAGGCGTGTACATTACTCCTGTATGATTTCAACATTGAGTACATCGCAATGGATAAATTTGGATATGCAGATATCCTTTCACGTCTAATAGATGCACAATTGAAGCAGCATGAAGACTACGTAATATCATCTCTTCAGTTAGAGGATGATCTGCGAAATTCATAGGTAAATACAGTCTGTCATCAATCACACATTCAATGATAATCAGGGCAACTCGACAATGTGAAATACTGCAATCATTTTCAAACGATCACAATCATTATCGATAGTCGGCAATTGCCTGATGTTCCGGGATAGAATTGTAATTCCACGTATGTATCAACGAAAAGTATTACACCAATTGCATAAAGCACATCAAGGCATAGAACGCATGAAGTCCATTGCACGCAGTTTTGTATATTGGCCTGGAATCGACGAAAAAATTGCAGAGTTGGTCAGGTGATGTAATCAGTGCACAAATGTCGCAAAATGCCGGTTCACTCAACGGATTGTATTTTTTGATAATTGTTGACGTATATTTGAAATGGCCGGAAATATTTATTACACCGACCATCACTGCGACCAAAACGGTAGTAATAATCGAAGAAAATTGGGCTCGTTTTGGACCACCACAGCTTATTGTCTCAGACAACGGAGCACAGTTCGTTTCTGCGAAATTTCAAATAATGTGTGAGTGAAACGGAATACAGCATCTCCGTTGTGCCCCAGATCATCCGCAATCAAATGGACAAGCGGAGAGGTTCGTTGATACGCTGAAAAGGGCGTTGATGAAAATTCAAGGGAAGGAGATTCGATAGAGGAAACGTTACAAATTTTCCTGTCAAATTACCGTATTACACTAAATCCAAATACACCTACTGGATGGTCTCCAGCCGAGATTATGTTCGGACGAAAAATCAGAACAACAATGGATTTTAACCAAAATTAACCAAAATAGTTTATTATATAAAATTTTAATGTTTAACTAATAATACAGTATAGTGTTCAAAGCAGTGCTTATGTTTTTTAATTCAAATTGTCTACGTATAGTTCAGCCCGTCATCAGCTTTTCTTAAACATAAGCATTTTTCACCATATCATCTATAACATCCATCTTTAACTTCCATCCATAAATTTCCACACTTCAATAAGTGCATCTGGTTAAATCTCCATCATTATTACACATACATTTTTTGGTGCCGAAACCCGGGAACTTCCCACACTACATGTAGATAAGTAGAACATTTATCAATTTATAATACATAATTTAATATATGAGTGATAGTTTCTACTGTGCGAGAAAATCAAGTGCAATTTTCATATAAGTTAGAAGTGAATCTTTGCTATCGGAAGTAAGTGTTTTAAATTTTAACAATGAGTGACAGATTAGAAATGTTACGCGATCGTGCACATAGTCAAATGCTCGATATCAAAAAGTTTGCAGACACAATAACTAAAGATACGAATTTGGCAGAAATTACAACTAGACTCGAAGCGCTCGTAGAACGGTATCGTTCGTTTAATGACCTCGAGGTTCAGTTATTCGATTTTCCCAACTATGTGCCAATAAACGAAAAGGTTGATGCCGTATATTATAACACACGGGCATTATTATTTAAATCAAATTGTCGTGGTACGCACGAGAATAGCTCCCATGATTTAAATACCATTATGGAACAGTTCATCGAACAACAAAAAACGTTCTATGAAGGCGTTAATGCATCAAAATCCGTGCGTCTTCCTAAACTTAATATCGCAAGGTTCTCTGGCGATTATAAATATTGGCCGTCATTTTATGATCTGTTCAAAACTACAGTTCATGATAATCAACACCTTAGCGGAGTACATAAATTACAGATGCTTAAGAGCTATCTCTCTGATGATGCAGCAGCTCTTGTAAGACACATTCCAGTTACGGAAAATAATTATGCAGAAGCTTGGAATAAATTATGCACACGCTACAACAAAACGACACCAATCATTACAAATTTAATACAAGGGTTTCTTGAACAAGAGGCAGCGGATGGTACCGGAAAGGAACTACGTCATGTAACGGAAACAGCAGATGAGATCATAAGGGGACTTCGTGCTGTAGGTTCAAATGCGGAAACTCGTGATTCATGATACACTTGCTGCTAAATAAAATAGATGACGAATCGAGATTAATGTGGGCGAATGAATCAGCAGATTGCCAACAGCAATCATAAACATTAGAACACGTACCGGAGAACTCCAGCCATTTCGAGCACTCCTCGATTCAGGCTCACAATCATCATTAGTGACAGAATCCTGTGCAGTTAGCCTAGGTCTACAGCGAAGGCAATCTTCCATATCAATCGACGGCCTAGCAAACACGTCAGCTGGAACAACGAATGGAAAAATCGATATGACCATTTTGTCTCGTGCAGAAGATCACTACAAAATTAATATTACTGCTCATATCATAGACAACATATCATCGAGGTTACCTAAGCAACCTTGTTAATTATAAAGAAATTATATATGGGTTTAAAGTTAGCAGACCCACAATTCTTCAGGCCGCAAAACGTCGACCTAGTACTTGGAGCTGATGTATTTTTTAAAATACTAAACCCGGAGCGATACATCCAAAGCGGATTCCCAATATTGCAGTCCTCCAAATTTGGTTGGTTAATCGCAGGATCATACAATCATCTACCAACATCCAATCAAACCACAAATTTTAGTAAAGATAACAATACGGATTTATCAAAGCAGCCAACCGATGATAATAGTTCACATGCATCGAAGACAGATTTGCTGACACATACAATGGCAGTAAATCATAATCAACTCTCAGTTCGAGACACGAACCTTAAATTATCAACCAGACATACACCTCATAATACTTACCATTGGAAACCAAATTACCATAAATTGTTCAGCTCTACCAACTGTTTGCTTTCATCGTCCCAAGTGTGCAATACAATGGATTACGAGTTACAGCTGTCAAATACAAATCACAAGCAACAACGAAATTATTGCATTACTCATTCCGATAAATCTCAAACTGAGGATGTATTCGAACAAAATTTATTATTTCTACGGGATCCAGTTGCCAAAGTTCACTTTACAGTTACTAACCAGAACGTGCAAACCAGTCGGACAACCATTGACGGAAACCAAGGGGCCTATTATGAAATTGGTCGGAAAATACGACACCGTCGGAAAATACGTCGTCGTAAAATCCGATCCGCGGCGGATATTCGTATTATGAAACATGTATTTTTACAGTCAAACTCGAAATTTTCAGTATTTACTTGTCACATTTAAATTTGATTAAAATAATTTCATAGAGATATGTACTAACATTTAAACATTTATTAAACTTTTACATAATTAAATAACATGTAAAAATTATGAACTACGATATATTGTCCGTGCGTATACTACAATATCCGTCAACTAACTAGCTGTCGGATTTGACAATTGAATTTTGTCGTAAAATCCGCTAACTCGGATTTTTATTTCATAATAGTATAAAATCCGCGCGGATCGGATTTTTTTAGTTTCATAATATGAATATCCGACGCGAGACGGATTTTGCGACGTCGGAAAATCCGTCTCGCGTCGGATATTCATATTATGAAACTAAAAAAATCCGATCCGCGCGGATATTATACTATTATGAAATAAAAATCCGAGTTAGCGGATTTTACGACAAAATTCAATTGTCAAATCCGACAGCTCGTTAGGTGACGGATATTGTAGTATATGCACGGAAAATAGATCATAATTCATACTTTTTATATGTTATTGAATTATTTAAAAATTTAATAAATTTTTAAATGTAAGTACATATCTCTATTAAATTATTTTAATCAAATTTAAATGTGACAAGTAAATACTGAACATTTCGAGTTTGACTGTAAAAATACATGTTTCATAATACGAATATCCGCCGCGGATCGGATTTTACGACGACGTATTTTCCGACGGTGTCGTATTTTCCGACCAATTTCATAATAGGCCCTCAGTATGAAGAGGCGAAGAAAGAGTATGTCATCAACACAACACGAAAAGATACAAGTACAAATGTTCGTACCAAACTAACCAAGAATTCAGGAATTCTACTAAATTCTCGATGGAAGGAGAACAAAGTTACAGTAAAGCAATATTGTGCGATAAGATTCGAAAGCCTAATGATAGAAGCAGTTCACCGCAAGGTTCAAAGCAAACGTAAAACAAAATTACTTCGATCATTGTTCATTTCAAATGTCACCATCTCAGACGAAATTTGGTGTGGAAATAAGATCAATTTTAGTGGACTTCGCAATACACTTCAACACTTGATACCACAATCACTTATCGACCATTCTGATAATATATTAATCCGTATTTTTCTATTGCAGAAGTCTACTTTCTTACTTTTTCACACTTCAGATACTGGTCACTTAAAAAAGGTATACACATCAGCTATACACTACCTAAAGAAGATATGGATCAAGCGCAACCGTCAATCCACCTTGAGAAGAGCAGCGCACTTAGATAACCATAATCATACCATACCAACTATTCTGGAAAGTTGTCTGACATTCGTACAATTAAACCTGCTACAAGCACATCACAATACAAAATATCAGCTGCACGAATCTTGTGTACAGCTAAACAAACAACAGTATCGTATACGTCGAATCACCTTACAACACAATTGGATAACAGTATTATTCAGTCGAGGTGAAGCATATGATGAAGGTCCAGGAAATCAACGAACACAGCACATTATCAAAAACAACACAAATTATCCTGTATAAATTTCCAACCATCACAAATATCAACGCATCCAGTATACAGCCAAATATAATCCAGCTGATAAACAAAACTGCAGTGAACACAAAACCATCAAAGAACACAAATACGAATATCCAGTAGATCAACCAAAACAGTAGTTTTTATTAAGAAATTAAATTTCTTAATGCGCGGGAGTATGTTTGGAGAAATTAAACAACATACATACTTCACTTTAACATAATTTATTGAATGGGTCTGCAGCTGCAGAGTTGAGTGGTTTGGCCGGTTACATCAGCGCATCAGCAAGCTAAAATTAAATGAACTATTAATAACACAGAACATTATTTCACATACTTACCACTTTGTTAAATTAATCCAAATGGTATGCATCTGGGATTGGGAAACTAATTAATGGTTTGTATTGTCACATTTATTTTGTAGCAATAATTTGTACTTATCTTTTGGCATTCCTGTAAAATTCATCTAGTAAACACAACTTGTCAACTTAACTGTCATTATTTCGTTATGTAGGCTGTGTGCCAAACTGAAGGTAAATCGTTTACTACCGTAAAAACCGGTTTTAGGACAGATTTTTCGATCAGTTTGCCATAGAGTTTTTGAAAAATAAATGAATTTACCGAAAAATTTACTTAAAATTGACTTTTACCTTAAGTTTGGCACACAGCCGTAGTACTAGAGTAGTAGCACGATGGGTGCGTTTTATAATGTATAATTAATTATATAGTATATCGAACTAGTACTTTATTTAATGTTATTATTAGTAGTACATTTTTATATTAAAGTTAGCTACAATCTACATTAATTATAAATTCAAACATGACAGCTATAGCTTAATACGTATACATAATATGTAAAATATATTTTGTAAAATTTCTTATATAGATTCAATTCAAATCTGGCGAACAGACAAGTTGTTAAACATTAAAATTTTATATTATATAATAAACTATTTTGGTAAATTAATAATACTGTATAGTGTTCAAAGCAGTGCTTAAGTTTTTTAATTCAAATTGTCTACGTATAATTCAGCCCGTCATCAGCTTTTCTTAAACATCAGCATTTTTCACCATATCATTTATAACATCCATCTTTAACTTCCATCCATAAATTTCTCAAGTTCAACAATTGCATCTGGTTAAATCTCCATCAACATTACACATACATTTTTTTGACAATGTATGTGTAATAATGATGGAGATTTAACCAGATGCAATTATTGAAGTGTCGAAAATTTATGGATGGAATGATAAGTGTTAGGACGTATTTCTCATAATAAGCACATAACTCAAATATATCAATTGCGAACTGAAAATATCCTTACGTGTTCAAAGTCCATTTCCAACGAATTTAATAACTTTTTTATAAACGTATCCCAAGAAACAAATTCTAAATTTAGTATGGTAAATAATGAAAATACTGAACATAAGAAATTTATCTTTGGGTCTCTGACAAAAAATTATGTCTCATCATGATGTTACTTTGAGCCTATAACTACTGCGGAAATTCTTAATGAAATTCATAAGTTAAAAAACAAAAGATCTAAAGGTTCGGACAGAATTGATAACGGGTGTGAAGTATGTCCTAACTTTGTCCTAACCTTTTGAAATAAGTATGTATTGGTTAATCTCTCGTTATAACGATTTTTAAAATTAAAAATAATGTTATATGCAAATTGGGTATAAAGGTACAGTGATAAAATCGTATATTACCTTTTTAATTGCAGAGAAATATTTAATGATCAAAAGATGGTATTGTGCGTAAAATATAATTAATATACAAATAAATTTTGCGATTCAACAAACATAGAAACTATTGATATTGAACGAATAAGAACTTTCTACAAAATAAATTTAGGACATTACCAAAGATTTGAAGCGAAATCCTAAGACGTAATCTTTCAAACACACAAAAATGATTAATGGTACCGCGACATATATCGTAAGACTTGTTGAAGTGTTATCTATCATACGACCAATAAAAAAAGGAAATCTGTGATTTTTTAGATATTTCCGTAAAAGATCATAGAATTTCTCTATATGTTGGTCAGATGCTAGAAGACACTCCAACGAGTCTAACGATATATGTCACGGTACCATTAATCGCTTCTAATTTTAATATCAGTACCAACTGCAAGCCGTTCAATCTATACTCGTAAATCACACGGAAGGTATTACTGAAAATGAGATATTTCCGTAAAAGATCATAGAATTTCTTTGAATGTTGGTCCGATGCTAGAAGACACTCCAACGAGTCTAACGATATATGTCACGGTACCATTAATTGCTTCTAATTTTAATATCAGTACCAACTGCAAGCCGTTCAATCTATACTCGTAAATCACACGGAAGGTATTACTGAAAATGAGATATTTCCGTAAAAGATTATAGAATTTCTCTGAATGTTGGTCAGATGCTAAAAGACACTCCAACGAGTCTAACGATATATGTCACGGTACCATTATTCTATATATTACGTTTAATTCGATTCTCAGTTAATGGTTGCATAAAATAGGTATGGAATAATTAACGTCAAAACTGCTGTAATTGGGAATAATTTTTTCCCAAGAAACAATTATCCCAAAAACCAGAATACACTTTGGGGAAAAGGGAATAAAACTGATTGATTGATTGATTCTGAATGTACGACCAAGGTCTTACACAGGAGCTCCCGGGTGACGCCGGGCCCACCGTACACTCTTTTTTACATATAACAAAACCGAAGGATTGGATAGGTATGTTAAGTGGGACAGAATCGGCCCGGTTACAGACACCTAGGTATAGCCGATAGTTAGTAACACAAAGACAGCACAAAACTAATCTACTTGGGGAAGGATAAAGGTTTAATAGGTTAAATGGATAATGATGGTATTGGTCATCAATAATTGCTTCTTTAAATCAGCAACCTAAGAAAAAATATTATTATTGCACATGTATCTGGAAATCACCACATGTATCTGGAAATTACCTGAAAATGAATATTATATTAATACTTTTCTATTTCCTAAACAAAACTGATGGATTGAATCGGCCCGATTATTTACACCTAGGTAGAGACGATATAGTTAGTAACACAAAGACAATACAACTCTAAACTACACAATCAGCAACTAATGTTATAAAGAAATATTTTTTACAAACAATATGTATAACTCCTGAAAATTAATACTAAATTAATATATTGCTTCTTACCTAAATAATACCCGTGGCGAGCTGCAGCTATCGGGGGGGTCACAGGTGGTGGATAGTGAACGGCCTATCGATAGGTAGGTTAGCGGTGAATTAAATAAGCCGTCCCCAACCGCAGCTCTGCTGGGAGGAGAGTCTCAGAGAACGGGGGAATGGTTAACCTCCGCTCACTAAATTCTGAGTGCCTAGGATACCCAGTAGGGAAAGGCGAACTGATGGCGCCTTAAAACCATCGACCACAACCACGGTGAACCGAGCGTCCGTCCCCTTGTGCTCCCGAGCCTTCAGGTAGCGAATGGGGAACCCTATAAACGGGCATCTCATGAATGAAGTGGGTCCCATTGGCTTGGGATATCCATATGAATGGTGAATGAGGGAGTGAATGCGGGAGGAAGACGGGGGTGCGGGGGGCGGGGTGCTCGGCGAACCAATGGGCTGGATTAAGGTGTTACGCGACCCGTGCTGATAATCGGCTAGACTGGGGGCCCATTTAACAAAGCCCAGTCGTGAACGGAGCCCTCTGGATACCTGGCGACCTCCAGTTGTATTTAGCCTTGCCTGCGTACACGGATCTCTGCGCAGGTCGACTTATATTTCTCCGACACTCGTGGGAACAACATGGAAAAAAGTAAAAAAAACAAAATAAAGGGGCCGGCACCCTTCAAAAACCGGAGGAAGGGAGTAACTCTAACCGCGAAGGTGGAGCTACATCTTTAGGAGTAACGGTAAGCGACACTTTGGCATCGAAGCCAGGTGGAAGTGGATCCGTCAAAGGAGATAAGGGGGGAGTGAAGGAGATCCCTCCTTCGAAGCGTCGATACAGGGAGAGACGGTCGGCGTTCAGGGTTTTGGAAAGACTGGCTGCGACCCCTGAGGGGCAGCTTACAGTCGAACAACGTAAGTCTGTAGCATGGGCTAAGGAAACTGTCGGCTGTGACAGCTCGGAAAGGGCCCTTGGGTCTAAAAGACAGAGGTCCCAGGATGAGTTGGAACCGGGTGACAGTAAGCGGGCCAAGGTGCAGGCAGACAAGACGTCGGGTGCTCCTAGAGATCGGAAACTGAAGCTATTCAGTGAGATCCTAAAGGAGCACGTGCTGGTGCTAGCCGTCATTGACAGAAGTCAAGAAGATGGGAGCATCACGTCAGAGAAGTGGAGAGTAGCGCATAATGCACTAAACTCCATTTTTCTACGGATCCTGAGAGAAAATCCGGGATCCCCTCCATCCTACAGAGATGCGGGATGGTACCAGGGGCGCGTGAAGTTGACTGCGTGCTCAGACCAGAGATCGGCTGACCTGTATAGGAGAGCGGTAGCCGAAGTAGGCGAGGTATGGCAGGGTGCGAGGCTTGAGGCAATCTGCAGGGAGGAAATCCCGAGCAGGCCGAGGGCACGTGTATGGCTGCCAACCGAGCCGGAAAAGCCGGAAGAGATCCTCGAGATCATCCGGGCCAGCAATCCCGATCTTCCGACCGAAGACTGGAAGATTGTAAAGCGAGAGGAGGCTAAGGGAGGCTTTAGATTGGCAATCATGCTGATCAACAAAGAGTCCCTGGCTTCCCTCGCAAAACTAAAGGGGGTGATCAACTTCGGGTTCGGGTCGATCACCCTTAAAATATATAAAAAAGATGAGACCGAGGCGACTACGAAAGACCAGCCTGGGAGTGACGGTGAACGGGCTCAGCAGGAGACGGTCAAGCGGGCTGAGGACAGCCGGGAAAGTGCTTCGGACGCAGGAAATGTCGTTACTGGAGGTAGCCTCCTCTCACTGGAGTCTGATGGGGACATCCTGTCGGGCTCTCGACGAGAGGAGGATAGCGGCCGGAACAACGAGTCAGATGGCACTACCCCGATGCAGGGGGTGCAGGTAGAGGTGAGTAAGGTTGACTACAATGTTTAGAATTGTACAAATAAACCTACATCACACGAAGGCTGCCTCGGCAGCTCTCGTGCTCAGACTGACTAAGTCTGATGACGACTTAGTGTTAATCCAAGAACCTTGGATTAACAATAATAGGATCTGTGGCCTCAGAATGAAAGGGTATAAATTACTATACTCAAGCAACTCTGACAAGATCAGATCCTGTATTTTAGCGAAAAATAACTTGAATATTTTTCTCCTTCCTCAATTTAGTAGCGGTGATGTTACAGCAGTGAGTGTTGAGGCTGGCTGTGAAAAATTATGGCTGGCCTCAGCCTATATGGATCGTGAAAAGGGGATTCCACCGGATAACCTGGGGGAATTAATCCGGGAAGCAAATCACAGAAGGGTAGGTGTTATACTCGGATGTGATGTAAACGCACATCACACCATATGGGGAAGCACAGACATCAACGAGAGGGGTGAGTTATTTTTTGATTATTTATTAAATACCAACCTTTTAGTTTGCAATATTGGACGAGAACCGACATTTATTGTTAAAAATCGACAGGAGGTTCTAGATGTGACCTTTGCGTCGGAAACGATCTTTCATATGATCAGAGGGTGGAGAGTGGCGAAGGAGCACTCATTCTCTGATCATCGATATGTAACGTATAACCTCGAAATTAAACCTGTAGCCCGGAAAGCCTTCAGGAATCCCAGAAGGACAAACTGGAACAAATATAGGGAAGTGTTGGGAGAACTACTGCCGCTGGAGGTCCCGGGACTTCCGGCGACGGTAGAAGAATTAGACTGCATGGTGAATATTGTCACAAGAGCGTGCAATCTTTCATTTAATGCTGCGTGCCCCCTGATAAAGCCTAGGGGCAGGCAGAAGCCGATATGGTGGACCAAAGAGCTGGGAACGTATCGGAGAGTGTGTAGGACAGCTTTTAACAAAGCTAAGAGCACAAGGGAGGTTCGGGATTGGGACCTCTATAAGGAGGACCTAAGAAAGTACAAAAAAGAGTTGAATAAGGCACAAAGGGGGTCCTGGAGACTCTTCTGTTGTAGGATGGAGGAGGTCTCTGAGACTTCTCGCCTTAGGAAAATTCTAGCTACTAACCCAACCAGTCCTAGTTATTTAATTAGACCAGACGGGTCATGGACAACTTCAAGTGCGGAATCATTGGAGCTCCTTATCGAGACCCATTTTCCGGGAAGCTTTGAAGACTCGATGGAGCCTGGAGCTCATCGAGCAACACCTTCATTAGAGATGGAGGGCATCTTGAACAGGGAGCGAATCCGGTGGGCGCTGAACGGTTTTAAGCCGTATAAATCGGCGGGCCCGGATCGGATTATACCAGCAGAGATCCAAAGGAATTCGGAAGTCATCCTCCCCTGGCTGGAGGGTATTTTCAGAGGGTGTCTGAGACTAGCTTATATTCCTAGGAAATGGATGGAGGTCAGAGTGGTCTTTATCCCGAAATCGGGAAAAAGCTCACATGCCTATCCAAAGGACCTGAGACCTATAACTCTATCATCCTTTCTGTTGAAAACCTTGGAAAGGTTGGTAGATGTAGGCAACTTTGGGGAAAAGGGAATAAAACTGCTATAAAATTAAAAATTTCTATTTCCCGGGAATCACCAGAATAGTGATTCTGGTGCAGTAAAATTATTTTGTAGATGACAACTATAGAAGCATGCAATCGCAATAGGAAAAATACAGAAGAAAAGAAAATGGGTTCATCATAAACAGATCGAAGAAAACAAAAACCGAAGGGTGCAGATGCATCTGCGTTCATGCATAGATGTCAAGAATTTGCTTTCTCGTTAGTGGATTTTGTACGATAATCTTAAACGCAGAAAACAATTAGTTGATCCAGGCATCAACCATTGACCAACCTGGTCAAACAGGTACAGTTGAACGTTACCAGGCGCAGTTGATCGAATTATGTGATGCTCTGGGGGGAAAAAAGGCAATTTAAGGGTAAAAAAAGGTAGAAGGTGATATTGTTTCATGACAACGCTCGCCCATACACAGCAAAAACGACCCAGGAACTCAACGTCTCCGGCTGGAAAGTTTTATAGCATGCGGCATATTCTCCACACTTGGCTCCCTCTGATAACCAGTTATTCAGATCGATGTCGTCATATTTCAAAGCCCAGCGGTTCACGAAATTTGAAGATGTTCAAAAATGGCTTGATGATTGTTTCACTTCGAAGCCACCAGATTTCTATCCCGAAGGTATTCGTCATCTACCTGATAAATGGCAAAAGATCAAATATATTAATGGCGAATAATTCGAAACTTGATTTTTGTAACAATTATATTTTAAATAAAGGTGAATTTCACTAAAAAAAACACAGTTTCTACGTGCACACCTAATACATAAAAAGAAATATACGGGTGGGGAAAAATAATCTACTATTTTTATTTTATTTCGGGGCTTAATTTAACATGGCTACAATCATCCATTTTGGCTCAAATATGAGCCGTTTTATCGATAACTCGTTGTTATTTAGAAGGCAATTTCATTATGTCGTTTTTCCAAAATGGCTTGCCCCTATTAGCGAAAAACGGAGATAGCCAGTTTTTACAAGCCTCTCTTAAGGCCATTTTTCTCTTGAGGCCATCAAGAGCACTTGCCATGGACAAAAAGAGGTGCTAATCGCTTGGTGCCATGTCCGGTGGATGCATAATAACTTCCCAACTTAGGTTCCGGAACTACTGGCGGGTCATCATGGACGTGGGAGGGGGATTGGCGTTATCCTGGTGGAACGCGACACCTCTCCTATTGGCTGATTATGGCCGCTTCTGGTCGGTTTCTGCCTTCAATCGGTGCAGTTCATCGTTTTTTTGACCACCGTTTGGGCCGCTTTGCTGGCATTCGAACATGATAGTTTTCGCTTGCTATTGTCGATAGCAATGACCCACTTCTCGTCGCCAGTTACCAACCGCTTTAGAAATGGTTCGATTTCCTTCCGTTTGGCCAGGTATTCGCAAATGGAATCACGACCCATCAAGTTTTTTGCGTCAACTCGTCGGCACCCAAACAAGAACCCAGGTTCTTTTTGAAGGACGACCTTCAGCTCCTGAGCGATGCTACGACATCTGACACGCCGGTCTACTTCGAATTCCAGAATTTTATCGCCTTTTCGACGATAGGCATTCCAGTGCGTGGTACATTTTTAATATCGAAATTCCCGGAACTGAATGAACGAAACCAAAATTGCGCATATTTGGCTGTGATCAGTATCGAGACCACAAACACCATTCACAATTTCAGCCGCCTGACTTGCGTTTTCGCCTTTATCGTAGCAAAATTGTAAAATATAGCTAATTTTATTTTTGTTCACCTCCATCCTTGACACGCTATAACCCACAATTGAAACGATCAATCAAAACCATGATAAAATATTTTTTTTAGTGCATGAATCCCCCTATCTCTAACGAGTATAAGTATGGTATAAGGCGACAAATATATCACGAGATATATGTCACTAAAGCCATCAAGCGAAAAAATAATGGATTTTTCCCCAGCCCATTATTTGTTCCAATAAACGAAGAGAGTCTATATGGAAAACGTAGAAGTCACTTAGAAGCGGCCACTTTAAAAAACCAGTTTCGGGCAAAAATCAGGGGACCTTCAATTTATGGGAGAAGCTTAAGTCCGCAATTTCAAACCACTCAGTCAATCCTTACGACAGACTCATAGAGAGGGTTTTCAAGAGCAAATTTTTGATCATCGCCGATAAAACGAATGGTACATCTGCAAAAATCTCAAGGTCCTCGATCGCAGTCTTGTTAATCAGTCGAAAAATTGAGGCTGAAGAAAATTTTGATTAATCGTATTTTTGTAGTTAGAGAAGCCGAATTACAAGTAATAATCGCCGGGGTCCAAATCTCGCGAGTATGGCGGATGCGGAAGCCAATCAATGTGAAATTCGTGCAATTTTGTTATTGTTGCTAACGACTTGTGACTTGGAGCATTATCTTGGTGAAAGAGCAAATTTTTCTTCTTCGTTTGAGGTCGTTTTTAAGTGATTTTAACCTTCCAATAACCAGATATAATATTCGCTGTTGATATTCGCTGTTCTCAAGGTAGTCAACAAATATTATACCATGTGTATCCTAAAATACAGACTCCATAACCTTTCCAGCCGACCACTGTGCTTTTGGTCGCTTCGGACGATCAAAGTTTCATCCATTGTCATATAACGCATAAAAAAATCCTTTTTATTGCGCTCAAACAGCGCACAGAGTCATGGCGCGTTATCGTTGTTGATCCATTGTGAGCAAACGCGGTACTTACTTCGAACACAGCTTTTTCATGGAAAATATTCGTGCAAAATATGACCAACACGTTCCATTGATATTACACGATACATTGATACAATGTCAGATATCTCACATAACTTTACTTTATGGTCAACAAAAATATTTTCGTGGATCTTTTTATTTTTTCTGAAGTCACAGTCTCATTTGGAGGTCCAGATCGTGGTGCATCATCGGTGGTTGTATGACCACGTTTAAATTCAGTTTACCTACATATTCTTGATAAAGGAAGTTTGATAAGCCACAATATATACACCCTTTCATTTTAAATCATTTACAATATTGCTGCAATAGTATTCTTGCAATACTATCATCAATCATTAACAATATTTCTGCTTGGTCTATGCTTGGTCTATGTAAATGATAATTAACGATTTTTTCACTATACCTTTATTCCAAATTTGATTATATACGTATGTTCAAATATTACAAATATGATAATTCATTATAACGAGAGATTAACTAATACATACTCATAATAAAATAGCTAGGACAATTTTAGGACAAACTTCACGCTCGTGGACACACGCGTGAAGTTTGTCCTAAATTTGTCCTAAATTTTGTTTTTGTAATTTTAGGACAAACTTCACGGGTATAATTGATAACTTTTTTGTTAAAAACTGCGCTTGGTACTTAGTAGATATTTTAAAATTTTTGTATAACCTGAGCCTAGACAATGGGGTTTTTCCAAATATTCTAAAATTAGCCATTGTAATTCCAATTTTTAAAAAAGGTGATGAATTACAATCAAACAACTACAGACCGATTTCTCTACTAAGCACCGTATCTAAAATCTTTGAGAAACTAATAAAACGACGATTAGTGTGTTATCTTGATAAAATTGATGTTTTGCACAATAAACAATATGGATTTACTGCTGGTAAATCCACTGAAGAAGCACTGATTGATTTCCTTAGTCAGATACACACAGCGATGAACAGTTCGCAAAAGCCTACAGCATTATTTGTAGACATTTATAAAGCTTTTGATTCAGTTGACACTGGAATAATGCTTACTAAGCTACGTAATATTGGTATACGAGGTAAAATTTTAGGTTTGTTTAGAAGTTACCTTCAAAATCGGAGTCAGATTGTTAAAATAGGTGAAACTTTAAGTGACTGTAAAATATGGCGTTCCCCAAGGATCAGTTTTAGGCCCGTTATTATTTTTGATTTACTTTAATTCGATTTATGAAATTAATCTCATAGGATATCCGACTGCTTTTGCTGATGATTTAGCCCTAAGTTATGGAATGCCTACGACTGATATTACTTATGACATCAGTCTTGTTCTTGAAAAGGATCTTCATAGTTTAAGCCAATGGTTTTATCATAATCGTCTCATGATCAGCGATAAATCAAAAATCATGTATTTTGGGCGACAGAATACTAGATTAGCTGAACCACAAACGTATCACATGTATAAATGCAATAGAAATCCATGCACGGCTCAGTGTTTTGTGCTTGAGTCTGTACAAGAATTTAAATATTTGGGCTTAATGATGGATTCGAAACTCAATTGGAAGTCTCATATCAATACCACAAGGAAAAGTGTAATTTGGGCCATATATAAATTTTATAACCTTAGAAAAGTCTGCCCTAGAACTACACTAAGGAAACTATACCATACCCTAATAGAATCAATAGTAATGTATGGCATATCCAGTTGGGGTGGTACATATTTTACTAACATAGAGGACCTGTATATCGCTCAAAAAAGAATTATTAAATTAATCTACAAACGCCCTCATACAACACCAACAGTACCATTGTTTCGTGAGCTAAACTTACTACCATTTAGATATCTTTATGTTTATCAAGTCCTCAAAATATTTTTTATTCGAAGTGACAGTTTTCACAATCGCACTGTACATACGAGGGCAAATCAACAAGTCTTGCAATATCATATGAAAAAAAAGAGTGAATGAGACAGCAATATTTTTATTTTTCGACATAATCTCCTTTAAGGTTTATACATTTGTCACATCGATCAATTAACTTGCCTAAACCCTCTAAAAAAAAAGTTTTCATTAGGTTCATAAAATATTCATTTACAACAGACTGTACTTCATAGTCACTGGAAAATTTCCGGCCCTTAGTGTTTTTTTCCAATTGGGAAACAGAAAGTAGTCACTGGGTGCCAAGTCTGGACTGTACGGTGGATGCGGAATTTCTACGAAGCCACAGTCCTTTAATGCAGCTTGAGCAATATTAGCCTTGTGCACTGGTGCATTGTCGTGAAGAAGCAAGATTTTTTTCCTAACTTTCCTTGGCGGTTTTCCCCGGATCGCTTTTTCAATTTTCGCAAAACCTCTGCGTAATATATGCCTGTGATTGTGGTTTTCGGTGGCATATAATCGATTATCAAAATTCCTTCAGCATCCCAAAAAATTGTTGCCAAACCTTACCAGCAGACGGTTGAGTTTTGAATTTCTTTGGTGGTGGTTCACTACGTTTAATCCATTGCATCGATTCTTGTTTGGATTCCGGATCCCAGTGATGAAGCCACGTTTCATCGCCTGTTATTATGTTATCCAAGAAATTTTCTGGATCTTCTTTGTACATATCTAAAATCGCCTATGAAGTTTGAACACGCATTTTTTTTTGTTCTGCATTCAACAAACGGGGAACCCATCGCGCACTTACTTTCGACATGTGAAGGTGGTCATGTAATATAGTATATGTGGTACCGTATGAAAGAGAAAGTCTCCACGCTAACCACAGAACAGAAATACGCCGGTCCTCCAATACAATAGATTCGGCCAAAATTACGTTTTCATGGCTAATAGCATCTGCTTGCCGACCCGAGCGGTTGTCGTCTTCTAATGACTCCCGACCACTTTTGAATAATTTTACCCACCTTGTTACTGTGGCATATGATGATGCAGATTTGCCGTAAACTTTTGATATATAGTTGAATATATAAATTGCATTTCGTCCATCTTTACAGAAAAATTTAATAACGGCGCGATATTCAATTTCATTCATTTTAAGAAAAATTCAAAACACGTGTTACTAAATTGACAAAAACAAACGAACTGTAAAATTTACATCGAAATGTTCTTCTAGAAGTTTCATCGCGACAAAAAATGGTTTTGAAAAATATATTGTTGTCTCACTCACTCTTTTTTTTCATATGATATTGCAAGATTTTTTGATATACCCTCGTATATACAACACGAGAAATTTAGAAGATTTTATCTTTATATGGCACCGTTCTTTTTTCAAATGCTACCAAACGACATTAAAGGTATCAACCCTGTACGTAAACACAAATTTAAGCGCGAACTTCGACCCTGGATGCTCACCATAGAAAACATTGAACAATACTTTTAATAATACAATATATTTAGTTATAGAGACAAATCAATAACTTTAAGATTGTGTGTAAGTTTAATATATTTAGTAAATATGTGATATTGTAAATTTTGTCAACTAAAGATTTGTATTACATAGTTTTAAGAAATATTTTCTTGTTGCTCCACCACAGATTGTAATCTAAAGAAGCTTTACTTTGTTTCATTATAATAATATCACTAAACAGTACATGTCAAACCAGTAAAAATGGATTATTAGTATGGTAATATAAGTGTTCAGAGATTTGTCTTCAGTTAAAGTGATGAAAGATTGTCTTAAATTTAAATTAATAAAATTAATTTGAATAATTAAATCAATTATAGTAGAGGTATGATTTGTGTATAACAATCGCACGCTAGATATCCTTTTTGGTGTCTAAATTTGCGGCTACGGTGCTATTTCGGAACATTTAAATAATTGTATCTATACATGTAAAAATGAATTCTTGATCCAGGGCCGGATCAAGAGGAGGATTGGAGCATGTCACTAATTTCATATAGCCCCTTTTCTAAAGTCATTTCCGTCAAAAAATCTTAAAAAAATTGAAATTTGAGTAAAAATTTGTACTACAGCCCCTAGACTCCGGGGTCCAGCCCCTTCAAAAGTAACGTGGGCTTGGTCCTGAACATGCAACATATACATGGTAAAAATTTCATGGCGATCGGTAAAGCGGCTAAGGCGTTATTTCAGAACAATCAAATACTTGTATCTATACATGTAAAAATGAATTTTTGACCCCCCGAATTCGAACATGTCTCTTATTTCATATAACCTTTTTCCAAAACTCATTCTCGTACAAAAATTTAAATTTTTGAAAAAATTTGTATCATGGCTCCTAGACCCCGGGGTCCAGCCCCTTTCACAATATCGTAAGATTGGTGCTGAACATGCAATATTTGCATGGTAAACATTTCATGGCGATCGGTTGAGCGACTAAGTCACTTTGGAATAATCAAATATTTGTATCTATACATGTAAAAATTAATTTTTGATCCAGGGCTGGGCCCCTCGGATTCGAACATGTCAGTAATTTCATATCACCAGAAAATTAAAATTTTCGAAAAAATTGTACCGCAGCCCCTAGACCCTGGGGTCCAGTCCCTCCCAAAATATCGTAAGGTTGGTTCTGGATATGCAACTTGTACATGGTAAAAATTTCATGGCGATCGGTTGAGCGGCTGAGACGCCCATTCGGAAGCGGAACAAACAAACAAACAGGAATTCATTTTTATATAGATATGCAAATTTGTTTATAGATTTGAAGTTGAACGAACTTTTGATCATGAAGTGTCCGAAGTAAGCCGCTCATACACAAAAATTTTCTTGTATATAATTTGTAGACGTCACTTTCAACAAAACAAAAATTATACGATACAATTTAACATGAAAACGAGTATTAAACTTGATATCAGTATAAAATTAATTCTCTCTCGCACTATCAACCATATCATTCAGCTTTTGTAACGTTCTTCGATTTCCCCAACCTGTTTTCGTACATGTTAGTTTGTTTTGATGTCATCGATCGCGCAAAACCAAAGAGAATTTCCAACTCCACAATCAAGTAAGTTGAGCATTTTATTAACTTTTGTGTGTGCACAGTGTGAGCACTCTATATACTTTTTGTTTTGTAAAGTAGAGGTGCGATGAATAAAACGACTTTTTTAACATTTAGTTTGTGAAACTCTTATTTACTAACAACATCCGATCGAGCGCGATTAAAATTAAAAATAAAATCTTGGTGAAAATAAAAGATTTTATTTAGTTTTATTTAATTTTAATTTATAAAATAAAAATTAATAAAATCGCGATTTGTGTGTTTTGTAAATATTAATTGTTACATTTTAAGTGTTAAAAGTGTTAAGTTTTGTTAAAAAAAAAATAAAAAAATAAAAATTTAGTTACAAGAAGTTTTTAGTTTTGTGTCTGTGGTGATAAAAAATTATAATAATTCATTTTTCGATTTGTTGCTATATGGTGGTGAGCGACGAGAAAAGAAAAAGTAAAATAATAAGAAAAGTAATAAAAGTGTTTTTTGTTTTTGTTTTTATTAAATAAATTATTAGAAAAATTTTAGTTTTTTTTTAGTAAGTGATGTAAAAAACAAAACTTTCATTTGAATATTTAAGATTACAAAATTCGAGTGTGCTGTTACTGTGTACGTACATAATTCGCATGCAACCTAATTACAAACAATTCGCTGTTTATTTATTTACTAAAAAAGTTTGTTGTTGGTTTTGTTCATTTCTATATGCCTAAACTATATACACATTAAAGTTTGTTTGATCAACCAGAGTACAGTTTTATTCACTGTACTTGTTTTAAAAAAAAAATTATTTAGTTTTAGTTTGGTTGACTTTTCAATACATATACATACCTACATACGTACATACATAAAAAATATTGTTACTAGAATTTATTTATTATTTTTTATAGTTTTTGTTCAATTGAACAAAAGAATTAATCATTGATTTGAAAACTACATTAAATATATGTTGGTTGAATTAGTTTTTTAGTTGGAAGGTATATTGTGCTGCAGACCAATGTATTGTTATGTGTTTAAAAAATAAATTAGATCCGGTGCTTATGTACGTACGTTTGTATTTTGGACCCAGTAAACATTTTTTTGGTTTAAATTTTTCGCGGTATTTAAGAGTGAAATTTTATTGCTGAATCGGTGAAATTTTTGGTTAATTAATTATTTTATAAAATGCCAATAAATTTAAAGCCCCAATATAATACGTAATTATATAGAAAGCTCCTCATTTTAGTTAATTCAAATGAATTGCAAATCATAATTATTTTTAAATAATTCAAAATATTTAGCATTGATACTTTGCAAGTATTCTAAAATATAACAATAAAATTGTGAACTTTTTTACGCTATGCGATTTTCAAGTACATTTATTGTAGGTATGCGAGTATCTGCTTTGTTCGAGATGCACATGCAAGGCGTTTAAATTGAAACTGAACGGAATACTATACTCCTATTTCAGTCTTTATGGCATTGTCCTTATGGGTAAGCTGTTGGTCCACACATCACGAAATAACTTTTTCTAGAAGTATCTAGAATTAATAATTTACTTAGTTTAGGTTATCGGTTAGGTTGTAATTTTTCTTTCTTAATTTAGTCACTTGTTGTGAATGGGAAGAGGCAGATTGACCAGCTCTATTTATAGGTTATTTACTGAAGTAGTCTTTGCTCTGGTGTCCTTAATCCATTAAATCAGTTTCGTTCGCTGCAATCGTCTTTCTGCATGTGAAGTGTCCAACATACCACTAAGCTCTTCATTTGCATGCTGATAAATACGTTGTCCATGGAATACTGCAAGTTTTTTACTACATTTCTTCTTGAACCGTCGGGATATTTAGGTCCCTTTAGGTCCCTTTAGCCCCAGAGCTGTATTCCGTAAGTTCATACAGGCTTTAGCACCTGTTGATATATTTTTATTTTAACAATTTTCTTTATTTATTGAATCTTTCAAACATGAAAATAGCAATAAGTTTTCAAATCATAAAAACTAAGGTAATTATGTAAATCTGCGGGAGCAGAATCTACTTCTTTTCAATAAGTAAACTTAATAATTTTATAATTTATGCTAATACAGCCATCGTTTGCTTCTTTAATCGCAAAGACGTAGGTATATCTTGTAGGTTTCGCGCCAGCAAATTCGGATGAGATACCAGTTTCCCTGCATAGCTGATCCACATCTTTTTCAATTCGACTTTGATAGTTAGGATGCTAAGTTCCTTATGTATATTTTTGTTTTTTACGAACCAGTGTGCTCCTGTCCTCATTTTGAGAATTTTTGACTGGGTTCGTTATCCACTATGTCGATATTCGAATTTGAGATTAATTGCCATAATTGACACCCATATACGGCCAAATTGGTTTAATCATTGTGTTATACATGGGGGATTTGTATTCCGTTCATTGTGACGGGTGCACACGTAAGCTTGTTTATAGCGAATTTCTGGATTTTTATGGCTACATACGATTGCCGTATCATCTGTGAAAGTAGACACTAGAATTTGCGAAGACGTTTGGTAGATCTGAAGTGAAAATTAAATATAACGTTGGGCCAAGCACACTACCTTGAGGTACTCGGTGTTGTATTTGAGATAATATCTTTGATTGAATATCTTTGAAATCGTATTTGTCAGATTTCATAAGTTGGTAAATTTCTGACAATTTAAGATTTATTTTATGAAGCAGACCCTCGTGCTAAACTTTATCGAATGCTTGGGCAACATCCAAGAATATGGGAGAGCAGTATTTTTTATCTTCGTATGCAGACCTTATTTCTATAGCTATTCGGTGCACTTCCTCAATGGTTCCATGCTCGGCTCTGAAATAAATTGATGACTAGGGATGATATTTCGTAGTTCTGGTTTAATCATTACCAATTTTTATTTACAAAAAATATACAATAATTTAAAAATATATAAATTGGTAAGAAAAGTGTACCTTTGGTTCAACAGAACACGGGCCAGGTACACTGATTCCTTTTTAACGAAAAAATGTTTTGTAATTATAAAATACTTAGAAAAAAAAAAATGAAACATAACAATATAATTTAGAGTATAAAATAAACTTATAATTTAATTAACTAATAATTTACGGTATAAAATGATAATAAAGTATATAAATATAATAGATGATAATAATATAATCTCTAGACAAAAATTAATGACAGTTGATTCCAATTATTATAATATAAACGTCACGAAAGTGTAGCTCTACTCGTTCGAGTTTCAAATATAAAAATTGAAGAGCTCCTCAATATTCTTGGTTGTACTAAGCCAATGTTTTAGTTCTTTTGAAAATGATGATAAGGTGCAACACCTACGAATCTTGCAAGGTAATTTGTTAAAGATAATAGGTGAATTTACATTGAAAAAACTTCTTCTGAGATGTGAATTATATTTTGGAATATTTTTTTTGAATAGAAGACTAGATCGAAGACTATAGTCTGAATAGTTAATAAAGAGTTTCCGCTGATATTGTAAAAAATTCTTAAAACCTTGAAGACAAACATGTGACGCAGAGGCAAAATATCAAGAGTTTGAAATATGGGCCAGGAGGGTGAACACGTTTCTTTAAAACAGATGATTCGAGCAATGTGTTTCTGCCTATTAATTAATGGCATTAATGTGGTTTTGCATGCGCTACCCCAGCAGGAGAGACCGTATTGCAGGATTGAATCAGCTAATGCGAAATACACCATTCTCAATAAATATAATGGACAATATGAACGCAAAACGTATATTTTCCTGGCTAGCAATAAAAGCCTAGTTTTCAAACCCTCAATATGCGCCTTCCAATTTAATTGTTCTTCTATCAAAATGCCAAGATACAGTCAGTCAAGTAAGAGCGTGGTCGTCATTACCGACAGGTAATGAAAGATTTCGCTCTAACTCCTTTGCGAGCCGATATAGAGAAGCGTCCTTGATGCATTGTCAACAAAGATTCAGTTGTCGTTGATCTTTTGAAAGAGAATCACGTTAAGCGCCATGAGTTCTAAATACGCGTCGCGCTACGAGGATGTGTTCCTTTGCACCCACCCGAAAGGTCCCAAAATGTCGCAATCAGCGGCTGCTAAATATATGAGAAAGTCGAAGGCATTTGTACATAAGTAGATACAGCGATATAAAGTGGCTAAAAATGTCGATGATTTACCAGAACGTGGCTCGATAGGAAAAGATGACAAAAAAGATGAAAAAAGAATAGTGAATCTGTTTGCGCAGAATCCTGGTTTAACACTGCGGCAAGGACAAGCAAAATTAAAGGCAAAAGGTTTAGATATATCCTACGAAACTATCCGAACCCATCTCCGTACTCATGACCTGAAATGGCGCAACACAATGAAGAAGCTTCTGTTGACTGGAAAACATGTAAAAAAGCGACTCGCTTGGGCGCATGAGAATATCGATAGAGATTTTGAAAATGTCATTTTTACTGATGAATGTTCTGTATGGGCACGTTGTGTCCTCACGCGAGCCTGGTCAACTTCCATCAATAGGCTTGTTCAGCACCCAACAAAATAAAGTGGTTAATCTGAATAAACCGTCTGTCAATTTGAAGAAATAGCGTTCAATATAGCGTCAACGAAGAGGGGCAATCAGTTTGATTACTTTTTATTCAAATTTTAAATTAAAGAGTATTTTTTTTAATTTAACGAAATTTATTCGAACTGAATAAATTGATTGAAGAAATACAATTGATAAATTGACAAAATTTATTCAATTCAATTAAGATCTAGCTATCGAAATGAATAAAATTTCGTCAAATTAAAGAATGTTTTACTGCTGGTTTAAATAAAAAATTCGTTGATTTGAATAAATTTTTTCATATTAATTCATTGAATTCAATGAAAGGATTGTTGAAACGAATAAAACTATCGTCAATTTGAATAAAATATTTGTCAATTCAAAGAAAAATTATTTAAAATATGATTATATTATATTATATATACATATATATATATATATATATATATATATATATATATATATATATATATATATATATATATGTATATATATATATATAATTAATACATAGATATTTACCTGGATAAATTCAAATTGTAATGAGGATATTTCATAAAGAGATAAATGAAAGGTAAACAATTAAATAATACTATTAATGAAATTGTCTTTATTGGAAATTCACTTGTATAGTACAAAAATAAAATATATCACTTCATTTAACTTTTTATCTTGTTAACTGATATTATTTTAGTGCTGAAATTAGGCATTCTACCTGCACATTATGCTTATCACATTTTCTTATAATATTAAAAAAATATTTTTCAATGAACCTCCACATTAAGTGGGATGCTTATGGATATTCCAAATTAAAAATATTAAATATTTTAAAACAAATATTCACCGCCTCAATAAATGAGTTCGAAATGCATTTCACACCATCGAAATACACAATAAACTCTGTTGGGCCTAAAATATTCAGCGGCTGAATACGAAATTTATTTGCATTTCAGCGCATAATTTCCTCCTTACACTCTTGGATAGTTCGCCCCAAAATCAAAAAACTTCCTTGGGAATCAGTTATTGATATTTAGTTTTGGCCCTTTTTTGTTTGCTCCTTCTATAACGCTGGTATAGTTGGAACCAGTACAGTGTGAAGTAAATGGAAAATCGCGCAACATCGACCATCTAAATAAAAATAAATTATTAAATTGTTGTAATTTAATAAACTTAGAATTTTATTAACTTACTAGGAGTGATATGTTTCATTTGTTGCAAGTCTTCAACAAGTTATTTTGATGACGGATCTGGCAATATTTTAAAAGCAAATACATCAAAGCTTAAAATAAGACTCGACGAATTTAAATATTAATAAAAATCAATATTCACCATCATCTATGAAGTAAAAAGTAATTATTTATTTAAATGTATTTATGAAAGGATTTACATGAATAGCAAAAAACAAGATTTTACTCGTACATTCCACACGAAGTTCTCAAATCTGAAAATCCATTTCGTTATTTTGACATCTCTGAGTTGTTTTCCTGCTTGTTAACACAATTTCCATTAGTTCAACAGATAGAGGTTGGATAAATACTTCAGAGGTGCCAGAAATGTTGAACCCCTTATTTTGATTCATCTTTTAACGCTATGACACGTACTCCAATATTCAATTAAGCACACTAAATATAAATTCAGTTAAAAAATTCGGTATTTCTCGAAAGCTATGATAGATTTTAGAAAAGCATGTTATGCCAGAGCTATAATTCATTTGGTAGTTTTAAGAAATGTTACTAATCTGTTTGCTGAACAATGCCTCTAAAAATAATTCAATAAAATCAAAAAATCTAAATGCTTCTTTCCTATCTACCATAGTGTTTGCAAGAAGAACCGATTTTTTCTACAGACTCGTAATGATAATTCAAAAAGTGTGTGTTTATTATATACATACCAACTTGTATCCCATTGGCTTCTTATACTGCTTCCATTTGTTGAATATTTCAATAGTAGAATTAACAGTTTGGATTTAGGGCACTCTAAAATTTTTGGTTGTTTGCCAGTGGTGTTCTAATTCTGTCCAAGAGCAATTGTCGAGCTTCCAGTTGCTCGTTGATGTTTGACTCTGGAGATTCTAATTTTGAGATGCATGCAGAACTATTAAAACAAAATTAATTATTACCAGTGTATTTTCCGTAATGTAGTTTATATAAAACACAAACACTTTTTTTATTAAAATTAACAATACAAAAACAACGCCAAACCATAATTTGTCCCCTCAAAAAAAAATTAAGCTGCAATTTATCACAAAAAAGATTGAATCACAATTACGCAAATGTTTGCTTACCAATTTATTGTTATATTATTCACTATGTTAACTCATATGTTATTCACAAAAATATTAATTTTTATTGAAAATTTATAACTCTATTTTAACACACGTATTAAATGATTCCGAATAAACAATGCGCATTGAAATGACTTAAAAGAAGTTTTCCTCGTGGTTTAAAATAATATAACTAAACTTTCGTCAATTTAAAGAAATTTCTTCAAAATTACGCTTTTTGTTCCTAGAGGTGGTTAACAATTTTGTTAAATTGAATAAATTTATTTGATTCAACGAAATTTAGTAGAATTTTATGAAATATAAATTCTTCAACGTAAACACTATATCTTCAAAATGAAGAAATTTAATCAAATGTATTATTAATGAAATACTAATCAAATTTGAAGAAATCTGTCATTAAATTGAATAATTTTTTATTTTTTTGCAATTAATTGAATATTTCATAATCAAATCAGTAGCAATTACCATCGAATTGAATAAATCGGTTCTTCAAAGTTCAACGAAATCGATTATTCAATTTCACCTACGAGATTTTTTTCAGTGAGCGGACCTTAAAACACGGAATAAAGATGCAACTTTGGGGCTGCTTCTCAAAGCAAGGATTCAGCACTTTGTACCTCTTTACCGACAACCTAAATGCCGAAAAAATGATTAAAATCTACAAAAAGGCTTTACTGCCATCTGCCAAACGTTGGTTCATCAGCAAAAATGAAGATTGGATTCTGCAAGAGGACAACGATCCTAAACACCTCAGCAAGCTCTGTACTGAGTGGAAGACTCTATCTGGCATCGTTACATTGGATTGGCCGTCGCAGTCGCCCGATGCAAACCCTATTGAAAATGTGTGGGCATATATTAAACAGAAACTTCGTGGAAGACGCACACACACTTTCTTGCGAAATTCGTCGGATCTGGAGATCGTTGCCACTAGAATACGCCGTCAAATTAGTAGAAAGCATGCCTCGTAGATGTCAGTCAATTATCGATAAGTTTCACCAAATAAATTTTTTTATAAATTAACCCAACCACGCTCTTACTTGACTGACTGTAACGATAAACAAGAACCAAGTCAACCATGAAACATCCACTGGAATTACAGATCCTATTGCAACCATACTCATGATACTTAATGGCTGGTGGTGATGACAATCCGTGTCGAAAATGTAATATTTTCGTTTTATCACTTAGAAGAAGATTGTGAGCTTTGAGCCAAACCGAGATCATATTCAAATCACTATCAATATACATAATGTTATCTTGTAAGCTAAGACTACTATAGGCAAACGAAAAATCATCAGCAAATGCAATGGGAGAGCCATAGAATTGTTGTCTAAAAATTCCGTTTACATAAATCAGGAACAGTAGAGGTCCAAGGACTGAACCTTGAGGAACCCCTACATTAATTGGCAGAACATGGCTAAAATGACCATTTATTTTAACTACCTGAGTACGACCATTTAAATATGAATATAACCACTTGTGGATCGTAACGCGAAAGCCAATGCGGTAAAGCTTCATTACAAGAGTAGAATGTTCCACGGACGCCTTTAGACTATGGTCAATGTTTTTACTTATTTGTTCTAAAAATGACAATAGAGCTTGTTCGGTATTTCTGTTCTTTCTAAAACCAAATTGTAAGGGAGATAGAAAATTGAATTTATCTAAAAAGCTTACAAACCAAGCTTTCATAGCCTTTTCAAATATTTTTGAAAAAACCGAGAGGAGGGAGATTGGACGATAATTATTTACAGATGTTCTAACATTTTTTTAAATATTGGAACTACCACGGTTTTCCATAAGATAATCGGAAAAATTCTTGTAGCCACACTTAGATTAAATATAAACGATAATACATCAACCACAAAGCAAGCCGTTTTTTACAGTACAATTTGACACCCCGTCTATACCAGGAGCCGATCGATTTCTAAGAGAATTGATTATTGATATGACGAGACTTTGGTAGGATCCTTCGGGATCATTTGTATAGTTGATAATTTCCAGCACTCATGTATATATCCTGATTCGTAAATTAGATTGAATATTTGAGCCAGTCGTCCAAAGGCACACTCAGGCAGTTGTTTAAGCATTTCACCTGTAATTCGATCATACCCAGGGGCTTTCTTTAATTGAATTTGATGTGCAATAATAAACTTTACCAGTGGTTTCTTTATATTAAATTTCCTCACAGTTCTGATTGCTATATTTTCTGTTTTAACCACCGATAATCCAAGGATTGGAGTGAATACACTTTCAAGATGATCAGTAAAGGCTTTAGCTTTTTCTTCATCACTTTTTGAATTGGCGGATTTGGTTGCTGAGGCCGTTTGAGGTATTTAGTGGCCTTCCATAATGAATAGTTTGTGTCCGAATGGGGATATAATTCTTTAAGATAATTTTGCAAAAAATCCATCTTGTTTTTTTGTAGTAGACTTTGTATAGTTTTCTTTTTGCCTGATTAAAGTTATGTTTAGCAACTGGTGTTCTCTGTTAACATTTTTTCTATTTCAGCGGATGTTATGGTGTGTCTTGTATGTTTGCTCTTTGGTTTAGGCGAGGCCGAAATAGCTGCGTTGACTAGTAGATCATTAAAGTTTTCCATAGCAATGTTTATATCGTTCGTCGTCTGCAGTGTAGACGTTAGGCCGATATGTGAACTGATGTATATCTTGAATTTTAACCAGTTAGTTAAGGTGTTCGTTAGATAGTTATTTGTAGAACATGGCTTTTGGTCGGCCCAGTAATGTAAACCGGAGAGTGGTCAGAACATAATTCTAAAAGTAGTTTTGCTTGAATTATTTCTCGGTTTATTTTACTTGTGACTGCAAAATCTAGGACGTCAGGGATTTTTCGACGATCAGTGGCCCTATTCTGGCTTTCCCTGGGAATAGAGAATTGGGAAAAAACATTTTCATAGCATTTTTGTCAAAATTATATTTTTCTGGCCTACTGCGGGAATAAGTTTAGTGTAAAAATTTTTAAAACAAAGTGAATTGGGAAACTTTTGTTGCACAAAATTTTTATAGGGAAAAATATTTTCCCATTTAACTTTGTTTTGAAAGTATTAACACCAAACATGTTCCTTTAGTAGGCCAGAAAAATACAATTTAGAAAAAAATGCTATGAAAATATTTTTCCCAATTCCCTATTCCCAGGGAAAGCCAGAATAGGGCCACAGTAGGCCAATAAGTTGGATGGCCACACGACGCAACATCCTAGTGATTTTCTTCAATAATATTCATTAATTGACGCCCCTTGGAGTAGTCAATCTTGAACCCCAGTAGGTATGTTTAGCATTAAAGTCGCCGGCGATCATAAAACGTTGACCCAGGGTTGCAAAAAATCGTTTGTAGATATCTGCCGAAACGTTATTATTTGAAGAGCAATATATAGAAGCGATGACTAAGCTTTCTTTGTCGAGGTCAATACAATGACAAATCCGCTTTTTTATAATTATAGCAGTTCCTCCTCGATTTTTGCCCAAGGGATGTTTTGTATCATAAACTTCGTAACCATTAATTCTGAAATTGCGTTTATAGGTTAAGTGGGTTTCAGAAAGTAACATAAGATCAATTTCGTGTTTAGCTAGGAAATGTTCTAATTAAAGTTTGTGTTGGCTTATACCGTTTGCGTTCCAGTGGCATATCTTCAGATAGTTTATCGGAGACATTCTAGTTTCTGGATCATAGTGGTTTGATTTTTTAGGATTGCTATGCTACAAGCATTGTTGTCCTTAATTGCATCATCATTTGCATGCAGTTATTCAGGGTAGGTTCAACATTTCAGAATTCACCTTGAATAACGCTTGCGTATATGTTGGTTTGCTGGTTGGTGTTCTGTGCGAACGAGAGTCATTTGGTGTATGCGGAGGTATATTATTCTGCGCATCTGCCGTACTTTTATACTGCCTCCTGAGATGTGACAATTGACTAATATTTATGAAGACTTGGCATCCTTGGTTTGCAGTGTGGTTTCCACCGCAATTGCTGCATTTCCTTTCAGTTGAAAAGTTTTTTGGTTGGGGGCAACTTTTGGTTTGGTGTAGTTCCCCGCATACGATGCATACTGATATCAACTTGCAATATGTCCTTGAGTGACCATATTCTTGACAGTTTAAACATTGTATTGGTCCGGACCTTCTCTTTGGTTTTTAAACAGTTATGCGTCTGTGTATGAGGTACTTTAGTTTATATATCGGATGAAGTTCTCCTTTTTTCCCGGTCAACTTTGACCATTGGTTGTGGTTGCTTCAAGCGGTTCATGATTCCATATACATTCTTACATTCTGTATCTTAAATCCATTTTCAACAAGCGCAGCCTGGATTTCGGTTGTTTTTTTTTTTTATTGGTAACTATGCGATCTGTTTTGGGGCTCAAGGCTCACCCTGCTCTTCCGCGGTTATGCTTTATACGTCCTTACTTTACGCCTCGTGGCCAACTCGAGGACGTACGGCTATAGGACCGATTTAAGACCATCTGCAAATTGCATGTTCCATGCCAGCCTCTCCTGGCATGGAAGATGGATCGGCCCATGGGTTTTGCACACCGACAGGGGGCCATAGATGTGTTACATCGATGCCTATAATAACGACCGAAAGACCCTTTGAAGACTTCAATCGGTATGTATAATCATTTCTATTGTGAGCATCGTAAAAATTAATGACCTCTCTATAATCGTTGACCTCATGTGTTTGAATTTTTAGTTCGTGTATATTGCACTGCACGCTTGATTTGAGTTCTTGCACTACCTTGTGCGTATCGATTTCGCCTAAGTAGATTGGAGGTGATTTGATTTGGTATTGATTTGCCTGTTCTTGAGTATTTGCATTTACAATTTGCCTCTCTTCCGCATCTTTTTCGATGAACGTTTCAAATCGATTGTTTAGTGGTGGTTATAAATTTTTTGACGTTTAATTTCTTACATATCGGTAGTTTTTCTGCTCTTCCGTTTTACTGTAATAAAGCGATTGATGCCAGTTTGTGTCAATTGAACATTGCGTTTAGTGCTCTCTTTAAGGCTATTCCACCAGGTCCTTTTACTTCCGTCAGCCGTACTGGATGAGCCACCAACCAGACTGACAACTTCATTGGTATTGCTTGTAACTGTATATGGTGTAGTAACCAAGCTTTGAATCACTACATCATTGGCGGTCGCTAGCTCTCGACGGCTGGAAGCCCGCTTGCTCACTCCCGAGAGTCGCCGGTACTGGGCATCCGATTCCCTGCACCGTAACTTGCTTTGGTTGGTTGACTCCATTGAATATATAGATTCTGGGTTCCTTCCCTTAGCATGTTATACCTACTGCCAGGTTTTTTATAATTTTTTATATAATGTATACACCCGCCCCTAACATGGAGAACAGACGCTTCAGAATTTGCCATGGGTATTTCCCCCTCAAGGCAAGTAACTTGGGTTTTACCGCGCAGGGTTCAGCGCGAGGAGCTTGTACAACCAGCGCACCCCACCTGTTGATATAATAGCAATTTATTTTCGGTTGACAATTCCGATTTTTTTCCGAGCAGCCAATACTTTTTCGATATTTGATATTAAGTTCATCTTTTTTCTTTTTAACGTGCTCTTTCCATCTGAGCCTGGTATCTAAGGTCATCCCTAGATATTTAGCCTTATTTGCATACGAAATCTGGTGAAATTCACATGTGTGGATTTCGATTCATTGAGCCCGATACGCCACATTTTTGTCCATTCTATGATTTTGTCACATGCTTCTTGAAGTTTCGTTATCGATTCCTAGCTAGTGTCTACTACTGAGCGAACTGCAGTGTCATCAGCAAATGTCGACTTTAAAATCATATAATATTGTTTTGGTAAATTTCTAATGAAATCACCTAAGGCTTAATCAAAAATGACAAACTGTACGAATAAAATCAAAACTGGCCCCCTCTTTATTCTCGTGTTCATTTTCGGTTGCTGAAGGGTTGTAGAAAACATTGGATTTAACGATCGTTCACGTAAAGTTTTATGTCTTGTACTTGACACATGTTCTCGTAATCTATCGTACGTTTTTTTTTTGCTGGACTCATACTTGTTTTTAAACAGCAATATTTGCACACAACTGCCTCATTGTTATTACCGTCAGGCTTACAGATTTTGAAATCTGGATATGCTAATAGGGGAAAATCGGGTTAAACGGAAATTTTCAGGCCATCTGAATAAAGAAGTTAGAATTGTATTTTGAGATAGACACTCCACAATTAGTCGAGTTCATGGAATAACAAGCATCATTGAAAAATCATTTGCTCAACGTTTCCTAGCTCAAATAGAAACGTTTTACTACCATAATTCTGTCACATTCAATAATACATTACGTAGTAATGTACATTACAGAAACACTTTTGTGGTAACCACGTACCCTGGAATCCGCTATAACTGGCATTCTACTGGAACACCAACTTATTGGCCCAGGGATTAAAATAAAACATCAGACCTAATTGATTTCTTTCCCGGAAAGTCCCGATTGATTATATAGAAGTGCAGGAAGGATTTTACTCCACATCTGATCACTCATCTATTTTAATGACAATAAGTGATACAAGATATCCAGCAAGCAACGTGGAATAGTACTAATTCAACAAATAAAAAAATAACTGGCAAATGCTACCCAATGAAAATAGAATCACTATGTTATAGAAAAGCAAAGTACCCCAAGGGCATGGCAACGTACGCGAGACCCAGCTTTCAAAAATAGATTAAATAATTTGACACAACGAATACGCATTGAAATACGAAAATTTAAAAATAAATCAGTAAATTCATATCCAAAATCACTCACCTACGGCAAATATACTGATTATACATTGTGGAAAGCAACCAAATATTTGAAAATACCAGTTACAGGCGTACCACCAACCTGCACAAATAATGGTCGCCTCAATTTAATTTATACAACTAGCTGGAGGCATGAAATGCCATTAACTAATGCTAAAGAAGTAAAACAAGAAATAATGAACCATGTGTTATCCCACGATTCTATACCAGAAAATAACAAAAAAAAGTCATCAGGCAACACTAATCAATAAACACCCATTTGCTCTAGTATGAAGTTAGCCCAGCCCGGAATTTATTAGAAATCACGTTAAATACAAAAATTAATTTCTTTTAAATGTTGCGAATTTCAATGAATTAAATTTAATTAGACATCATATAAAGTTACTTGGCATTGGCACTAAGAATATGTAGGTTTGGTGGCACATTCGTGATCGACATATTTGTGCCACACTTTTAGAAAAATTAGAGAAAATCGTTCAGTGGCAACTTTTCGAAATTGCGCCCTGGGCCAGATATGTCCTTACAACTAGCATTTGAACTATAATTACATTTAAATTTGACACGTTAGAGGGTAATGTGAAATTAAAACAAAAATAATTCCGTGGCAACTTTTCGAAATTGGGTTCTGGGTCAGGTATGTTGTGCCTCACTTTTACAAAAATTATAAAAACATCTTTCCGTGGTAAATTTTCGAAATTGGGCCCTGGGCGGGATATTAAAATTACATATAAATTTGGCATATTCACTCATGCCTCACTTTTAGAAAAATTTGAAAAAAAATCGTTCCATGGCAACTTTTCGAAATTGAGCCCTGGACCAGATATATCTGGCGACACACTCGAGATCGACACATTCGTGCTTCACTTTTAGAAAAATTAGAAAAAAATCGTTCAGAAGCAACTTTTCGTAATTGGGCGCTGAGCCAGGTATGTAAAATTATATATAAATTTGGCATATCAAAAGTATAAAGATGTTGGATAAAGGCTATGTAGGTTTGAAATTGTCACACTCATGCCTCACTTTTAGAAAAAATATTCCGTGGTAACTTTTCGAAATTGGGCCCTGGGCGGGATATTAAAATTACATATAAATTTGGCATATTCACAGTATAAAGAAGTCGGATAAAGGCTATATGTTGGTTTGAGATCGTCACACTCAAGCCTCACTTTTAGAAAAATTTGAAAAAATCACTCCGCCGCAACTTTTCGAAATTGGGTTGTGAGTCAGGTATGTCGTGCCTCACTTTTACAAAAATTAGAAAAAAAAATCGTTCCATGGCAACTGTTCGAAATTGAGCCCTGGACCAGATATATCTGGCGACACACTCGAGATCGACACATTCGTGCTTCAGTTTTAGAAAAATTAGAAAAAAATCATTTCGTCATCAATTTTGGGCCCTGGGATAGATATATCTAGCGACACTTTCGAGGTCGCCACACTCGTACCTCATCTTCTATATTAATAAAAAATCAATTGGCGCATGTATGACTGATCATCAATAGAGAACAGGTTGACCGATTTGGCTGATTTTTTTTTGTGTTCGAAATTGTCAGGACAAAGTTTGTATGAATGAAAATTTTGGGAACATCTATACTGGTGATGTACTACTAAATGATGTTTTTGTACGAGATTTCACACGTATCCGATCCAGATGGTATTTTAGAAGAGAAAAATTGGAAAATCTAAGTGGAAAACTCGGAAACTTTCGGAAAACCCGAAGAAAATTGAATTTTTCCCAGCACATCAGTTGATTGCCACTTAATTTGCAAACGATCGATGAACCGACGTGCAACATTTCCAAAAAATTACACTGTGCTAGTTGAAAAATGTGACAAGCTGGGCACCCAGGGGGTCAACCTAATTTGAGTACGCTGAGTTCAATGGTGCTAGTCCCATTTTAAAGTTAGTCCCCATTTTTGAGATATCGCATTCGACATGTTTTGGCTTTGAGTCAAAATATACCCTCATTTTTACGTTTATAGCTCTTGATCCATTAAGGTTTTCGTTATGCTTTCTTCAGCAAAGTTGTTACGCAGGTCAAGACCAACAACTTTGCCGAAAAACCGAAAGACCGAAAAACCACATCTAATTTTTTTTTGCTTTTCATTTCGACGAAAAATACTGTTTTTATCATTTAGTTAAATTTAAATCTAGTAGAATCGATCGAATAACCATCGCATCGACAAATATAGATACAATAGAAACTATTTAAAAGAAAGTTAAATCGATTCAATTGATTTTATGGTGATTTTTCCTAAAAAAAAACTCCTAAAAAATTAACATTTTTCTTTTTTTTAGTGGACAAAAATCCTGGATTTTTCCATCCCATCGTTTTAACCAATTACATCACGTAAATTATCACTTTAGACGGCAGTCCAAACGAGTGACGAAAGCACCTACTGTGCTGGAAGTCGAACTCGTATATATACAGCTAGTTTCGAACTTTTCCCTTTGAGGCCGCCAGGATCATGTTATATACCATTGGAAAGGTCTTGAAAAATAGACCGAAATAATGTATAAAAGCTGGAATTTCTACCAACATTGAGTGGAGATGTGACCTACCGAAAATTGCCCCAAAAAACTAGTTTTTCAGGTATAACTGCCCCAAAAAGTGCCCCAATTTTTTTTAACTAGCAAATTATGATCGATTGGCCGCCCCGGTGGCAAAGTGGTTAGCATGCTTGCTCCAGCGACCGGAGGTCCCGGGTTCGATTCCCGGTGGTGACAAGGAAACATTTCCCGGCTGGTTCAGGATCAATGAATTAATCACTCATTATCCGAAATGAAAATATGATTATGAAACCTCATTTGAGGCGGCCAAATCCCTTGATGGGATGTATAGTGCCAGAGAGAGAGAAATTATGATTGAAGACGTCAATACCAATTCAACGACACCGTCACAACATTCCAAAAAATCGTTGACAAACCGAATGCAATTGTTTTTTTCGGCACAAATTTGTTATCAGAAATTTTGTGAATTGAATTCGGCTTTCATCACTCGAACATTTACCTAGTACAACAGACACGCCACTTTGCATACAAAAAATTGAAAAATAATCTGGGATAGAAAAATCCGAGATTTTTATGAATAGCGATGAATGAATGGCGCAGTGACATTTGATGGTTAATATATTGATGTAGATGTTTCTTAATTTACGTGTATAATTTACGTGATGTAATTGGTTAAAACGATGGGATGGAAAAATCCAGGATTTTTATCCACTAAAAAAAACAGAAAAATGTTAATTTTTTAGGAGTTTTTTTTTAGGAAAAATCACCATAAAATCAATTGAATCGATTTAACTTTCTTTTAAATAGTTTCTATTGTATCTATATTTGTCGATGCGATGGTTATTCGATCGATTCTACTAGATTTAAATTCAACAAAATGATAAAAAATGATAAAAACAGTGTTTTTCGTCGAAATGAAAAGCAAAAAAAAATTAGATGTTGTTTTTCGGTCTTTCGGTTTTTCGGCAAAGTTGTTGGTCTTGACCTGCGCAACATTTTTGCTGAAGAAAGTATAACAAAAATCTTAATGGTTTAAGAGCTATCAACGTGAAAATGAGGGTACATTTTGACTCAGAGCCAAAACATGTCGAATGCGATATCTCAAAAATGGGGACTAACTTTAAAATGAGACTAGCACCATTGAATTCAGCATACTCGAATTAGGTTTACCCCTCGGGTGCCCAGATTGTCACGAAAAAAAAGTTTGCAATTCAAGCACAGTGTTTTTAATGGCGAAAGCACTACAGACTTGCAAAATAATCATTTGGAACGTTGAAAGATTTGCGCAATAATCAGGAGCTCTTTGGAGGTACGATGATTCTGCTGGCCGGCGATTTTCGCCAAACGCTGCCAGTCATTCCAAGACTGATGCTACTTATGAAATAAACGCTTGGTTAAAGAAATCGAATTTGTGGAGATATGTGAAAACTCTCAAATTAACAACGAATATGCGAGTCGCGTTACAAAATGATGAATCGGCGTACGTATTGTCAAAGCAATTATTAGACATTGGCAATGGAAAAATTCAGGTTGACGCTTCGTTTCATTACCACCTAATTTTTGTCAACTCATAAATTCTAAAGAAAATTTGATCACGAAAGTATTCCCGAATATTGGTGCAAATCACAAAAACTATGTTTGGTTGAGCGAACGAGCCAATTTTGTAGCGAGAAATAATGACGTAGACGATTTGAATATAAAAATTCGAAGTCAAATCGGTGGACAATTGGATTCATTTAAGTCGATCGATTCCATTACGGATCCAAATGAAGTCGTTAATTATCCAATTGAATTCCTGAGTTCATTGGATTTGCGAGGAATGCTGCCACACAATTTGTAGCTCAAGGTTGGTTCGGTGGTAATCATGTTACGCAAACTGAACCAATCAAAACTATGCAATGGAACAAGACGCACTGTTAAGAGGCTGATGAACAAAGTGATTGAAGCAACGATAATCATAGGAAAGTTCAAAGGCGTGGATGTTCTGATTCCAAGAATACCATTGACTCCAACCGACTTCTCGTTGCAATTTAAGAGCGTTCAGTTTGCGGTTCGTCTTGCATTCGCAATGACGATTAATAAATCACAATTCTTATAGTTGGAAGTGTGTGGAATAAACCTTGAATTGCGTTTTGTGTTTTTTCCATTGACAGTTGTACGTGGCGTGCTCGAGAGTATGTAAACCATTAGCGCTATTCGTTTAGTCACCGGACAGAAAGGCAAAAAGTATCGTTCATCACCAAGCGTTACGATGAACGCATTTTTAATTGGCTGCGGAGGTCGTGAGATTTAACAACTCTCGATTCTTTTCAGAAGGGTTATTTAAAGTCACCGGATTATGCTGATAAACTACCAACAATAGACGCTTTGCGGATTAATTACAGCTTTTGGTAATCTTAAATCAAAATGATTTATAACAATATTTGTAGAAAAATCTTCTATGTGTGCATTGGGTTATTTTTTTCCTGGGAATGAGTTTAGGTAAGGGATTATATGAAATTAGTGGCATGTTCGAATCCGAGGGATGTATCCTCGCAATCAATCATAGGGCTGGGACACTGGGTCTAGGGCCATGGGTAAAATGTTTTTCTAAAATTTCAATTTTTAATGCTTCCGGTGAAGCTTCTGATACTGAATTCAGTACCTGATGAATTCCTGTCAAACAGTGACGTCGAGAAATTACTTGCAAAATATCCGTAATTCAAAGCAATTTTAATTTCTCCCGTGCAACGCTGGGTAATTCAGCTAGGTTTTAGAATAAATAGAAAAAAATTGTTTTGGATCAACTTTTCGAAATTGGGAAAATTTATGAGCGAAATTTGTAAAATTACATATAAATTTGGCATATTAAAAGTATAAATTTGTCGGATAAAGGCTATGTGTGTTTGAGATCGTCACATCTGTGCCTCACGTTTAGAAAAATTAGGAAAATCGATTCGTTGCAGCTTTGCGTAATTGGGTCCTGGGCCAGATATATTTATACATACAACTCAGATTTGAACTGAAATTGCATTTAAATTTGGCATGTTTAAAGTCCAAATTTGTCGAATTTTACACATCGTCAAGTTTATGCCTCATGGTCTTAATCCGACAAATTTGGACTTCTAGCGAGCCAAATTTAAATGTAACATTTGTTCAAATACGAGTTGTATGGATATGCATGGCCTAATTTCGCAGAGTCGCCACTGAATGATTTTTTTCTAATTTACCTAAGAATATCACACGAGTTTTTCTATCTCAAAACCACATAACCTTAGCCAGACTGTTTGAATTTCCCGCGCGGTAACGTTAAATGCAACATTGCTCCAGTTAACTGCGCGTTAACTGCTATCAATAAACTACTGTCAAATTTTGAGCAAGCTGCGTCATTTAGTTTGTGTTTGTCAGCCATTGAAAGCAGACAACCTCGTGAGTTTTGACGAAAATGGAAAAAAGTGTTTTTTGGGTGACGATCATGGAAAGGCTAGATAAATACTATGGAGACTCTGCACCATCAATTTTAATGGCAGAGAAGTGATTTACTGAGTTCCGTTGTTCTCGTACCGGCACAAGTGACACCGCGAACGTTCAGGCCGCCCAAAAGCGGTCGTCACGCCAGAAATAGTCGATAAAACCCGTGCAATGATATTGGACGATCGGAGGATGAATGTGCGTAAGGTGGCTGAGGCTGTAGGTATCTCAACTGAGCGGGTACATCACATTTTACATGAATATTTGGACATGGAAAAGATATCCTCGCGATGGGTGATGCAAAAGCAAAACTGTGTGACCGACCACTTTAAAGGAGTGTTTGGCGATGTTCAGCCGCAATCCGAACAAGTTATGCGCCATTTCGTATAACCGTGGATAAAACATGGATCCATCACAACTCCACCAGAAACCAAAGAGCAATCAATACGAAGGTCAAGGTGGATCTGTTGGCCATCAAGGTCTTGGCCACAGTGTTTTGGGATGCACATGGTGTCATCCACATCGATTACCTTGAAAAGGGTAAAACGATCACCGGCGAATATTATTCAGAGATTTTGGACAGATTCGATATTGATTTGAAGCAAAAAAGACCGATTTATCGAAGACAAAAGTGATGTTAAGACAATGCACGCGTGTACACACACGTGTAATCATAATGGCAAAAATCAATAAATTGGGCTACGAACTGGTACCCCATTCAGTATATTCCCCAGATTTAGCCACCTGCGCCTATTTCCTGTTTTCAAACCTGGAGAAATGGCTGGGCGGTAAAAGATTTACTTTTAACGAAGAGGGAAAGAAAAAATTGGAAAAATTGGATAAATTTCTGGAATAGAATCGTATAACTTCACACACATACATGATACCTTACTATTTACTCTTTCATTCGATTTTCGTCATGATGTGTATTTAGGAACTTCACTTATCTGAACAAATGTTGTTTGAATTTATAAATCACTGGAATTTAACAAAATCATCAAATTATTTAATGTAATACAGAATACGGTAGGAACTTCACTAAGGAAAACCTTATTATGTGAGATAATGATGGACAATGGTGTTATGCACTTGTTATGCAATTGTTTTACGAGTACGTATTTTAATCGAAACCAATAGCGTGACGAACAATTAATTCTTGTCACATTGACATGTGCAGATTGACAAGGCCAATTTAAACATGCTGCTGCTGCTGCGTAGTGTCATTCTTGCTACACAACCCTCACAATTTTATTTTGTTTTTTTAGACGGTTCACGCATTAAAATACTTAACGACTTTCTCATATGTGCAGAGTGTAATTAAATATTACACCGAACACGATCAATAAAAACGAGTTGTGTCAAAAATTTTCGCTTGTATTTTTGTACACAAAAATAATCAAATTTTTTTAAGGTTGCGTGCTTTTAAATTGGGTCAAGTTTTTTGGGTATTTTCCGCGAATAATTTGCGCGGTAGTAACATAACAAGCCAGGGTTGAAGGTAAACTATACAACTATACTAAAGAGTGTTGAGTTGTGTTTTGAACTTGGCCGTCGAGTATTGTATATGTAAGTGTTTTATGGAGTATCAAATAAAATTTTTGATTTATTTGTTCCACACCGAACCAAACCATCTAAAATTCTAATTACCAATCACCTTTTACATCGAAATCGCGCGCAGCAATCATAAAACACGCGAATTTTTTTTTAATTTAAAATTTTTCCCATATAATACTTCAAGAACAATAACAACAACATTAATTAAATTGCGGATTTTTCGTAATCGTTGCAAAGTTATTTATATAGACATAGTTAATTCTTAAAAAATATAATTAATTAAATTTTTTTATTTTATTTATTTTTAGTTTTTGTTTTTAAATTGGAAAGAAGGCATTAGATAGGCAGGCACATCGACCAAAATGAGAATGTCAACACGGCAGTGAAATCACATCGAAATTCATCGTGCTTTTTGTTTAAATCGAAAATTTTTGGAATGTTTGTGATATCGTGATTTGATTTTAAAATTTAATTTGTGTGAAATTAAAAAAATAAGCAAAAAAAAAAAATTAAATAAATTAGTGTTGTGAATTGTGTGATAGTTATACTAATTATAATATTTTAGTTTTAATTTATAAGTTTACAACACAAAAGGATATCGCATCAATATGACCATCTCGTATGCAGCTGAAGTACCAAATGGGAGTAGTTTTGGTTGCTTTTGGCGTATACTGTTAAAGTAAGTTGATTTTGCAATTTTTGTGAAAGTGTTTTGTTTTTTATAAATGGAAATATTTACGCGCCCCCATCAATCATGGTTGCGTAATTTTCAAATTTTATTGTTTGTTATTTTTAAACCTCGTTTTTAGGTTTAACATAATATTTAAACGGAGGCCATTGCTCCACAATTCCACATTGATCAATGATTCATTAAAAGTTTGTTGTTCGAATGTGTCACATATGAAGATAATTGGACCAAAATAAAAAAAAAATAATTCTGTAATTCTTCTTAAAGGCAATCTTATAAAAATCTTGAGTTGTTAACCGTTTTGTTGATCTGTGCTTTGTAAATAGGAAGATATCTAGAAACAGATAAAAGGGTGTTAATTATGTAAGCTACTCCAACAATATTTGAATATCTATACTTACAAAGTGTTAATTATAAGCATTAAGAACAATTTATTGATTTACTGGATCGTTGTAGCTCCCTGAGCCCAAAAATGCAAAAAATTGTCCGTCCGTGTGGATGTCTGTACCATTGATACACCGCGGTTCACTTGATTAGACGCAATTGAAATTTTACTTCTAAATGTAAATTCCACTGTAATTTCTCGCGGAACCAGCAATATGTTTTTATTGAGAAAAGAGAGAAATTAGTTCTCAGTAAAACAGTAATGAACAAAAATTTAAACATAACAACAGGGTTGTGCCGTTTTGTCTACGCTGCGTAATTAATTATTATTCTACATGGGTAGACAATGTATGTAGACAATTAAACAAATCGGGTCGACTATGTAGAGAATGTAGATGTCCCTTTAGCTAGCAGAACCCATACAGCAGAACATTACAATATAGTATGGATAATTATAGGCTAATTATCGGCTAATTAAATGCCGCATTAAAAAATATTGGGTTCCATCCTCTCTCTCTGGCACTATATCTCATCAAGGGATTTAGCCGCCTCAATTGAGGTTTCATAATCATATTTTCATTTCGGATAATGATTGATTAATTCATTGATCCTAAACCAGCCGTGGAATTTTTTCCTTGTCACCACCACCGGAAATCGAACCCGGGACCTCAAGTCGCTGGAGCAAGCATGCTGACCACTTTGCCACCGGGGCGGCTTGGGCTCCATCCCCTCCAACTAAAACGCGGGTCTGCTAGCTTTAAAAAAGTTAGCAGAACCCATATCAAAAAAAGATTTAAAAACAATTGGAAAATTAAAGGTTACTTTTAGGCTAATTAAATGCCCTATTTAAATTTTTTTATTCTGCTCGATCTAGAAAATGCAAAAGGCTTTATCATTTCAAAGGTACCAGAACCCAAATCGAAAATCTGACCATAAACGAAATTAGAACGTAAAACAAGATCTATTGACAAACAAATAATTTTAGGCTCATTGTGGGCTAATCAAATGACCCTCTAAAAAGTTTTGGGCTGTACCCGTTTTTGACCAGACTTTAGGTCATTTAATCTAAAGCTAGTAGAACCCAAATCGAAAATCGTACCAAAACCGAAATCAGAACTCAAAACAAGGTCTGAAGATTGACAATCAAATATTTTAGGCTCATTATAGGCTAATCAAATGCGATTTTCGATTTAGGTTCTGCTGGCTTTAGTTTAAATGACTTGAAGTCTGATCAAAAACGGGTGGAGCCCAAAATTTTTAATGCGTTATTTGATTAGCCCATAATGAGCCTAAAATTATTTGTTTGTCAATAGATCTTGTTTTGCGTTCTAATTTCGGTTTTGGTCCTATTTTCGATTTGGGTTCTGCTACCTTTGAAATGATAAAGCCTTTTGCATTTTCTAGATCGAGCAGAATAAAAAAAATTAAATAGGGCATTTAATTAGCCTAAAATTAACCTTTTATTTTCCAATTGTTTTTAAATCTTTTTTTGATATGGGTTCTGTTAGTTTTTTCTAAAGCTAGCAGAACCCGCGTTTTAGTTGGAGGGGATGGAGCCCAATATTTTTTAATGCGGCATTTAGTTAGCCTATAATTAGCCTATAATTATCCATACTATCTTGTAATGTTCTGCTGTATGGGTTCTGCTAGCTTAAGGGACACGTGAATGTAGACTATGTCAAAAATTACTCTTTCTGTTAACAATAATAGAACCATTTCAAGGTCCAAAGTCCAATGCTTACTCCAAATTCGATAAAGCTTTAGCTGTTTTAGAACAATTTCGAAAAAATCGAAAAAGAATAGACAGTCAATCTGTGGCCGCTGCATCTAAAGGCCGCCCGTGTTGAGTGGCTATGGTATTCGTTTCGAAAATGTATGGTAGCCCAGGTATTGCTGAAGCCGCAATATAGAAAAATGGTTTATGTTAATGACCTTTGACATGCAAACAAAATAATTTAGTTGTCCTAAACTCGGTTAGCCAAATGGTCGGGGGACTATACGTGATAATCATTGATTTTGGACAGTGAATATTATAAATTGGGACCGACCCTTGAAAGCTCTAATTTCAAAATCCAGAATTATCAAAATCCCGCTTTTCGCGGATCATTTTACGCGCTGGAATCTTAAAATGACCCGCCGAAAAGCGAGATTTTTTAGCACATATTAAAATTTTTTTTATTACATTTTAAAATGAATTTATCAAGAATTTTGGAATTTTTCCATGCTCAATGGGACCCAGCCAGTCCTCAACCCATAATTGTCAAATTTGAGATGTGGACAATTCCAACGTAAATTTTAAATGAAGTTTTGGAAGAGATTAAATACCGCTTCGTGAATTTTCAAACCGGGTTGGTTTTTTTGGAATACCGAACCGTTCCCTTACAAACATACCTTGGTACAGTCAGCTATATGAAGTTGGCGCCTTGTAAGAAACGCATGCCCTGCCACACAGCTATAGATCAGGCCCAGAACTATTCTAAAAATATAATGGCATCGCGGGCCAATACTAAAACTTAAAAGTTACAGAGTAAAAATTGATGAGTGTTTATTGAGCTATAATTGTGCCATATATGACCACGAGAGCCTTGTTAGAATCGCATGCCCCAACGCACATGTATAGATCAGGCCCAGAGCTATTCGGAAAATATAATGGTATCGCGGGCCAATACTAAAACTTAAAAGTTACAGAATAAAAATTGATGAGTACTAATTGAGCTATAACTGAGCCATATATGAGCATGTGCGCCTTGTTAGAATCACATGCCCAGACGCACAGGTATAGATCAGGCTCAGAACTGTTCGAAAAGTATAAAAGCATTGCGGGCCAATACTAAAACTTAAAAGTTACAGAGTAAAAATTGATGAGTGTTTATTGAGCTATAATTGGGTCATAAATGACCACGAGACCCTTGTTAGAATCGCATGGCCCGACGCACATTTATAGATTACGACCAGAACTATTCGAAAAATATAATGGCATCGCGGGCCAAAACTAAAACTTAAAAGTTACAGATTAAAAATTGATGAGTGTATATTGAGCTATAATTGTGCCATAAATGACCACGAGAGCCTTGTTAGAATCGTACGGCCCTATGCATTGATATAGTTTAGGACCAGAACTTTACATAAAATGTATTTGGATTGCGGGCCAATACGAAAACTAAGAAGTCACTGAGTAAAAATTTGGCGAGTGTTCATTGAACTTTTATTGGGTTATTTATGACCAAAATGGCCATGTTAGGTTGTTTAAATATATGTGGTCTTACTTTGGGAAATATTATTCCTATTCGAATAGGAATGAAATGTGTGTCCAAAGTAAAAGCCAAGCGATTTTTTTTATACTTTTATCAGTTGGTATAAAAATTTAATAAAATCTAACGAATTACTTTTATGTCATAACAAATATTTATGAAAATGTAAAATGCGTTTTCGACGTAAATATGTCTTATTTTGTAGATTAATTTAGCATCGGTGTTCAGTTTTTGTATCGTAGATTTATGTCATTTGATTCTTTACCCTTTATGTGATAAAAATACTAAATTACTCCCAGAGTGACAACCTATAAAAATAAAATTATATTATTAATTAACCGGGCGGTGAACATTTGAACTACACAAAGAATGAAGATGGAATGAAATTATTCATTCCGGATTGAAATTTATATGGAATTGTTGTTGTAAAATTCCCAAAGTAAGACGCTAATAGTGTTCTGGAATAGAGTTGTTCCATAGCATATGGAAAACGTGATGCCACCGTTAGTTTACACCTGCACTTTGAAGTTGCAAAAACGAATTTTTATTTTTAAATTAATTTTAACGATTTTTTTTAGATCTTTAGTTTTAAAGATGCAAGATTATGCGTTATAAGTTTGTCTTTAATTTGAATTTGAAATAAATTTTTTTAATTTATTTTATTATTTAATATTTCAAAATGAATTTTTGGGTTGAGAGTATTAGTGACAGTGAGGCAGTTTAAATTTTTGTTATTGTTAATTTTGGGCTGACTATGAGAAACTATCACGATAGTAATATTTTTTTTGGGCTGAGTTCTTATAAAATGTCATGAAATACAATTTTTTGGGCTGATACATTTTAGTGCTGCCATCGCATTTTTTTGGGTTGAAATTTGGGTCAACTTCACATACATGGTATAGTCATAATTATATACGGTTTTACCAAATTGTTGTAAATCGTTGCTTGAAACTTAATCTTAGATTTAATAATTATAAATTAAAATAAAATTCAACAATAAATTCTAAGAAAATAGGAAAGGGGCGCCTTTCCTATTTCCATGGTCATGAAATGAAACCTACTTTGGATTTTTGTATATAGCAATTTTGGAATTTCGTACTTTGTATAGGAATTTTGTTTTTCGGGGATTTATTTTATGGGAATTTTTGTTTCTGGAATTTTGTTGTTTAGAATTTTGATTTTGGAATTGTGGCAGTTGGAAATCGTACTCAAACCTGTTCTGGAATTTTGCCATACTGACAAAACTCTATAGACAATTTCTAATGAAATTATGGTTAAATTAAGTTCCGTGCGGATTTTAATCAATTGTTTATCCAATTATTATCTAGTTTTGTATTCAGAAGCAGATTTGGATTTTAAAATGAATTTTGGACAAAGTTTCAAATCTCGACAATGCTGAATAAAAATAGGCATTGGATTTATTTACTATAAATTTCTATTATAGTCAAATTTAGTTTGCATATCATGTTTTGAAATCTAAAATCAATTTTAATTGAAATTCTGATTTTTGGACATTTTGAAACTAATTAATGATTTAAATATCAGTTCATATAATGAAAAACATTTGCTTTAAACTGTAAAAAATGAATTATCAAAATATCGAGATAATCCACAAGATATCGAATGATAGTATTTTAAACTGGTTGTCTTTTATTTATCTAATTTCAATCAAAAATTAAATAATTATAAAAAAAAAAAATCGGAGGAAACCGCAGGTTCCATTTAGCATAGCCGGACTCTAGAGTTTTAACCGAATTTAATGTTCAAATTTCACTACAGCTGAAATGCCCAATTTTCAGTCCTTTTAGTTGGTTGTCAAGCAAACCAAATTTTTAAAATCAAAATTTCTTCAACCGTTTATGTTAGAATTCCAATTCACCTAGATTCAGGTCCAATAATTATTTTATGCATTTTTTACATTGTACGATCTTGCAGCAAACTATTAAAATCCCGCTTTCTATTATCAAAATCGGGATTTTGAAAAGCTGGATTCTAGAAGGCGGGATTTTGAAAAGTGGAGTTTTTGAAATTTTTACTTTTGAAAAGCGGGATTTGAATTCGGAATTTTGAAGAGTGGGCAAACGACTAAAACCAAATGCGGATGTTCAGATAAACTTTTCACGATTGGCGCGAACGGATATCATTCAATGATTTATTTTAATCACGTCAACGGTGACCATTTTTGCATGTTTAAAGCGGCCAATCAATGGACATAAACAAATTTTAGTACATAGTGGTCTTATGAAAAAAAATTTTCACGATCGTGTACAGATGCTCGTCATCGAAAGTAAATTACTGTTGGAAGTGATGTCATATTATACTATTATAACCAAAACATATGGAACATTGAACAAATAAGAAAATGTTAAAATTTTAAACAGATCTATGCCGAGAGATTAATTTATGGGCCCAAGTTTTTTTGTATTATTCTAAATTCTATTTAATAAGCGACCATAAAAAGTTTTATACTATACATAATTTTAATATAAATTGTTGGAACTATTGATTTTTGTGTCTGCCGGCATTTGAGCGGCAGCCGACACTTATCTTAGTTTAGTTCGAATTTTTCAAAATTATAATGTTTTCAAAACGAAATTACCAAATAGTGACAAATATGGCAAAAATTATAATCTGTCTTAATACTATGGCGTTGAGAAAAATAATTTTAAAATATTTGAATATGTTTTGTATTTACTACTTTGTAACACTGATTACAACATTTTCTACGAATTGTCTACATACTGTACACATTTTACACAGAATACAGTTTATATTAAACTTGTTTCATCAGAGCCATACTATTTTAAAGAGCCGTAATATTAAAATGAGAGCTGAAAGATGACATCTAGAAAACATCAATTTTAGGCGATTGCAAAACCGAGCTTTCTGTAATTTCAAAATCCGTTTACAGATGTCTCTATAATAAATTTACTTGAGAGCTACTTGAGGTATTTACGAAAATAAACCTTTATAAAGTTAAGCGCGAAATCATTAATATAATAATTTAACATAATTAATAAAACTCAAAACAATTATAATTTTTATTTAGAATCCGGTTGGCGTAAATAAAACAGTTCGTTGTAAAATATTCACTATCATAGTTGGTGTGAAATAATTATAGAAAAATGTCACAATTTTTCCAAATTTATGCTTAGCGACATCTTTTAATTGGTTTAGTAATTGCAAAAAGCTTTATAAAATAACAATGTTTTCATTTTATGAAACTCTGTTTTGTTGATACTAAAGGAAGAAACAACTACGTCGATTATTCGGCCAGAGCGTTTGTGTGGAAGGAAGAACAAAAATGCAGGTACTGCTCACCGTGTCAAAATTTGAAAATAAATAGGACATTTTATAAATTTCATTTGACGTCTATATTTGGAAATAGAAGTGCATACATAATTTTTAAATATGTATCAGTATTTGTTATGTTGTTAATTGTAACCTTTGGCTGATTCAAGCGTCATTGATCGTAAAAGAGCTTCATCAAATAATTCTGAAGGATCACATTTAATGGGAGCGGGTTTCGGTTTCTTAATTGGAGGATACAACTCGTAGAAGTAATTTCCCTTAGAATATTAGAAGCAGTGTTACAAGATGTTTTTTTACTATTTAAAAGTTCGTAGCTGTCAAATATGAAAACGGCCTATTTTGTGTAGGCGCAAGATGGCAGTTAAATCGAAGCTCCAAGCGAATAGAACTCACCGGATTTACTGCGGCAAAAGTCCAAACTCCATATAAAAAAAAATAAAATCATGCATTTCGATTAAGGTTGCATGTCAAACTGGTTTGATTTTTACACAAATCAAGCAAAAACATTCGTTCGAAATCCGCAGCTAAAACATTATGAATGGTTTGCGAATCGTAAAAACTAAATTTTTTTTTTGTTTGGTGTTTGGACTCCCGCGGCAGTAAATTCTATAATCGACGTGAATATAGCCTGCGAATTTACTGCCATGAAATGTCAAATTTTTAACAAGTAACGAAAAACATTTCTCGAAATTTGTTCATCAACAGTTTTGAAATAAATTCCAAAACGCAATAATCCCCATATTACATAAAAAGCTACTCCATAAAAGCTGTTTTTAACGAACGTTTGTTTTCTAAAAATAAAGCTGAACTTTTTGATGGAACACTCTATTTTAATTCTTACAGCAAAAAAAATTGTGTTAGACTAATTAAATGTTTTTGCGTGAACTCAACATAATATGACTCAATTTTAAAATATGCTTTTCCTGGATATTGAACTATATCCATTCAAATTGAAAATTGAAAGAATTTATGTTTTTATATGCAAAAAAGTTTCTAAAAAATACTAAAATACACTGATTGGTATGAAAATGAATAAAAAGCATACCCTCTAAGGAAAACTCATGAAAAAATGGCGGAATCTTACGGCTCTTATATTTAGGAGGGTCTGGTTTTATCCGTTCACTTGAATAGACGCATTGTAAAATTTACGTATTTGTGAGTAAGAATCGGTGTAAGTTGGTAAATTTTTTTCAAGATTTTCAGAATTAGTATTCAGTAGCTGATCATAAGAATTAAAATGGGTGCAAGTTAATTTTAAATATGGCTTAAAGGGCAAACACCGAGGTCTATCACTTCGAGGGACTTTCCAACTACCAAGCACTGTGGTGAGTCTACGTGTAATTTGGTTTGCGCGTACACAATGCCGAAAATTGGTAGGGTAAGTAAATAATGTATAGAATATATATTTTTTGTTGTTTTTTCACCAAAATGGGGTCTTCAATAATTTTGGAAGCTAAAATTCAATTTTACAATCCAAATAAGTGAAATTTGTACGTTTAAAATAATTTAACATAATATATTCGAAGTAAGTTTTCAGAACCGGATATATTCGTAACGTTATACCCGGATATTTACAGTCTTGGCCGTATCCTTTAACCGTAATTATTTGGTTTGATTGCTTAATCCATTGAGAAATAACGTTATCTCGGCTCAAATTAAATATCCTGTTGACTCTAAAATGTTGACATTTTACTCCAATGAAATCAGTTTCGAGTTTAGCTGAACTGATTGTATACTATGATTAGACTATACGCGACTTTCTGAAGTTGATGTAGATAAATTATTCGGAAATTGAATTTACGGTTCAAATATTACTAGAGTGATTCTAACGTTCAGTAACGAATTATATTCATACATTTCAAATACGATGATTGTTTCGGTCGTTGCAAGCAGTTTAAAATAAGAATTTAACTCTTGAAGAAAACATGTTTAAAACAAGCATTAAAATCACTAAGCAAATATGGATTGATTTGGCAGAAACCTTTTCTTGTTCACGAAAGTTCTACACTAGCATTAGATCATGCGTTTACTGCGCCCTGTTTCTGAAATATAATTCGCAGTATTATTTTACAAATATACTTTGAATTACTATAGACAAATGGGTAACGCATAAGCCATTTTTCTTAAACCAATTATATTAAATAATGATTTATTTAGAATAAAATCATGCAATAAAAGTTATATCGTGCAGTTACGACTATACACACAAAAAAGTTATGACCATTTAAAGGTCAGGTTAAATAGGAGATTGATAATATTTTTTTTTTAAATAATTAAAGTGTCCAATCCCTGCAGATAATGGGAACTTAGAAATTTTAAAAATAAATTCAGGGAGGTGAAGTTACCTCCGATCCAATTTCTTTCGAGCACAGTGCAGTCTATCTACGTTGTTTTTGAGCAAATTGTATACCACTTTCTTCCTGCATCGAAGTAGAAGACTGAACAAACGCTAGTTAAGACTGTTTCGAGTGTCTGAGTTTCAAGCTAAGCTTGGCCTCAAACTTGGCGAGGACCGTTTTAAGTGCTCGAACCTAGAAACGACTGTCCATTTTCTACTTTACGGTGAACTAAAATTTTATAAATGCATTCAGGAAATTGTTTGGTCCTTTTCTCGAAATTCCCCGAAATTCCAAAATTTTATAAATGAACCATATTGTGCAATTGTGGTCAGGTTGCAGATTACGATTTCAGAATATTTATAAAATTCTGGGGATATTTTCAAGATGGAAGAATGTGGTTCTTAAACTGATTTATTGTGGAATTTATTGTCCAAATCAAAAAATTTAGTTGAATAACATGAAATAACCCGAGGGGTAAGGTATAACAAAAATTTGTATGATTAACTTCAAATACTCAGAAATTTTGAAATATAATCGTGCTGTGATAACAAATTTATAGGAAACGTAAGAATCCATTTACGGCGCCGCAAGCTCGTCCCCAAAACAAAAGCGAACATCAAAATGTATTTACCAAATCTCAGCTTGGGTCACCTTACTATACCCATGCCGAAATCATATTATATTAGCTCGATGATGTTATTAGCTATTATTGTTCAATCGGGTTCGTTGCCTATTCATCCAATAAAACATTGATGTTTTTTATTTACAACAAGTATTTGGAACAGTAGAAAATCAATTTAATTTAGACGCTTTGGAAGAATTTACTAAATCTTCTAAATTTTTCTTGTTAATTGATTGTGCGTGGTAAATTGAAAGAAATTTTTGATCAATCCAACAAAAATATCAACAAAAATACTATAAAAATATTTTACACATTCACTGAATTTAAAATGCAACAATTATTACTTAATTAATAAAAGAAGCAATAAAATAATGATAAATAAAAAAATAAAATATTAACATTAAACTTCGAGTATCATAAAAGTACGTAACATTAAGCATTTTTAATTCGACAGATTACACTTCATTTTAACTAATAACAAATAATTGCCCATTCATAAACGAATGTGTTTTGATGGGACGGATGGTCAACTGAACTAGTAGACAAGTTTGAGCATTTTGTCATACTTCTGGCCTGAGATAGAGGGGTGATTTTAATTGATGCTCAAATTGTTTAGAATTGAACTATTTAATTGCTTACTAAACTACAATAAACCATTTGCCCGCTCACAAACGAACGTGTTTTGATGAGGGAGATGGTCAAGTGAACTAGTAGACAAGTTTGAGCATATCGTCATACTTCTGGCCTGAGATAGAGGGGTGGTTTTGATTGATGCTCAAATTGTTTAGAGTGGAACTATTTAATCGCTTACTAAACTACTATAAACTATTTGCGCGCTCACAATTGAATGAATTTCGATTCTAGTCGGAATCAAGTTCATCAAGATGTATTTAAACAAAAACAAATGAAATGTGATTACGTTTTATCGATAATGAAAACGTCACACGAGGGTAAATTCGCGGCTGTGAAAGAGATTTCCTGTGCAATGCCGCCTGTTGTACACATCTTTGAAAATACAAAACTTGTATTTAGTCTGAGATTAATACCCTTGACTAGGTTTTAGCTAAACGCGTTTATCAAAAACAAATAATTATTATATGTTATATAATTTATGTGTTATCAAATTATTATGCTCTTTTTTAAGAATTCCTATTTAACTAAGATCCGTTAAAATACGGAAGACATTACAACCTGTCATTATTTACATACACATTTGTGTATTTTCAACTTAAAGTGAACCAAAAAAAAAAATTTGAACTCGAAAGGAATAACTCTGAAAGTAAACGGCATCTATCATTGTATCACAGTACTAAATGGCATTGTCCTATTTATAAATTTTAACCTTCATTGTTAGATGGCGCTCTTGCTAAACCCATTTTTATGCGATAAACTCTAAAATATTGAGAGATTAGTGCACTAAACCGGTTTAGTTACTAAACCTAAAACAAAACCCGTTTAGCTAATCTCGAAGTTGACACATTAAGAGATAAACTCGAAAAAATGATTAAACGCGTTTAGCTAATCGCTAGTCTGTCAAGGGTATAACGTACATACTGTGAGCATTACGCCGATTTTATTTGTGTAAATTTTCGATTAACTAAATTGATGGTTAGCTCATAGATGACACAAAAGAAACCGCGCCTGATGTTTAATTAAAATTTTCTAAATAAATTAAGATTTATAAATCACCAAAATATTTCTAATTGGAGATTTATAAATCTGAACTAATTTTGCAGTTTAGAATGAATATCAAACATAATTTTATTTCTGAATATTAGAGATATCTATGAAAAACTAGCATGATCTAACCATTAATTTAGTTAGTCAGACATTTTAGCCGAATTTTAAAAAAAAAACAGTTGTTCGAGATCGAAATAACCTAAGTCAAATTTGGTCACATCAAAAATAATTTTTTTTTTTTTTTTTTTTAATAAAATATGTTAGATGAAATTGTGCTCTGCATAACACGAAAAATCTCTAAAACGTTTCATAGATTTCTTGTTGTCATAGAAAACCATCGAGGAAACTTTTATGATAAATATTTTTTGTGATATTGTACATAGAGACTGTGTTATCTACCTATATTTGATTTTAACTAACTAAAATTTGATAAAAAAGTGAGTCCATTAGTACTCTTAAGGAGATGTGTAAACATGGCGTGTGTATAGTGCGTGCGTGTACAGTTTCCCTTGAAGAAAGAAGGAACGCAATTTTACTAACCAGGGTTTTTCATTTGTTTATTATCGTTAAATTGGTTTATTACTCTTTCGGTATAATCGACGCAATTGGATTATGGTAGCTGCAAGCATCAAAAACTCGATCCCCTATCTCGTAGTAGATATATTTCGATCTGAGTTCTTGTGCAAATCGAATTCGTAGCGCAGGAAGTCTATAAGTGATTCAGCTTAGGGAGCAGCAAAATGAAATCCCTGCTCATAATTATCGGCAAAAGATGTTAGTCTTCTTGGACAATTTTTGAAATTCTTTCAGAATATGGAGCAAGGACGAATTATATGTTCTTGATTATGTCTCCTACAGCTTTATTTGGCGTGTTGTATTCAACTACTGGAAGCATCGTATATATCCAATGGGTTGTATTATTACGCTCATACCAGTTGGTTGTGTTGTTACGCTCATACCAGTTGTTTGTCCAACGATGATTTCCTTATGCGAGATGAGACTGTATGAGTTCTACTTGAATTTGTATATATTGCTACTCCGACCGCCCGTTGACTATCTCACGTGAACTGAACGCAGCGTTCAAAATTATTAAAATTGAACATGCTCGTCATTGCGTAGTAAGATCTCGGAGAGCAAGAGAATTGAGCATCCCTGCTTGACTTTATCAGTTAGGTCGAGGTGAAGCGACCTGAGATTCTGGCAGTTCAATGTTAAAAACTAGACGTTATTATTATTTCAAAATAAGAATCCAAAATCAATTTGGTTTTATTAAAACGAGTAAAACACAAACTGCTGTTGCTAATTTAAATAATTTAATATGAGTATATGGGTAATTGAGAACAAAAAAAAATGGTGAAGGATATACAAAAGACCGTTGACTGTGTAAATCATAGTATACTAATTTCGAAGTTTAAGACGTTAAATCCTAGTGAATCTACTTGAAGTTGTTTTAAAGATTATTTAAGTGGTCGTATTTTGTATTTAGTATACAAATACCTATCGAGAACTGACATAGTGCCACACTTGTTGTTTTAAGTGGAGCACCTCGAGGCAGTCTTGCTCAATTTTTATCTTAATGACTTATTTTTAATAAGCTTGAAAGGTTTAATTCGTGGTTATGCTGATGATTGTATATCATGCGAACAATCCCAGAAATCATACAAGACATTGTACGAAACAATAATTGATAATTGGCTTTCAGCTAACTCGCTCAATATAAATTTGAAAAAAAAAAACAAAATACATTATATTTAAAAATAAACATCAATTTGAAAGCTTACCAAATGATTTAAATAAATTCAATTAACAAGGTACTCCTCTGGGTATCGGCACCGATTCTAGATTTAATTTTGATAAACAATACATAACTAGCTGATCTGAGACTGAATAATCAGTCACGTGAATACATTTTATTGAATTTTTGGTTAAGAAATGATTAAGAAGATTTTTTAAGATGTAAATTTGATGCACTTTTATTAAAAATAAAGTAAATTCATATACGCGGTTAAGTTTAAATCTTAAACGGCAGTCACGCGCTCAAATGCACACCGAATGACTTACGCGCCAAGTCAAATATTCATATCTCAAACGGGAAGCGCGCGCGTTTGGGATCACATGACCATTTCCGAGCCCAAACCAAATATTCAAATCTCAAGTTCGGCGTAAGACATTTTCATTATCCACTGTAGCAGTTGTTTTAAGAAATGCATCCAACTGCTTTTCGTTTAGCAGTTGAATTCGTAGTTCAGCTTCTTCGGCTTCTCGAACTGTATCGAAGAGTTGCACTTCTACGGGACTTCACGATGGAGTTGGTAAGCCGATCATAGCGCAAGAAAGCCCGGGCCCTTGTTTTAAGAAATGCATCCAACTGCTTTTCGTTTAGCACTTGAATTCGTAGTTCAGCTTCTTCGGCTTCTCGAACTGTATCGAGGAGTTGCACTTCTACGGGACTTCACGATGGAGTTGGTAAGCCGATCATAGCGCAAGAAAGCCCGGGCTGTATAAGAATTATTTTGATATCGTGGAGAGCAAAATTTTTTGCTACATTTTCATTATGGTGTCGGCTGTAATCAAGAGTCATGTCATCTGCATACTTCATTCAGAGATCAAGAGATTTTGAAGGTTGACAAAAGCAACAAATATAAGCGAAAGTCTCTTGAAGCCGTCTTCACATATTCATTATTTATTACTAAGAATAAAATTTTCCTTAACGAGTTAATAAAATATAACGAATTGCCGATACACATAAAGTCCATAAAAACCATAACCAAATGTAAGCTCGAATTGAATGAATATCTCTTTTCAGGAATGAATAATTAAACCAAAATATTTTATAAATCCTAAAATATAATAATAAATATAATACAAATTACAAATATGTTATAGCCGTTGACAACTTTTTCTATATTAAATATTTAAAACAAAGATTAAATAGTTCAAGTCTAGACAATTTGATCATCAATCAAAATCACCCCTCTATCTCAGGCCAGAAGTATGACAAAATGCTCAAACTTCTCAGTGCATCAATCAAAACCGTTTCTTTATAACAAGCATGTTCGTGACAATTTTTTAAATCTTGCCAGGCCAATTAATTTGATCATCATATTCATCAAAATTGATTCATTGGTGGACGGCTAAACCGTATTGTGGTGTAGTAGCGATTTAATTGATCGGATATAAATATCTTGAATTATTACTCGGTGTAGCATAAACACAGTGTTATTGTAATTTTTACCATAAAAAATTTCCATTAATGTCTGATATTATTGTGATATAATCAATTTTTTTAATTTTTAATTTAATTTGCAGTCCAACATATTTCCACAGATAACAATTATATTTCTTTACACAAAATTAAATATTTTCGTTTTTATTAATTGATCAATATTCATTCAATTTACGACACAGTCAATCTACAAAAAAATTAGTAAGATTTAGTAAATACTTCCATCGCCTAGTTTTTAGTAAAACATTACTAAATGAAAATGACGTCACTTAGTAAAATTTAGTAAAAACTTCATTACCATTAATTTAGTTTGTGTTGGAAATAAGTAAGATCTACTAAAACAGTATAGGCCTGAGAGTGGTCTCAAAATGCTACGAGCATGATCATTAAGGCGAGCATATACATATTGAGGAAAGGTGTACCGGAGTATAGATAAGAATAAAATTGGTTTAATAGCCCCAAACAACTCATTATGCCGATATAAACGGGATTTAGGATCAAATGATCAACGTTGTGCAGGGAATTTTATTCACTAGTTTTACCAAAGGTGCGCCAGCAGAGATTGAAGGAATATACTGATTCCACAACGTAATACAATAATACGAACGTTTCATTTTTATCAAAAACATCCGCAAGAACCACCAAGTGTTACACTGAGAGAAATCGTAATCTAATATTAAGAATAGTGTATTCTTAAATGCACGAATTTAAAAATTTTATAATTTTAAGAATATATGATGCGGATTTATGAATTAAATGCACGAATTTAAACTAAACAGTACATTTTCTTCACAATTATGGCTTTATTAATTGAAAATATTATTCTTAATTTGAAATACTCGTAAAATGCTCAAATTTAACCGATTTGTTCTAAGCTCGAAATTACTACTCTTAAATTAAGAATTGTATGCACCAAATAATATTTTCACGAGTTTTATGAAATTGTGCCTAATTTATGATCAAGTTAAGCAGAAATCTTGTGCATGAAATTGAGAAAATGGAATTCTTGAAACATTATTTTTAATTCAAGATTAATTTTTAATGTTTTTAATCTTAAATCCATTCAAATATACTTACAAGATCGCGGTATTATGATTTAAAGTTTTATAAATATATATAAACATTTTTTTGTGTATGTGAAACATGATTTGAGTTTAATAATTATGATTTAAGAATTACATACACACACAAAGAGAAATGGTATTCTATTATTTAGAATATCTAATTCTCAAATGTACGATTTAAAAGTTTGACAATTTTCAAATTTAAAGTGCATAGTATCATGAGCTGTATATATAAACTGAGACGAGATGAAGATTATCCTGCACAATTGTATGTTTATAAAATGATTGTAATAATCTTAATTTAAACGGATGGTAAAATTAACAATTTAAGACAAATACATACTGCGGGAGCTTTATTGATTTAAATTGGAGACTTGTATGCTTTAAATGATAATTACAACAATTTGATGAAATTATGTAGGATTTATTCACCATTTAAGAAAAAAGTTTAAAATCAGATTGAGAAAATCGGTTTCATTATTCACCAGTTGCGGATAGGTTTGATTTGAAACAAGTATTCTCAAACAGATTAAATTGATAATTAATAATTTAAAAGAAAGCTGAAGAATTTCATCAAGTATGTAATGCTATTCTTGTTTTAGATACATGGTTGCATTCTATTTAAAAAATCTTATATCCTTCTATATTTCATAAATGTTTACGGTAGTTTCAATAATATTTGATTTCATAATTTGATGGAAAAGTGTAGAAAAAATGGAGGGGTGTATTGTTGTGGCCAACACTCGACTTTCTTTTACGAATGTATCTCAAAAACACCAGCCTTAATTTCTATTTCTCGAAAACACCACACTTCATTGTCTTTTGGTAAAACTGTCATGTATAATCCAAAAACATTTATCAACCCGAAAACAATTTCTCAAAAAAAACGTCAATTCCTATACGTATAGTCAATTTTCTCATAAAATGTATCGATATGGGCTGGCTGCGCAGGGCTGTAATTTTGTTGAAAAACAGTTTTTTGACAAAAAACGTCATTTCCGGTTAAATTTTGGAAAAATTGTCTGGGCCGGTATTATTGTAAATTTTATTTAAAACCTTTTGGTGCATAACCGTTTTCAAGTAAATGATGCACTTTTCAAGATATTTATTTAAAACGATAAAGCTTCTATGGAAGCTGGAACTTTCGGTGGGCCAATTTCAGCCAAAATGGTCTGGGATCTCTGAATTATTAAAAAAACCTTAAATATTAAGTTTTATTCCGGATCCGGACTGCCACAGGCTTTTTCCACAGATCAGCCAAAAAATACAGCTTCCCGTAAACCGATTTCAGCCAAAATTGACTGGGATATGCCAATTCACGAAAAGAGCTTATGAATGAAATTTCACTGCGATCGGACAATCCGTCTGGGCTGTAGAGAAGACACAATCTTTTTTTCATGATTACTATACAAAAAAAATGAGTTTTCCGACAAAAAAACTTAATTTCCGGTTAAATTTTGGAAAAATGATGTGAGCCGATATTTTTGTAAATAGAATTTGTTTTTTTAGAAACTTCTGTTCATAGTGGTTTTTCATGTAAATGGTATACTTTTCTAAATATTTGCGAAAAACGAACAAAATTTGTGTTTAAAAACAGTTTTTTGCCAAAAATCGTCATTTCCGGTTAAATTTTGGAAAAATGATTTGAGACGGCATTCTTGCAAATTTAATTTAACATCTTTTGTTTGTAGTTGTTTTCTACGTAAATTATATACTTTTCAAAATATTTGCGAAAAACGAAAATAAAAAAATTTGTTAAAATAATTATTTACTCAAATAAACTCAAATAAATTTCCGGTTAAATTTTTGAAAATTGGTTTGGAGCGGTATTGTTGCAAATTTAATTTAGAACCTTTTTGTGTAGTCAATTTTCTCATAATATGCGTAGATGTGGGCTGCGCAAGGGCTGTATTTTTGTTAAAAACAGTTTTTTGACAATAAACGTCATTTTCGGTTATATTTTGGATCAATGATCAGAGACAATATTGTTACAAATTTTATTTAGAATCTTTTAGTTCATGGCCGTTTTCTTCTAAATGCTATACTTTATTAAGTATATACAAAGAACGAAAAAGTTACTATGGAGCTACCACTTTCGGTTTACCGATTTTGGCCAAATTTCACTGGGGTCTCCGAATTAATGAAAAAAGCTTAAGTATGAAGTTTCATCCCGATCGGACAAACCGTCTGGGCTGTAGTCGAGCTACAACATTTAGTCTGCACATACGCACGAACGAACGCACATACGCACATACGCACGCACACACAGAGATTTTTTAAAAAACACGTTTTTCGACTTCGCCGATATAGCGAAGTGTAAATTAGCAAAAATCTCGAGGTCGAAATTTGTCATGATTACTATACTTTATTTTACTACGTAAAAGAAAGTAAAATGGAATCGAGCAAAGTGGAAAATCAATCTTGTTGATAATAAAGTGGGTAATTATAAATCGACCGCTTCGTGACAATAACTCCTATCTGACAAAACTGAATTGTTCAGGAAATTCAAAAACCTCGTAATCATTTATTTATTTATTTATTTATTTATTTATTATTAATAATAATCATAAAAGTGTAAATGACAACTAATGGATTTAATGTCCTTTAAAAGCTCGTCATTCGCACTTATGAATGGTACAAAACATATATACAGCATATAGTGTCATAGTGATTAAAATTACATTACGCATAATAAACAATAAAATACAAATATATAACAATAACAATATAATTAAATTTAATTAATTAATGATGATTGGTTTTATTAATCACAAATAATCTTTAACTGATGATAGCAGATGAGATTTTATCATTCGTTTAAACATAAAAATATGTACAGCATTCCTAATATTTTCAGGTAATTTATTATAAATATATGGCCCAATAAATGTTAATGATTTTCTGCCATATTCCGTTTTAATTTGGGGGCACTTCAACTGACAGGAACCTCTGGTTGAATAGCCATGACCTCGAAATTCGAATTGTATAGACGCAAGTAAAGATGGGATGTGCAGACACTTAAACATGTAGATCGACACATACATCTCAAAAATTGCTTTAATTGGAAGAATGCCTATAGCAACAGTTCGATAGAGCTCTACAGTAGGAAACAGGTGAGGTAGTTTAAACATTGCTTTACAGCACCTATTTTGTAAAATCTGCAATTTATACAGTTTTTCTTTAACGGCTGAGCCAAAAGTAGAAGAGGCGTATGAGAATCGAGTATGAATAAATGAGAAATAAATTGATTTTAACACATGTTGTGGAACAAAATCAGCCAGTTTTCTAATCAAGCAAATAAAAGGGCAAACTTTAATACAAATAGAATTAATATGGTCATCCCACGTCATATGCTTGTCGAGTGTTACGCCAAGGTACTTGAATTTGTCTACTCGCTCTATGGTGCAATTTGCAACTTGAAGTGGTGGTAAATCAATGTGCCGTAGGCGTGGGGAGTGAAAAATTATATATTTCGTTTTGTTAAAATTTACTGATATTTTGTTCAGATTCAGAAAATCTAAAAGTAAAATAATATCATCCCTCATTTGTGACATTGCTACCTGACAATCCCTGGATTCATAAAAGAGGGCCGTATCGTCAGCAAACATTCTAATATCACCCGTGAGCGGTAATTTGGCCATATCATTTACGTAGATTAAGAATAGCAAAGGACCAAGTACACTCCCTTGAGGAACACCACAGTTCACACCTAAAGTGGAGCTTTTAACACCATTTAAAATCACAAACTGCTTTCGATTACTAAGGTAACTTTCTAAAAGTTTGTGTGATAGGCCACGGAAGCCATAAATTTGTAATTTCTGTAGAAGTAAACTGTGATCTATACAATCAAAAGCTTTACGAAGATCAAGAAATAAGCCAGATATATAGTTTTGCCTGTCAAAATTACGATAGATCAAATCAGTAATGTCTGTTAGGGCCAAATCTGTACCAGAACCTTGTCGAAAACCATACTGACGAGAATAGAAAAAATTTGATTTATTTAGAAAATCGATCATCCGATTAGCAATAATTTTTTCTAAAATTTTGTCAAATACAGACAAAACTGAAATTGGACGATAATTATTAACTATTTTGGAGTTTCCAGACTTAAAGATTGGCGTCACTTTAGCAATTTTAAGACAATCAGGGTAAACACCGGTTTCCAAAACTACATTAAATAGATCAGATAGTAATTGTGAAAAGATTGGCGAATAATTCTTTAGAACCACATTACGAATGCTATCGTAACCACCACCCTTTGTATTACTGAGAGTTGAAATTAAATTCGATATTTCGCTGCTGGAAGTGGGCGAAAAGAAACATGAATTAATACTAGGCTCCATAGTGTGAAATTTATTTAAATCATCTGAGTCTGGGCCAGAACTATTTGCTGGTACAGAAGAATCAACAAAGTTAACAAAACTGCGATTAAATATATTAACAATAGCAACAAGATCATGATACTCAACATCATTAGAAATAACGGAGTCGATCCTATCATTAGAGTTATATTCCATGAAATGATTTAACTGTTTCCAGATTTCTTTTTGGCTCAAATTATTAAATAAATTGTTAAAATAACGCTTCTTTGCAAAATATTTTCCATTTTTGATCTTCCTATTTAGCAAATCTAATTCATGTTTCAGTGCTAAATTAGTACTGTTCCTTTTAAAACGTTTCAATGTACGGTTTTTAAGTTTAATTAAATCCCAGAGATCAAGAGTCATCCAAGGACAAACATTTGCATTTTTAATTTTTACATTTAATTCCTTCAATACGGAAAACTGTAGAACAAGTTTATTATACATATCAAACATCCGTTCAAGAGTAGATTCAGGATTTCTGATGTCAAATACGGTAATCATTAAAAAATATTTATTCTATTTTAATCATTCTATTTTAATCATTCTATATGTTTTCTCTGTTTTTGATGGTTTAGATTCGATTTAATTTTTTTTTCTTGTTTAACAAACTTTTTTTAGTTATTTGTAAGCTTGCGTCTAATAGTGCGTCAGAATTTCGTATCAAAATCTCATTTTCACAAAATTGTCAGATAGGAGGTATTGTCACGAAGCGGGCGAAATGCTCATATATGTCAATGGAAGTCTTTGTTTGAGTATCACTCGTCATGGGAAAATATATACAAAAGGATTAAATAGCGTACGATAAATCAAATTTTGATGTACATCGCTCAGTATGTCGAGGTATATCGCTCGGGGATCAGTTTTGTGACCGGACCTTCCTTGTTTTTGTTATACATCAATGATTTGCTGGATAGCAATGTTAACCCTATCCACAGCTTTGCTGATGATGCCACATTGCACTCTTCTATCTCATTTGAGGTGGATTCTCCCTTTTAGAATTAAACGGTAAACGGCTAGAGTTGTCACTTCGCTTAATTCCGATTTGAACACAGAATTTGATTGGGATGAGAGAAATCATGTCAAGTTTAACTAAAATAAAACTGAAATATGCACATTCTAGCATATAAAAAGTCCCAACGAATACCCTTTTGTGGTAAAAGACCATGTACTCGTGGGTTGTGACTCAATTCGTCCACTTGGTGAAGATAATAACAACCTAAATTGGAGCGAACGGCAAAGTCACAGCTTCACGAAAACTTGGGTTCCTCAATAGATGCAGAAGATTCTTTAAAACGCATATCAGGTGCTCCAGATAAATAAGGCCTATATTAGAGCATGTATATACACAGTTCAAAAAATATGACCTACGAGTATGTAATGCAAATTGAGGACGTATATGTAGTCCTGCGGAAGCTTGTATTACAAACTAATGCACAACTTGCTTTATTTCAGATATTAATGCTAATTGTATTAATTTTTAGTGTATAGTTTTATTTATAGTATTGCTTTCTAGTTACTGGCTAAGATTCAGCGGAGTGCCATCAGAATAATACGCAATCCCAGGGTTACAAAATATCTAGACAGTCTACAACAACGCAGGGACGATGTAAATCGACGTAAATGTTCTATAGAACTGAAGGTGGAAATACCACCATTCGTTATGCCGGGACGTTTAACACGAGGAACGGCCAATGCTCATAGGTTTACGGTGAAGTTGCCGAAACCTTGAACTGGGGAATCAAAACACGAATTTATTTATCGAACACCTGGAATTCACTAACAGGTTTTCAATTCCCGTTAGATTATAAAATGCACAAATTTAAGGCAGCTATCAACCTTTACTTGAAGCATCGCGCGTTGGGTACAAGAGCTCTGATAATTACAAGAAGCTAGAACAGTCTAAAAGTCCCCCTGCACCCAATTAAAACTAATCATAAAAAAACTGAAAAATCTTGTTAGTTATGAAATGGATAATTTTAAATGATCATGTCAATGGAAGTCATTGGAATGTTTTGTTTGAATATCATTCGTATGTAGCAATAGATCGTGGTAATATATATATATATATATATATATATATATATATATATATATATATATATATATATATATATATATATATATATATATATATATATATATATATATATATATATATATATATATATATATATATATATAGTAATCTCAATTTGAGATCACGGAAATGCATATATTGCTTCTACACTCAAGTCATGTGTAGTTAGAATCGATATCACACTAAATAAACGATTCATGCACATTTTTTTTATCTTATCCTTAATTTGAGATTAATTTTCATAATCTGAAACTAAATTATGTTACGTTTTTGAGAATACGTTTCACGGCAGGCGTCTAAATATTGTTGAAATCCATTTTACTATTTTATCTCCAGTTTCTTCATATTTTAAGTTTACAATTCAAGTAGTGAGGACCTGCGGCTTTTAAAATAATTTTTTTTTTAATTCTGGTTTTTAATATTAAGTGTTGATATAAATAATTAATAAATAATACGTATGTGGTTGTGTTTTTGATATTTTGACTTGAAAAAATTAAAAAAGAAAAGATTTTCAATATATACCAGAACGGTTGTGAATTCGGGTTTTTGTTTGTGGAAAACGGTTGTCATTTCCGTTCATAAATTTAGTTAGAAAGATTGTGTTTGTGTTATCAGTGCAGTGAAAGCGAAAATATACGATCTAACATCAGTATTTTTTTTGTAAAAATCGGAATATTAAAAAAATAACGTATATTAATTAAATCATTAGAAAACAGGATAGAAATTTTGTGATTGTGTGATCAGTGCCGCCGTATCGTGATATTAGGTAAGTTTATATGTAAACAACAACTAAAAAACATGTATATATATATATGTATCTATATATATATATATTATATATATATATATATATATATATATATATATATATATATATATATATATATATATATATATATATATATATATATATATATATATATATATATATATATATATATATATATATATATATATATATATATATATATATATATATATATATATATATATATATATATATATATATATATATATATATATATATATATATATATATATATATATATATATATATATAATAATTTTATAGTGCTTTGGAGCGCCGCACCTCAAGTTTTGGTCAAACCTGTTTTGCTACTTATCTGTCAAGGCGATTGCCTTTTTACTGAGCGCTGCTATAGGCCTCCACATACCTGCCCTTTCCGACTGCATCTGGAGAGTCGTACCGTACCTAGTTAGTTCATCTGCTCTGCAGTATCCCGTGACGTCCGAGTGCCCAGCGACCCAGATTATCTGGATCCTGAAATACTCGCTCATCTCATTAAGACATGATCGGCAATCCAGCGCCACCCGTGACTTCAGAGAAACCGTCTCTAGTGACCTGAGTGCCGCTTGACTGTCCACATAAATCGCGATATCCCTCACGGATACCACGTTATGCTTCAACCATATGTCACGGCTTCCCCTATCGTTACCACTTCAGCTTGGTACACGCTGCAGTAGTCAGGGAGACGAACAGAAATATTAACATTGAGCTTCTCACAGAAAACTCAAGCTCCTACTTTGCCGTCTAGCTAAGAGCCGTCCGTGAAAAATTTCAGTGCCTCGTTTTCCAGTATTAATCCGTTCCTCCAGGATTCCCTCGAAGGACAGATGATCCGGAAACTTTTATCGAAGCACAACGTTGGTTTAATATAATCTAGATTTACCAGTTCTAAATTGTGGTAACTCAACGAGACATGAGGAAGAACGAGAAGTCTATACAACATCGTTGAAGGAAGATCTGCTAAAAATAAAAGTTCTAGCAAATGAACGGCCAAGAGAAAATGTATCACTCAACACTCTCAAAAACGTTGAATTGTGATGAAGTAATGCACTTTCGAAGAATTGCTTGAACAAGCTCTCAACGAGTGGAACTACTAAATTCACGCGACAACTTTCAAACGTGCAGTACGAATCCTAATAACAAACCCGATCAATTGGAACACGAAATAGATTTAAATTATCATAACAACAATCGCAGGGCAATCTGAATCTACTGAACAGGTCAGGTAAATAATGTAAGGTCTAACAACAGATTATAATATAAACTAATATTGCGATTCAAGCCCAAAGTAGAAATAGGAAACAGAAATACCGCTGTACCGCAGTTGTGTCTTAGGCCAACCGGTGGCAGGGCATATCCGTCTATATAGTACGATATGGAAGATAGATCGGTTCTACCCTTCGAAGTAGTATAAAATACTATTTGTTTGTTTTTAATTTATGCTGTCTGTTCTGGGGCGGAACACCTCAACTCTTTGGCAGTTCACTTTTCACGTCCTACCTTACGATTTCCATCATCGATTCTAATCAGATGATGAAAAGTCTCTTTTGCGTCATGCCTTACCAGAATTCAAACCATAGTACTACCCATCGGATCCAAACGCCATGCTTTAACTATTGTGCCGTTTGGTGGCTGGGCAGTTCTCACTGAACCCACCCCTCGGTAAAAATTATTTCGATAAAATTTTAAAATTGGAAACACACGGTTTGACCGTGTTAACAAACTTAGTTATTCAATTTTATGGCACACGTACCTATACAAATGAAATGTTGTCGACCTTGCTAATATTTTATCGAGATGCCACTAATTGTTCTGCCTAATTTTATAAGTAGCTCGTTAGGATTTCGTCGGACTATATTGCGATTCTAATTTTACCAAACTATTAATTTGTTAATTATTTTTAAAATAATAACAATAAAAATATTCTAGAACCACATACATCTATAAATGGTGTGCACCCATAACGCAAAACATTTTGAAACACACATAATTACGTAACACCAAATATGAACACACATGCCGGAACTGGTGTTGCAATTAGTCAAATATTGTATTTCAAATACTACGCATATATTATGTTGATATTACCTGACATCCAATATTTTGTCATAAATGCATGCGGCATATAATCTCTAATCAAACATACGAGTAGAAATATTTTATGTTTACATAATACGGTTTCTGGTTTATCAACTATACGTCTAACGGTTCGTGTGTTGTGTCTGTTATCCAGCTGTGTATTAATTAACAACACAAGTGAAATATTAGCACAAATTAAGTTTGTTGTATGATGACGACGTCCAAATTGACTTGTTATTAATTGAAAGAATTTCAGGTTAACAACAAACTAATTTGTTACCGACGCCTTGTACCTCTTTCTTAGATCTAGAACTCAAGCGACGATTTCGTTTTGAGATTATGATATCCGCTACAATATTGGGTTTTATAGTTTTTAATGATCTGTGAAAGATGAACCGTAAAAGTTTTTTTATAATTTGCCACCGAAGCTGTCTTAAGTTGGCATCAATTACAGTAAACGAAGTTAAAAACCTTTTTTAACGCAAAACTGGTGTAAATTTCAATTCAACTTTCGAGTATCAGGAGGTGATTGCAGTGAGTCGTTGGGAAATTATCAGTCCTGGAAGGAGCTTGGACCAATTAAAATTGGTGAGAAAGGGATAGAACTTCCACAAACCTGGCTGTTGTTGCAGAATGTTGCACAATGTTGCACCTTTTGGTGTGATGCAGAAATCGATTACAATGAGCCTTAATTGAAACCGGACACATTTTGTCGGTTTTTGAGTATCAGCGGCAGCCATGAGTTTGCAATTTCTTAATCTATACTGGGATAAAACTCTGTTGGTACATTTGCAGATATAATTTCAAAATGAATTCCGTATTTGATTCTCGGAAATTAGTAAATTTTATAGAACTAAGCTAATTTTCGAACGATTGAGATGAAACTCTTACTATCGGCACCTATATATGAGGCTATTACATAAATCCTCGCATTCGGTAAGGAAAGTTTAATGAAAATAAAAGTAATTATTTTTTTCCTTCAATACCCATCATCCCCTTGGCAGGACTTCCACAGGGTCGGAGTGGCAAGCCCAGCATATGTGTCGTCTATTTGGGGACGACCATAAAATCTACATGGTCTCTCCATGGCACTCCGGCAGTCACAAGCTGTTGGAGTGTGAATTGTTGGAGATTACCTAGAGGTCTCTTCGGGCGGAGAGAGGCTTTGTCTGGTGGAGAAACGTCCCTACCCTCATATGCTGCTTGGTTGTGGCTCGGCATTGGCCTCTAGAGGACGATAGATCATTCGGGGGGTTTCTTCAGCAGACATTGTATTTGGCACACCCAGTTATTATTAAATTTATTCTGGTTCCTCAAGTTTCGGTCAGTATAGGCTGGCATGGAGTTTGCAATGTGCAGATGGTCTTAAAATCGGTCCTATAGCCGTACGTCCTCGAATTGGCTGATTGGCGTAAAGTAAGGACGGAAATAAGCAAACCACGAAAGAGCAGGGAGAGCTGAACAGGCCCCAGAACAGATTGCAGGGATAAAAAATAACAAAAAAAAAAAGTTTCGGTCGACGAGTTTTGGTGTCATTTAATTTTCAGTTTTTAATTTGCTTTTTATTGACTCAGAACCCTGAGATCTAGTCGGCAAAATCACCGTGAGAAAAGCCACCGAATCATCTTTAAGTTTGAAAGTCCACGGACATTTGTACCACGGATTTATAATGGTTTGAATGGCAGTCGGAGTTGGTTTTCCGTAGTTATTCATATATGTGAAGTAATCTTCATCGGGCTCAAAATCGCTGCTTGTAACAGCCAGATTGAAAAAGTTAGCAAAATGATTTGTTATGAATTTAGGATCATTAAAATGATCTTTATACGTCAGAAAGGAAGGGTATCCCTAGGATTTTTTCTTCAAATCAATAATTAGCCAGAAACTCTTATGACCAGCGATTATATTGGATTACATGAGTCTGATATATCTTTGTTGTTGTTTCTAAGGTTCCGTAACGTTCGTAATTCACTATTATACCAAGGGGGTGATGGCGATACAGTTTTTTTGCCAGTGTATATGGTATATGGACTTATTGAACATAACGACCCTGCGAGTTTCAAATCCGTTTTATTGGATTTCAAAAAGCATTAAGCGGATGGTTGTTCCAATAGTACGATAAATATCACAAAATGTTACTAGTGAGATGATTTATGGTCTCCAAACCATCGGAAATTGGTGTAAAGTCAAACGATTGTAAATCAATGGTTTTTGTAAATGCGAGCTAAAAAAGGCACAACGGAGATTCAGCTAAAATTAAGTATATAAATAACTAAGCGAGGCGCGTTATTAGAGAGGGATAGAAGAAAAGTATATTTCGCAGTTTGGTGGCCTTAGTATCTTTTTTTGACCAATGAAGCAAAAAAGTTCGAAATTTTTGAGAGCAAGACGGATCGGAATGCGGTTTTTTGCATTCCCTTTAAAAAATTATTAATAAAAGTCGCTCCTATTTTTTTTTTTTAACAAACCGGAAATTGCATTGCTGCAACCAAAAATGCATTAAAAAAATGCATTTTTTGAGAAGGCTTTTGGAAGATTAGAGAACTTTGTAAATAAGAGTCAGAACTAGCCCCACTCGGGTTCCCGGGGGTTTTGAAGGTCGCAGATCACGATTATGATGTTCAAATTGACCCACAGCAGACCTGGAGCTCAGGAACGCCGATGAACGTCATCTCCGTGTACCTCTCCCGAAAATCACGCGGGGAATGAAAGAAACTCGGTGCGCGGGGTTTTTTTGAGTTGCTGAATCCAAATATGGCATCGGCAAGAACCCTCCGGACAGCTGGATGCGGACGTCATCCCCGAAAATTTTCCTGACAATATCGGCAAAAAAAACCCGAAAGTCATAGTGGGGGGAACAAAAGAATCTAGGGACCCTACCTAAAAGGTAGTCATAGTCGCCGAAGATACAGACGTTGCCGTACTATTGACTGCAGTCTGCCCGGTTGACAGAGAAATATTTTTACGGAAACCTGCAAGACCCAATAAACCCGAAGAAGTATATTCTTCGCATAGCTTGTCTGATATACCAGTAGTTATAGATAATATTTTGTTGCTCCATGCAAGAACAGGGTGCGATACCGTTTCAGCAACATACTACCAGAGAAAAACAAAATTTTTCAAGACCTTCTAGTACAGTACAGGTCTTGTATGTATAACAAAACCGCTGTAAAGGGGAGAGTAAATTTAGGAAAAATTCTCCCCACAGTAGACGCCATTCAACAACATCTAAAGAAGGTCTCTTTTCAAGTGCAACATTGGCTGCACAGAGACCAACTGACCATGGACCCGCAACAGAATGGAGGTGGAGAAAGGAAGGCGACACACTGGTCCGTGTGGAAATGACACAAAAACCTGCGCCGAAGAATATTATGGAATTAATATTCTGTGGATGTACAGGGGATTGTAATCTGAAGACCTGTAGTTGCACGAAGCACGGCCTCCCTTGCAATCTTGCCTGTAAAATTTGTGAAGGCTCAACTTGCAAATACTGAAAGATATTCAGTTGAAAACGTTATTGTGGCAGAGTGAGAGGCCTTAGATAAGTAAGATGTTCCATTTATGAATACATCAGTCGATGACGAAGAAAATGAGTAGACTATCGATGTGTCACTTGATTAAGAATTTAATATATATAGTTACGTATCTAACCTACATAAATATTGACGTTCTATTCATTCGATTTCTTCCCTCCTCACATAATTTAAATAGAATCAACAATTCCATCTACATATTGCAGTATTAATGTCTGTCTCTAAAACATCATGTTTGGTTGACATTCATGGGAATGATATCGATGTCAAGATAAAGGTGCTAATGCACACCGGTGTGAAGTTTTTAACGAAAAGTGTAGCTACACAAATTAATGAAAAGTGTAACTTTTAAAAAGTGTAGCAATTAAAAGTGTATAAAGCACACCTTTACTAAAGAATATCGTCAAAATGTATATTTCATGTTAATATCGGGATCATAATAATTCAAGCCTAAAAGTTGGGGTTACACGTGTAAAAATATTATTCTTTAAATGTTTGAAATGATATACATACTCGTAGATATGAGACACTATGGCCGAAAAAAAAATCTCAGAGATGTTATCAAGTATAGACCTATGCCGGCGATAGTGGAAAGATTCAGATATTTAAAACAGCTAACCACATTAAAACTAAAAGGCCTGGGGTTGCTTGACAACAACTTATATATCGGTAAATTTAATGAATATTCTAATATTCGTCATCTGTGAGTTTTCTGGAATCGGCCAAAGTGTAGCAGGTATTTTGACGAATATTAGAATATTCATTAAATTTACCGATATATAAGTTGTCCTGAAGCAACCCCAGGCCTTTTAGTTTTAATGTGGTTAGCTGTTTTAAATATCTGAATGTTTCCACTATCGTCGGCATAGGTCTATACTTGATAACATCTCTGAGATTTTTTTTTTCGGCCATAGTGTCTCATATCTACGAGTATGTATATCATTTCAAACATTTAAGGAATAATATTTTTACACGTGTAACCCCAACTTTTAGGCTTGAATTATTATGATCCCGATATTAACATGAAATATACATTTTGACGATATTCTTTAGTAAAGGTGTGCTTTTTACACTTTCAATTGCTACACTTTTTAAAAGTTACACTTTTCGTTTATTTCTGTAGCTACACTTTTCGTTAAAAACTTCACACCAGTCTATAATGCACAAGTGTTCAGGGGGTTTTCAACGTGAAATTTAGATTCGGCGGCCCAAAAAATGCCCCAAGAAAGATTTTCGGGCTGTTTTTGTCGATATTGTCAGGAAAACTCTCAGGAATGACGTCCGCTTCCAGGTTCCAGCGCACCAGGTGTCCGGGGGTGTTCGCCGACACCATATTTGGATTCAGTGACCCAAAAAAAACCGCGTGCCGAGTTTCTCTCCTTCTCCGCGTGAAATAATTTTTGGAAGCGAATGCAAAAAACCGCATACCGATCCATCTTGCTGTAAAAGTTGGAAGTTTTTCGGCCCTGTTCTGGGGCATAGATTAAAACACAAAAAAAAAACTGTCATGTAATCAATTTGATCAATGACGAGACGCAGCACTGTATCTTATTCACTATGCGTAATTATTACGTGTAAATATAATATTACCAACACTTGTATTTTAGTATTTCATGTTATCATATTTATTCTAATATACTCTAAACATTCTGTATTTGGTTTCTATAAAACAATATTGACATACCCAATTCGAAAATTTAATTTTTTTGCGTAATTTCGCTTCGTTTGCTCATTTTATGCTGGATCGATATACAATCATAACGTATCGGCGGTACTCGGTTTTGGGTCTCATATTTGAATATGCACATAGTCGTTGATGTATTAATCATTGGCGGATATAATTCTGACCTTTGATCGTCTATTTCGCATTAAAGCAAGTACATATAAAAATAAGTTGTAATTGTCATTCTATATACCATTCGGTGATTGTTACAAAATATCTCATTTTAAAATTTTGCTTCATGTCGCTTCATGATGCTAAAATACTAAACAATTTGCAATGAGTGTTGTCATGCTATATGATTATCTTATTATTGTTTGTTATAAATAAAATATCTGGTATGTAGATCGCCAAATTGATATATATATTGAAATTTAAAATGTATCCAGAGAACTAAAGCAAATATATGGCATAACGCAGTCGCATGAAATTATTTATTTTGCTGAATAATGTTGATTTAACAAATTAAGTCATATGGAACGAATTCGAGTTTGGCAAATTTGAATTTAATAAATCGCATATAACTTGAAATCTGCAAACACACGATTTAAATTATGAAAAACGACGAACCCATTTTATATTTTAGGCGTAAACTGTCGCCGGCATTGAAACGTGCTCATAATTTTATTACGAAACTATATAAAATAGATTAAGGTGTAAATACCTAACGTTCGCTAAATTTGGGCAACCGAACTCATCGCGCATATTTAATTAACTGTTAAAATTTTTTTTTGTTGTGTGTTCAAAATATTAATTTGAATGGCGATCGTTTTAAATTTTTTGCACAAACAAATAATAAAGCGAAACACGCAGCTGTAAAGCAAATATTAATTTTTAATTAATAGCAAAATAATTGTGAATCGTTCTAAAATTTTGTTTGCTGATTAGTTTGCACGCGGATCAAATGCAAATGGCAAACTCAAAGAAATATTAACTGACGTGACGTCGCCAAAAATTTATATTGCTTATGAATCAACACACGCAAGTAGATATACCTGCACTAAATGCACTAAATGTAAATAGTTTAAAAATAATTCGTTATCACAAAACGTGATCGGCTAGTAAAATAATTTTATTTACGACTGTGAATTTCTAAATTTGCACATTTTTCAAGTGACTGTTTCATGCACAAGAATTTCTATAATTACTCAATATCTATAATATTCAATATACAAGATTGGCACGTATTTATGCTGTAAAAGATAGCTGGAAATTACGCAGTAGGGTCTTATTGTTATCGGAACAGTTTTATCGCAAAATATAATCCCATCATGTTTTAATTCATTTTCTAATGTTTTTGTACCTTATTGTTCACAAAACTGTTGGCCGGAAGCGGAATTGTTGTCCGTCACGCGACTTGGACATTGTTATGCACTATACGATTTTTCGGCAGGAATGAATGTTTGGCTACACATTTAAAATTTCGCCTACCACCAAAAATTCAATAATTTCGAAAGAACGCAACATAATAACGGTGCGAATTATGGAAAATGATACTGTGAAAGTTAGCCGAAAGTTTCTAGCCAAAAGAAGGTAATGCAGATAGTGTCTTTGCTATCCCAGCCGAAAGATGGCAATGTAGATATTAATTTTGATATCCCTGGCGAAAATATTTTAAAACGTCAATATTCAAAAAGAAAAATGCCGGCAATATGGATTTAAAAGTTAGAAATTAATCATCAGTTTTCTAACATAAAATATCAATAACAGATGCAATAGCCATGAGACGGACACATGTTTAGCTGATTCACACATGTTTAGCATTTCAAAACCAGGACGAAATAATTACTGAACTTGCGGAAATAGGGTAGTAAAAAAAAAAAAAAATTAAACCGAATAAAATACGAAAAGGGTCGATGACAAAAAGAATGTATGGAGTAACAAAAAAAATGTAAATCGAACAAAAATATACCCACCGAACGTAAACAATTCTGAAAACGAAACCATTGCACATTCCCCCCGGCCCGTGTCGAACAACCGTAATGGCGTTCAATTACAAAAATATTTAAATAAAAACTGAAATAAGAAAAAAAAAATGAAAGACATAAAATGATAAAATTTGAAACTTTAAGTCAAATAAGAATTTGTAATTGCAAGAAACTCATAGAAAATTAGAAATTTAACTTAACATTACAAAAACAAAATTGTACTTTCTTGACCTTCAGAAAGGTCCCACTGAAAAGGGTTGCGGCGTCTCCTTTCCGTTCAAAATTATTCTACGTTTATGTAATAATATAGGGTGGGTAAAAAACGATAGAACATAATAATAAGGCGCACGCACACTTCAAACAGTTTTAATAATAATGTCATAATACAGATGGCAATGCCATCAGTAAAATGCAATAATCAAACGACTATAATGAAATTAAAAATTAAAAATAAAACTGGCACAGTGGCTAAAGCTTTGGCGTTGCGATCAGGAGGTACCGGGTTCGAATCCCAATAGGGGCAAAATGAAAAGGGAATTTTCATCTACAGATTACGATCTGTGATGAAATGGAACACATCTATGACCCCCTATCGTAGTGCAAAACTCATAGGCCGACCCATCTTCCATGCCAGTATAGGCTTGCATAGAGGTATGCAATGTGCAGATCTTGAGCGGTCCTATAGCCGCCGTCCATAACATATTGCAGTGATAATAAAAAAAAAAGTGGAAAAGAGCAATGTTATTTAGGTTGAATGAAATAAATTTTTAACAGCTCAAAAAGAATATAAAAAATCTAAAATTCGCTCGCAGGACTTGGATTAGCGTCTGCGAATAAATTTTGGAAACTGTGAGTTGCTGATGACAGCTTTGTGTTCATTTTCCCGATTGCGACGTTATCGATCCTGATTTTGTTGCTTCCGAGAAATGTAAAAATACTGTTAATTCACCCGATTGCGATTTCGCCTGTATGCTTATTATTCGGGGCATTATGCGTTGGAGTTTATTCTCCTTCCCACCTTTTAAGCCAGGTGATCGGAATTGAGTTTTTCCTGCTGAATTACTGCATGGATTTCCTCTCATCCGGGATCACGTGCTTCTTCTCTTTCTTATGCATTGCTTTTGGAACTGTTCCACAATCATAGAACAGGTGTAGAGTAGTTTCCATCCCGAAATTTACAGTAAGTCGGAATATACCAACCTCAATGCATTTTGTCTCAATTGTCTTTCTTCATATTATTAGAGAACGTCACTTATCTATCCTCCCATGGACATTTCTTCTTGAAAGTAAAATTGATAAAGCCAGTTCAACTTGTTGGCAACGGAAAAGAACATTTTGGAAATCCTGGACCGTGACTCTCAATATGCTGGTGTTTATTTACAAATCTCTAGTTTTACCTGTGGTTCTACGCTTCTGTAGTTTGGTGGCCTGTGGTTAAATCAAACTCCGTTATTGCGAAACTGCCACTGTCTTTGACTCCAATACTTGCATTGCAGACAATCTTGTTTCCGCTCCCGCTGCAGTCGTTCATTTTAGGCACTTTGACTATACAGTGCGAATTTGAGCGTGAAACACCCCAGATTTGATTGCAAAACATATGGAAATTTACAATTTATTTATTTCATCTACCAGAAATCAAAATGGTAAATGATAAATTCCTAACAAAATTCTGTTTTGATAATTGTTTTTCGGTATTTTATCCATCGAGAGACTAGTGGATGACTCAAGACTACAATAACTCGGTGTTTGAGTCGCTTGTGTTTTTTGCTAACGCGTCCAATGAGAGCTGATAACATCCATGAAAGAAAATCTTACATGCGTGCTTGTTTATGTTTGGATATATTAGTGTTTTCTGCATCAAGTCTATTTCTGTATTTGGTTTTCATAGCGACGTATTTGGAAAAGGATTTCTCACATAAATAGATTGTTCCGAAAGACTCTTATTTTTTTTAATCCAAAATGGGACAATGATTTTCGATCCACCTTAAATTATTGCCGGCGCAAGAAGAAAATTTGCTAAAAATGTTTTTTATAATCCGCAGTTAAATGCTTCAAAATATTATTTTTTGCTAAGCTTAAACTTTGGCTAGGTTTAGATGCTAACTAATGTTATTATGTTTTGTATAGCCAATTCATTTTTATATATTGATGAGAAAATTCGAATTTCAACTTGAAAATCACAGCATCTGGTCTGTACCTTCATCTGGATAAACATTTCACTAAATAACAGCCCAAATATATCTTTGTTATCTTTGATGTCTGAAAGCCTTTGTAACACCAACCATGGCATGGTCAGAAGATCATCCAGTAGAAACTTTACTGATAAAGTTAACTAATTCTGCCGGAGAAACACCAATCAAAATTTTTAACGTGCGTGTCCCCTTGTAATGAGTAGGTGTGCACGTCCTACAAACCAGACATCGAAATGTTAGTTCGAATTTCCGTACAATCCGTCCTTACGTTTGGAAACTGCTTAAAATACACAGAGGTAAATTAATTGCGTTATGTTCCTTTGATTGCCAAAGAATAAGTTTCTTCATTGTTTTCGCTAATGCGCAGTTTGATTTTCGATAATGCATAGTTAGGAGTATTCTATTTCTCATCGACGTGGTGCACTTATCGTGTTTTCTCACTAACATACATATGTACATTCACGAATCACATATAGTGAAGTTATATCAAATGTGCCTCGAAAAACAACTTGATTACATTTATCTCGATTATCTGGCATATACTGTACAGCTGCATCCTAAAATATTCGGGTATAGAATTCAATTTGAGCCTTTAAAACACCAGGTTGAGATTCTTGAAGCTCAGAGCTTAAATAATAAATAAATATTTTTTTTGATAATTTTGATATTGTTACAAACCTTAGTTGTTTCCAAAAATTGCAGCAGTTCTATTCATAAAACGATTTGCGACATGAGTAGTTTTTTTGGAAACGATGTTTAAGGCAAATATTCAGTTGGAAAAGCACCAAGAACCAATTTAACTTTAAACAATTTATTTGATGTATGGGGAGGCTTTAAAAGATATTTTTCTTGAAAAAGTCGACTACATACAAGAAATTTTTTGGGAAATTTCTTTCCCATTTTCAACGAAATTTGCCGTTTTATTAACTCCGACACTTGTTTCGGACTGAGGTACTCTGGGATTTATTCAAATAAATTACAACAAAATATTCTGTTTTTATTTTATTTTATTTTGTTTTTCTTTAAGTTATAATATTTCACTAGTTTTTCACTACTTTTCACTTATATTATTTTCTATTTGTGCTTTTCAAATTATAAGAACAATAATCGCCTTGATTTATTAAAACAAAATGTGGAAATGTCAAAATGTACAATACATGGAATCACCACTTATAATACCTGTCACCAAGTGGTAGACTTCAATCGTCAATCGTAAAATTCTTTTTTTAATAATTTGGAAATTCCCTGAACGAATAGGGCTTGCTCAAAGGTTTCTTGTGTGACGACTGCATTGCGAAGAGGACGATGACAGTGTTCACTTTGTTTGCAGCTGTCCAACTTTCGATGTAGCTCAGTCCCGGTTTCTAAACTATAGATCTTTGAATGTAGTTGAGTTGTGAAGTCTGCTCTTTTTCAAATTTATGCATTTTGCCAGAGTAATTGACCACACTTGCGAATTGTGATAGAACCCTCGGTTTAGTAGAGCATTGAGTGCGGAACCTACTTGGGTTCTTGGGTGTGTAATAAAAATATGAAACACATTTTAGTGTGATATATCGGCAGGTATGAAATAGAGATCGTATTAGTTAATAATAATAATAATAAAAATAATAACCACCAAACTACAACATAACGCAGAGCTTAGAATTTGTTTACCGAATTCTAAATTTCTAATGCATGTGAAGATACTGCTAAAGTTTTATTAGTAAATAAATTAGCAAAAACTTCACATGTTTATATAGCAGTGTGAAGTTTTCACTAAATCTATACGAAATATTTATAATATGTGTTGGTGCATATAAAAATGATACCTGTATAAAACGGAAATTAACGTAAATTTTAATTTATTAACTATATTTTGGCAATTATTTTTTAAAAACCGAAAGAAATTATAATATATTTTCCCATTTCAATATAGTCAATATTCTCTACTTAAAATATTGCGGCTAATAAATTTTTAAAAAAATAACTAGAAAATCGGTATTCCAGGCAGATTAGTAACAAACACTACACACTGAACTACTGTATGGGGTGTTAGTTGAGGGTCATTTCAGTTAGAAAATATATTCAGTTGCTCCCCATCCAGGGAAGGGGACAGTTAATCTAAAGAGATCTAAACACAACCTCAGCTATATGGGGTGTTAGTTGGGGGCCACTTCAGTTAGAAAAAATATTCAGTTGCTCCGTATCCAGGGGAGTGGATAGTTAATAATGTATTGTATTATGACCAAATGTCATAAAAAAATTCAGGCCAACTGACATATTATCCCTAGAGATTTAAACACAACCTCAGATATATGGGGTGTTAGTTGGGGACCATATCAGTTAGAAAACATATTCAGATGCTTCCCATCCAGGGGAGAGGCCAGTTAATAAAATTTAGTATTATGACCAAATATAATAAATTTTTTTAGGTTGATTGAGATATTCTAAGAAATCTTAATTCAATCTCAGGTATATGGGGTGTTAGTTGGGGACCACTTCAGTTAGAAAATATATTCAGATACTCCCCATCCAGGGGAGGAGCAAGTTGATAAAATTTTGTATTATGACCAAATATAATAAAAAAATGTAGGCTTACTGAGATATGCATAGAGATCTAAACACAACTTCAGGTATATAGGGTGTTAGTTGGGAGTCATTTCAGTTAGAAAATATATTCAGTAGCTCCACATTTAGGGGAGAGGACAGTTTATAAAGTATTATAATATGTGATAGAGAAAATGAATAGCGATTATGGTTTACCGACTGTCGAGTGTCGAGCACGTCACGTTCCATTGGCCGTGGGAAAACACTGCAATTCAAGGTTAAGTCCACATACTTCCAACGGTTGGACTTGCGATTTAATAATCGTCATTGCGAATTCAAGGCGAACCGGATACTGAACACTCGTAAATTGAGACAGCAACTCGGTTGGAATCAGTGGTGGTCTTGGAATCAGAACATCCTCGCCTTTGTACTTTCCTATGATTATCGTTGATTCCATCACGTCTAGTCTTGTACCATTTCATAGTGTTCGTTGGTTCAGGTTGCGCAACATGATTATCATCGAATCGACTTAGAGATGCAAATTGTGCGACGGAATTCCTGGCAAAGCCAATGAATTCAGGTATTCAATTGGATAATTGACGATTTCCTCTCGATCTGTAATGGAATTTGACCGACTTAAATAGAAGCAATTGGCCAGCGATTTTACGTGCTTATGTTTCACTGCCAAAATGGCTCGTTCCAAATATGGTTTTTGTAATTTGCACCAATTTGGGTTTTTTTTAAACAATCGAGTAGAGTTCACGATAGTTATTTTCAAATTTTTCTAATTTAAAATTAAAAGTTTAGTTTTTCTTAAATTAAATGAGTTAGATTTAATTGGAATCTATGTATGTATAACCTAAAAATTCCATTATAAATTTGTATGGTTTTCTTGTAATATCGTTGTTCTGTAAAATTCTGTATAATAACGGAGTAGTTCCGTATGTATTTAAAAAAAATTAAGTTTTTAATTTTAAATTGGACAAATTTGAAAATGGCTCTCGCAAACTTTACTCGATTGTTTTAAAAAAATCGAAGCTAATATTCGGGAACACTTTCGTAATCAATTCTTCTTTAGAGATTATGAATTGACAAAAATTAAGTGGAAATGAAATAAGGCCAATTCGTCAGAAGCGTCGACCTGAATTAATATTTTCCACTGGTAATACATTCGATTGGTCCATTTAAATTTCCACCCTCAAAAATATACCACCTGCAGCAAAATCTAGCTCTTTCATCGTTTCACAGAAAAAACCCCACAGCCGCTGAATGCTAGTCTGGTTGAAAAATGCTGCATGGATCAAATGATGTTGAGTCTGGGACAGGTTTCTTTATGCTATATTTACATACTTGGAATACACGCTGTTACAGTGACGCCCAAACGTGATAGGCCAATTAAAAGATTAAATACAATAATAAATTTCTGTTCAACATGGTTAAAGCACAAACTCAATATATCCAGACGAATTATTTTCGAATAAAGACATGGTTTTATCAAATTGACTGATAATTGCGCCAATTGTGTGGTGAGAAAAATTTAAACTACATCGAGGAACCCCATTAGCTATTATGATATTCATTTGACATCTACTTACTAGTAGATGGCACTACCATCAACATAGTCGAAAACATCACAATTTTTACGTATGCAGATACACAAAAAACTGAAAAACAATTTTATAAGTGAAAACTGTAAATTGTTATTTTTTATTTGTTTTTATTTTCGTTATTCCATTCATTGGTTGTTTTAAATTATATTCATATTGTTTATTTTCATACCTACCATGGATCAATAAGAAAATTTATTGATAAAAAAATTACTATTAGTATTAGCTATATGTATACGAAAAATAAAAACCATGAATCGAACAAAATAATATCGGCAGTTAGTTCGACACACATGCACACAAAAAATGACACATGGTATGCACGTTGTTTTACTTGAAATTAGTTTTAATTGTTATGTTAAATAATTTTTTGTTAAATATCGAATTTGTTGTGCAACCATTATTATAATCAATTAACTATACGATGAGTTAACCCTTTGACTGTCCTGCGCATCATATGTGATGATGATACACTTTGCCTTATTTTTTATTACAAAATTTTGTTTGAGACTGAGAACATTACTAACTGATAAAAATAATTAATGTACCTATATTTACTAACTGTAAAAACAGTTATAAATTTTGTACAGAAATAATAACAACATATGCTTTGGTATTTAGTCTTAATACATACATTTCAACTACATATTTTGATTTGATGCTAATTGATAACGAGAAAAATTATGAACGATATGCACAGAACGTCCGACTACCTAGTAAGTTTTAACATTAATGGTGGTCAGGCAAAGGGTTAAACAGGTAGGGTATTGAAAAAGAATTGCGATGAGGTTATTCAAGAGAGTGAGGTTATTTGACATTAAATTTGAATTTTTAATCCCTAGAAGAAAATGTACATCAAACATATGTATGGGGACGTTTCCGTATACAATAAATCGTCCATATACAATAAATTTCACTTGGTATACCACTAGATAAAGAGAAAGAAACCAGCAATTTTACTAGTTAAATTATAATTAATTTATTTAATCAAATTCAATAACAATAAAACAAATAAAATAAAAATTTCAATAATAAAGTTTTATTAAAATTAAAATAAATTTTAATAAAATTTAAAAATAAAATAACAACCCATGTGCGGTACATTTCATTATATAATTATTTGTATATAATTATTTGTTTTGCAATAGCTGAGACAACTTAAAACAGATACATATCCTATGTAAACGTAAAAATTTAAACTGCGATTTCATTTTCTGTAAATAGCCGCACGCATACAATCAAAAATATTTTGTTTTTTGCGTATACGTATACGCAGTTTATCGAAAAATCACAGATACAACGATGACATTGGAATTATCAGAAGTTTGTTTTGTTTTCATTTTTTAGTTCAAATGAAAAATCTAATTTGCTTGTCTAAAGGGCAATAGTATTCACCAATTAGGATTTCGTACGGTTTTTAATTTTTTTGTATGTGTTTTTCAGCTAACCAGGTACAGTGTTTTCTGATTAAAACTAAAATCATGAAGTTTAAGGCTGCCTTGTTATGCTCATGGCATGGATTTTGTTCGACATACAAATCTTTGTAACACCTGCTGGTGTTAACAATACAAAGTTGGACAATATTCCTCTTCAAATCTTTCATATTTGCACGTTCTGAAAACATCCGGGAAAATAAATAAATTTGTTCTTTGCAAATTTGGAAATAATAATCAGTTGGGGCTTTAAGATTCTTCTTTTTTTCATCGTCAAAATTGTTATTGCTAATCAAATATTCTGTCGGAGCCTCTAAAGTTTCATCAGTTTTGATAAACATGTTTTCACAACGGGCACATTTAATTTTACTCAAAATTTTGAACGCTACGTAGCCCACAATATACCGCATTGAAGCTTCTTGCAAAGGTAAATCCAAATTAAAAAAAATTTCAGATATATCTGATATGTCATCAACAGGTGGCAGCATCTCATAATGCACGATTCCTTTTCGCGTTTCGCAGATAGAAATCCGGTTCATTAAATTTTTAACTGTTAATTCATGAGGTACCCAAACGTCAAGCTTTTTTTGTATCCAGCCATTTTCAAATGGTTTAAACCTGTTTTGTGAACAATATTGTGTTCTTTACCAATGGCATGGCTGCTTATATGCTGGTCTTTTTCAATTTTCTGCATGATTTCATCGAATTTACCACTGGTTGGTCGACTAGAGCGAGGGGCATCTTTCACATCCATATTTCCAGGTTGAAAGCGAGATTTCTTTGCTGCTCATTTTGATAAAGCACCTTCTCCATGCACAATTTGTTCGCAAGCCTGAGCCGCGTTTTTAATTTTGTCGTAATAAAATTGTAAAAGTAAACGAATTTTTTTTATTATTTATCTATATGTTTAAAATGTAACTTTTTATTCATTTCACCGATTTTAATGTTTTGTATGTCAAAGTGCAAGTTAAAATGTCACCTTTCAAACGCATACAAGGTTGCCTGATACGTTCAATGTTTACTGGGACATATGAATGTAAAGCGATCTACCCCGAAAAAACCATGAAATTTTTCTCCTACACCAATATAAATGTATTAAAATGTTAACTCGCACAATTTTCCTTAAAACGAATTTAAAATTTTCGATATATTATTTATCCATAGATCATTGTTTTTATCATATCCTGAAATGGGCCCAGTTTCAGACTTCTAAATAGTCAATAGTAACTGAATTGTTAGGGCAATGAAATAGAATGTAAAACAGCAAGCTTTTGCTAGCGACATAATTGTTTTCAACATTTATTATAACTATATAAATTAATAAATCATCATCCTCAGCTATTTATCTACTATTTCGAATAACAACATAATCGAATGATTAATATTTTATTAAATAATAACTAAATTAAAATCTATATAACTCAATGATCGTAAAGATTGGTATTAACTAATTCAACCCGGACAAAAACTTTTTTCGTTTGTTGCCAAGTGAAAGTGAATAACACAAGAATGGCATTAGAAAATCTGTAACATTGGCCCCTTAGCTGGCGTTTCTATTCTAATTACTCCTCATCTGCGATACAATAAATTGCGAAAGTAGGCGTTAATTTAGGTGTATATCTATTCATTAGTTGTAGAATACTGTAAAAAAGGATTTATTATTCAGAAAATTGAAACTACATTAATATGTGGAAAAAATTCTTGGTGGGTGGTTAATGAATTCAAAAGTTGTTAGAATGAACAACTTATGCCATTTGCCTTGACTAAACAAATATTGAAGCTTCTGCTATTGTTCAGCACGCGACTGATGCAATTAAGTTTAGGTGGTTACTTTTTGATTACTTTTTGATTATTAGATTAGAATTGTCATAATTTTATTATGGTGTACTCCGGATGATTTTAAAATTTCTGTACATGTACATTAACAAATAAACTACACAGAATAAATATTTTATTTTAGTGATATCTGTCTTTAAATTTCAGGGACTTCTAGTTTGAATTTAGCTAAGTCAATGTAGTTGATTGCACACAGCATTAATATAAAACAAAAATTTAGCTTTCAAGTGAATGTGTAAAATCCTTCGGACTTAGAATAACTTCAATGTTTGGTTGGCATGGCAGAGAGAAACAATTTTACAATGTATCCCAACAAAGTCAAACAATCGTTGTTTTGGTCAGTAAATGGAAGGAAATAAATTCATCCTCCGGGCATGCTAGTATTCCTCATCCAGTAGCAATATGCCTCTCAGATGCCCTGGGATCTGGATTGGTTCCAATGAACTAATCATTTGCTCATTAATCCGAAATTTAATTGATTGTGTACCTTAGAAATAAAGCGGCTAAATCCCTACTATGTTGTCAAATAACTTTTGCTTACTACCATTTGCAAACAACTCTTGGCAATTTTGCAAACAGCTTCGCATAAAAAGGCAAATACCAATCAAACAATTAGCCGAAAACCAGTTTAAAACAAGAAACAAATATTATCCATACGTATTTTTCTATGATGAAAAGTAACTGATTGTTTTGTATTCCACCAATTATTTTAGATAAAACCTTAAGTATAGAAGAACTGGTATAACTAAAAATTAGTGTATGTTACTAATTTTTACTTATATTCTTCGATGAATAGCCATAATTTTGTTTTATTTCAAAATAGGCTAACAGTTTTTTTTATTGTTTCACTGCAGAGTTCATCGAACAATACGCAGATATTTAATATTTTACAGAAATACTTTTTTATTTAATTATTATAAACAAATCATGAGAACTTAACCACTTAAGTGACGGCTTTTTGTGAGAAAGTGTGTCCATAAATTGTTAGGTTGTTTTTTACATTTCTTTAGAAAATAATACAAAATTTTTATTTTTCAATTATTGTTTCAATACAAGCTTTGCGCGAGCAAGACTCGGGCAAATAAAAACACAATCGAACTACGCGTCCGAGTCACGCTCGGGCAAACCACTCAAGTGGTTAAAGATGCAGTTTAGCAAATATTCTGGTGCCCCACTCCATATTGGGTTTAAATACACTATATGTGAATATATGGATGATATGTAGATCATACTGAGGATTGGTTTGGGTAAATTGTTTCGCGTTATTTTTATCGCAATATATATATTATAAAACATTTCTTTAATTTATCTTTATGTAAATTCCATTTAAAGCTGGAGTCAATTACAAGCCTCAAATATGAATATGTTGTTGCTCTTTATGATTAATAAGAAAAGTATTAATTTTAGTATTCAATTTCAGGAAATCTCTAGATACATCCAAAATATATATTTTTTTTCTTAGGTACTGATTTAATGAAGCAATTATTGAAGACCAATATCATCATTAATCTCGATTAAACCTATACTAAACCTTTATCCTTCCTTGCAGTAGATCAGAATTGAATCGTGTCGTGCCGTAGGATCGCTATGTGTTTGACATACATTTTTTGATTATCAATTATATGTAATTAATAATATAATTACCGAGACCGACTAAAGCATCTCTGCATTATGATGTATTGCTCATTTTTACACGTTTTTACAAACATAATAGAAGCGCATTTGTCTTCACACATATTTAACTCTATTGATTATCAACAATCAATAAATATAGGTACATACGTGGAAAAAGAAGAATTCTCAATGAAAAGTGTATTAAAAATAAAAAACGATGATCTATGATAAATAATATAACGTATACTTTATAATCGTTATTGTGCGAGTTAACATTTTAATACATTATATTCCTGCAAATTATAGTTCGCAAAAATATCAAATGGGAAACAAACGATGGACGAAAAGTGAAACTATATAAAATATGACTCCCCGAATTAAAAAAAGGCTGACTTAAAAATTGTATTTTTCCGGACTTAAAACCAGCGTTTTATTTCATTTTAAAATTGACTTAAAATCTGTAATGAAAATGAAATAAAAAAAACCGTACTTTATTAATGCATATCATAAGCCATTTTGAAAATGATTTAAGAAGTGTATTTATAAAAAGCATAAAATGTGTATTTATAAATGGCATAAAAGTCCACTTATAACGCATGCATTTCTATGTCTATCAAAAACAAATGTAAATTTTATGTTTATAATGTAAAATAAAATATGGCTATTTTCAGTCATTTAGAAAATGAATTATAAAATGTATTTTTAAAATGACTTAAAATATGCCTTCCCTGTGTCATTTTTAAATTAAATTTGTTTTTGTAAAACACCTTTGTTAAGTCAGAAAATTTGTTATAAATATGACTTAAAAAAGGTCCCATTTTTGCATATAAAAATATATTTTTTAAGTCTACCTTTTTAATTTCGGCCTTTTTCAATTCAGGAAGCCATAAAATATCTCTGAGTAGTTCATAAAAAATTTAAACTACATATCCACATACAACACAACTATATATAGAAACAAAAAACTACATGCAGCAACATTATAGAAAAAAGAATTATGTATCTATTTTACGAAATTTATTTAAAATCTATTTTTCTCTGTACATGTATAGCGCACATGGCCAAGCTCCACGTGCTTCACTACCCGTGTGTTGTGATATACATGCATATTTTATTTTTTATAAATATTCATTATCCATACTACATACACACAAAACAACTACCGTGAATAAGAGAGCTCGTTTTTAATAAGCCGACATGATCATCGTGTTGTTTTGTTATTGTTTCCTTCATTCATAAAGTTTTATTACTATGTGATGTGTATGTAGTTTAGGTGCGAAAAAAATACGAACGTTTTTTTTAGGCTGTTTCTGCTATGTATATATAGATGGCAGGGTTATGGGGTTCCTCGATTAGATTACAAAAAATAATGTAATATGAAAAGTGGAGCCACAGTATTCAACCAAACTTTCTTTCGCAATAATTCGTCTGTATATATTACGTTTGTGGTTAAAGGTAAATTTTCTTATTTTTTTTGTAGTTTTTACTTTTTATTTATAGAGTTGTTTAACATAAATTCTGTTTTTTCGAACACTTACTTTAAGGATTGAATGTTTCTACTCCGCATAATTAACTGCCCTCTCCGCTGGTTGGGGAGTATCTGAATATATTTTATAACTGAAATGGTACCCAACTAACTCCCCATATACCTGAGGTTATGTGTTTAGATCTCTAGGGATACTTCATTTTCAAGAATTCTTAATAAATATTTTTATCTACTATACTGTAAAATTTGTTGTTTAGAATTATGAATACGACTTATTTTTACTGTCTGAATATGAGCAAGTTTTCTTTATCATTTATCATAACAAGATATAATACAGATACAGATACATAACAAGTAGAACTTTTTGCTGTGCATTCCCTGCATTAAGGCAAAATGGTACAGTAAGTTTGATAATTAGTAGCGTAATGCTAGTTTTTCGAGAATTTTAAATATAACTTTGAGTAAAACTAAACATTCATGTAACAAGTCGAGATAAAGTAGTTTTATATTATTTATTTATTTTTAATAGGATTTAATAATTACATGCAAGAAAACTCTAATTTTCGATGATTTTCCGGCTTACCCAGGTAATATCACAAACACAATTAATAAAATTAGCAAAAGTTTAGCATTTTCTTCACACTCGTAAATTTCTAGTACTCCATTTCTTGAATGTTTCATAATTCGTGCTTAACACCATCTAGTAATGAGCACTAGCAAGTTGCTTTAAACAGGTAATTTTACAATCCATATTAAACTAATTATTTTTCCGTTCGCAATTTTTTTTTTTAATTTTTATTACATTTTGCATAGATATACAGTAAATCTGTAAGAGACAGTAAACTAAACTCAGAATGTTGCAGCATTTTGTGGCCTTTCAAGTCTATTCTGAAAGTTTCGGTTCACTAGGAACGGCAGAATGGCATTAAAATTTAGTTTTCTCTCACACATGTACATGAAGTTAAATAATAGCATTCAAAACGGGACACCAAAAGGTTTGCAGTATAAAACCTTAAACGCGATAAAATAAATATTGGCTTGCAATAACAAAATGAATATGCAAACCGCTTGCTATTAAGAACGATATAATGCAAAATCAAATAAAGTTTTGTAAATAGAAACAAATAGAACAAATCAATTAAACAACATCAAGATGACGATCAATAAAACAATGAATCAATTGTTTGGATTCATTAATACACGTAAAAAGATAAACAAACGTAAGATACGAAAGGGAAATATTTGTCTAATAAATTAAATTGTTGATTTCTTTTATAAATGTGTGTACTTGATCTGCGATCGTAATCGCATATTTTATATGCACATTCTATATTCACAATCGATAATATGTCTTGTATAAATAAATAAAACTGTCAGCAAATATGTAATTTACTGACTGAATACGTCAGCCGCAGTCAATTAAAAAAAAAATAATCGGAACAAATACTAGAAATAGAATTTATTGTTACTGCGTTTAGGAATTTGAGCAATGATCGTATACCATCATGGTTCCTGTTCTTTAAAAAAATTAAAGATTTTGTCATTGTAAAATTGTTTATGTATATCGGATGGGTGGGCATACATTTAAACATTTTGGTTATGTACCAAAATTCTCTTAGCACTAAACATATATAGCCAACAAAATTCAAGGTGCTAATTTGAAATGCTAATCGAAATTAATTAAGTGTTTCGCTAACAGTTTAATTTTTATATAAATTTATTACAGGGAAACACTTGTTACCCTGTTGAATCATTATAAATTTTGATTTTATTAGATTTATGCATGATTCATATTACTTCCGGGATATTGCACTCTATGCGGTTGGCATAATTTATTTGTGACATTTACGACGCGCTGATTAAGTTGTTTATTGGAACAAAAAACTTGAATGTTCGAAAACGAGAGTAAGCAACGAACCCGATTGATCTTACTTTATTTTCTAGCCGGGATGACGTTTAAAGAGCTCGCTTCATTTCATTGAATGCAACCTAATCATGTCAAAATGGAAGATTACGACATGCAGTTCCCAATCCATTGAAGTGAACTTACATCCTTAGCAATTATCCTTTGCCGGCCATAATAAATCTAATTTGGTTTTTAATGTAAACCTAAAGGCGGAAGAAATTGAGCGACTGGCCAGCGATATGAAACTATACAAGGAGTGATTGAAGAATTCTAAAGCTCGTGGGATCAACAAGATCTTTTTATCGATTTCTGTCGGCTTAATGAGATCCATCATTATGGTTATTTTCTACTCTGAATCTGCAAACCGGTTAGTGGTAAGTGATGCAACGCGTACTTAAAGATTTATCATGAAAGGCATATTTAATTTATATAGACGACATTATCGTTCATGGAAGAAGTTTGAAGGAAACTTTGAAGTTCAATTTAAAATTAAAGTGAAATAAGAGAATTTGCTGCAATGCGAGTTCGGATATTTTGAGCACATTGTATCTTGCAACGGAGCTAGTACGGATCCTGTGAAAACGAAAGCCGTTAAAAATTGACCGCAGCAAAAAGCCATCATCAGCTGTGAAATTTTCTGGGATTGAGTTTTCTTCAATAGTTCAACCATTCCACTAACTTACAAAAAAATTTTGAGGTACGAATGAAACCCGGCAAAACCGAGAGTGTATTAATTTGAATTATATTCAAAACGGCAGCGACGTTTTAGTAGGAGCCATATTAGGTAAACTACAAGGAGATATTGAACGCTTGATCATCTTTTGCAGTAAATCGTTTTGCAAAGAGAAAAGAAACTATATTGTACCAAGAGAAAAGAGTTCATGGCAATGGTTGCTGTCGACCATTTTCACTGCTCTCTGTAAGACCGAAATTTTACTCATGTAATTAAAAATTTAAAAGGACAGTTTTTTAGGTGGCTAGAGAAGCTGGTGCAGTATAATAAATATTTGTCAGCGAGCTGGAGTGAAACATGGGAATGGAGATGACTTTTCTAGAAGACCATGTGTGGAAACAGGTTGTGTTGCAACTGACGGAACTAGAATTATCGTTGATTTTAAAGTGGTTCCAATTGAGCATATTGGATCAAAATCAAAACTCCAGTATTGGGAGAGGACGTACTGCCTATGGGACTCAAGAAATATAAAATAAATGATTTGATGAATGAAATCTCATGAATTTAGAAAACACAGATCCCGCCCTTTTCTATTCTCACGTTCCTAATAATTTGTCTAGTTCTCCCTCTTTTATATTATTAATTTTTCCGTATGAATAACAGTTGGTTGGGACGATAAATAGATTAATTTTTAATGCCTATGTTTTGTCCCTCCTTCTTTTATTTTTGCTTTTTTCTATTATATATAACAAAATGTTTACTTTTATAAATCAGTAGATAATCCTGATGATGACCTAACAAGTCGAAATCGATCGAGTGATTTTTTAAAAATTTTGAACCAATTTTTTAATTAAAATATTCAAAATAATTTTTTTGCGAAATAGAAAAACAAGTGTTAAGTGAAATGTGTTTATTAAATTTAGAAAACGCTGGAAAAAATTCGACAAAGGTTTTAGTTCCACGTTTAGCCGCAAGGGCTCGTCTAGAAGATAGAGAAATGCGCTTCAGTGGTTCAAACTATTTTACAAAATGCGTAGGCCTTTCTTGTGTCAAATCGGATATCCGAAGATGTCATCTTTACATTGGTGGAACAAGTTATCAGGCACTTTGAAGTTTCATTTGCAGCTGAATTCCGAGCAGAGTTATTATTTCGGGTCTGTGGTTTTCCAGAAAATAATGGACATTTTTTGGTAGAAAAATGAACAGAATGCATTACTAGGCCAAACTTAGGGAGAACAATCAAAACAAACTATTTTTCTGCATTTAGGTCTATCTATTTCTATTGATCTGTTTCTGTTTATTTATCCATAAATCACAAACATTATTTTGAGCAGCAGCTGCTTATGTGCAATGGCGAGTGTAGTTTTGGAGTGAGTGAAACAATTTATATTATTTTTAAAATATTGGCTTCAGACTTATTACTAATCTGAGATTGTCCCTGCATTATGTTGGCGTCTTTTTTGATAATCCTTATTAATCATAGGGTAAGTTATTTTTGTTTGCTTTTTGACCAATCCATACCTATCTTGATGAATGGTTCACGATAGTTTTGAGAAAAGTTCTAACACGCTTAAATTGTATTAAAATAGAAATAATTAAAATCAGAATAAAATTAAAATGAAAATAAAATTGAGACCGATTGACGTGAAAGTCAATGTTAGCGTGCAAGAATAGAGTTAGCGAAGCAGTTATTCAGGTGAGGTCTTAGGATTCCTTAGTTTTGGGACCACGACCAACCGCCTTCATCTTTTATCGAAAAACAGGTTTTCGTCAAAAAATCGCCATTTTCGCCTAAATTTTGCATAATTGATCTGATCTGGGGCTCCGCCTTTTTAGCACCCCATCTAAATGTTTCGACCTAAGTGATGATTAGGGCAACCAAAAATATGCTCTTAAAAATAGGTTTTTGGGGTAAATCCTCTATCCGGTCGCAAATTATTTATGGTTACTAGATTTATTTTGCCATGCCAATTGACACATTTTTTTGAAATTTAAATTTGTTTGGCGATTGTGAAGTAGAAATATGCACGATTTACATGTTCCAATTTTTTTTCCCAACAAATTTTTTACTGAAAAATAGAGCTGCACGCAAATAACAAAAAGTTAACCGACATTTGCTCAAATTATAAAGAAAAAAACCCAATTTTATTTTACTGGAATAATACTTAACCCTTCATTTTTTACTGGGAAAAAAAATTGGAACATGTAAATCGTACAATACACGAAAAGATTTTTACGCATTTTCCGAGGTCTTTTCATGTATTTCTACTTTACAATCGTAAAACAAATTTAAATGTAAAAAAATGTGTCAATTGGCATGGCAAAATAAATCTAGTAACCATAAATAATTTGCGACCGGATAGCGGATTTACCCCTAAAACCTATTTTTAAGAGCATATTTTTGGTTGTTCTAGTAATGATTGTAGCGGTTTGGTCAGGATTGATCACTAGTTTTTATCGTTTGGTCACTTACGCTTAAACGGTAAATAAATAATGAAAAATTCGAAAAAAAATGTCCGGGTAGCACCTCATTGCAAGAAAATCATACCGTTTTCATCAAATTCCGTTAGATAATCGTTAGGTCAGGATTAGTCACCACATTTTGGCGTTTGGTCACCAATGGGTCAGTTTTTATTGCGAAAAAACAAAATCAAAATTGTACTAATTCAATAAAATCAGTTTCGTCGCTTATTTGGGAATTTCATTTTACAAAATTAATAAAAAAATCCAATTGGAATCTACCATTTAGATAAAAATATTTCTTTTTTCAAAGAACTGTCATCCCTACGAAACAATTTATTGCTGAAAATCATTAAAAACTCATAACTTCCACACAACTCGAAGTGTTGGGGCTGAAAACTTGACCAATACTAATAATTTTATAAATCCAACGATTTGAATTATGCAACCTGGGGATTTTTTTTGTTGAATTTTTCATTATTTATTTACCGGTTAATCGTAAGTGACCAAACGATAAAAACTAGTGACCAATCCTGACCAAACGATGACCAAACTAGTTGAATTCCATAATCACTTTTGTCAAAACACCCGCTATAGTTGTAATCGAAATTATCGTGAACAATTTTATTAGGGCAGTAAAGTATATTTGCAATTTTTTTATATTAGGTTACGGTACCTCCATATTTAACAATTGTACAACAATAATTGAAGTGATTTAAACTTGTTACGTATAACATTTGACGAGGTATTCATATACCAAGAGACTAATCAGTATTGATACTCGTGCATAGCGCAATGTCGAAATGCTTCAGTGCATTAATCACACACATTAAATGTATATATACTTAAACATATGTGCATATTGTACTGCATTCATTTGTTTCTATGTGCAAAATAATGGTGGTATAATTATGCAATCGTAATAATAATAATAATGGCAATATTACCTATAGCGATTTGTAAAATATTCAGCAATATTTATTTAAAACAGAAACATTCCACCATTTCAAATTTGTATTACACCAGAACCTAATTATTCCATACATCAAAATAAATATAATTACTATTTACATTCTACACAGAGTGTTTCAGTGTTACAGAAGTTATTGATTGAGTAAAGGCACGTGCCACTACGTATTTAAACTATTAGTCTGTTCAAAAATTTAGCATTCGAGATGTTTATAATAACAAGTAGTTTTTAGTATATTACGACACAATCATGTCCGGAATTTGACATTTCATTGACTAAAATAATAGGTTGTGTGTGGGATGTTGTAACATCACTTTTTTCGATACTATCAAAATTTGCATCTCTTTCATCACGAATAAAATTTAACGTTTTTCCATTTATCAATTAAGCCAAGCAATTTTATTTTTGGAAAAAGAGATACAATATTCAATAAATATGGGAAAAAGTGATATTACAACATCCCACCCCTGATGTCTAGAAAACATTTAGGGTGAGGACAAAACATGTTCTTTGTTTGAAGGCAAACTGTTCTAAAATCGGTTTTACCGGTAGAAAATAATTTACCAGCTCGCCCGGATCCTTACATAACTTTTAATTTGAAAATATTAGCCAGATGATTAGCTACTTCTAGAGCCACGGGTTGTATATAAACATTTAGTTTTCAATTATTTTTAGGGGCTTTAGATTTTTCTTCTATTGTAATATACCTGATCGATATAGCAATCAAAAAAGGAAAATTTCGTCCAAGAGCGCTAGTGAGGATTGGCAGTTTTAAACAATAAGTCACTCCTTACAGCGTCATACAATTGAGATCTCTCAATTGTAGGAGCATTCACCCATTCCCAAAATAGTATTTTAGTGAACTGCCACTAGTTGGCACAACAAATGCTCTAATTCTCTATCTTAGAAAAGTAAAAATAAAACCGCGGCCACAGAAGATGGAATTTCTACAAGTTACAGAAGGTCGTGAAGAACTTTTTAGGAGGCAAAGTTATCTGGAATTTAATATCTCCCAATCTAATTTAATATTTTTAAGATATTTAGCGATAAAATTGAAGATGGTTTAAAATTTATACATCGTGCTCGTTACAGTTTGCCAAAATTCAACTAAAAATGCCTAAACATTTTGTTAACCACATAATTGGATAGTTTTTCACCTATACTCGTATATATAAAAATGAAAGTTTCTCTGCGTTCGTTCTGTATTCGTTCCTATATCATTCACCCGATTGCACTTTGTTGAGTTTTTTCTGAGTTGATAGAACCAGGGCTGAACCCCGGGTTCTTGAGGCATCGGGAATATTTTTTTCTTAAATTTCAATCTTTTTTTAATTTTTCTGCGGGAATGTCTTTAGGAAAGGGGATATATGAAATTAATGTCATGCTCGAAGCCGTCTCCTGGATCAAAGTGATATTATAAGTTTCCAGTTTCTACACCATTCATCCAATCGGATTGTAATTTTGCATAGGCCTTTTATTCCAAAACCGATCCGCTGGGTCTAAGTGCGCCAATACATTTTTTGATATTTTTGAAGAAGTTGGATTCCACGATATAAGAGCCCCGGTACAATTTTTTTTCCTAAAATTTAATTAGTTTTTTTAATATTTTTACAGAAATGAGTTTGGGTTGGCCCAATGCGTCTAGATGCTCTCACAAAATGTTTGTTTGTTTTGAAAGGATGTCTGTTTGTTTGTCGCTCAATCGAACGTCATGAAATTTTTACCAAGCGTAAGTTGCATGTCCAGAACCATATTTACGATATTTTTGAAAGAGCTGGTCCCTGCCTATTGAAATTGGCATTTTTGACAAACTTTTACCATTATCTATAATCTCATTAACTCTTTGCAATACTTCGTTGTTGACGTTTAGTTTTACGATGACAATCTGTTGTGTGCAGAACTAAAAGTTAGGAATAGTAAAAAGGAAGTTTAATAACGACGAACAATAATTCAGAAATTGGTGACGGCATTTTCAATATACGTAAACATGAAAATGTAATATTATCTCCCGTATGCGATTGCGCACGACACAAAATAATTTAATTAAGAAAATTGCGACTCAAGTAAATACATCTTGTTGCAATATGATCATTATGATTATATTATTGTTCACAATATGTAAGTTTCCGTATTGTTTTAATTAATAATAAATTAAAAGATGTTTATTTCAAATAATAATTAATTAATTAATTTGCTTTGTAACAAGTATAAATCATAAAAAGATTGCATTGATGTCAAAACATGATTATCGCATCATTCTTGTATTGTATTTTGCATTTTGTCACGTAAGTCAATTATATTACTTAAGTACTTTATTACGTATATCCTTTATGAGAGTACGCACAATGCTATACGTAAATCCCCGCGATACAATTCGTGTACAAAAATTAACCAAAATATAGATCAACCTTGAAAGTTGAATAATCGCATAAGATTAATCATGTATGACTGTGGGTTATATACCATTCCTAAGAATTTCGCAACTATACAAGCTTTCAGATTTGTGGTATTCCAAGAAATTTCCGCAATAGCGCACAAAGAGTGGATTACACAATTTAAGTGCGATAAAATAAATAAATTGTCTCACCAAAAAAAATTATGTTTGCATTTCAACGTAAGTGTGTTGTTCACCTTTAACAGAATACCGCGAATTATTTAATGCGATAAATAAGAGGATTGAAGCTTAAATATGGAACCCGCTTTTGTCGATTGTACGAGTGGAAAACGAAAGTTTTCATTCAACTTGTATAACAATATAATGTTTTTTAACACTAAATTCTAACCATCTTAGATGCTGTCTTGTAATCTACATCCTTACCAGTCGTTAGAGAATCCTTGAATTCAGCTTTTATTACTAGACGTCAGCTTATTTAGAAAATGCTTTATATTTTTTAGTTGCATCTTCATTTACAGTATGTATATCAAATGACAGCAGGAAAGGTACCCTTTGGTCGCATCAAAAAAAGATTTCGGGAAAAATAGAGGAAGGCCTTGTCTGGTGGGCCTCGGTTTTTTTTTAAGTTTTTTGCTCGACTCAAACGATTTTAATGAAAATTTCTGTAAGGAGGTTTTCGAGTACTATGAGCTTTTTTCCTAAATGAGTTTTCTTTTACTATACACGTAAATAATGTTGTAGTACTAATCTTTAATCAATATTTTAAAAATTTAACATCAACACTGTAGAGAACGTAGACAATGTCGAAAGTTGAAACGGAATGATCGGCGGAATTTCTTACATATTATAAAGGGTGTCTCATTAAGACCACCGATATAGCATTTAGTGCCTTTTCTGTGTCGATATATAGCTTTTCTTTCAGCTGTCGTTTTTGAAATATGAGGTTTAGACATGGCATTTTTGGTAACCTTAACGGATCTTCTCGCCGTTCAGTGGTCCGATTAATGGATAAATTTGAGGCGATTGGGTCAGTTGCAAGCCAGAAGAGACCTGTCCGTGTTCGTATAACTCAGTCTAATGAAAATACTGCAGCAGTTAGTGAGTGTGTTGACATGAATTCTTTCACTTACAGCTCGATTCGCAATTATTGTCAGCAATTGAGATTTTCTCGATGCATTTTACAGCGAATTTTGAGATCTGCATTTGCATGTTCAATTAACACAACATTTGAAGCCAGCAGACTATGTGCAGCTCCGAACGTTCACAGAATTAGTGCAAGAACACGCGAATAGTGATTTTTCGAAGAAAATCATCTTCTCAGATGAGCCGCATTTTGGGCATGATGGCTATGTCAATAAATAGAATTTTGCATTTTGCGAGCTGAGAATCCAAGAATGATCTTTCAATATCCTATGCATCCACCACGAGCCACTGTTTGGTGCGCATTCTGACAATGCTCACCTTGAACGGTGTTTGTTCCTTGAGACGATAAACAACTTCTTCTGACCTCAAATTACTGAAATCGTATTTGAATACATCGAATTTTATTTTTCAAAAGAATCAACTAGTGCCATCGCAGTCACGAGGCTGTTATTTATCGGATATTGTGTACCATACATAACCTCCATGTTTACACTCTTTTTTACAATAAAAAACTTTTCAAAATAGGCAGTCTTACTGAGACACCCTGTACTTTAGTTTTGGTATAACAATTTTATAAAGATTCGCAAAAGGTCAGCAACCTGTGTTAAAAAGTAGAATTTTATACACAGTAACATTTTTAAACCACACACACAACTGTCAAAATGGACTACTTGGAGTGACGGTATTTCAATGAAAAAAATCGCCACTAAATTAAAGAGAAGTGATTAAAGTCACAATTACTAAAACGTATGCAAAGGCTGCAAGTAGTGCTACTTCATATGATAGAATTCAAGAGGCAAAAAATATTTTATTGAAATTGACAACAAAATGTTCAAACTAAACCCAAATGAGTCAAGCGTTGAGGAATTAATGACCAAGCAGTATTACTATATCGTAGCAAGCCGTATCGTTTTGCCATCCTCCAATATCTGAGTTAAAATTGAATTGCAACCATGTACCATACCTTATATTGATGGTAAATATGAAGAATAGCATTCATTCCATGATTTGTTTTAATCCGCAAAACATGAAGATTCTGGCCTTTTCCCATCACAAAAATTTCAATATTTCAAAGGACTATTGAAGGGAGAAACTAGCGCACTAATTCGCAATTTTAGAATGTACATATATGATGCGAATTACATAAGAAACGTTATCTCATTAACACGTTACTACAGTCATCGTCCAACCTTCAATCACTGAAATCAACAGATGTGGCGGGTTGCAGAGAAGGATTTCCCCAAAACTCAAGAATTTCCTAAGTATTCGTATGGACTCACTTTAAGGCGGTAAGACAGAACCGAAGTTAAGACCAAAGAGTATCATAAGAAATACAGAGTTGAAGTATTATATGGGCTGCAGGCCAATAGTAGGGTAAAAGTCAATTTTAAGTAAATTCTTTTATTTTTCAAAAACTCTATTGCAAACTGATCGAAAAATCTGTTCTAAAACCAATTTTTACCGTAGTAAACGATTCGCCTTAAGTTTGACGCACAGCCTAAATATAAAAATTTTGATACTTCCTACGATCTCGAATTATAAACCATCACGAATACAAGAACAGTCGTTTTTGATGAAACTCACCAGATTACAAATGACAGACCCAGATTTCATTGAAACCAAGAAGGTTTATATACTCATAGGCAATGGTTGTTTCTTTGATTTACTATTTGATGGGCAAATACGAAACGGCTCCTGATTAGGATAAAGTATATAGATAGCACAAAATATCAAATTGGGTTGGGTAGTTACTGATGGACCAAATGTTGGTGAAGGAAATTCAAAAATACAAAGAAACAGTGTCCAGAGACGTTTACAACAAATATATTCTAGGATTAATATTTCGATAGGAATTACAGCTGGGACAGTCAAGACATATGGCACTAAAACGATTTACCGCTTTAGAAAATAACATACAGAAAAATAATGTCCTAAGTAACGAGTGTAAGTTTTTTAAGAGAAATTTGACATATGACTCAAGAGTCAAACCCTTCCACACCAGGCTACTATTTACCACAACACGCTGTTTTCAAGCCAGGAAATACTACTACGAAAGTGAGGGTAGTGTTGGACGGTTCGGTTGTGACAAACGGGAAATCATTGAACGATCATCATCACTCTTAGTCGGTCTAACAATTCAGGTTTCATTATTAAGGCTGCGGCCAATAGTCGGATAAATCATTTACTATGGTAAAAATCGGATTTAGAACAGATTTTTCGATCAGTTTGCCAAAGAGTTTTTGAAAAATAATTGAATTGACCGAAAAATTTACTTAAAATGGACTTTTACCTTAAGTTAGGTACACAGCCTTATACATAGTATATTATTACGTTTCAGAAAGCACCAGATAGTTTTCATGGGCGACATAGAGAAAATCTTCCGTCGGATACGGGTTCGAGATAAATACAGTTCCTTTCCAAAAATCTTATGGCGATCAACTTCAACGTATGAAATAAAAGAATATCGAATATAGTCATTGTAAAGGTTCTGATTATTTTTAACTTAAGATGTCTCTATAGGTGATCGTATACACAGCATACAAAACGAACACTATTATCAGAAGCTTCAAGGGTGCTCGACCGAATGGCTATCACTTACCACGTTGGCTATCACATTGGATAAACTGCGGAGTGGGGTGACAATATGCCAACCGGCATTCAAAAAACTTGGTTAAGGATTTGGACAGACATGTAAATGCTAGAAGCTTCAAGGTTAATCACTGGCTAAATTTAAATTCACAGATCAAGAGCTTTATGGATATTCACCCACAGAAAGTGTTGATTGTTACGTCATAAGTAGTGCACTGCTGCTAGTTAAACTAGTGAATGCAGTAAAGATGTCACTAGTGTCCAAATTTTGTCAAATAAGTTGTATTGGACTGATCCACTAATAGATCTTGATTGGCTACATAAGTAGCAAACCAAACTGCAAAAATACTAGAACTTAGTAGTAGAAATCAATGGTTTCATGTTGAATCGTTTAGTAATCCTGTAGATTGTGCCTCGTGGCTGGCTTGCTGTCATCAGAATTTACATTCAATTTCATACAATTTCATTACATTTGATTTGTGGTGGAATGGACCGGAATGGCTGAAAATTTACCAAACTGCTTGGCTTCACACCGACATAAGTAATCAATACACATGTACTTACAGATGAAAATGACATTCGTATTGGATAAGTTCTCGCTTTGCCGATAAGGTAAGGTCTATGAACAAAAGTGATGAGAAAAAGGATTCGTCAGTTTATCATGTATTCAATTCAGACGAAAAAGAAAGGGCTGTATTCTGTATTATAAAAGTAGCAACTACGGCAATGACATTCAAGCAATAGAACAAGGTGGTAGAAGAATCATAACTTTTCTCCATCAGATAGATCAAAAATTCTAAGAGTTAAAGGAATATTGGAGCATGCAAACCTACCATTCAATCCATTATTTCTACCATTTAAGCATATATTTACAGAATTAATCATGAAAGACGTGTCGGGCATAAGCAGTGAAGCTAGTGACATATAACAGTGTGTAAAATGTAGGCGCTTTAAGGCAAGACGGCATCAACAAATTATGAGTGATTTACCTTCTTGCAGGGGTACCTTTTCGAGGCCATTTTTGGAAAGGGCTGTTGAATATGCTGGTCCATAAAAAATTTCAAAACTCACCCAAATAAACCAAATGTTACGTGGTGGCGTTCGGATGTATGGGAAGCAAGGCTGTACATGGAGTTGGCAACAGATCTATCAACCGATTCTGTCATGGCTGTATTAAGATGATTTCAAGCTAGAGATGGTAGATGTAGGTCGATTTATAGCGATAATGGATTATTTTTTTTGGTGCGGCGTAATAATTGGGTACACGACGGCATTTTATTCCACCAGGTTCCCCGTATTTTGGTAGCATATGAGAAGCCGTCGTTATATTTATCAATCAAGTATCATCTCAAAAGGGTTTTAGGAGATACATTTCTTATCTAAATAACCTATCAAAAGATATTTCCAAATAAAACTACTGTTTGGAAATTACCGTCAATAATCAACATTTTGGCGTCATCCAAAGTTTCGAGTGCTTGTTTACCGCTCATTAGGAACGAAATTTGTTTTAACTACCTTTGGCTACATTTTTGAATCATTTCCCATCTTGGTAAACTCACTAGATATTTTCAAATTTTACAAGCAACAGAATTTCTTAAGGCTCAATATAAATAAAGAATAAATAAAGATTTTTTTTTTTATCAAATTTCCGGTAAAATTTTAAAAATTATCTGAATAAATTTTGTTTGAAATGTATAATTTTTTGTTTTTAATGCTTCAATATGAAGTTCATCTTTTTAAGTCATTTTCGCTTAAATTTTGGAAAACTGATCTGGGCCGATATTAATGCCAATTTAATTTAGAATCTTTTAGTTCGTAATCGTTTTTCTCATAAATGATATACTTTTCAAAGTATTTGCCTAAAACAAAAATGATCCTACGAAACCTGCCACTTTCGGTAGACCAATTTCGACTAAAAATCACTCAATTTATGCAAAATGCTCAAGTATGACGTTTCACCTCGATAAATAAATAAAGAAAATTTGAATAAAAAATCAGGACAGGATTAGTCAACAATATTTGGCGTTTGGTCACCAATAGGCCATTTTTTATTACAGAAAAACCAAATCAAAATTGTATTATTTCCATGATGTATATGATTTCCATTTTACAGAATTAACAAGAAATCCCATTGGAATATACATTTAGATAAATTTATATATTTTATCAAAGAATTATAATTATTTATAGTAGGAGACTTAAAGGTAAAATCAGATAAATTACAACAATTACAACAAGTTACATCCAAAACGTTATTAACCGTTTGAGTCCCAAGCAGCGTAATTGCGCTGTTTAGATTTTATGTCGAGAAAACCCAACACATTTCAAACATTGGGCTCGATTCACGTGACATAAAGCTGCTGTTATTGTATTATGACACTGGCTTGTAAAAAGTGCAGTAAAAAAAGTAAACGGTGACTAGGACAGAAAAAACTAAAACGAATGAGACAACACAATTTTTCAAACGTCATGTTCATTTTGTTGGTAAACAAACATTTTGTGTACCAATAAAAATGTTAAACATTAACTGAAACGGTTATCAAATCATTTCAAATTGTTTAAGAATACAATATTATTGTTTAATTTGCATAAAAATATTCGTTTTGACTGTATTTGATAAAAAAAGTCGGAGATGTAAAAAAAAAAATCAAAATTAAATTCTTCTTGCTCGATTAACTACTAGAAAATATTGAGCAACAACTTTTTTCTGACATTTCATTTTTTTTTGTCATGGCTTCTGTGTATACCACTGATCCCAAATGCGTGGCACGCGTAATTTGGCACGTTTAAAAATTCCGCTGGCACGCCACAAAATTATTCATGATAAAAATAAAACAGCCAAATAAAATAACATATGAAATAAGCTCGATCTTTAAAATTTTACTCCACCTCTGGAATATGGAAAGTCATTTGGTGACGGGAATTTTTTTTAAAACCACTCTTATAAACTGCGCAGAATCCTTTTTCGAAGATTTTGATAACAAGGATAAAATACTTACACGCGTACACGGCATTCAATTAAGTGCAAATACGGTAAAAGACCGGATTTTAAAATGAACGAAAAAGTTAGTGATCCGTTAATATCTGATCTCTGTGCAGGTGAAGTGTTTGCATTGACAGTTGATGAAAGTACTGGCATAAACTCCGATACCAGGTAAGCAATTACGGTATGTTATGCTGCAGGTGGAATATTGCGGGAGGAGTTGTTGAAATTGTTCAGTATTCATTGACATTTCACCATGTTCATATGGTAATAACGGTTACAAATTGTGAACATTTATTTCAAAAATGACTGTTCAGTGAAAAATTGTGTTTGTGCTCGGCGACCATGTTTTGGTGTTCATAATCGTCCAACTGAACGCACTATTCAAGAGACAATCAATAAATTTCGAAATACTTTTTCATTATTGGATATTCATCAACTAACTAGAGTGCGTGAAGATCGTAATCAATCATTTCGTCGCCGTTTTCAAGCTGTGGGTCTCTTATATGGCACATTGTGAACAGAAGAGATTCAAAAGCTTCCAATGCATTCTGAAAAATGCACTATTTGGTGCGGTATATGGGCAGGTGGCATCATCGGACCGTATTTTTTTAAAAATGTAGAAAGACAGCGTATAAACGACAATGGCGCAAATTACAGAGCAATGATCATTGAATTTTTCAGCAGGCCAAACCATCGATTTATTGAAAGAAAATTTTAATGAAATCGTCATATCAAGTAACGGACCCCGAATTGGCCTCCAAGATCTTGTGATCTGATGCCGTTAGAATACTTTTTTTTGAGGGTATCTGAAATCACTTGTTTATATCGATAAACCACAATCGATTCCTGATTCCCCCTTCGAAATGATCGAAAGAGTGCTTGAAAATTGGACCCATAGAATGGATCATCCAAGAGCCAGTCGTTAACAACATTTAAAAGAAATTATTTTCAAACATTAAATGTCATAAACCAAACTTACGTCACAAATACAATTTTTGATTATTAAATTGATTTTAATTCAAAAAAACGTCCGGGAGCTCTTATTGGATAACCATTTATAATCACGTTCGTTGGCTTAATCGTCCTTTATGATTGGAAAGGTTTGTTCACTGTTTGGACGAAATTCGTTTGTTTCTGTTAGATAAGAAAAAAGCAGTAATGGGTTAATGCTTCTGACTGACTTCATTATACATTTAAATTAATTAAATCAAAAGTTGCAGGGAAACGGAAAATCATTAGATATATTATTCGGTCGTATTACCGCTTTTAAGATGAAGCTGCATTAACTTAATAGAATGTTCCTTTGGAAATTACACACGTCTCAAATATTTCCTCAATTTAAAAAAGTTTGTGGCAGATATTGATGTGTTTGAAAAAGGAGAGTCACAAGAATTATTTGCACAATTTAGCGAGGTGTTTAATACAAACACAGGAATCTTTCGCAACTCAGTTTAAAGACGTCAATACGATTCGTATAATTAAAAACTTTATTAAATTGGTTCCCTACCCTGACAAGTTCATTCTGATGGTAATTTTCACGATTTTGTCTGGATGAATTTTGATGAGTTAGATATTGAATTGCATGAATTTCATTGTAGTCTAATTTGGTGGCGAAAAATTTGAAAATTTAACAAAAATTATTGAAAATGGTATAAGGAACGATAATTAATCGTTAAATATTGATAATGAGGCATTGAAAGTGTGGCAAAGCATTCCAAATAAAGTTGGCAATAGCGTTATTATCTCTGTCTGTATTTCCATCTAGTTATTACTGCGAAAAACAAAGAATAGAATGACCAGAAAAAATTCTGAAGCATTCGTTGCATTAAAAGTAACAAAATATACTCCAAACATAGACCACTAAGCATCCAAATATATACAAAAAATATCTACTGCTGGACCTAAATATTTTACTGATGATTAATACAATATTACACTCTCACTTTCTATTACAACGATAAATTTTCCGTAATTTAAAATTTAATTACAGATCCATTTATAAATTTATAGATTTAAATTTTGGTTTTTTAAAGGCGATTTTAAAATAAAATTGTTTTTTGGCACGCTAAAGTAGAAGTACTTGCGAACCCAGTGGCCCTACTCTGGCTTTCATAGCAGTTTTGTCAAAATTATATTTTTCTGGCCCACTGAAAGAGCAAGTTTAGTGCAAAAATTGACAAAAACAAAGTGAATTGGGAAAGTTTTGTTCCACAAAATTTTTATAGGGAAAAATATTTTCCCATTTAATGTTGTTTCGAAAATATTAACACGAAACTTGTTGCCTCAGTAGGCCAGAAAAATACAATTTAGACAAAAATGCTATGAAAATATTTTGCCCAATTCTCTATTCCCAGGGAAAGCCAGAATAGTGCCACTGGTGTATACAATCACTTTCATTAAAATTATGTATACCTATTATTTTTCTCCCTTCAATTGGATTTTTCAGCGGCTGAAAAAGTTGGAAAAAGAGCCAGTATCATAATACCATTATGTTATTTTATTTCCCCGTTTCCTATTGGAATTTGTATTGAAAAAAAAAGTAACATAACATAAAATTTTAGATCCTGGAATCGACCCCATTGTCGATAACTGACAGATGCGTTTCCGACTGTCGAAGTCGCGCGCTCAGATTTACTGAAGCAAGTACATCACACAGCTCCTTTTAATGTAAATAGTAAATTTTTACTTAGACTTGAGGACTGATCGTTGTTTTCGTTTGGTCGGCCCAACGTAACGATTTGTTATGAAAATTCGCGAAAAATCATAATGGCATATTCCAATTTTATTTGTTGTTAATTTTGTAAAAAAGATTCCGAAATAAGCGGCGAACCTGATTTAAAAAAATGACTTTTTAGTGACCAAACGTCAAAACGTGTTGTTGACCAGTCCTGACCTAACGATTTTTAATAACGAATTTTACTAAAAACGGTTTGATTTTCTTGCAATGAGGTGCTACCCGGGATTTATTTAAATTTAACTATTTATTTAATTGTAAGTGACCAAACTATGAAAACTAGTGACCAATGAGTATGAACGAAATAAAATAATTGTAATAATTTAATAAAATGAAATAAAATGAAGTAATACAATTTTTAAATTGGCCATAGAAATGACAAATTTGTCGTATTATGATAAATTGGTTATAAGACGGACAGACCCATACGTAAAAAAAGTTATCCCAGACTTTCATCCCATAAAAATCAAATATACGCTTGAGGCAATACTATCTAAACTATCCGTGTGCATAAATTTTAGGAGATGGATGACATATTTGATATGGAATTGGTGATAAGCTTGCTATGAAATTGATTAACTCGTCTTTGAGTGAACATTCTGTGAGCCATTCAACAGTAAAAAAGTAGTTTGTAAAATTTTGTGATGGTAATTTTGGTCTTGATCTTAAACGATTTAAAGACGAATAACTTAAAGTTTTACTGAATAAAAACCCGTATCAAACTCAGAAAGATGCAGATCACTAAGGAGCTAGTAGTTATTTACCAAGCAATATCACTTCGATTGCATGCAATGGTGGGAAAATACAGAAGGAAGGAAACTGTTTTGCTCATCAAATGACAAAAGAAACAATCATTACGGGTGATAACTAGTGGATTTTATACTGTAATCCTAAACGCAGAAAACCATGGGTTGATTCAGGCCACCCATCAACATCAGTTACAACCATGAAAATTCATGACGAAAAAGTATTACTCTGTGTCTGGTGGGATTGGAAATGCGTCATTTAAGGAGCTTCTGCAACATCGTAAACTGTTATTTGCTGTAGAAGCGAATGAGTATTAAAATATTGAGTAATTTAATGATTTTGAGAATTTAAAATTCAATTGCGCAGCTTGGACGCATAGAAGTTCCATGAAACTTATCCTGTTTGAAGATGTTAGTGTGCCGTATCTAAAAAATACTCGTCTTAATCCCATACTTTTATAGAATGGGATGTTTAAGCAGATAAGTAGAATTATTTAGTTTTATTTAATAATTTTTTTATTAAATCCTATGATTTCTGTCGGCCCATTAATATAATGTTAGTACTTTAGTTATTATGTAGTTGCTATAGTTTTTACGGAATTGGTGTAATTTTCGGGCTGATAGTGATCGGATGGTGAACTTTCGCTGTAGTGGTAGCTCGCCTAACTCTATTTTCTGGGATGATAGTTTTCTCTCATTATAATTTTTCCTGGGATATAATATTCTGGGATGGTAAAATTTCTGGGCTGATAGTAATATCCTGGGATGGAAAACTGTCGTGATAGTTTAGTGTTGCCATCGTCGTTTTACGGGATGAATCCTGGGCTAACTTTATATACATCAGACCCATACCTCATATTTGGCAAAATACGAGAAAAAATCGTACCGTTGCAACCTAGCGAAATTGGGCTTTGACCAAAATATTTACATGTAATTTATTTTTGACAAAAATTAACATTTTAATTTGTCATGTTAAAATAATTTGTCGGATTTGGGTTATCCGGTCGTAAGATAGCAAGACCCATACCTCATTTTGGGCTTAATATGAACAAAATCGTACCGTTGCAACCTAGCCAAGTTAAGCTCCGAGGCAAAATTTACATTTAATTCATTTTTGAACAAAATAACATTTTAGCTTTTTAGAGTTATATGGTTTTAAGACGTTCAGACCCTATTTAGACGCTGAGTTTGGCCAAATATGAAAAAAATCGTCGGTATTTAACAAGAAACTACCTGTTACAATTACCTTCGTTCCTAAGTCTTTTTTGACTCTTTTGAGTTCTACGTGATCTCGTGCTATGAAATTTGACCAGGGCCGACATGTTGTAACTATCACTATTTTTTATTTCATTTATTTTAAATATTTTTACTTCCAAAATACCGTTATTCTATCGAAAATGCATCGAAGCGAAAATAGTGATAGTTACAACATGTCGGCCCTGAAAAATCAATTGTTTCGAAATATTTCAATAAACAAAAATTTCGTAAAATGGTCAAATGTGGCCTATATATTTTGTATGAAAACAAATAATCGAAAGTTTGGCTGCAAAATTGAATTCGATAACCACCTTACAAATACTTTATTATGAGCAATTTATACGGAAATGCTACACCGGTATAAATTAAATTATGCGTCACCCTACGTCCGCTTTGGCAAATTTTAATAGCTTTATGCGCTAGCTATATAACCGAAAACGAAACGGACTGAAACGGAGACGAAACGAAAACCGAAATGACACTGATTAATAAGACGAATCGGTAAAGTTTTGACGATTTGGTCTTATATTTTGACTGCTTTAAATAAAAGAAAAATTTCCTTCTTTCTAAATGGAGGTTGCAACGCAAATGAAATTTGATAAGATAAATTAAAAAATAGTGAACATTGAAAAAATAGCAAATCTAACTAACTTTTAGAACATGAGGAATCTCCAATCAAATTTTATTATGATTGGAAAATATAGCACAAATTTCCATTAATAAAATCACATACAAATTATTTTCATTATTTTTGGCCAATAAAATCCTAAATCAGATTTCCTTTATAATTTTTCATATTTTTCATTATGGATTTCCAATAATATTTTCCAATTGTAAAATTATTGTTTGACGTCTCAAGGAAAGTAAATAAATATACCGATAAAAAATATTCACAATTCAAGAAAAGTACGATACAAAAATACATTTATTGTGAATTACCGCAATTCATCAGTTTGATTTCAGTTCGTTTCGTTTTCGGTTATATAACTAGCCCATTAGTCGAGAATGTTAAAATATTTTTGAATTCGCTTAAATTTCTCGGTCGTATTTCATGATCCAGCCCCTGGAAAATTGTAGATCGTAAGAGATTTTATTCATAAAATTTTGGCGACGATTCTCGATACACCTTACCCATCTGTACATTATACAGCCTGCATAATAATTATATTAAGTACGCCGACCTAAGTCGGTTTTTAACAAAAACAACTTTACAATTTAGGTGAGCTATAAGTGAGCTATCCAATTTCATTAGAATGTACAGCACAACACTATTCCAATCAGATAGTGAATGCTTTATGAATACCCACCCACTCAAAAAAACCATTTAATATCGTTTTAATTGCCATTCACAAGATAATAAATATTATAATTATTGTCAATAAATTAGGAACTGGCCTAGTGCCAATGAGATCAGTAACACACTCGAATACATTTTATTTGAGCAACAGTCACGTAATTTGAAACTATCAATAAAATTATTATTTATTTGATTAGTGCAACAATTTAAATCAATATGCCAAGGATATAAATTAGATAAATATATAATTATTGGATATTTTCATTAATATTAATCAATATTTAATTTATTATTTGATTTAAAATTAAATTGCAAGGTATAGTTTGTTATTGTAAAATTTTTGTTTGCGTTCTTTTTGCAACATCATCCTTCTTTAATAAATTTTGTGTTTTTTTTTTAAGTTTGTATTCTTTTTACAACAACAAAAAAATGTTGATGATTTATTCTTGGAATTTTAAAGAAGAACAACACAGATCTTATAAGAAATAATGTTCTTAAAATACATTTGTATAAAAAAAGATACAATACGTCGGGATAATAAATGTCTGCTGGCAATATTCTATTTTTGGTATTGTATAAATAAGTCGGTATAACGGAATGATGCAAATTTTAATCGTTTCTACGAAAATGGTAACCTTGGCAAATATGTAGCTCAACATAAGAATACATAATATAAACATAAGTAAGATGCAGGTCAATAAACTGGACAGACATTATATGCATGTTTTGATTTCAAGAGAGAAGTTAAATTTCACAGTAAATCCATAATTTATTTTAAGATAATCTAAACTATAAATGATAATGGCAAGGACTCTTTTACGTGTTTAACGTGCATTTCGGTTCAAACTTAGCCATTGGCCAATAACCGATCAATAGGTCAAATTGTCTAAACGATAACACCTGTTTCCATGCAATAATGTTTAAATAGGTCGCAAAATGATCGCGTTTCCTTAATAAAATTCTTCGAATACAATTCAAAACAACTCAGCCAACCATTACCAAATGTTATAAAATTATCGTATTGTAAACGGACATAAACTATTAGTTTCCCCTTATGATAAGCCAGTCATAAAATGCACAAATCCACTTCTATATAACGTAAAATACTCTAAGGCGGAACTCACGTGAACCGATATCTATTTATCATAAACGGTCAATAATTTCTATAAAATTGGTGACCTAAGCAATGCTGTATAAGATAGCGGAAAACTGCCAGCGGAATATAAGAGATAATGCTAATCGTCACAAGTGGCGGTACTAATCACCGGTCATACCTGAAATTCTCTATATTGGCTGTGTGCCAAACTTAAGGTAAAAACGATTTACCTTGAGTTTGGCACACAGCCATTATTCGAATTTTTCGCCCGTTACTTTAATCATTTTTTAAAATTTCTTTTCTTTTTTTATATTAGGAAATATCTAATATCTTTTACTAAGAGAAAAATTCCGACTGGGTAAATCGATTCGAAATTATTCGCTTAGTAGGGAGACAAATATTAGTAAACTTGAAAAAAATTTGAAAAAATGATTAAAGTAGCCGATAAAACATTCGAATAATAGCTATAACGAATTCCAAAGCAAATTGTATTCCAATTGGGGAAATTTCCACCGATTGTAAGAATAAGGCTCCTGGACGAAAAGATGGCGAATAAAACTTAATGAAACAAACTCTCAGAAAATTCTCTAAGCAAGTACAAAAATATGGAGGGGAGTAATCATTTTGGCCAACACCCGACTTTCTTTTACAACAAATGTAAAATAGATCTCGAATACACCATACTTAATTTCTAGCTATCCTATTTCAAGCTTCTATTTCTAGCATCATACTTAATTTCTAAGCTATATTAACGGCCGATCGAACTTTTTATCTGAAAACTATGTTAGAAATGTGCTACGAAAAGGATATAGAAGCCAAATATTACCTTACGCGGATGACATATGCATCTGGGTCGTAACATCGTTAAGAACGTCATAGAAGCGCGTCCAAATGCATGGCCATCATATCGAAAATGCCAACGCTGAGAATTTTTAACAAGCGAAACAAAATGTTAAAAGGTGAATGAGCTTAAATACCTAGGGTTGATGGTAAATATGCGAAACTAGGTCTCTGCATACACAACATCGCGGATCGCAGCAGGTTACCGAACATTATGCTAACATTATTATTTTTAAGTTTTGCAAGTGCAGATAAGAAAAGTAGTACTTTTTGGGAAAGTCAAAGACTATTCTTTTTGATGGAACTAAATCTAAGAGTGTACATGATTTTTTTCATCGTTTGGAACAGCTTTTTTTTATTATTATATTTACAATCTGTTCCAGGGCCAACGCTCTCCCAAATCTTTCCTGGTTCGCTTTTCTCGTCCTTACTTTTACGCCGTTGCCAGCCAATTCAAGGACGTATAGCTAAAGATTCGATTTTATCACTATCTGCACAGTGCATAGCTCCATGCCAGCCCATACGGGTATGAATGATGGGTCGGCCCAGTTTTGCACTCCTCCCTGTCGATGGCAAGATTCGCTAAGAAATTTATCGCAGAAAACGTGAAAAAGGTAAATTGTTTGCCAACTTTATGTTAGGCTCAAACATCAATCCTACGTTTAAAAACGTTACGTTGCCACTTGAATGTTTATTGTTTCTTTAAATGAAATGCAAATACTGCATGTCTAGAAACACAAGGCATACGGGACCTGCACACGCGAAACTCTCAATCCACATCGGTAGACAAAGGTTTAAACGAAATAGTCGCCAATAAAATATTTCTGATGCATTTCGTTGAAGTACGATAAAAAGCAAATCACAGTTTACATCGCCACCGCTCACATTAACGATAAATGAAATAGAATTCTCCATTAAACCAGCGAAGGTCAGAAATAATCAGTCACGTATTGAAACATCATCCAGAAAAAAAATCCCTAGAAATTATGAATTTATACATTAGTCTTAAGATTCTTAATTTATTCTTTATTTTTATGTAACATAAATCATTGTTTCAAAATATTTTTCTTAAAGTTTAAGAAAATAAATTTTAAAACAAATATAATTTCCTTAACATGAAAGGACCAAAAATCTTAAAACTAAATACTCAATTATTTCGTTGTAATCGCTTGTAGCATGTGGCATTATATTTATCGAATTACTATTGTAGCTTTAGCCCAGAAACGACCATTGTTCTATAAATAGTACACCAACTTTGTGGGGGTTTCCTTTAACCACTTAAGTGACAGCTTTTTTCGGGAAAGTTTGTCCATAAATTGTTACGTTTTTTTTACATTTCTTTAGAAAATAATTACCAAGTAATCTGAATTCAATGTTTTTTTTTCAATTTTTTTCAAGTCACTAAACAAGCTTTGCCCTAGCAAGACTCGGGCAAATCAAAAAACATTCGAACTACGCCCTCGAGTCACTCTCGGGCAAATCACTCAGTATAGTTAAAAATAAAAAAAAGTTAGTGCCGCTCATGAAAATGTATCGCCTCTTGAAATATTCTATTTGTACTTTAATGATGAACTTTATAACCCAATATTAGACAGCATCAATAAATACATAAATCCCAAAAATATGCGAGCCAATGTCAGACTAGAGGAAATAAAAGCATTTTTTGGGAGCATTTGGAAGCATTCTTTCTTATTTAGACCCAAATGATAAATTTGCTAAAGTTCGTCAACTATTTAGCCACCTTAACCTTATAGCATCGACGAGACAATGGTCCCGTATTTTTGGCGGCACGGTGCGAACCAATTATTAGAGAAAATCGATTAGATGGGGTTATAAATTATGGGTTGGAGCGACGATCCGAGGATACATGGTCTGGTTCGACCCTTATCAAGGAGCAGATAAACAAAAGACGGGATACAAAGATATGAATTTAGGCATTAAAATTATATTGCAATTTTGTTCCCGGAAGCTAAATATTGCCTCTTCATTGTTTTTCGACAATTTTTTCTTCAGTATTGAGTTATTTGAAGAGCTAAATAAGAGAAATTTTAACGAAACCGGAACATTCAGAAAAAATTGTTTCTTTAACTGCCCTCTTCGTAATACATAATAAAAAAATTTAAAAAGACGGGTCGCGGTTCTTTTGAATACAGCTTCTGTGTAGAAGAAAACATGGTAGTCTGCAAATGGAACACAACAGATATGGTAATAATTGGAACAAATTTCATTCCGGTGTATCCAACAAATTTGGTGAAAAGATATTCCAGCAAAGAAAAGAAAAAGGTGCAAGTCTTGCGCCCAGAACTGATACATAAGTAAAATAAAGGAATTGGTGGTTTTGATCTATCCGATCTTCCATTAGAGGGAAAAAGTGGTACTTTACTTTGATTGCTCACAGCATTTATATGGCGGTGACAAATGCTTGACAGTATGATAGCCATTTCAATTTTGAAACAACAGCAGAAGTGCCACACTTTAGGTAAGCGGCGACATTCTATCATTCAAAGCAATGATTTCAGATACGATGGGTATGATCATTGGATTCACCCTAAGCTTTCTAGAGCAAGATGCCGATTGTGCCATAAGCAGGCATCCCGGAAATGATCGAAATGTATCGTTCCCGTATCTAGAACGCTTTCAAAAATGGCATACGAAAGAATGAATTAGTACTTTCACAAGTTCCTGAACGCAACTGATTTTATTTTGAATAATCAACTATTTTTTTTTTCTGATGAACTAATTTTTGTAATATTGTGATTTCAATTAAATTAAATTATTTTCTCAGAACCCTTCGAAAAAAAAAATAGTTTTGTTTGTTTTTCATTATTAACTACCTTCCAATATTACCATTTCCAAAATTCTTCTCAAAATGTCAAAAACAAAAATCTTGGTAATGTCTGGGGTTAAGGCTCATTTAAATCTTTAAAAACGAAACCAAGAATAATTTATTTTAATGCCACAATTATCATTTTTAAGCTTTTGAAGGTTGTTGGCTTAAAGATTTTTGATTACTTAAATTAAAGATTTGGGAAATTATAAAGTTATGAATAAATCTGTTAATTTAAAGAAAACCACCTTACTTTTTAAGAAAAAATGAGTCGTTAAATCTAAAATCTCAAATCTTTTAAAGCAAAAGACCAAAATTTTGAATGACAGTTCGCCATTATCACTGATATTTACGAAACAATAAATATGTGTCCTCACTTTATGAGATTATGGTCGGGTTACATAAGATCAACCTTGGGTGGGTTGAAAGTACGGGATATTAAAACAAATTGGTATTTCTGCGTTATAATTTCTCAATCTATAGAAACAGTTAGAACAATTTCTAAAATTCTGAAGCAGCTGATCGACTCCTAGATTACCCTAATATTATTTGTTCGTATCCACGTCCACATATTGGTGGGACCAAAAGCCGTTGCGGCAAATATACTTTGTAATTTGTTGAAGGTACAGTTGGGTACAAGCTATTATAAACCAAATCTAATGATCATGTGAAATTTGCACTCGATACGCAAGCACACTTTTATGTCATTTCATCCAACCACCCACTAATTGAATGCCGCTAAATGCGATTGGCTGTTGCAATTTTCTACTATATGTTCGAAATGGTAACAATAGCAGCAAAATTTACTTCCATATATTTTGCGATCCATGTCGTGATCGAAAGCGTCGATTATTGGGTTCATATATTTTTCAAAGAATTCCGTAATTCATTGATGGCAGAGTCTTCACGAAAATTTTATTTTAAGTTGTACTGTTCAAAAAAGTTTATAAGAAAATGTTTACAAATTTTTTTACGGCTAATAATAGTAAATATACCATTTGCTTTCTAATGTGGTGCACATTATAGCGGTGACACACGCGCCAAATTGATTTAAAATTCAAGTAATATTTTTTCGATTATCAATTGATTTAATTTAGCATGCGCGAGCATTAGAAAGTTCGGCAATAGCGACTTTACGTTTATTAACACCCACAACTATTTAAAGCAATTAAAATAACGAAGACGTCCAGTATTCTAATGCCGTGTTACGCGTTAAACCATTAAATTTTTTGGTTCGTTCGCCGTTTGAATAAAATCTCACTTTAATGTTGAAATAACGATTAAGACGCCATTAGTCGCTTTATTACAAAATAAACCAATATTGAAATTTGATGTTAGGTACTTTATATAAACTTTATTGATCTGTTAGTCTAAACGCGTCGATGTTACGACGCGAAAAGTGAAAATTGTTTAAATTGATACAGTTATATCATTGTGAAAATTGTGATGTGATATTTGCATCACAATTAATACCTCAATCACTAATTTTAGTCTGTACATGATTATCATTGATAATCAAGATATTAAAAGCCGGTTTCAATCTGACAATGGCACGTTTTACACTTAATTTAATCAACACTTTACGACATTGATTGAGTAAATATACTATATACGTTTTCTAGTCGCATATGTAATTACAATACAAATATCTATGAATGTTGATCTTTAACAATACAGCAAGAATTAAAACGTAGGAGGAGCTTGAAGCTAAACCTGACATTATTCAATATGTATCACATCAACACCATCTATGGCCTCAACACAAAAAATAAATGGACCAATTAAATCAGTCAAATTATGTTGTTTACCAAAGTTCATCGACTGGACCACTAAGGTTTATAGATTAGTGGTAAAGATTCCATCTCGTATGCTTAATGGCATTGGTTGAATGACAGCCAACTCAAGTGAATTTCTTTATTGAAGAAAAACTTATACTGCGAATCTAAGCAACCCCTATTTTATTTTAAATACTGTGCCTCCTGAATTTATGTTACCATTTTTACATGATTGCAAAACATTGGTTTGAAATGCTTGTTAATTGTTAATGAAACTTTATATTTAACACAAAAAAATTCCTTGACTTACTTCGCAAACTGATTAACTTGTTAAATATTTACAAGTATCTGAAAAAATTTAGGGATTGCAAGAAAAGTGGTAAATTTACGTTCATTTTCACATAGCGATGTCTAACTTTACGGCGTACAGATTACGAATGTCATTAATGCGTGCATTTAGGAGTTGATCACGAAGTATATTTAATTAATCTCGGTTTGGATGTTACATAATATACTCACTAAAATCAAATATTTAGACGATCCAAAGACATTTTGCATGCAGTTTACGTATGCTTTGGTGGCCCAGCTTTTAGCTGGATGAATTTAAATGTAAGTAGTTTAATGCTGTCGAGTCGTTACGAACATGAAATTTCTAGGTTAGGAATGCTTATGCCGAGTATAAATTATTAATATTCGTATCCCATATATGCAGCAAATGACGAATCACGTTTACCCAAATCGCGTTAATCTTTATATCCAAAAGACATTTTTTAATCATTGCCAGAATGAAGACCAAACCCAGAGCTAGCTCCACTTTTGATCGATTTCTAATTGTTGCAGGCTGTTTGCAATAGATCCTGTGATGAAGCACTTTTTTTAGAAAATAAATCTTTCCAAAGTAATTATATAAAAAATAATTCTACGACCAACAATTCATTCAAATATAATTATAGAAATAATAATAATAACGGCCAACGACCAGTTAACCTTCCAAGACCGCTCACCACTGGGTTGAGTATATTTAGTTTAAGCAAATTAAAAATGAAATAAATAACGCGGTGCATAAAATCACTTCTTTAAAATAAATTTACGGATATTATAAAATAATTTCGAAGCTACAAATTACTTCCCGAACCATTCTTGTAAAAGGCTTTCTGGCGTGGTTGGTTCTCTGGTTAAGAGGTCGAAAAAGAAGCACCATTTTTGAGGCATAATTTTTGTACACTTAGCTGCAAAGCTGTTCAGGTTATTTTATAGAAGAAAGAAGTCGGATGGTGGATTTCCACATCGACAATATGTAGCGGCCACATGATTTGATTTTTAAAGCGATAAATGAAACTTACCGGACTTTTGGTAAAACTATCTTGTTTAATCAAAAAACATTATCCCTGCCTAAATTTCAGAAAAACAATAAGGTCAACCTTTGTTACAGTTGAACGTGTAATATCTTTAAATTCTTTGTCTGTTTGTAAATGCTAAACTTTTCAACATCATTGCAAAAATGAACAATGCTCCCATTTAAGCTGCATTTCCGGTACCCAGATTTTGACCAAATTTCGCAAGGACTTTTCAATTAATGGGAAAATTTGAAGTATGAAATTCTATATCACCGATTTCAAGAATAGCGGCCCTGGACTGTATAGATACCGAATTTTGATGAAATAAAGTTAATTTTATCTAAACTCGTAATTTTCGTTAAAATTTAAAAAATGATCTGATCTTATTTGGTTTAAAACTTAATTTAAGATCATTTGTTTTTATTAGTTTTTTCCTAAATGCTATATACTTTTCAAAATATTGTATTTCAAAGGAACGTAAAGCTTTTATAAATTCTGTCCCTTACGGTAGATTGATTTTGGCCACACATCACTGAGATCTCCCAATGTATGGTAAAAGCTTAAGTATGAAGTTTCATCCCGATAAATTAATCGGAAAAGCAAAGGTCATGAAAAACCCGAAGAGCAGAATTCTAAACATACTTAAACGGGAGAATATTGAAAATAGTCAAGGAACCAAGTGTATTAAAAAGAACTCCCGCTATTCATTCTCACAATCAGCTAAAGCGATAAAATTGAAAATATATTTAATATCAAAGCAATTCGCAATATGGGAGTTAAAATTGAATCACTGAAAAAGAACTCGAAATTAATATCTGAATGCAAGAAAACCACCAGGCTTTAACCAGACACAAAGATATTGCGGGCGAGATGTTAGATGCAAAAATTGTACCGACATATAAACTGTAAAGGACAACATCCAGTAAAACTGCAAAATTCTACTAAAAAAAATCCACTGGAAACATTCCGAAGCATAGAAACGATAAATGCACGCCTAGCAAAACAAGAAATTGGTCTGGAAGCTATATATAAGCGACTGGATAGACAAGATGCTACGCTTACATTAATGATATACTAATCAAATGAACAGAATTCTTAAAATTGCTGTTTGGAACGCAATTTTTAGAGGACTCTACGTGCATCGAAAATGGTGAAGGACTATCGTCTGACCACTCATCTGTGATTATGACTCCGAGTCCAATGATAATAAAAAAAGATAACTTGCCCAAATTAACAAACACTAAAACCAATTGGGATTGGGAATAAATCTCGGTGAACCAATTAAAACAGGGATGCAGCTGGAATATGAACTAGTAGCATTTAATACTAATATCCAACAAGCAACTTGGTAAAGTCCAATGATTTCACATCCCAACACCACAAATAAACACAACTATCCTCTTGAGGTCAGAGAACTAACTAAAGAGAAATGGAAATGACATTAGGCCTCGCCACACTTTAATTCTTTCGTCGTGATTCTCTGATTTCAAAAAATCAAACGACGTTCACATTTGATTTCTTTGCGCATTTCTTTGTTTATGTTTATTGACAACACGAAACTAAAAAAATTCAATAAAAACAAATACAGGAAACCCTCCAAGAACACGATTAATTCGTTTCGTGTTAACAGAAAACGAATATCGTGTTGTTTGAAACGGTGTAATTTGAGCAAATGGGTATCCGTGTTCTTCGAAACAGTGTTTTTCGAATGCCGTGTTGGTGGAGGGTTACTTGTAAATAAAATGGCCTTGAAATATTTTATCTCCGTAGTAGTGCGAAGAAATCAGTGAATCACCAAAAAAAAAATGTTGCTGAAAAAAGAATCAAAAATTTCCCCGCCAAAAAATTAGTTTGTTGGTGAAGGGGAAAGAGACGAGGAAAGAATCGCGCTGAAAGAGTTAAAGTGTAGAACCACGGATTGGAATTAAATCAAGAAATAAATTTCCTTGACTTTTTTAGTTCAAATGAAAATATCTCCTTTGATTGTCTGTGATAGAACGAAAACATTAATAAGCGACTTCGAGGTGTTTCTGAACTAAAAGATGACGATTACTCACTTTGGAAATAACGAAGGAGTTAAAAAAACCAAAATGCATGTGCCACCTGTCAAAAATGATTACAGATGTGACAAACAGAAAGTCTTTCTATTTGCTGCTTTTTTGGAAGAGACTTTTCAAGCGTTGCCGAGACAAACAGCAAATAGTCCGTTCCACACTGCATTTCTTTTGAAATTTCTTTGTTTCATCAAACTAAGTCGTAATAGATATTTTATTGCTAATTTAGAACCTAATTTTATATTTAAACACAATTTTTTTTTGTTTTATTTTGTTCTACTCTCTCGAAAATAAAATTTAAACTAAAATCTACATCTCAAAATGACCTTAATTTTTTTTTATTTCAGTTCTATTTGTTGATGTTAAAGCTAATACACCAAAAATTTTAATGAAAAATGAGTCGCAATTAAAACCGGTAAAACCGGGAAAGAAACGAAAAAGCAATAATTTCTTTGATATGCCGTGTGGAACGGCTGAATGAAAATAAAATAGCCTTGAACAAGATGATCTTGAAATACGACATATGATCTTATTAAAACTTAGAACTGGAAGTTAAATTATGACTTAATTACTGGGCAAATTATAAAAGCCATTCATATCAAAAATATTAGAAAAACTGTTGAACAAGTTCAGTGAATAACGGATGTCATTTATTATGCACTTGAGATTAAGAAGATATGATCCAGTATTTTCTTAGATGTAGCTCTTTCACTGAATAACTGATGTCTTTCGCGGTTGAATGAATTTTAGGTACATGTGCAACGAATTACAACAATCACTGTAAAAACAAATTATGCAACCTCCGCAATCTTCCACTAAATTCTCGCAATATAAAAACTGCATGTGATTTTAGAAAGTTTTATAAATCATCACATAAACTACATAATTAACTGAAAATTTATGGCAACTTGTCATTGCAATCGTTAGTATGGGTAACAGTTCTATAAATAACATTGGTTTGGCCCCTATTTATGCATACCACATGTGGTGACTAGATAATTAGGTGTGAATGGTACTTTCGATGTACAGCACGCCGATAAACATCTATGTAAAATTTATTAAAATATGTTACTTCAGACATGCGGCCATTTACGAGTAGGTTGTGCAATACGCGGTAATAAATTATAAATTTTGTGTTACCATAATAATAATACTCGTATATGTGAATGATAAGAGTTTTATATAGGTTGGTAAATATTTCTTTTGTCGTCGTTTTAAGTGTTGTAATACTTGATTTTGAACTTGAATGTTTAAACTTAAGAGATTTTGTGTTTTTTTGTGGGCTGTGTGAAATTTTTAATTTACGTCATTTGAGATTTATTTTGAACGCTGTAAGATCGTTTGATTGTTTCCGATGTGATCAACATTTTCTCAACGGAGTTCTTTTAAATACATATGATGGCTATAGATAGGTTTCTGGGATCTTTAAATAAAATATTAAAGAGTTGAGCTCAACCAAGGTCGGTTCAACAATATAATTTCATTATTGTGAGGTTTGCAGAACGACTTGTACCATTGGTCGGTACCAATACGTCATAAGTTATTTATGTATATCTCTTGCATATCTCACTTTGGTACAATAACGCGAATACCGAATTTCAACACATTGTGAATTTAGAAATTGTACAGCTATGTCGGCTGTCTTCTCTTTCCCGAGTATATGCGGGGTCGCGGGCGGACCTTACGGAATATCACCTTCCACATAAAACTTTCCAATGCCCTTACAGTCTCGGAAATTTCGTAAAAACGCTTCAACGCCTTGATGCAACGACAAGTTCCAATTGAAACAACTGCCAAGAATTTCTCAACCTCTAAATCACCCCTAATGGTAAATCGGTGATAATACCATTAATTCCCAGTTTAAACTATAATGAAACGAATTTAGTTAATCTGCAAGTCAAATTCTACCATCATTTTGGGGGTGATTATCATCGGCAAACAACCTTTAAGACGTGTAAGCAGGTAGGGCTTCAACGGATTAATTAATCTAAAACGTAAAATAACCAATATTAATGAACAAAAAAAAAACCGCGTCTGGTTAAAAGTATACAAAAGACCTCGTGGTTTAGGCTCCAGAATGCCGAATGTAAATTTTGCACATTCTACATTTTAGATATTTCATCGAAGTCAAAACTTGGCCATAGACACAACCTTCTGAATAGAAAAACTTAGCTTAAAATATTCGAACTGCTCTATCAAACAATGATAAGTAATTTTAACTATTTGACTTAGAGCATTAAAATGATTTCTACTGTCACGCTGGTTCACATTAATTATGAGGTAAAGTTTTTAGACTGCATGGTCTCGAAATTTATTGCGAAGGGCACAAATAACGCCTACCTGTTAGAGCGGTTATGTCCCAAATGTTTCGATACTTTACAAAATATTTCACATTCTGTTATGATGCTTCTGGCCTAATAAAAACCAAAACCTGGCTCATTGAAAACTATTGATTGATCTTGTCAACAATCAAAAATTTAAAGGCCAACTAAAGTTGGCCGTTGTCTGTGTTGCTCTCAACATCATAGTCTACCAATGAACGCCATTCCGGTCTGGAAAGAAAAACGCTAACGAAAATTAACGAAACCTCTTCGCTCTTACTCGCACGTCGCCTATTATGATTTTTTAAGTTAATTTAAAACACCGGAAGTAGTAATTGATGACTAACAAGTGTCTTTATAAAATGAACTGAGAAGAAAAACTATAAAATATGCTTTTTAAAACTCTCTGCGCGGCAATCGACAAATTTTATTTGAGAAGTCAGAATTTGAACATTAAAGGATTAAAACAATAGACACAAATACAATCAGCTTTATTTCTATTAAATTTCTACACAGATCTTAAAATTAAATCTATTGCGATTTCAAACTTACATAATTGAATATAATCTGCATCAAAATAGTTTTTACAGTTAGATAACTTTTCCCATTTCACACATGTTAAGGAACCTTGAAGAATATCGTTATGGTATCAATAATTAAGAAGTTCCTTTCTGCTAGGTTGAAAATCTCTAAGGACTACGTGTAAAATATTAAACTTTTATAAATTTCAATATGACTGCATTACGGAAAACGACGAAATTTTTTTATTACGAAAAATTTGACAAGTTGGCTAGTGCGACTGTAACACAACTTGTCAAATGCTTTACGCACACAAATGGTCAGCAAATATTTGCTTGTTTAAATTTCACTACGCGAACGATTTTGTACTGGATAGATATAATATACATCATTAAATTACATTGTGGTTTTAAAATTGTGATCGTTTAAAAATAGAGGACGCTTTATTTGGTATTTAACGTTTCCTTCAGTTTCCATGCAATTTTTGGGTCTGTTAAGTAACAGACATATTTTAACGAAACTGAACGAAAAGATGTTAACGTTTCGCTGGCCAGTAAATAACAAAATCTATTTATCGCATTTTTACGTTAAGTTGTTACTGATTCGGTGGTTCAGCCATATGTCAAAATTAAAACAAATGTGGTCTCTCTTTGGTGCAACCAGTTCCCATTCTGAATAGGAATAAATATTGTACTTAAAGTAACAACCAAAGATTTTTTTTAATTTATTTTTATTAGTTGGTAACAATTACATTTTGAATTTCGAAACAACGTATAAAAGTTCAACTAAAGATATTCAATTAAATAGTAATGTGCTAGTGCTAGAACACTATTGAATATTATTACAAATCGTAACTAATTTCTCGTTTTGTTTCGAAAAATGCGATGTCAAAATAATAAAAATCAATTTTATGTTTCTAATGCCATAATTAAAAATAAAAGTATTTACTAAAACTGCCCTGGTGGTGAACATTAAAACTACAGATAGAATAAAATACCAGCAGAAAAGATGGTTTAAACCTACTCCAATTTGGAATAACATATATGGGATTGTTGCTGTAAATTTACCAAAGAAAGACGACACAAATGATTACATTTTTTTTTCGCTTCATGCGATAATTACAAATTTAAAATTGTATTGTAACGATTTAATGAGTTGGTAAAGTGAGCAAAAAATTATTATCCAATAGTTCATCGGATTGACTCCAACGGTAAGTATTTCTAGAGGGATATACCAAAACACCGAAAGCAATATTGTAATAGCTGCGTTATTCGTCTTCGCGAATATTGGAATTAAAAGTGTTAATCAACACTACATAGAAGAAAGTCACACGGAAGGTTTACATTTTTGTCACACATGTGATTTATAGAAAAAGAGGCTGAAAGCATTAATAATACAACAGGGCGAGAATCGCGAAAATAATCATTACAACCACACCATACATATTTCATCCGAATTGACGGTTTTTGTCCCCAAATGACAAACAGAAAATTCGGCCATCCGAACATTTATTCATCAGTAAAAACTAATGAACTTAGCAATACTGTTTCATTAAACGAAGGGAATGTAAGCGCCAGTGCACTGTATTAGTTAAACTATGCTTAGAGCAAGGCGCCATATTGGAACATCCAAATCAAGGTACGAACTATGAGTAGAGTAATGCTGAAAATATGATTAACTACATAAAAACAAGATGCGGAATTCAATAAGCAGAATCAGAAACTTGATCTTGTTAAGCAAAGCCAGGAGCATCAGGAATATATCAGCCAGGAATTTAGATGAGGAATAAAGAACCTAAAAGAAGATGAGGGTTGATATTCAAGGAAGTTGAACATAAAACTAAAAAACTTCATGAAATTGAACATGTTCATTCCTGCCACATTGATTCGGAAGGTTTACAGAGACTTTTCTAAAGCTCAATAGGAATTTTAAAACCTCCATTGTTCAATGCCAAGATCCTTTTTGAGAAACGCTAAGTACAGTTTGAAGTAGCAGTGCAGAATAATGGTGGAGCTATAGAGGTGTTGCTCATTGCCTTTATTTTGGCTCTTCGAGGAAAAGCAGGAGGTGTCTTCAAACATCCGCAGTGGAAATTATTTATGAACAGGCCGTGACTGAGTTCGTACTAAGGTATATAGGCATGTAATGCCCTGATCATACCATCAATAGATGCATTATGCTGTCCATCTGAAATTACATTTGAAGACAAACACGAAACACAAAACCATGAAAGAAGTATTCTCATTGGTTTTAGAATATTAGGCAGCCATAACAAGTGCAACCGTAATGAAACCACGAAAAGGCTCCCGAACTACAATAGTGTAAGAAATTGATCACGTTACCGATTTCGACGGTTTCGATGCCAACAACTTCAACAGGGTTTGGAAGGAGTAAATTACACGCAGCGCCCAAAACTGCCACGAGGCAAGAAACTCTAAGAAACGAGGCAGTAGGCCGTTGTGCGAGAGAAACGGGTGGTTTATGTAAGCATTACGACATCCACTTACGACTTTCGATTCAAACTAATTTTCACAACTTTTCAATGTAAAACAACATTATGGCTTGTGTCTCGAATTTATAAATGTGTACAACTAAAACAACAACAACAACAATTACGATAACTCAAAATATTTTGAATCAAACAACTTTCTAATACAGCCCAATGAGAGAAAGGATCTATCTCATATTTACAGGGTCTGGAAAACTATTTTACACTATTTGTGAGGGGCGTAAGCTTATGAGAATTAGTAAATGCTTTAAGTGCACTATTAGAATTGCACAACTTGAGATGGACACCAAAGTTTAGGTGTTAATAGCGTATTGGCACAAGTTATTTCACGTTTAACTTTGCTACAGAAACTACTAAATAATCTGGCTCATAGATACCACGAAAATAGCATATTTTTCTTAGGTTGCATTCTTTAGTATCAATCATCAAACGATTTCTATCAAAATGGGGAAAATCATCTTAAGCCTCCGATTCCCCAACAAGTGTTTATGTCGTTTAATGCTCTGATGTATCCTTTGACTTAAAAGCTATTCATATTCAGGGGCCATACTCAAATTAATTCGATTCAGAATTAAAATCAATCACATATTTAACATATCAAAAAAAAAAAAATATTTGGCAGATATTTGATGCAGTAAATGTTCGTATATTTTACAGAACCTTAATAGTTTTGGGGTTAACATTTTTGACCCAACTTCATTTACATAAGGAACCACAACAACTTTTTTAAAGATTTATCATTTTTGTATCTTAATATTTTCTATCGCGATAGTTTCATTTTTTCACGACACTTGCATTAGTGTTGCCAGCTTCTAAAACCGCCATTTTTTGGGCTACAATTTTGGCCCAACTTCATATAGGTGCAAATTGCTTATTTACCAAAATGACATTCACATTGAAATTTCATTTTCACTTTACTAAACACACTGGAGGTCCTAGCAAGTTCAAAATTAAACCATAGCATTTTGCAAATCCACTGTCCAAACTTAGAGTGAATCCCATTTTCGCCATTCAAACCTAGTTCCATCCCAATATTTTAATCGTGAAACCCTAGAATAAACCCCGGATTAAGAAATTCTGTATATTAGTCTTTGCCGATTATTCAAGAGAAAGATTTAGAACTATTTAATTCCATTTTCATCAGGTTGGGGGTGGGGGGGGGGGGGGGGGGTAAATTTAAATTGATTTAAAGCATAGTTCCCTTGTTCTATTCATATCAGGGGGCCTATTATGATTTTTTCGATAGTGTTTTTTCTTCGATAAACCAGCGCAACAACAAGGTCGCTTGACATGATCCAATAGTAAAATATGCAAAATAGTTAAAACATATGTATACAAGTATATATATAATATCTTATAATGAAATATTAGATAATAATAATTAGATTAATAATAGTAATAAAACGATTAATAATAATAATAATAATAATAATAATAATAATAATAATAATAATAATACAAGAACAAAAAAATAAAAATATAATATAAACAAAATAAAAATCAATTTAAGTTTAAGTTTAAATAGATAGAATAAAATAAAAAGTTTATGTACTTTCATCAATATTTGCTAGAAATATCTGTTATGAGTATAGTTAACGAGATGCAAAGAACTCCAGACCCAATTTCTTAAAACGAGTAGTGGACCCAAATTTACGGATATTAAAAGGAACACTGTTCCATAACAAAACACCTCTGATTAAAAGGCTGTCTCGCATTATATTAGTATGATGTACCTCAACCATTAATATATCAGTTCTTTTAGAACAGGAAAATTTAAATTTACTTTTAAGATAATTAGGAGCATCACTATCCGTAAGAACATTATATGTATATGAACCGCGTCACACGAAAATCGAGATAGTTTTTCAAAGGCATGCGAAAAATACTATTACTAACCTGAGAAACATGATCAAAGCGACCAAGATCATAGATATACCACACACACCCATTAAAGCTGCTTTTTACTTTATTCATCAATTGATAATTTAAATTAGAAAAAATAACATCACAATAAAGTAATTGACTTAAAACAAGGGAACGAACTAATAAGATTCTGGTTTCCCGCGGAACACCTAATCTATTATATCTCAATAAGCGTAGCAATATTAATATGATTAAGCCAGAGTTCAAATCACTCTACATACTTAGACCAAGATTCTTAATCCAATGTGTGTACGGAACAATATTATAATCCACTTTAATAGGTAAGAAATCATCATAATTAATATTTTTCCCAAAAATAATAGCTTGGGATTTGGACGAATTAAGAAGAAGATAATTTTCAAGAGCCCATTTATTAATTAGTTCCAAATCATTGATAATTCGAATTATCCCAGAATCAATTGAAGCCCTATTTGATCTATTTAATTTTAAATATATCTGAAGATCATCAGCAAAAATGTTAAGACTACATTGTAGATTCAACCTAGACCAGTCATTAATATACAATGAAAATAACAGTGGACCCAGAATTGAACTCTGTGGAACACCTGCAGTTAGAGGAAGCACTGTGGAGTTACCATTCTCCGTAGACCCAAATTGAGAACGATCATTTATATAGGATGTTATAAAATTTGCTGCCTCACGCGAAAATCCAAATTGGTGGCGAAGTTTCCTTTTCATAATTTCAAAGTTGATTGAATTAAATGCTTTTAAAAAGTCTAATAAGACTAATCCCATTAGATTCCCTGAATCTATACAACTTCTAGCAAAATCGGTAACATCACACAAAAGAGTGACTGTATACTATGTGACTGCCTAAATCCCGATTGATAACTCGATAATAATTGATTATACTGTATATGAGCGTTGATCTGTTCAGATAATACCCTTTCAAAAATCTTAGATACAGTCGACAAAAGCGAAGTTGGGCGCATATCAGACGCTACTTGAGGATTTCTGATTTTTGGAATTGCTATCACCTTACTCAACATCCATTGCTTAGGAAATATACCATTAGATATATTGAAATTAAATATATGAGTCAGCATCGGAAGTATAGCAGGAAAACAAAGTTTCAAAAATTTTAAGGGAATACCATCAGAACCCATTGTTCCCGATTCAATTGACATAAGAGCTTTCAATATTGCATCTTCATCCACTTCACATTATTAGACAGAACATGATTGCCAAAAGATCCACACATATCGAATAAATCATTATTTACAGAACGTACATTTGATACCGAAGAATTTAATACCGAAGAATTTAATACCGAAGATACAAATGAACAATTCAACACATGCGGATCAAATAAATTATAACAATCATTGCTGTTGATACAAAGTCCCACGTCATTAATATTCCTCCAAAGTTCTTTAGTATTAAGACCCGTATCCAATTTAGATTTCATAAAATGACCCCTATTGCGGTTGTCGTTATTGTGTCGATATCATATCGACAACCAAAATCGGTATTGCCGTTGTCGTTATTAATCGACGTTTGTCGTAAAATCGCCATATTTTTGTCGATGACATTTTTGCTCGCGACTCGCAAGTATTGTGACTGTGAGCCGTTTTTAATACGAAAAATAGTTTAACATAAGAATGAAAATGATTTTAGTTTTAATAATTATTTATTAAATATCTTAAATTTGTTAAAACCCGCATAAATTTAGCGGAATTGAACAAAAAAAAATTAAATTTCTACAACCACATAGCTAAATTTATTACATGCTTGACCATCGAAATTTGTTACATGTTGGACTATCGGAATTTATATTAACATTCTTTTTGTAGTAAATAAATATTTACACACTGTTTGTCTATTTTCTAATTTTAGACAACTATTTAGATCCTAAATTTGGACAAAATACCTAAATATAAAGTAATTTAGCTTTTCTGACAGGCGGCTGACAGCATTTTTGACAAAATATATCAAAACAACTAGTCACGATTGCTAAGTTAATCGAGAAGTTCACAATAGCATGAATTTTTTCAACGTTAACCTGGCAATACTCATTAGTCGATTCGTGATAGTTACGCAATACAAAATAAAAATCGACACGACAAGACAAAGTCGTGTCGTTTGTCGATCGACACGACAACCGCAATAGGGGTCAATGCTTCCTCGCCCCCTTTTTTAATCCTTTAACTCTCCTATCATAATTTTTTTATTTTTTTTTATTTTCAATAGAGCGTACGTTTTTCCAAGTTTTATAAGCCAATTACGAAACTGCAGGGAATCCTTAACCTATTTATGATGTAGTTTTGTTTGAAGTTATTACATGAAATTTATTTATAATTTTGTTATAATAATGGAATCGAGCATCAGAATTTTATAAATAAAAATAATGATGACTCAGAAGAATAAGTAACGACAGCTTACATTATAAGGAAACGCCTATGTGATTGTTGGATAGTTAACATATTTTAATTACAATTTTTTTAAGATAACCTCACTTTTTCCAATCATCCACGGTTTTCTTTGGAGGACCTGCAGAATCAGTATTTAATCACACTGATACCTCACTCCATTTCATTCAAGAAACTAAAATTTCGAATTGATCAAGATTTATTGTCGTCCTATCAGGAAAATTAAAAAATAATCAAATAACTAATTTAATAACATTACTTTAATAATAATATTGTTTAAATTGAATTTTAATTCACACTTCCTAAACTTATATTTATCCACTTTTTATTTGATTCTGTAATCACCCTTATTAAAAAAATCAAAATTATTGTGAATTTTTCGATTAACTTAGCAATCGTGATTTAGTTTTATTGTTATATTTTGTCAAACAGTTTGACAGCTACCCTTCTGTCAGGGAAACTACATTGGATATTATGGCTGCGGGCCAATAGTCGGGTAAAAGTCAATTTTAAGTGAATTTTTCGGTAAATTCATTTATTTTTCAAAAACTCTATGACAAACTGATCGAAAAATTTGTTCTAAATCCAATTTTTATCATATTTACCCGACCATTAGCCCACAGCCATAGTTGGCTTTTATGTCAGTAGTAATTGTAATCCGAATCGGTTTTATGAAATTTTTTTTTTTTTTTTAGTTTTATTTAACAAACAAATATGGTTGGAACCAAAATTGGCCTCTAATATTAAAGCTAAGCGGGATTTGCGAAAACAACGCAGCTAAAGTGGGGTGAGAAACAGCTTAGTTACATAAATTCAAATTGATCATTTTCCGATTCCTATTTGGAACTAATATTGAAATCCCATGTTCATCTTGAAATTCGGTACTTAGTCATTGTCAGAGATTTCTAACTTCCATTTCAATTGTATGTAGTTTTCATAGCCTCCACACCTGCTATACGAGTCAGTGCAAACTAAATTTGAAATTTCTCCGTTTTCTTCTGCAAAATTAAATATTTGCATAACCGATTCAATGTTACTGTATTATTTTTAACAAGAAATTGATATTTATATTCAATTCAAATCTATTGTTATTCTCATTCTAAGACGCGACTTCCTTTGAACGATTATGAAGTGTTTGTGTGCGATTAAACGGAAATTAAAATATTTGCATGATTCATAATAACGTGTACGGGTACTGCAGTGTACAACACAATCTTACCATGTAATGCACGTGTGTGCGAATTCAGCTGATCATGATAAATTATCATATACTTAGCGAAACACCGGACTTGGCGTCCTCTATAATAGCAAATCATAATAAAATATACTATCACATAAAACAAAAAATTGAACTTATTAAAATATTAATAATTTTTATTGCTTCTAAATAGTACGACAAACACATTTATTTAAAACGTTAGGTGTGTGTGAGATCCCATCACATATACTGGATCGAGAAGTGCAAACAATTTTGTATGTAAAGTAGCACCAATAAATTTTTTTATTGAATTACATTGTTGCCAAAAAATTATTAAGATTCGTACGGCACCTGAATTATTTATAAACTGCTGTACGTGCAATTTCTTGTCGTAATGAATACGATCCGCGATCATTATACGGATAATATTAGAAAGCGATCTACTTAACATCCAAGCCTGTTTGATACCGAGTTTAATCATCATACAGCGCCGCATGCACTTTCGCATTACGTCTTACAAATACAATTGCACCAATTCTGAATATAAACTCGCGAGTATTTTATTTACTTTTAATTTTGTTTCATGGCCAAACGATCAATCAAAGTAAATACAAATATTTTTTTTATATTAAATCGCGGATTTCGCGTGGTTTGGTACATAACATTCAAGAGTAGACAAACAAGAGACAAAATGTGACATAAATATTGCATTACACGTCAGTGTATGTTCAGTCACATTTGCAATTGAATTTAAATTCATAACTAATTTTTGCACTTACTATTTTTATAAATAATTATATCGATTAATAGTTTTATTTAATATAATTATGGTATTTTTATTATTCCATTACTCATTCTTACGTATGCACATTGATTATGTAATTGGTTTTTAAAGGGGTGGGAATTTTGTTATAAACAAATTTTTTATTTATGTTACATTACAATGCAATGAATAATTTCACTGAGATTTCATTTGCAACTTTGGATGTTTTCACATATACATACATACATACACTATTATTTGGTATAGCAGCTGGTTAAATATAAGAGATACGATATACTAGAAATGGAAAACTTTCAGTTTCTTAAAAAATTTTAGTTAAATAATTTGGAGAATACATGATTCAGTGATCGACTGTTTACGGTAAATATATTATGTAATTTAAAGACTGGCTCAGAAGCACGTTGGCAAAAATATCACTTATAATTTCGTTGACCAAATACTGAATAGGGTTCATGTTAGATTAGGAAATATCGGAATTTCTTATTTATAATCCCCTCTAAGTTTTGACAAGAAGCTTTCTTACGTCTAGTAAAACATAACGGTCATGTTAATTTTCGTTAGATACAAGCCTAAGATACATCGATTGTGACATGTCTGCGATGAGTCGATAGTCGTTGGATATGTTAAAATTTTCCAAATAAATAGGTGGCTTTTCATAAATTAGTTTATAGTCAACATATAATCAAAAATCGAGAAAAATACTTTATTTTTACAACGTTTTTCTTAACTTGCTTTCTTGTCTGTCTATCTGTTTGGGTCAAACAAAATTCGAGGTCGAAATTTGAAGCAATTATTATCATTCGATTTCGCTGAAATGTTGTTCATGTTATCAAACATTCGAAACAAAAATCTAATACAATTTTCAGAAAACCGTTGTTAATGTTTTACTGTTGGCGTAAATAAAACTTTCATCGTAAAATATTCACCATCATAGTTGCTGTGCGCTGTAAAACAAAAATGTCACAATTTTTCCAATTTTTTCTTTCTTTTTTCATTTTGTCTTTGATTTTGTTGTTGAAATATCAGGAAATTGTTTGCTGTCATCATAATTCGCAAGAAACCACACAAAAAAAACGCAAATTTACACTACAAGCGTTTGACAGATGGATATGTGAACTAAAGCATGTCAAATGCCGTTTCGTCGTATGTACTAAACAAAATAATCTAGTACAATTTTTGACATTTCATCAACTAAAATTTATTTCTGTTTTGATTCCAAACTCAATCGGAGGCTAAAATGGTTTTGTGCCAATTTTTTCTCGGTGGTATTTGCCGATTTGGAACCAAATGTTTTAATGACCACATTGATTTAAAGTAAGTATATATTTGTGGCATATTGTATAAAGTTTAAAAACTTGCGTAATTATTTTAGGCAAATAATCCGCGTTGAAATAGACTCGGCCATCAAGGCCAATCTCCTGTTTTGGCCCATTCAAGGATAAGCCTTTGATCCCAAATTTAATAGAAAATCAATCGTTCGAGGAAGTTCGATACAAATTTTATGAAGCGAAAATTAACGGTAACTTTGAGCAAGTACGTCTAAGATTTATAAATTTGATTCATGAGAGCAAATCAAAGCTGCAGCAATTGAATATGCTAAGCCCTGAGATCATGAATGTTTGTACAACTTTATGATGCTGGGTCAGAACCATTCGCTATGGCGAATAATGGTAATTCACAAACAGGAAATCAGGCGCAGAACATATTTGGTAAATCGACCTTTGCAACTACTACAGATGTAACAGCCACAAGTATGTTTGGAGGTAGAGCATCAAACCAACAACAAAGTGGTAACATCTTTGGAGGGAGCTCATTTACTAATCCTATTCAAACATTAGGAATATTTGGTCTTAACAAACTCAACAGTCACAGCAATCTATATTTTGAGCAGCCGCTCAGCCTAATACGGCAGTGTTTGGGCCACCTGTTAATACATTTCAACCGAAAAATGCGGCCTCACAATTTGCGTTGCCTTAACTTGGTAATCAGCAGCCAACTACTAAGCAAAATAATCAATTTGGTTTACCCGGCCTCTCCACCTGCCACTAACATCGAGTTATACCATTAATTTTAGACCAGTTATAGGTGGAGAAACTAAATGTCAACGACTTGCCAGATGTGTTGACATCAAGTTATACTTTAATGTTAGAACTTTATGTTAATCAAAATGTTAGTATTTTTTTGACATTTTTGTAATTTCCAAAATGGTTATTTGTGGTAAATACGCTTCTTTATGGTGTCTTTTAATGTGATAGAATTGAAAACAAATTTTAAAATAATTTCGTTTTGTGTGATTCGTTTAATTATATGTAAAATGAACCAAAGATACTTTAAAATTAATTAATTTATATAAAAATAAAGAATGCCTATGGAATATTAATTCTAAATTATTCCGAAGAATTGATATAAAAAACAACGCATATAGGCAAATAGCAGCTGAAATGGAATCGGACGAAGACCTTATTAAAAAAAATTTAAAAATCTTCGTTCGTGCTACACATCAGAGAAAAAAAAATCGAAGCATCAAAATGTTATTTTATTACAATGAAATGTCCTTTTTGGATAAATGTATTGTTTATAGGAAAGGCCAACATTACTTACATTTAGTTCATTTTAATATTTAGCATTCAATATTTTTAAATGTTTTTGTTTATATAGATTATGGATATTTCGAAATCCTTACGACGAAAGCGCTCTCGATAATACCGAAATTATTGAACCACCTCCAACAAAAAACAACGAGATTTGCCGCGCGATTCCTCTTCCATAGATTTTGATGGTGCCCTCAATAGATTTATATCCGCAGTAAACACTACCGAACCAGAAAAGGATTAGTTCGACATATTCGGACAATTCATCGCTTCGCAGCTACGTAAGTTACCAGAAGTTCACGCATTGCAATTTATGGCGGCTATTCAGCAACAGTTGACTGAATTAAGAGTGAGTGTAATTAACTCCGGTGATTCAACCCAAAAAAGCTCATCGTCCTCCATTTCTCCATATAAACGCTCGATCGATTTTCCAGAAGCAACTCTCTTAGTATCTCCGGTTTCATCTAATTCACCTTCTTCGTCATCATCTACAAATCAATTTTACAACCATTAAAGAACGGTTCAACAAGCCCCGTTAAAACCTGTAAAATTGATTGTAGTACGAGCAATCAAGTTCATAACTATACTTGCGCCTCAGTCTTCCAAAAGCAATCATTACCGCAATCATTTCGTTCATCATCATCGTTGTCGTCATTACCATCCTTAATGAACGAGCAGGCGCCTTTTAAACCAAAACTAGCACCCCCGTTCAGAACATCCAATCTCCTAAATGACGTAATACAGGCCTCAGATACTCGTATCAATGAAAATGCTGTGTTTTGAAATTATTTTTTAAGTTTTAATTTGAAATCAGTTAAATTATTATTATTAATTATTAATTTTTATTTATAATGCACTTTTTAGCAATACAAAGATTATATCCCTAGCTGGTATGTTATTATTTTTAAAAATTTGATTTTGAAGTTGGAATATTGAGATGCGATTACATTGAATGAATGAATTTTATTTGCGATATTTTATTAAATTTTATAATAACTTGATATTAAAACAAGCCATTTTTTGAATAGCTATGACGTTTAATAATATAGAGATTATTGTACATTAATTTATTTTGTTCCATTGGCTTTCGATTATACCATCGGAAACAACATATTTAACAATATTTCCTCTCGTGATCGTTGCTGTTTTGTTGCATTCTACATATGATCTCCCGACAGAATCAAAAATAATTTCCGATGTATAAATCTCATCTTCTTCATTTGGACGATGTGGAAATTCTTTTGTTAATAAATTATGAAGCGCTCGGATATGGAATATCCGAAACCGCGCCACTAATCTGCCAAACGCACACTCGACAATCATCCTTGCTCTGGAGATTCTATAATTAAACACCTTTTCAGGAACACTTAATTCTATATTCCTATTCAATGGTTTCAACATATGTCGGGATAAAGGAAATGCCTCATAAAAAGGACTATCTTTGTAGATTGTGCTATCGTTTATTCTGCCATTTGATCCAAAATCAATAAATAGAAATTTTCCATTCGCATCCACAATCGCAAACAAAATAATGCTAAAATACCGCTTGTGGCAATAAAAATTTGACCCTGACCTAGCGGGAGCTTTAATTCTAATATGTTTCCCATTAGCGGCACCCAATGTGTGGAACTGCCATATTTGATTAAATTGCTCTGCTATTTTTAACCAATCTTCCCTATTTTGTGGAACCTAAAAAAAATAATATTACTTGGTTCAGTATTTTTGTACCGACATAAATATATTTTAATTTTGTTTACTTTTGGTTCGAGCGCATTCCATATGGCTTGAAGAGCTTCGGGAATGAATTTTGATATGGTTTTAAAAGAAACCCGAGACATATACTCCAAAGATTTGTAAGAGAATTTTTATAATCATACTTTCATTTCGGATAATGAGTGATTAATTCATTGATCCTACACCAGCCTTGGAATTTTTTCCTTGTCACCGCCGAGAATCGAACCCGGGACCTCCGGTTGCTGGAACAAGCATGCTGACCACTTTGCCACTGGGGCGGCAAGAGGATTTGACTGATTGGGTTTAAATTTCACACTCAAGTTTTTTTCCATAAAGAGTCGCCTGACGTAATAAACCTCAACGTAAGTGCGAGCCTTACTCTTGAGGAGATGGCTTCCCGCATAACGGTGTCCTGCTTTTTAATTCCCGGTTCCACCTATAAAAAATTGTCAAAATAAAATATTAGTTATAAAAAATTTAAAAAAAAATATTATATAATATGTACATATATAGTTTAATGTACACAGTACTCACCAAAGCCAAAATTTCTTCGAATTGACTTACATGGATTGTAGTAAAATTCTGAAAATCGCTACCAGTGGCCCTATTCTGCCTTTCCCTGGGAATAGGGAATTGGGAAAAATATTTTCATAGCATTTTTGTCTAAATTTTATTTTTCTGGCCTACTGAAAGAATAAGTTTAGTGCAAAAATTTTCAAAACAAAGTGAATTGGGAAACTTTTGTTCCACAAAATTTTTATTGGGAAAATATTTTTCCATTTAACTTTGTTTCAAAAATATTAACACCAAACATCTTCTCTCAGTAGGCCAGAAAAATACAATTTAGACAAAAATACTATGAAAATATTTTTCCCAATTCCCCATTCCCAGGGAAAGACAGAATAGGGCCACTGAATCACGTATATGAAGTTGGCCCGAAAACCATCACGAAAAAAACCTTTTAATATAAATGTTGCGTCCTCGCTTAAATAAAAAAGCCTTTCAGCCCGAAAAATAATACAAAATAGCAGAAAATTAGAATCAATCCCGAAAAAAAATATATATATAAAATTTTGCTCCGGATAGCAAAAGTTTGATCAAATTCTTAAAATAATTATGTTGTATGTGGATTAATAAAATAGATTTAATTGCTATAAAAATTAGAAAATAAAATAATCCTTAATATTTCGACAAATGTATCTCAGTTTACAAAGGCCTATAGATATCACAAATGTGACAAATGTTTAACAAATTTAGCAGTAAAACACATCCAGAAGGCCATTATCATATGATGGGGATAAGGCTCCTATACAAGCCATTTGCTATCCAAAAATTTTGACTGTGCGATGTATGAAAACGGCCATGTTTGACCATGCGTTTCTCTGTTCACAGAGGTTTAAAGATCTAACGCGTGAATCGTACGCATTTGTGTAATGTATGGCGCAATCATATTAAAGGAAACTTTACTTGTACTAACCAAAGCATAGATTCGACAAAAATCGAATTAAACAGTTTAGGTGCCTAAATCTAATCATTTTCACCATTTCCGTTGACCGATATGGTTAGTTCTAGCCATAATATTGATGCGATTTCTGGTTGGCTCAAATCGTTTAGATTATATATTGAAACTACCTTTAAAAAATGGCCCGTATTTGATTCGGTCGTTATTGATTTTTGGTTCGCGGAACTTAATTCGGTATTAAATGCATTCAATCACATAGATATTACGAATATTTGACGGCTACTCATAATTGGGTTTACAATAGGTCCTGCTACAAATCGAAGGAAGCCACAGTTAAAGTTTATTTGTACTGTTGCCACTTAACACATAGGATGGCTCAAGATATAAATTCTAGCCTCTCTGAATATCCAGCAATTTGCAAACTTGTAAAAGAAATATTGGCATCTCTATTCATGATGTCTAATTACGAGACCATTAATGAAATATGGAAACATCTTTCCATCATAATAATGTCAAAGTACATAATAAATAATGTACAAAAGCGTTAAATTCCAACACAAGTTTGATTATTGCAGGTCCATCTGATATACATTTTGAAGTTGGTCTCGTAAACGACCAGAAATTGGAAACTATAAAAGATAACACACTTCCAATTTATATTCAAAGTCCATATTTTCAGGACATGAAAATTGTTTTAGATGAGATTGAACTGGGTGAATCAAATTCTCTGAGCGATACTTTTGAAGAAATATATGACATATTTACCTTTATGGGCAGGTATATTCAATCAAGGAGTTCGGCAAAGCAATAGTAATGTAGAAAACTATTTCGCCATCATAAACCGGAGATATAAGACTTCTACAGAAATAGGTAAGCTTCCTACCAAAATAGGAAGATTTGTGAGAAGTGTGCACGACCGAAATGTAGCAATCCATCGTCAAATTATATCAGGAATACCTAAAAGAACTGCAAAGAACCTAACTTTAAAAAACACCACCCAATCGACCACGAACGATGTAACAATAAATGATTCACAACTATGTGAATCCGTTTGGAAACGGACAAATAAAAATGTAATTTTTGGATAGCAAATGGATTGTATATGAGCCTTATCTCCATCGTATGGTAATGGCCTTGCGGATGTGTTTTACTGCTAAATTTGTTAAACATTTGTCACATTTGTGATATCTATAGGCCTTTGTAAACTGAGATACATTTGTCGAAATAATAAGGATTATTTTATTTTCTAATTTTTATAGCAATTATATCTATTTTATTAATCCACATACAACATAATTATTTTAAGAATTTGATCAAACTTTTGCTATCCGGAGCAAAATTTTATATATATATTTTTTCGGGATGGATTCTAATTTTCTGCTATTTTGTATTATTTTTCAGGCTGAAAGGCTTTTTTATTTAAGCGAGGACGCAAAATTTATATTAAAAGGTTTTTTTCGGGATGGTTTTCGGGTCAACTTCATATACGTCACTGAACCCCAGTTTAAATCTTTTAAAAGATGCATTTCGATGTCGTGATCTCCCCGTTTAATTAAAAAAGGATTAACCCCAATCACTGGGTGCTTTCGTTTCTTTTTTGCTTCTTCATTTTTTAATTTAATTTCGTGAAGTTTCTTTAACTCAGACAAAACTTTCAACCCGAGCGCAAGTTTAATTTTTTTTTAGAAAGCATTTTCACGAGAAATAATTTAATGTTGCCAATGTCCTATTGTTTGTTATTTTAGTATTTACGACAGAAATTTCGATCAGTTTGTCATAAGGTTTTCGAAAAATAATTTCGAAAAATAATTGAATTTACCGAAAAATTTACTTAAAATTGACTTTTACCCGATTATTGGTATACAGTCTAATGTTACATATACATGAATGTTTTCGTCGTTGCTTTCGATGTTGTTTTGGACTTATCGTGATCATACAACAAAATATTAAATTTATTTTTTTATTATGTAAACTGATCGTTTTAATTTTTTGTCATTCTGTGTGTCAAAAATAAATGGACAGTTAATGGGCAGTAATATTGAGTTGGCCATTATTGCAGCAGTTGGTTGTTTTCGGCGTCGTTTTCTGTACACTGTCAATGCACATACCAAATATTTTTACTATGGAAACGATGTTTTTTTTATATGGGACATGGAACAACAACATTTTACAATCTGAAAACAACACCGAAAACAACGATGAAAACATTCATGTAAATGCACCTTAAGTAAGCAAATTTTATATGAAAAACGTAATGATTTGAAAATCAAATTTCACCCGCCGTAGTAATTGTTTTGGTTTATTCGTATAACAAATTTTTAGGGCTATAGTATCCATATTTATGGTCGCATTGATGAAAAGAGTTATGAATGATTATTATTTGTTTGTTGTTATATATTTAATACTAATAATTATACTGGATAGTTTTTCTAATTAAGTTTCATTTATTTATTTTCAGATGGCGCGGCAGTGTATATAAATTAATATGGCGCGAGTTATTAGCATATTTAAGTTTATATTATACAATAAATGTGATTTATCGTTATGGACTGAATGAAGATCAAAAAAGGTATATTTTTCATTCACATTGCAGCACAATCGTATAACATAATTATGTAGACATTTCATTTCATATAGTCTAAAACATGAAATTCATTATCATTCCTATATATGCATAATGTTAAATAATATTGAAATGTTATACATAAATTCGTAATTCATCAGATTAACCAAAAACTACAATTTATAAAAAGTTCAGAAAAAGAAATTGATTTTCATACACTTATAAAAAAAAAGACGTTTCATCGAGATTTCTAATTTCTAAACTTTAATCGCTACACTATACATCCTACATTACATACGTAAATACATGTGTGTGCAATTTTTTCTGCTGTTTATGTCCAATTAAACACGTAAGTGTATAAACTAAAAATCACAAAACAATTTAGCAAATTTGTGTTTACCATAAAGATGATCGCGCAGCGGATCGCATGTACGAGTATGATATATGCTTTATATAAAAATGTTAAATGATTATAATTTATGTAATGAACAACAACAAAATAATATTTATGTTACATTGGCGCCTTATACTGCAGGCGAAATTTAATATTTAACACGTTGTCGACGAGTATTAAGAATTATTAAGTCACAATAAATATGTTAAGAAATATGTATACAGCGCTGGATAAAAGTACCGATTATACACCAACTGCATAAAACTTGTGTATTTTAATAACCTTCACGACTAGTTTAACATACATAATATTTAGTTACATACATATATGCCCAGATATTGATAGTGTACCGGTTTTTGTCACACAAATATATATTCAAGTAGTACATGGGACACATGTGCAGATGCATAACTAATTTCGAAATAAAAGTACGCTGCTACGCTTTCGAAATACAGCCCGAGAGACATTAAAAATGATTATATATGAAACGGTTTGTGGATTAACTAAAAAATAAATAAATTACGGGAAATACCTGACGAGACGATTAAGCGATTTTAATTTTTTAACCCATTAACGATTGCTGAGTATACAAGTTTAAATCTTAAATAAAATAAGACTCTTGAATTAAAGATGCGATAGATTTAATTACTAAATCTTATGTGTAAATATTTCTTACATGCGATCAACAATTTATATTAGATGAGGGTATTGGTTTAAATATTACCAAATCTAATGTACTCATCTAAAAACTTAAATGCTTGAAAAGAAATACACACGGTTTTTAACACTTACACTACAGTTTTAAATCTTCCCTAAAACAGTTTTCGTTAAAAAATACACTTGAATATCGAATTTCGGATTGCCAAACTTCTGCAATTAGTAAATAAACGTTGATTTTTTTGGTCTTGAAGATAGTATTCGAACAAAAATTAGAACATACGTAAAATATAAGAATTTCCCCATTAAAAATACCTTGAACCAGTTTAAACACTTGCTGACAGTTTACGGTCACATGTCATCATATTGTGATTAAGTTTTTCGATTGTTCACTATAAATTGAGTTGTTTCGAATATTTCGCAAACATTGATATTGTGTAACTCAACATTGTTCAAGGGCGTTGAAAGCCCAGGCCATGAACTAACAATGTTGAATTAAGCAAAATGACATAATATCATACCAGAATTTCGGAAACATCATATATCACGAAACTTCAAAAATTCACTCAGTGAATCAGACCTCTGGACAACCGGATTTTAATCGCGACCTCAAAGTTTCAAAGTGTTCGGAAGATTACTCGTACATAAAGCATTTGTAGTCCGACCAAAGCGACCATAATTTATATCTAGTCATCTCTTATCATCTGTATTTTTAATGTGTTGCTTCGTAAATTGAAAAGATGTATAAACAAGTGTCAAGACGGATTCAGTGTTGCGTTCGTTCGTTCCTTCCTTCCTTTTATTTTCTGAATTTTTTTTTAAACCACTGCAAGTTGCAGAAAAAAATTCACAAGGAAAAAAAACGTCATTTTTAATCAATGCAATTGGTTTAAAAAATTCAGAAGAAAGGAAGGAACGAAAGAACTCTACTCTCAATCCGCCTTCAGTATGTTTAACTTGCGAAAACGAATTAAAAATATATAAAACTCTTGACCGTTTGACAGAATATGATTTGTCATGCGTAATCGGTTACCTTGAAGCAAGTTTCTGGATTAGACTTTCAAGAAAAATTACTATGAAGACAGAAAACTCATTCATCGTGTTCCTTACTACACAATTATTTGTATTTCTTTTGCAGCATTGTGAACTCTCAAACCTATCCCATAGTTTTGGAACATGAATTGCTTGAACTCAATACAATATCCTGGGTTTATTGCCAATAACAGAAGCTAAAAATAGCTTGTCGTATTTGTTTACACATCATTCAAATTTTACGCAGCAATACACTAACAATACTTGAATTTAAGACACGAAATGTGTTTTATGACTACTAAAATTATTATTTTTTAAATTGAAGTTATCACCGTAGCCTTAGTACAAAAGAAAATTACTAGATGTCACACATTTCGCGTTAAATTTACTCTCACATTTTGTGAAGCACTGTACGATGATTATAAAATACATCATGGAAGAGCATTTTGGAATATGCGTAATTTTTGTTAGGCGTAATTTTTGTTTGGTTCTTTGCAGTGTCAGGATTTTGTTTTGAACTGTTTGTTTGGATATTTGTCTTCCTGGCACAATTCCATAGTGAATACCGCATGTCTCCCTAAGAGCCAATTCATTTTTCTAAATTTTATGTTTAGTTCTTCTCTCCTCTTTTTTATGTGTTCCTTCGATCTAAGTTTAGCACCTAAAGTCATGCCGAGATATTTAGCAATGTTTCGTTATCGGCGGTATTACTATCGAGTTTATTATTATTGGAATATGATTAACTTTTAGATTTGTAAAATTCACTTGAATTGATTTTGCATCATTTAATTTAATTCGCCATTCCTTTGTCCAGTGGAGTCACTGATGTTCTTTGCTGTTGCAAGTATTGCCGTGTCACCGGCAAAAGTCACCATTGTTGTTTCTGTAATTGGTGGATATCTCTAATATATAGGAGATAAATAATTGGCCCAAGAACACTCCCTTGTGGCAGTCATGCTGTTATTCTTTTTAGTTCGGAGTATTCATACTCATACTTTATTCGGAAGTGCCTCCTTGATATGTATGATTTTAAAATTTGAAAAAATTGCTCCGGAAGATCTTGATGAAGTTTGAATTCTAACCCCTGGTGCCATACTTTGTCGAACGCTAGCGCTACATCAAGGAATATAGTTGAGTATATTTGTTTGCTTTCTAGCGATTTCTCGATTACATCAGTAATTCGATGTACTTGTTCTATCGTAGAATGTTTTTCCCTAAACCCAAACTGATGTGAGGGAATAAGATTCCTTTCTTCGATAATTGGTTTTAGTCTTTTTAGAAGAACCTTTTCAAATAGTTCCGATAATGTCAGTAGCAGGGAAATTGGCCTATATGAAGCTTTATCATTTGGAGGCTTGTTCGGCTTCAGAATATTCTTGATTTCCCATTTTAGTTCTTTCAATGTTACAGGCGTAATTTTTATTTCAACCTGTTTATTTATCGGGGTGATATTTTCCTCTTTCGTTTGTTTGGGGGTAAGGCTGGAATGTTTCTTCAAGTTGATTTGCAAATAAATTGGCTTTTTGTTTTGCATTTCGAGCCCAATTTTTTCTATTTTTAATTGGAGGAATCTGGAGTTTGGGTCGTTTAAAATTCTTAGTTGCTTTTCATAATGAACAATCAGTGTCTTTTTGCCCAGTTAGAGTGCTGAGGTATTTTTAACTGACTGATTTTTAATGTCCTTTATTAGGTATTTTAATTTGTTACACAAATGGTTAAATACCTTCTTATTTTCCGGGTTTCGATGTTTTTGCCAACTTCCTTACTATTATTAGGAGTGCTTTCTCACGTATTGGGGTCCCTGTATTGGGTTCTGCAGACTATTTGATGAATGAAGTTTTTTGAAATGGGTTTCTGATATAAGACATATATCTATATTATGCATGTTTAAAAATATATCTAGTTCGTGTATGTGATGCAATGGCCCATTTGCATTCCAGGTTACAATTCGTAATGTTTTATTCATTTCATTTGTTTATAATTCGATTTTATATAATTTATATTTTGATTCACTCGATCAACGTTTTATTCTTCTCTTTTATTGAAATTAGTTTGTGATTCCATTTCTTCTAGTGTGTTCTGCAGACTCATTTCCTGTGAAATAAGTCTTTTGTTGAGGTTCTCTAAATTTCTCAGTATGTCCTGTAAAACGAGATCCACTTTTGACTGTTTCTGCTCTCTTTGCCGAACTATTTGTGCATAAGATTTATCTCTCATTTTTTGTAGTTCTACTGCCACTTCACATCCTCTGTAGTTGACTAGATGCTGGCCTTTGCAGTTGATACACTTCGGTGTTGTATTTGCAGTTTTTACATTGAGGTATTAGTCGAGTGACCTTGCTTGGTGTTTCTATTTTAACTCTGAGGTTGAGGATAGCCTTAATATTATAAATATTTTCGATTTTTTCTTGGTTAGCTTAGCAAGATTAGCATGAATAGTGGGAGACCTTTCCTCATGATTTTATCATTTCCCTCCCTGTTTTCTAGTTTATCTTTTCTGATGATGTTGACTGCATCGACTATTTTCAGGCTTTCGTTTTGTAGGTCCTCAATAATTTCATCTTTTGAACAAGTTGGATGGAGACCTCTTGCCATTACTTTAATTGTTATAGCTGTAGAGTTTATAATCTGAAGGCTCTGTTGTGTTTATTTTCCAAATATTACTACTGAGTGATATTACAATGTATTTCATTTTGTACTACTTCCTTCATCAGTTTCTGAATACTACCATAATTTGTTATTCCTAGAATATTGATCGGGGGTGGAACCTGTTTCTCCTTTTCTGGCTCATGCACTTTTGATGCATTAGTTGCATTTGCAGTTTTAATGTGGGTTTGAATTGGCTCCACTTCTGGTGATGATTCAGCTTTCCTCTTGCTTGGGTTAGTTTCTTTTCTTGGTTTCTTGTTTGCTCTCTTGGATTTCTACTACTTGAAATTGGTTGTTCATTGATGCTAAGTTTCTTGGATTATTATTTTTATTTACAGTTTCCTTTAGCATTTCATTTAGTTTTCTTTCTTTAGCACGGTAACTTCATTGTTCAGTTGCGCGTTTAATTTCTCCATTTGATCTAATTTATTTATTAACTCCGCGTTGTTTATTATAACTGTTTGTGCAATGGGCGTGGTTTCGGAAGTTGGCTTGAAGTTTGTATGCTTAATAGAACAGGTATTTTCCTTTGCATTGTTAAGTTCACACACTGTGGCGCTCTCTGGCGGTGGAGTTGTTGGTGGTGTTCTATGGAATGCCGTACTTCTACTACCAAAGGGCCATTCATTTACCGCTTGTTCCGTGGAACTAGTAGTACTAGGAAAAGGATCAGCCTGGTTGCCTACCGACGATTTCCTTTGCAATATCGCGTTGCTCCCTCCAGAATCCATGGAGCAGCCCAATAAATCGAAGTGGAATTTAGTATCTAAGTTCTGACCTACCTGACCCAATCCTGATTTATAAAAGGCAGCCCTGCTACTTGTTTTCTTGTGTTTAGTGATGATCGCAATCACATTTTGAAAGTCTGTTTCGAGACGGCTTTTGGGCTAACTTTAAATAGTTAAGAATTATAGTGTTATGAGGAAAACAATTTCTGTACTTCATCAAGCGTATTATTGAAAATTGTAGAAAATATTTGTCTTCACCAGCCATTTAATCCAAGAATATTGAGTGGATTTGAAGAAACGATTTGTGTTACTTAGATAGTAGCTGGCATTTCATGAGGGATTCATTTAGCCAGCACCGACCCCGACGCCGGTATTCACCCCAGGAGTCCCAATATTAATCCTTTAATATTGTATTAACGAAAGTTTCACAAGAATTATTTATTTCTGCACTCTAACTTAAAATTAATTTATAATTTGAATATTAAAATATTCATAGAATTATCCTTGATGGATTGCAACAATTTTGCATCGACATTTTCTTTGGTGCCTATCAGGGAGGTGACTTGATTGAAGCAATATTTTCGGGAGCTGGTGCAGCATTTAAGTACGTAGTTGTTAATAAACCACTAAATTTGAATTTATGGTGTTAAGTATATAGATATCACATCAGTAGTTTTTACAGAAACGCGATCAGCATCCACAACTTGTGAAGCTTAAGTCAGAACTAAAATGAATTTAGTCATTACCGGTTGCTTAACATATGGATTACTATACAGATCGCATTGTTCTAATATATTATCACATTTCATAGCACACATTTTTAAATGATATTAAACAGCACTTAAAATGTATTCCTCCAGTAACGGAGAATTATTTTGATTTTGTTCTCCAAAGCAGCTGGCACTTTGAACAACTAAATAAATAAAATAAAATAAAATTTATTCTTAAAAACTATTTACAGATTAGCTAAGTGCGATTTATCATAGATTATTTACCAGGGTTTAAAAATTCGCTCGTTAAAATGTATTATTCGCTCTTTACTGATCGAACAGTGTTTGTATTTGTAATAGTGATCACTGAATATTGAAAAGTAAACAAAAATATTTTGTTTTACTATTCATTTATTAAGAATAGTGTAGAAAGAATAGTTACATTCTCTATTCGATCGTTCAATACAGAGAATAATATATTTTATCTATTTCTTACTACAATAAATGTTCGCTTTGTTATTCAAAGAGAATAGAAAAGTAAAACAAGAGAGTAGTAGATCCCGACAAACAAAAAATCATCAATCCTTTTAGTTTTTTTATTATTCTCTCACTATTCGTTTATAACTGACTAATATTTTTCAAATTTTGTATTACTATTCATGAGCGAAGAGAAATTAGCGTAAAACACAATTCATTTAAAAATGAACGGAAAATGAATAATAAGCAACTGAAGAGTGAAGAGTAGTGTAGAACGCTGTTATTTACTCAAACAGGTAAAATATTGTTTTGGCAAAGCTAGGGTGGGGAAAACACGGATTTCACGGGAGAGTATTATAGCAATATCCACGCATGTTGAATTGTTATTGTTTTAGATAGTGAGGGAAAATCTACTTGTTGTTCAAATATCTTAATTGTTAGCAAAGATTCTTTCGATTGGCATCGATATGTTTAGTTTTTCATCGCCGTGCTTAATTTTCATTGAATATAGAATATAATGACTTGTGTTTGAGAATCCTCTTATTTTTAAAGCTAAGTGAGTGGTGTGATCAGAACTCACTATACTTAAATATTAAGAAATGCAAAATCATGTCTTTCCATCGTAAACGAAATCCAATAATTACTTCATACAAAGTCAACAACGAAGTACTGCAAAGAGTCAATGAGGTTATAGACTTAGGTGTTACATTTGTCGAAAACGCCAGTTTCAATAGGCATATTGAAAATTGTATTGCGAAAGCGAATGCCATGTTCGGATTTGTTAAAAGATGGACAGGTGAATTTAAGGATATCCAAACCTTATGTTCACTCTATTTCGCTTATGTTCGATCTCAACTGGAATACGCTGTAACGGTCTGGAATCCATACTATGCTGTACACATAAAAAGAATTGAAAGCATTCAAAAGAAGTTCCTGATTTTTTTGTTAAAGAAAAGTGACTGGGATTACGACCACAACTTACCATTCCATGAAAATGTGGCTCGCTTACCTCCATACACAACAAGATGCACAGATTACAAAATATGCACGCTTGAAAATAGACGACTTCTCTTGGGAGCAGCTTTTATTGGTAACGTTTTGCTTGGTCACGTAGATTCAGCTTACATCTTGGAAAACATATCAATTCACGTGCCATGCAGAACATTTAGAAACCATAAATTTTTAGCACTTGAACACCATTCCACCAACTATGGAGAAAACAACCCAATTAATAGGATGTCTAAATCTTTCAACTTAATTGACGATGTATTTGACTTCAACTTATCAAAGGACAACTTTAAAAATATCCTTAAAGACTTTTTTCTAAATTTTTAATTGTTTAAACCTAAATTTGGTTTATATTTTTTTTTTTTTATTCTGTTTTAAAGTTTTTTGTTGTTTTAATATAATTTTAACTATAACTGTAAATAATCTGAAATCATACATGTATATTACAAAATAGATTTCTTTAAATAAATAAATAAATAAATAAAGCTAATTCATCAATACTAAGAAAAAGTGAAAGAATATTGCTAATTCTTGCGCAGTTTAATAATGCCACCTGTGTTTTAATGGCTAGGCCCGGAAAAATGGTTATATAAACTTTTTAAGCTATGTGCGAATGGTCAATCATTGCGTCAGACTTTCTAATTTACTTCAAACGACATCAGCACTAATTTTTTTTAAAGGCAACCATTTTTTCGTGTACTTCTTGAATTTACAACCATTAAATATTCACAACAGCTTTCGAATACCAGAAATTCAAAATACCCTGATACCTGGGGCGGAATCTTGAAATACGACCGGAAAATTTAAACGGATTTAAAAATATTTTCAAACTTATTAGATTAAAAGTATTCAAATTTACCATGATGGATGCAGACTGATGTTTAAATGCAACTTCTATAATATTTGAAGAGCAATGACTAATCTCCAACAAGATTTTCAAAATTCATTTTTTACCGGTACAACATTTCCGTTTAAAACTGCTCGATTATGAAGTAGTTGTCGAATTAAATTTTTATGTTACACTGTTATTTATTTGAGTTTTCATACAAAATATTCACGCCAACTTTGACCATTTTTCGAAATTTTTTGTGTTTGTCCAATGAAATATTTTCTAACAATTCATTTTTTCGGTCGGATTTCATGATCATGCCCGTTTACATCAAAATAATTATATATTTCCGGAAATTTTACAATTTTGAAATACAAAAGACTTCAATGCCATCTCATAAAATGAAGTGGCGACGAACCTGGGACGAGAAATTTGAAATTTGAAATGAATTTCGAAAATCTTGTATGAGATTAACCATTGCTCTTAAAGAATTATAGAAGTTGCATTTATTCATCAGTCTGTATCCATCATAGTAAATTTGAATACTTTTAATCTAATAAGTTTGAAAATATTTTTAAATCCGTTTAAATTTTTTCCGGTCGCATTTCATGATTCCGCCCCTGGTTTGGTTTATTTCAGTGGTACTATTCTGAATTTCTCTCTTGTAACGTAGCATCAAAATAAATTTTTCTTGGCCTACTGTTTAATCTAAATTTTTATAAATTAGGAATTAGGTGTTTTCCTTATCGAAATTTATCCAATTTATAATTTATTAATATTTAAATTAAATTGGATAAATTTTCACTAACTAGCCAGTATGCCAAAAAAAACAAATTTTCACAGAAGATGATTCCTATCATTATCCATTTTATTTTGCAATCTTTTGAAGACGATAAAATTATGGAGCTATGAATTACATCCATTTTATAATTGAGCTTGTAAATTGCACCTGAAATGAAATAGCAATTAACCACATTGCATAGGAAAAGTTAGTTTTCTTCAGTTATCATAATCATGTAATATAGCCGACAGCTATTCAGGGGCGGAATCATGAAATACGATCGGAAAAAATTTAAACGGATTTAAAAATATTTTGAAACTTATTAGATTAATAGTATTCAAATTTACTATGATGGATGCAGACTGATGAATAAATGCAACTTCTATAATTCTTTAAGAGCAATGGTTAATCTCATACAAGATTTTCGAAATTCATTTCAAATTTCAAATTTCTCGTCCCAGGTTCGTCGCCACTTCATTTTATGAGATGGCATTGAAGTCTTTTGTATTTCAAAATTGTAAAATTTCCGGAAATATATAATTATTTTGATGTAAACGGGCATGATCATGAAATCCGACCGAAAAAATGAATTGTTAGATAATATTTCATTGGACAAACACAAAAAATTTCGAAAAATGGTCAAAGTTGGCGTAAATATTTTGTATGAAAACTCAAATAAATAACAGTGTAACATAAAAATTTAATTCGACAACTACTTCATAATCGAGCAGTTTTAAACGGAAATGTTGTACCGGTAAAAAATGAATTTTGAAAATCGTGTTGGAGATTAGCCATTGCTCTTCAAATATTATAGAAGTTGCATTTAAACATCAGTCTGCATCCATCATGGTAAATTTGAATACTTTTAATCTAATAAGTTTGAAAATATTTTTAAATCCGTTTAAATTTTCCGGTCGTATTTCAAGATTCCGCCCCAGTTTTAACATGAATTAGATAATTAAACAACTGATGAATTGATCAAGCTAAAAATGTAATATTTTGTGAGCCAAAAATAATCATTTTCAATGGCATTCAATTTCAGTAATGGCCACTAAGCACTAACCATGTTAGGAAAAATATATGCTTTTACTGACAATTTAACAACAAATAAAGGTATTAGGCGGACTACCGCCACTTGATTTTTAAAGCGAAAAATTTAACTTACCGGACTTTTGGTAAACCCAGCAAGATCAACCCTTGTTGGTTGGTTGGAAATTTAATCTTTAAATTTATTATTACTTAATAAACTTTTCAACATTAATGAAAAAATTTTAAGTATGAAATTAATTTATAATTTTTTTGTCTAAATGCTATATTCTTTTCAAAATATTTACAATTAATGGAAAAGCTCTTATGAAAGCTGCCACTTGGGGTTGATCGATCTCAGCCAAAATTCACTGTGATTTCTTAATTTATGGTAAAGGCTTAAGTTTCATAGTGGGACCTAATTTTTTGCAGAAAAATAGTTTTTGTAAAAATTCGTTAGTTCCGCTTAAATTTCGGAAAACTGATCTGAACCGGTGTTGTCGTAGTAAAATAAAGAATAGTAATCATAAAAAATTTTGATCTCTAGATTTTTCCAGATTTACAATTCGGTGTGATTGTGGTGTCGTGCAGACTAAATGTCCGTAGCTCTTCTCTACAGCCCAGAAATCCAACTCACCAGGAAAACATTTCGTACTTAAGCTTTACTCATAAATTGGAAGATTCCAATGATTTATGGCACAACTCGGTTCACCGGATTTGGCAGTTTCCATATGAGCTTTTTCGTTTTCGCAAACATTTTGAAAAGTATTATCATTTACGAGAAAAACGACTATCAAATAACACTGATTGATTTATCGGGCTGATACTCATAATTAAGCTTTTTCTATAAATTTTGAGGTCCCAGTAATTTTTGGCCGCAATCGGTATACCGGGAGTGGCAGATTTCAAAGGAGCATTTTCGTTTTTTGGAAATACTTTGAAGTATGTACACATTTACGTAGCATTTACGAAAAAAGGTTTTAAAATAAAATATTATAAATTAAATTTCAAACAAAATAGGTTCAGATCATTTGTTAAATTTTACTGGAAATGACGTAACGTTTTGATAAAATAATATTCTTCTCACCAAAAGCTAGAAATCTCTAGAGTCCAAGCGGATTGACTTATTGGGGATAAACTTCTTACTTAAACTTTTCCCATTAATAGGGAGATCCTTGCGAAATTTAGTGGAGTTCTATATTTTGGAAATGGACGCTTTCATCGAAGCAATGATATTGAAAAGCTTAGCAATTACAAAATACGGTAAAGAATTTTGAGATTTAATTTTCAACAAATTGTTGACCTTGTTGGTTTTCTGATATTAAACCATGAATGATAATTTTTCTATTATACAAGACAGTTTTACCAAAAGTCCTGTAAGTAAAAATTTTCGCTTTATAAATCCAAGTGTAGTGTATTCAAGATCTATGTATATACTTTTGTGGTAAAACAAAATCGAATGTTGGCCACAACATATTTACATGAGTAAATGCATGAGTAGATGCGCTGATTAATTACAAACAAATAAATAATTACAAATAAATAAATAAAATGTAAATATTAAATTTAATTATTATTTACATCAAACAAATATAAATTTATATATTTTCTACCTCTAGTAAGTTCGCGAAACAGTAGCAAAACTTCTAATTCTGAAGTCTCATTCTGCGAGCAAAATCTATCCTCAGGATTTTAAAAACCAGAGCCAATTTCTGAATACGATGTGAAAACGACAGAACTAAATTCTTCGTATATGATTAGAATCAAATTCATACGACTCTTATTTAAAATTTAATAGGAGTCCAGTATTCTTGTTTTTGTGACATTCAGAAATTTTGCCTCAGGCTTTTCGAAAATCAATTTTTACAAAACCAGGATTTTTGAAATGGTACGTTTAAGAATCTCGAAATCTCTTAAAAGAAATTAAGGACACGCATAACTAGGCCCCTTCTTTGGCAGTGTTTAGCGTTAAGAAGCAAAAAGCATAGATGGGGCCGGAAAACGACTGATCATGTCGAACGGTTCCGCAAGCAGCTCAAAACTTCGTTAAAAGCTCGATGTAATAGATCCCATTAAGGTTCTGAATCTCCATGCATATTATTAGAAGACCTAAACTGCACTCAATTATAGCTTGTATATGATCAAAATATCAAGGTCCGGCGAATTTTTCATAATCAATCAAAATTTTAACCCAAACACAGATACTTACGATTGCGTGAACCAGATTCGAACTATCATATGAGCCTTAGTTCCTATATCGAGACCAGACATCCGATCGAACCGACTATACATACATTCCCAAAAACCTAGAAAGCTGTTCACACTTATTTGTGAATGTTAATATTAACAGAGGTGTTTTGATGTATTTTAGCCCCACTCAAAATCCTTTGTTGAGCCGGCTTACAAAATAATTATGATAAGCCCAACCAAAAATCATCGTAACTATTACTGCAGTAATAATAGTTATTTGACGAGCCGAGGGATAATGGCACGAGGTAAATAGCCGCGCCCGTGCTAAATTATAGCAGCATTGACAAGATCGAACGAATCATTTTATCAGCAAGCAATCAATAACTTGCTGTACAAGTCATAACTGTGTTGATTCTGACTTGTATGGCATAGGCATGTAGACTTGCTAATCAAAAAATATTTTCATCAAACTTTTAGGGATGCTACGCTATATATACGTTCCTATTGTGATTCCATCGTCAACGTTACCTTACGATGTGTTTATACCACAACAAGGAAAAATACTTTAAATCGCTTCCACCTTACTGTCTATATAATATATCATTATCCCAAATCTATCAAAATTATTTTGTTCTGCGATTTTAATTAACATCTTGGATATAGCGATTCCTGGAATTCTAGATATATTGATCCCTAATTTTCACTACCCACAAAACAAATTGGAAATGCTTTACAAATACTTGGTTACTTTGCTTCACTCGCAAGCCTAACAACCAAAGTACGATCCTTATGATAGGACCAGATGGGTGAATCTTTTACCAATTAGGTCAAATATTATTTAATCAACAATTTTTACATGAAATTTTGGGTTATTCTGATTTGATAGCCAGATAGTATTTTCACATCAAGGTGAGGTTACCAAGATCTGGCTATCTGGCTATCAATCCAGAATAACCCAAAATTTCATATAGAAATCGTATGTATGCATTAAATACAATAAAATTCGAGGTTACGAAGGGGTTGGGAAATGTGTGGCGAATCATTAAAATTCGCTAAGGCATTGTGATTATACTTTGATTAGTTCAAAGTATTTCCAATATTTTTGTAGTTTGGTCACTGCAGTCTGATGAGATCACCGAATTTTTTAAAACAAAGAATTAATTGTTTTATTAGTTCGAAACCAAACTTCCAAAGTTTTGGTAACCTTACATTGATGTAACAATTTTTACCCCTAAACTAATCAATCATCCTTTTATATAGACCAAATACTTCTAAATCCACAACCAAAGTAGGTATCCAGCTGTCCAGAGACTTATTGCAGAAAATATACCTTTACCAATAAACGACAATCTGGCAATTTCAAGGTTTCATCTCAATTAGCACTTTTGACCAAGACTATTTGAACCCTATAATGTATAAAAAAATCCAAACCAATTTAAAACTCTTCGCTATCATCTCCTCACTCCTCGTCTCCAGATTATGGCCAACCCAGAAGATTTGACCATCTGTATTTATCAAAGAAAGTCAAAAAAATTTAATTTATAAATTTTACTTAGAAAATTCCAAACTGAGCAAACATTTTGCGAGAAAATCTGTAGACCTATCATTGATCCGTAAAATAAGGAAAAATCAATGGCCTGTTATGATGTCATGAACAATGCACCCAACGTTTTTTGACGGAACTGAACTAACATCATTTGAACATTTTGGAATCATTTGTGTGGGGCGATTTTTGAAAATCTTAAATTAAATAAAAGCAATTGCGTTGCATCCTAATCAGGAAAGTTTATTTAGACGGTATTGTGGTCTTTGCTACAATAAAACCCATTTAGGGTCGAATAGTTATTTCCAAGTGTTAGAAATAGTGTTTTTTTATGGGAGGTGGTCCGGAAGAACTCGTATAGATAATTTGTGGTCAGTAAACCTTACATATTCACACAATCATATCAGTCATCCTAAATCACTAAATCACATGCAAACGATCCGATGTTTTTTTTAAAACGAATGTATATAACTAGAATACACCTCACTTAATTCTTAAGCGGAAAATTGAATTTAATTCTTAAGCGTTTCTTGTAAATGAGAAAGTTCCTGCGGAAGCTGCCACTTCCAGTACACAGATTTTCACCACATCATCTCCCAATTTATGGTAAAAGCTTAAGTATGAAGTTTCATCGCGATTAGCCAACTCATACCTGAGATGCGAAATTGTAAGGAGAACATTTTTTTTTTGAAAATTGATCATTTCTGGCAAAATTTAAACAAATGACATGAACTAATTTTGAATGAAATTTAATTCATACTGATTTCGACCAAGCATCACTGACACCTCCAATTTTATGGAAAAAAAACTTGAGTGTGAAATATAATCCCCATCAGTCAATTCCTCTGAGCCTGTATATAGGCCGAATTTTTGTTGAAAAACGGTTTTTTGTCATAAATCGTAATTTTCGCTTAAATTTTGGAAAACTGGAGTGGGCCGATATTTTTGCAATTTTGATTTAGAATTGTTTAGTTACTAGTCATCTTTCTCATAAATTTTACTGTTCAAAATAGTTTCAAATAAACGGAAAAGCTGGGATTCAAATAAATGGAAACTATGGAAAAAGCTTATGTTGAAGTTTCACCCCAATCAGTCAATCCGACTGCAAATCTACACGATTTTTTGATTAATATTTTAGAATACGATAATCTTATTATTATTATTATCATTTTCAACTTTGTTCTTATAGAGTTCTTCTTCCTGTCTGTAAACTGACAAGCACAGGGATCTCCACTACATTAGAGGCTTATGGTTGTATTTATTCAATTATCGACCGTAGTCGGAGGAGGACACTCCAATTTTACATCCTTCCGTTCTCAATCGATTTACAGATTCTGGGAAATTTTGTTTTGATCTCGGGCGAAGAGGTAGTTTTTGAGTGCAATCAAATGTTTGAGATGCGTTTTGATATTGGATAAATTCATTTAGGGAGCTTTCAGTGGGGCTTGGTCTACATTTTTAATCTTTTTTTCGCTCGAAAAATTTGGTAATTATTTGTAGGAAGGCCTTCTGTTGGGGCTCTCATATTGCGTGATAATGCATTGAGTTTCACCTTATAAGTTATACATGCGGCTCTAGAAAATGTCCCATTTGTTTGAGTGGGTAACATACATCCTATTCAATTATGATGGAACTTAGTTTGAATAAAAAAGTAAATATGAGTTCCCATTCCGGTTCTGGAAATGATATTTTTGAATGAAACTCGGTTTTTAAGGTAAAAACAGCAATTGAAGATAGATAAAATATGATTAAATGTTTGATGGTGAAAAATAATGTTTTGTAAAAAGCCATTTTCTGATTAGAAAATTTTTATGAACAGGTTATCAACATCGTCGGGCACCCTGTGCGATCTTAAAACTTCTAACAAAGAATCTTATTTTGAATCCGCTTATTAATATTAAAATGAACAGCGCTTCAGAATTTAAGCTTTTGAGAACTAGCCCGGTAAACCAGTAACTCGAAAATGTTCAAAATGTTTGTCTTATGACTGTGGTTGTTTCTGAAGTTATTAAAATGACTTTTGTGTCTTTTCATTGTATAAACACCCTGTGTTTTATTCATTAATGCTAGAAATATAACTAAAACGAAAGTAATTTCATGAAATTCTGACTTAGAAGTCAACCTTACAATAAGATTAAATAATTTTTTTAGAATGTCAGCCTGTAATTTAATCATTTGACATTCAAAGACGCTAGTTACAGAACTTTGGCTTGGGCGTTCGCTAAATATCAATGTTGGGTATTGGATTACAAAAAACTGAATTAATCGACATATTATGCGACGTACTCAAAACTGATCTACAAAACTTTGACTTTATTGTTCAATACTATGGATGAATATTGAAGGCAGATACAAATAAAATAATAACTAATCTAACATTGGTTTTAGGCACAGTCATATGACAAAAAACGAAATAAATTACGAGACACTGACATAGACGCCCTCACATTCAACGAACTCCGAGATTCGTTTGAATATTGAAGTCAAATTCAGAAAACAGTAAAAATATGCTGAACTTTGACTTCACGGTTGAAAAAGTATCAAATTTTAGGCTTAAATGTCACTCCTAAAAAATAGACATACATAGTGAGAATTTCCAGAAATTATTGATTTTGTGATATAATTCGCCAAATCGATAAGTTCTTGTTTTATACTATTGGTACAAAACAAGAGTTGAATTTTTGCTGTTTGGTCGTTGCAAGGAACCTGATGAGTAGGCCAACTTTTTATCAGTACGAAACCAAGCTGCCAAGTGCCAAGAAAAGACTTAAGGAAGTTCTCATTTTTGTTTACACAAGACCTTCGGGTTAAAAATGGGGGATGGAGTGCATTTTTCTACTTTTTGTGGTAGATATATTGTGAGTAAATAGTCTCTTTATTTTCTATGACTAGAAAAGTCGTAAACGTTGTATAAATGCCATTAAAAATAATATTTCGTCCGAAAAGCCGAAAAAAATATTAAATATTTTCGCGTTGGTAGTTTGTATACTGTTACGTCATCTTAAGTCAGACATAAACGACTTGAATATATTTATATATTTATAACATAACCGTCTTGTTGACGAGTGGCGTCAAGGCCAGACATTTAATTATTTTTGAAGTTAGGAGTTAGCATAATATTAACTTTGTCTAAAGTCAGACTTTGGAGTCAGCAGTATAATACACTTAAAGGTTTAAATGTGGTCAAACAATTAATTGACATAAAAGTGACATACAGCATTGGCGATAGTCTGTTATACGAATGGAGCTGGCCTACTTTTAATATATTCTTATATATATATATATATATATATATATATATATATATATATATATATATATATATATATATATATATATATATATATATATATAGATATATATATATATATATATATATATATATATATATATATATATATATATATATATATGACGTGCCTGTGTTATTTTCCGACGTGGTTAGTCAACAGTTGATGTTTTTAGTTTTCGAATATCTCAGCAAATAAATGACTTTTAATTTACCGGGTAGGCGTTTGAAACCAGTCTCTTGATAACCATGATCTAGTAGTAGATGTCGTTTGGGAAACTAAAGGAAAATTTGATGTCTACATTGCCTACTTAGCCTATTTTAAATATTGTTTAAATGTTTACACTAACATTTGCTCGGAAGGATAATATTGCTCCGCGGTGCAAGACAGAATTACTTCTTTCCTGCACAGTTAACTCAGGAATAGGTTACCGCACCATATGGTTCCACCTTGCCACGTAAACTCCGATTTTATTAAAGCACACATAAACCGCAGGCACACTCACTATGAGGCACTCGCAAACTTTATTTTCTAAATCATTTCGCACTCACGCGCATTCAGCACACGGTTAAACGTTAATGGGTTAAAAATTAATTGATGCATCATAAAATTAAATTACACAAAATTTAACGGTTATAATTACGAAATTCACAATCAAAATATCTATTAATCATTTGTAAAAATTTACGACGAGACGCATCCCATAAACTTTGTGGATTGCGCAAGATAGTCATTTACTATCGAGAAAACAAAAAAAAAAATCGTAAGGTAGTATGTCGAGGTGATACTCTGCCTTCGATGCATGTTTTATGTAACTGTCGCACTATATAGGAGATATGATACACGGCTGCACGCACTGTTATACATATATAATCATATATTTAAGTATAAAGCTTAATCATAATTATTTTAATAACATTTTTTATTGTTGAAATTTTGCAGCAAATATCGTAGCTTTCAAGAATACATCAACGATAATTTTGGGTAAAACAAACAATAATCTTAAAGATTTTTAGATTAATTAATTGATTAAGGATACATTTATTTTTCTAAAAATTTATTGTGCACCCTATATACTATATGTGTGTGCTATATACAAACATAATTATGTTATGTATTATTTATATGTGTTCTTTCTGTGTGCTGCTGGTTTCTATATACATATTCAAAAATCACCCATCAGTTATTTGTGTCACGCATACCGCAAACACAACGTCTTAAAGACTGATCGATCGATTTTTTATGTTTTAATCTAATTTATGCTCTCTATATGTGTTTATTTTATGTATGTAATGTTGTTGATACTTTTTTTTTAATTTATATGTGGTTTGATTTTATTGTGTGTGACACTAAAAAAAAATTGCACACAACTGACCCAATTCATGTGATCCATTTTAGATACCTACATATGTGCTGCTTTTTTATTACTTATTTGGTTTTGTTGGTCAAATTTAATTTATGTTAATTAATTGTCGGTACCACAAATAACATTTATACTTAAAACAATGCTCGTTAATATTTGTAAAATGCATATTATGAATGCACAATGTACGCGAGTGTTGTGTTTGTTGTACCAACGTTATGGGAATTTTATTACAGGCCTATTTAAATATTAATGGATTGATTGAAAGCGGTGAGCGGACGTTGCTTGCATAGATTTTTAGTACCTGGAACGTAAAGCATGGTGTTTTTCATATTTAGCACTATAAATGCACTTTGCAAACTGCTTAAGACTGTAATCCTTTCTTAATCTGCGGTCGGTAAAATTTTAGCCTGGTGGGCTTGATGTCATTCGGGATTCTATGTTTCAACTGGTTTATGCCTATATTACTTTTGGTACTATTTCTTTCAAAATGCTGAATTAAAATTCATTCAATTCAGCATATTTACAAAATTGTAAAATCAATAGAAATATGAACTTGTTGTTAGGTTTAAAAAAATTTGGCGTCGATCTTGAAACCTACTTTACCACTAACCACATAAAATCGGTAATTAATTATTTTTCGATATGAATTTAAATTTTGGTGGTATATATTTACAACAGTTAAATCGTATATTAAATCATTCGCCAGAATCTCGTACCAAAATTAACGCTGTTTAAAAGTAAAAAATTGTCGCTTTGTAACCATCGGAAATTTAACAGGTAAGCTTAATTTATTTCAATCTAAATGTCGTTATTTCCTTCGTGATAAGCCTTATTAGTTGGCAATAAACAAGACCCGATTAAAAAGAAGCTTAAAAATATAAAGAAGATTAAAAATATATGAGCACCTCCACACTTCCACCCATCCACATCCCGCAAACGCGGCTGAAAAACAAACCTCCACTCCCCGGAGCGTGACCCTCGCTTTTCCATCTCTAACCACGATAAACCACTTCTTACCTTCAAGCCGGTTCCCATTCAAAATCCCTATAACTCTTCGCCAAGACATCCCAAATCCCACGATCGCCATACAACACACAGGGGCCCTATTATGAACTTTTCGATAGCGTTTATTTTCGATAATATCGAGAGTTTCGATATTGAAATATTGAAATATTCGATATTGAAAATAACCTCATTTTAAATATGACATTTAAAAGATTTATTTTTGTATATTAAGAATGTGAGAAAATCAAAATGTATCTGGAATAATTAAGAAAAGTACGTTCTGGCCTATTTTAAAGCTTGTAACAACATTACGTTTTCTAGCAGAAGGATCATACCACCGGGATAGTGGGACACGATTTTTTGATCGCCATGGCTCAATCCACCGTATCCTTAGTAATGACAGAGACTTTATATTTTAGAATCAAATTTATGTATCAAATACATAAATGTTCCACAATCCGACCAAGAGAAAATCAAATCAAAAGAATATTTCACAATAATATATCACACATATATAATATTATTATAAAATAAATATTTATTTGCAACTCTTTATATGTATGTGAGTATATATTTATATTTATTATATATTGAAATTTAATTCAATTGAATTTCGCTGATGAAATAAAATGGTCGTCACCTCAAAAGCTGTCGTACACTTTCGATATTAAAACAAGCCATCAAAAATTTCATAATAGCTCATTTTCGATACTATCGAAAACTTCATAGTAGGATTTCAGAGCAAAACTTGTGCATATGCAAGAACAGTAGACGACACGACGATCAAGAAGAAAAAATTAACTACTCTTCATGCACACGCACAAACCCAGCTCCACACGACGATCACCAAACTTAAGACATCACACTGAAAACCGGCATAATTCTGAATGAAACCACCCCAAAAATGAAAAACAATCCGTCGAAATTAAAGAAACAAAGAAAACTCACGTTCAGGGGCATGGAAATTTACTCTCCTGCCACACGCACGAAATACAAACAAACAAAGTCAAAAAAAAATCACAACAAAAAAGAACCCCCATAGCACACGTATGAGAGTCCTTCCTCGTACCCCCGCTTCACAATCCCATACATACACAAACCCCATATGCTGTGATATGACCGCATACATATACAAGCACTGCCGCTATCAACCAGCTTTTGATACAGGTACCGAGCAAAAACATATCAACACAATACACAATGGCGAGACGCCCCGCCAGCTGCAACGACTCAGAACAGTAAACCCACAAGCGCGTTGGCAAATTCATCCATGGAGGAGAAAACAAACAATTCAATGCCACTCTCTTTCAGCTGAAACTGGACAGGGACACACATTAAAATTTTTATATTTCCTCAAAAGACTAGAAAATATTTTTTTGGTAAATTTTGTTGCTATATTACCAAAGGAAGCCTTTATACAGCAACTAGTTGGCCCGGCAAACTTCATTTTGCTCAAAATAAATTTTTTGATTGAATTAATTTCGAGCATTCATGATTCCACCCGAAATTTGTTTTTTTGATCGAAACTTATCGATCGTTAACACCAACAATATAATTTCAACTATAGATTGAATGAAACACTTTTCGAATTTAATTGAATTTATTAAACTATATTTATACGGAAAGCTGACCCGACGGACTTCGTTCAGTTCAATATTTGGCGAAAATAGAATAAAATCAAATATTAATTTATTTATTAACAATGATTGTTTTCAATTTAAGGATGCATGCTACATTTTTATTTTTCTACTCTGCAGCGTAACCGAAGAGTGAGGATGGTTTCTCAATACAAGAACACGCCACATATAGCTGGCCGTAAGCATGACATTTCAGCGACTGCTCTTGTGACTTATTTGTTGTCATCGTAAATGCAAGTTTCACTGGGAACTGAACGCGTTTGAACTGGAATGGCAATTCGCTTCAAGTCTGGGGAATTCGCGGAATTAGGCATTCTTCTCCCTTGAACGACAGTTTCAAAATCCTTGCCACTATCACATTGTTCATTAGTTTCATCACAATCAGTCGAGTTCCATTGTACATTTTCGGGGCGTGAAGATTTCGTAGCATAATGATGACAGATCCAACTTTAAGACGCAAATTATGAGGCGGCGTGCCAGGCAAATCCAGATAATTGACGACTTCGTCTTCGTTTTCAACGCGATCGATCGATTTGAATGAACGCAATTCACCCGGAATTTGATTTTGAATCGTCCTATTCAAGTCATTGACATCAATATTTTTCGCTGCTAAACTTGCGCGGACGCTCAACCAATTGTAGTTGCGATAATTTTGACCAATGTTCGGATATACATTAGTGATGAGTTCATCTTTCGTTGAAGTGAATTGGCAAATTTCAGATGGAATCGATATTAAACCACTTGAAGTATCTATACAGGAATTTCTCCATTTCCGATTCTCAGCAGTTATTTGGAGTAAACTTCTGCGGTTCTACCCTGTTGCAAGAAAACTCGCATATTCACACTCAATAGAATGGTTTTCACGTATCACCACAAATTAAATGACTTGAGATATGCGTTTAATTCATCCGCCGCTGTTGATTTCGGAATCAGTATCATCACGCCACCAAAGCGACGATTATTGTTGCGTAAATCTTTCAATGTTTGATCAAGTGCTTCTAGTGATCGTTTGTGCGCCATCGTGCACTCATCCCATATGATCAATTTACAACTTTTTAATACTCTTTCGATGGCTGATTGCTTTGAAATCTTGCAAACAGAATTCTCCTTGATTTGCAGGTTTAACAGAAGCTTCAGTGCTGAATGTGCCATTCTTCCACTTTCCAACAGTGTTGCAGCCATTCCGGTATTTAAATGATATGATATGATCTTTGTACGTATTTCATAATTGACGTGGGTTTGAAGGCTGACATATCGAAATGATCATAGCGAAAAGTGTACGAACTTGATTGGCGGGCGAAGAAGCTATTGCATCGTCTGATGCTGAGTATTTCCAATGAAAACGTAATGTTTTTTATTTCAAACGTATTGCAGATCGAATGCGTGTGTTCTAAGAAGAAGAAATTGAAAAAATTGAATTTCGTCGATTACAACGCCATCTATCATGAACCGAACAAAATAATTAATTCAAATCATACGTACTTTTAGTCTTAGAATCCGTATCTGCAATAAAAAATTAGGCTTCCTATCTTAGTTTAAAAGTTACCCCCGCCCCACCTACAAAGCGGGGGTGGGGGACTATTTTTTTTGCACTAATGTATTTCCCCCGCGGTATGATTAAATTTTGATTATGGACATTTTTTTCGTAGAGTGGCTATTTTTCGAAATATTTGATCGCCTCAGTTTAAAAGAAACACCCGGTATATAAAAAAAAAAAAATCAAAAATTAAAATTAAAAAAAAAAAAAAATGTACCTTAATACAACACGGTGGTCGTGCGGCAGATCACTGATAACCAGGGAAAAACAATAGCCGGTGGGCTACCGCTACCGTTGTGGGGCCTCTCCCCGATACCACGAAATAGAAAACACGAAGAGCCGGTTGGCCACCCGTACGTTGCGGCAGACCACCGATAACCAGAAAACAATAGCTGGTTGACTACTGTTACCGTTGCGGCTGGTACGCCTATGTCGGCCGCCCGTAAATATTTTCTACTAATAAATAATAACGCCCCCCCCCCCCCCCTTGATAAATTCGGTATATCGTTGAAAACGTGTCACTCGTTGTTGTTTATTGGCCACCCACTACACTATTTCGACACTTTAGACGTTAATCAAACTTATGACTGGCCTCGGTAGGCCACCCGTTAACCGTCCAACGATGCGGCACTTCCGCCGGTATATTTTAAATGCCTCGTAGTCGGCCACACGTTCAATGGCCTTAAAAAGCCGCCGAAGTTACTTTGTTGGGCGTTGTCTTGCTAACCGTAAATTTTGGGCGTAGTCTCGCCAAAACAAATTTCTGCCCCGTTGTACCACTAGTCACTACCCCAACTATTATCAAGCCCTCGATTGCGGTACACTCACAAACGGAATATCATCCACTTTAGGCCTCGTAAGGCAGCATTTCCTGAATTACACCCGTTAAAATACTCAGTCCCATATCCGATAGAGCACCGTATAGGGGGGCATCTTCCACCAATACGAGCTTGCCTCGAATGGCAACCTGTATGGCTGGCGACAGTAGAGATTGCCGATAAAAATTCACTCTACTTCTTTGCCACAAACAAAATTTGAATCAGCACCAAACTCACAAACGACCAAAACACAAAACTTTGTTCGTCCCTTGATCGTACGATCTCACCAAAACTACATTATATGAACAAATCAAGGCAACAAAATTGACTCCGTTTTAATATATATTTTATTCACTTAGATACAATCCTAATATTTCTTTTTACATTTATATTAGCAATATAACCACATTATCTTGTAATCACAATATTTTACCGTTAATTGGTATTATTTCTAATTCTCACGACCTAACATGTCTTTTATATAAGAAAAAAAAACTCAATAAGTCAATAACTAATTTTTACTTTAACAGCCAAATTCGACTCGACAAAATCACACACCAGTTTTTCAAAAACCAAAACTCGACTTTTTTGTCTCAAAAACAAAAGTTGAATGTCCATGATAAAAACTCTTACGCTGCACAAACGACGCGCAAAACATTCCAGAAGAATTGTCTTTCTTCTCTGTTTCTCGTTTACATCAATTCGCATTGATGGAAACGAGACGCATATAAGAAAAACATTCTTGTGGAATGTTTTGGTTTTCGCGCACCCACTACACATTGGTCTCGCTCTGTCATTTATTTGACACTCGCGCCGCGCGGATCAAACAGGAACCCAACAAAGCCGATTCACACAGCAATTTTATTGAGCTACTCCGTAGACTAAAATTTTACCAACGAAAATTTTTTTTCTTTTCAACCGGGAAAATTGTTAGCGACAGGATGATTGCAACAACTTGCTGATTTCATCTCGTTCAATGTCAACAACAGCCATATCGCTTCCTTTGGTTACGTATTTGCAAACATACTTAATCGATTTCACCGAACTGCAATACGAAACATTGATATGTGTTTTAAATGCCTTAGATAATATTGGCGAATATGGCACGATCTATGTGTTATCAACAACGATATCCGCTCCTTTCAATTGAGTTCTGCCATTGTCATCTGGTGAGTGGCACCGATAGAGTGGATATCCATCGTTTCCTGTTTGAGTTTCCGAAATAAAAGCACGTGGATAGCGTTTTGTGTGTTTATTGTCGGACATACAAACCGAAATGGAATTGTGTTGCCCGCATGTGTAATTTTGTCCACCATCCAAAAAAGTATATGTGCGTGCGGTAAACCTCTTTTATGCCACTCAACTGAATACATCAAACAGCACCGTATACACGTTGTTTCGCAATTACTACACATCTGAATTTTTGTTTGAACACTTGTGCTGTAACGTAGTGATGATAGCCTGGTGATTGACAGGGATGCAATACGATCTCTGCGTAATCTCTGGCCATTTTGGATTGTCGACCGCATCTCGCAAGTGAATGTATTCTTCAGATCGCAACTTAGCCTGATTGAATCTAATGTAATTGATTCGTTCTGTCTCAATCTTAACGTATACATATCAACTACATATTGTTGAAACAATCGGCGATATCTCAGTAACTGGTTGTCAATGTTTTTTTTCGAATCATCATTCGATATGCGTAGAAGTTCATTGAACTGACCTTTTTATATATCGCTACGTCTAAAAATTTACAATTTATGAAGTGAAAATCAAAAGTAGCTTTTTTTGTACTAGCCATTGGCCGGATTTTTAATGTTGTATCTCAAATGATATCCGTTTTCACCATGGCAGAACATAAGCGGATATTGCAGTGCATAATACGATCGATGTGTCGCACTTATTCGCTGTGGTGCGTTTCCAGTTCGGCGTTTGATGATTGTATCACGCGATTCCAAATTTTCACCAACAACAACAATTGATATTTCACTAACTGTAGGTGCATTGTATTGTCGTTCATGAGTTCCTGCTGGTCGTTTGTCCGCTTTTATGAAAATGGCGTTCCAACGAAGTCGTAAAAAGTTTGATGAGCTTATTGTGTTCGTGTAACATTTGCTGCAATTGCTGGACTATTTCTCTTTTCGTTGAATTAAAGATAGCACAACGCCGATTTACTTCATCATGTGAATCTCCAAGAAAGTATATCTGCAGGTATTTGTGTTCTTGATCTGAATGCGGCAACAGCGATCCAGCAAGATGAAAAATTTCTCCATTAATCTGTATAGTTGGAAGAAAATTTTGTAATTGTTGTCTTTTGTTGGCAAGATAAGTGTTAGTTTATGTTATGATGTATCGTGTATATTGTGGTGATAGTGTTGGTGTATTAGCATTCATTACAGATGTGGGCGAAATTCCCTTGAATGTTGGATTATAATTTCGTTCATTTACAATTTCACCACCAAACGACGTCATTTGAAAACAATCATTGTACATCTTGATGTGTTGCAAGATACGGTTCGAATTACGAGATTCAAAAAAAGTTGCGTGCACAATGGCCCTGGTGGTGGAAGCAACTCTGGCAATTTCACCTTGCCGCTCGCGCAACACAATCTAGTCGGTTCTTTCATAAATTTAACTGCATTACAATGCTGACAAACGACAGACATCTGACCGAATTGAAATGATGCGTGCGCACTGTATTCTATGTTTGGGTCATATCGAAAGGCTATACGTTCAATGTTCACCAGAATTTGTTGTTGACGTTGTCGTTCAATAGTTGCACGGTGTGATCTTACTTGTTCACTTTGCCGAGCACGAACATCTTTTCTCCTCAATAGTTGTTGCTCATTGTAAACTTTATTGATCTCTTCTGAATGTCGAGCACGATTTTCAAACAATCTGATTCGAGCTGATTCCCTTTCAATAGCAAGTTCCTCTTCCGTTCGACGTTCTGCGGCATTTCGGTATTGCCTTGCATTCTGAGAACGCCGACCAATGTTGCTGCAACCTCTTCTTGGCATCGTAACAAATATCGAAATGTAAATGATCATCACTCTGTATAAACCGCACAAAAAGTTTTCACTTATCAATAATTTACCTTTATATCACTCAGAAATAGATAATCCACAGATTTGCAATGATATATTTCGTAATTGTAAACTATGTGACTTCACAGCTCTCATAACTTTTCGATTTTTCTTTTTTCCTTAACCTTTAAACGTACCTTAATTTTCCAGGTAAATCCACCAATATCACTTAAATATATATTTTAATATTTCTGCCATTGTAACCTCTGATGCTCACCCGTCTGTAGTCGCCAAAAGAATAGACCGAGTTTAGCTTTCAAAAATAGCAAGTCACTAAATTCTCCATGACTCAATTATCAACTCCCACTCCTATATTTCGCGCATTAAAATCACGCTCAATCAAAATTGTATAAATTCAACTCATTATGCTGAATTATCTAATCTATTACATTTTTTGTTACCATGTACTCGGCATAATTTGATTTTGTTTTAAAGTGTGTTAAACTGGATCATCAGCAGTTTTGTGTTTACTGGAAAATAAATATTTTGCGTTATTCGTGATAATTTACCTTGATATTGACCAAAATCAAGTTTTACGCATCCGAACAAACCACGATCCATTTTTATATATTATATAGATTTGTTCAAAATTGCAAATGTTGAATGTACCATTCACAATATTAAATCTATCTGAAATCATCGATAAAGGAATATACTTTAAGACAGCACTAGCTCTCGTGAGCAATTCCCAAGTTCTATTAAATTCGTTATTCTTTTTATAAGAAAAAATAACAAAACTCACAAACTCAGGAAACGCGAAGGTAACATCAATTTTAATTGAATGTCTTACCAAACTTAACATCTGCTTAAAATCACAAAATCTAGTATTAGTTGATAATATTAAAATAAAACCAATATTACACCAATTGACCCATTCGTGATTTTCTTGTGAGACTCAAAATAAACCGGAGTACTTATCTGCAAACGTTATAAAAATACTTTGTTCTGTCCTTTGCAAGAAAATATTCAAAATATCCTCAGAATTTGTAATATGTTTTTTGGAAAGTAAAAAACCTAAGAAAATTTTTATCCACCAACCCACCCAAATCTTCATCGGCACAAATCTCGTTTTAAACTACTCTATGGTGTTTTCTGTGATCAATGAACGGAAGAACCATTCTGACATTGGTCAGATCCCTTTTGATTGAACAGAGGAAGAATACAGAAGAAAAAGTTCACGTGATTTTGACGGACCAAGGAACGTGTAATCTCGGTATTAGTGATGTAGCCAGTCGATTGAAAATGACCGCAAGATTGTACGAGACAAGAAACTGGTACAAGGAAAGGTTAATTTGCTTAAAAATGCTTAGTTTCAACTATGCAGTGTTGTGCCGTATTTTCTACACCGCGTAAGTTAATTAATATTCTGTTATGTGTAGACAATGTATGTAGAGAATTAATGAAATTGCGTCGAAAATGTACAGAATGTAGAAAATATGTCGGCTATCTCGAAAATAAATGTTTTTGTTGGCAATCAGCAAATTCTATGATATCTTTGTTTATGTAACCATTTCAAGATGGAAAACTTAATTTTTACAGGGATGATATTGGCAACAAAACAAAAGTATTAAATTTTTGAGGAACAGATTACTAAATCCAACATGAAAGTACTATCTGCACTTTACTGAATCAACCAATATTTCAGCAACTTTCCAAGCAAATTTCAAGGCGAATTGGATTAAATCTGATTGGACTTACATCAACATAGCATTCTTCAGGAGTCACGTCGCAATTTCAAATAATGAATTCTTGTACAGCAGAGATTAGGCAACAGCAAGATGAATTTACTAGTATTAATCTCGACCATGCTCATGTCAAAAAGTTCGTGCAAATCTATCGTAATTTCAGGTAATTAGATTTCTTCGGGTTTATTTTAAAATGAACCATGAACTCATTTTAAAAGTATTATTTAGCGACCAACCATTTTTTGATTGACAAGCAGCGTGATTTTTATCGTTGATGCTGTTTTTGAAAGATTTTCATGAAAAATCAGTAATTCAAGAGTAACTCAAAATTAAATGCGAAACCATATTAGCTTAACCTAAACGGTTCACGTTGGAGTGCTTATTTTAATGGCAAATCATAAATCAGCTATCACAATTGAATATCACGTCTTCTGAAACGTTAGCACAGAATTTTCCGTTGTTAAAACCGCTATACAAATTTAAGTCTATTCATTCAAAATTAGTTAACTATCTGGTCTAGGCACGGTTATTCTCTGTATTTGAAAATTATTACTCGACTTTCGCAACTATGGATTGAGATCGAAAAATCTCGCCTAATAATTTCCCGAGAAAATTTGTGATCTTTCTGTATAATCCTGATGCCTTGCACCAAAATAATTAACCGCTAAAAACATAAAATATTGGCTAGAGCAGGAGCAGATCTTTGTAAGTCTGATGTTCCACTAAAAACAATTTTAATGGAAAGTTTCTAAATTTAGTGATCGTTCAGACTAAGGTATTGAACTTCCCGTTCAATTCAAGAATTTTAAATCTTAATATAAATACCTCCTTAATACGGATCATTAATATTGAGGATTTTCGCCATTTCGCATTGGCATTTTATTGTTTTATTTTGGCAAATGTCGCAACGATCATTTATCGAAATGGGATTAATCTAATCAAGGCCACTTGATGACTTCTTTACCCCTAACTTGGTTTTACATAAGCGTTACAGGTTTTCAATTATTCCGTTACGCGAGAAGCAAATTTACTGAGAATTAATAAATGTAAATTTATTATCTAGATTGTACAGTTCCATTAGAAAGAGTAGCACTTCGCATGGGGCCCTCTAAAAAAATTTACATTTCTCTGAGAGCATTAAGCTTTATTAGTACCCTTAAAGTAGAGCTTTTTTCTATTCTACTTTTTATTTTTACTTTCTAGATTAAATCCAATGGATTGACCAATTGTTCTTCTTTTTTCTTTTACAAAAGGTATTTGTCTCATAAGCCAATTACGAGTGATATTTCTTGAATTTTCTCAAAAGTACTAAGAATACATATCTTTTTTATGAACGGAATGATTGAAAAAATATAATTTTTTTGTATACTTTAGCTGATTTAGAACAATTTTGAAAAATATCTAAAATTGACACACACCTGCGGTAAAAAGAAGAGTAGGCTAACTAAGCAGAGTAGTTTAAGTTAACTTTTTAATCCTACTTGCAGCGAGTTCATCGGTTCACAATCATAAGCAACGTAAAAGATTGACCGAAATCTTGCTGGATAACTGAGAGAATATACCTCCGGTAAAAAAAATAGAAATGGTGAATCTCTCAGCCGCAAAAGTAAATTTTTGCTGGGCAGAAGTGATCGGGAAAGCGATCGATGATGTGATGTGAAAAATGCTTCATTGTATATCCTATCACACAATTCTTTATTTTAATCTGGTAATACTATATAAATACTCCATAAATATTGCGGTGTGTGTGTAGGTGAAGCTGGGTTTTGCTTTCGCTAAGAAAGTAACTTGATTCTGACTATAGAATGCTCCTATTTTTCCGATTCCTTGACGAGGGCTTACACTAAGTGGATTACACCGATGCCTTTGTAGTGCATGACGATCTTGTGTTGAACAAACACTGGGTAAAACAAAAAAAAGAATATTCTACATTATCTACAAATTGTTTACATACCTTACCAATTATCGACAGTGTCTGCGCAAAAGTTAATTGTCTACACCATTTTCGACACCGACATGTCGACAATTGCGATACTCACAACACATCATTATCTCATTCTTCGTTTTTTCCTCTTTTACTTATATAAACGGAAAAAATGCTAACCGGTGATACCCGTCTTAAAAGTCCTAGTGTGGATTCGATGAATGTCTTCTTGTTTATTAATCCTTGGAAACATGGTATTTATAAAGAATTGTGGTATGCAACATGAGTGGCAATTGAAAATGAGTTATGTTTTATATTTCTTACCAGTTACTGATAATAATTTAGAGTTGGTTTGGTTAGTGTTGTACCAGTTGTAAGAAAATAATGACAATTTGTAGATGAATTTGCTCCTACCAACAAGGTGTAGCAAATATAATTTGGAAAAACCTCATCTATCTACAACATCATTATCTACATCCGTATTTTTACAATGAAGCTAAGCTAAAATTATTTCAAACAGAACGAGAGGAGGTGTCAATCTTTTTTTATTAATGAGCTGAATTCGGTCGGTTAGGCTTGGATGATTTTAAGAAGATATGAGAAAACCTATCCAAAACGTCAGTTGAAATCGTTGGCTGTCGCGGCGAGATGAATGGGAATTCCGACTTTGTCTACTTTTAAAAAATATTTTTTCCAACTGGTATTTTGCACATTCACCGATAAGGAACAGACTAGATTTTAGGCGATCGAATAATTTGCTTCCAATTTTCGCCAATGAGGTCTAACGATGAAATAAATGGGATTCACAGTATTTGAAATATTGCCTTAAATAATCAACTTTTGAACTTAAATGGTAAATTTCATCAGAATTACCTAAACAAAAATGTTAGGCAATTTTCGGAAAATGATACAAACTGGAATCTGCCGACATTTGTATGAAGGGGTTTTAAAATTAATTGTAAAAATGTTGAAATCTTATTTTTATTCCAAAATACAAATCCAATTAGAAAAATTATATTTATTTTGTATTTTAGTAAAAAATTTTCTTTGGTTAAAAAATATTTATTGATTGTTTTCTGAATTCGGGTCCAAGAAAATAATAGCTTGTGTTTTCGTCGAAGTTTTCGTATTGTCTTTGAATATTGGAATCGCCATCAAAACTTAGACCTCTTTCACTTTATTGTTTGTGAAAAATCTTGTATTGCTATTTGTAAATATTTTGAGTAAGGAAGTGATCGTAACCACCCTTTGAAATTCAAACTATACCCTTCATTCTAGGTAAATTATAAAGGGATATACTCTATATCAAAAATTACAATTGAGAATATCAATGAATAGCATAAATAGGCCAACCATAATTAAGAAACAGACGAACCATTCAAGCGCCACCCGTGAGAATTGCCTATACCTTAATTCAAAACAATGCTCACTAAGTGGAATTCCTCTTGCTCCAATCGATAATTAAGTACAAGTAAATTTAATCTCACTGAACCGCAAAATTAACGCATCACGAAAATTTACCTAAAGTTTAAACCCATTTTGCTCCTAGACCGATTTGAATGACTAATGCTTCTGAATACTACCAAATTAACGGGTGTTTTTTAATTTGAGCTTCTACCTTCTTATCAGGTGTATGAAAACAATTATTTTTTAATGCAAAATTAAAATAGTCTGTAAAATTTGCCAAAAGCGGCTGCTACTGTTTAACGAAATCCAATGTTGTAAGACCAAATTGTTTACATTTTCATTTTTGAATCTTTTTGGTATCTCATTGATAGTATCTAAATAATGTAACTATTAAAACCCTAAATTGGCTCACTCGAAGCCCAAATTTAAACCATGCATTTAATTTATGGAATATAATTGGAAGGCAGTGAGTGGCCACTGACTTTTCTGGAAAAGGTCCAATAAATAATCAACGAAATTTAGAATGAATTGGACCACGATTTTATAAGAAACCTACTTAGTTCCATGTATCGACATTATGAAGCTGTTATTGCAAGTCGATGCGGAAATATATTTTATTTGCTGCTTTTTATATTAGTTTTTTATTCTTAATTATTGATAATTTAATAAACTTTTGTTTCACCCGGTATAACTTCAATAATATTATAGATATTGATGCGATTCATAAAATGGGATATATTGAAGAAACTGATTCAATGAGACAATGATTTTATCCGAAAACAGAAACTTGTGAGTTGCGATTATCTTCTTGTACATTTCGTCTTGTCACATGGTTATTATACTGTTTACTTAAAATACCCTTTTGTTCGATTACAGGGTGAGTATGGTAAAAATTTAACTAAAAATAAATACTTAAGATCAAGTTACCACTTGAAATAAAACAATTTGTTTCATGACCTTGGATGCCCTTGAATGGTTTTAGTTTCGAAAATATACGGTCAAAACGTAGGTTTTTAATAGGTTATCAAACTTTTGAGACGCCCAGACGATATTCCTCTATAAACACAATAACTTTTGTAAACAAGTATAACGATCTTCTGCTTACACTCTGCTATCAAATAATTTACATATGTGCAAATTAAATATATTAAACTGTGCTTAGTGGAAGTAACGAGGTATAAAATGTAAAAGAATTCACACTTTCTTTAGAAACATATAAATCTTTACTTTTGGCTCGAACACAATAAACGTTCGAGCAAAACTTCTAGGAATTCAATATATCTTCGCACAACAAACGTGTGGTATTGACATGAAAACAATATTAATATTCATGATTGTCATATCTCTTGTCTTATTGTTATAGCAAAAACAAAGACTAAACACCTAAAGATGTTGATTATTTACCTTTGGTTACGATGTGACAAAATATGATTAATAAAACGTTTGACTGCATGTACACAGCCATATACCAAGTTTAACGCTGTGTCTGGGTGTTTCAAGCGGGTTTGAATCATATTTCTTGTAATGTGCAAATCGATCAATATTTCAACTATTTATAGTGCATGAGGTTCGTATAAATCGTACACAAAAATTATTATGCGATAGTCACACAATTAAAAATTGAAGCATGTGATAAAATTAATTATACATACAAGTATGATTTTGTACGTATGTGTAGATTGATGTAGTGCACGTATACGATCGTTAGAATAAAATTTTTATTTTTGTGCGTTGTTATTCATGCGAGCATAATATTCATGACCCAAAAATTTCCAATTAATCAATATATGGAATAAATTAATTTGAGCGCAGCAAAATGAGAGTACCTTTCGTATATTGTTTTGTAAAAAAATATTCAAATACCAAATATTTGCTAGATATTGTTAAAATTTGTTTCTGCGTCTCTTTCTCATTTAATTGCTTGCAATCGGTTTGATGCGAATGTTTTATAGCATTTTATATGCGGTTTTTATTTCGTGTTAATAAATTATATTGATCGACTAATCAAATAAAATTATTTGAATTGGCAATTTTAATTTCATGATTAAGTGTTTGTTGTTGATACCATATTTCAAAATATGTATTTCATTTTCATTTGATCAATCGAGAAAAGACATTAATCATTTGCTTTTATTACTCTGAGATTTCACCTTTTGACCAACTTGATCACGAATTTAATTGATCGTTAAAATGTAACTGACAGAACTAAACGTCATTTTACGATCGTAACAGTTTGTCAACCACTGTATTGGTTCGTGGTTCGCTATATAGCTTATCTAGTTTTGTTATTTCGTAATCTAATATTAGGCTCCTGTTTTACGGACGAAGCATATCCACTCATTCGCAGGTTGCTTTTCACGGCCTACTTTACGCAGTAGTCGTAATCAAAACCCACTGCTATAGTTATGATTACGTGGAACCAACCGCGCGTTGCATAACTTCTCTCCAGTTTATAAGACTGGGACATTTTTGGCTTGGGAAAAGGGATGAACTTAGGAAGAACCATTAAGTTCAAAACTCACATTAATATTCGATTAACCACTTTACCAACTTCAACAAGCCAGAGGCGTCTCAACTTAACTTATTCAGAACGGAATTTCGCTCCAAAGGCATACAGTTATACAAATTCTAATAGACTATCTAGCGAAAGAACGTTCGATCTTCTGAAATACTGAAACTTGACTAATCATTCTTATCATTCTGTTTATTCTAATCATTCTTATCGTTCTCATCATTCTTATCATTATTATGATTCTTATCAATCTTATCATTCCTATCAATCTTAACATTCCTATCATTCTTATTACTCTTACAATTCTTATCATTCTTATCATTCGTATCGTTCTCACCATTCTTAAAATTCTTATCATACTTATCATAACAACCATCATTCTTATCATTCTTATCAATCTTATCATTCTTAACATTATTTTCATTCTTATCTTTCCCATCATTCTTATCATTCTTTTAATTCTTATCATTCTTATTGTTCTTATCATTCTTATCATAAGTATTGTTCTCATCATTCTTATCATTCTTATCATTCTTATCGTTCTCATCATTCTCCTCATTCTCATCATGCTTATCATTCTTATCATTCTTATCATTCTTATCATTTTTATCATTCTTATCATTCTTATCGTTCTCATCATTCTCATCATTCTTATCATACTTATCATTCTTATCATTCATATCAATGTTACAAATCTTAACATTATTTTTATTCTTATCCTTCCCATCATTCTTATCATTCTTATAATTCTTATCGTTCTCACCATTCCTATCATTTTAATCGTTCTCATCATTCTTATCATACTTATCATTCTATCAATTTTATCATTCTTATCATTCTTAACATTCTTTTCATTCTTATCATTCTTATAATTGTTATCATTCTTATCATTCTCATCATTCTTATCATTCTTATCATTCTCATCATTCTTATCATTCTTATCATTCCTATCATTCTCATCATTCTTATCATTCTTATCATTCTTATCATTCTTATCATTCTTATCGTTCTTATCATTCATATCAATGTTACAAATCTTAACATTATTTTTATTCTTATCCTTCCCATCATTCTTATCGTTCTCACCATTCTTATCATTTTTATCGTTCTCATCATTCTCATCATACTTATCATTCTATCAATTTTATCATTCTTATCATTCTTAACATTCTTTTCATTCTTATCATTCTTATCATTCTTATCATTCTTATCATTCTTATCATTCTTATCATTCTTATCATTCTTATCATTCTTATCATTCTTATCGTTCTCATCACTCTCATCATTCTTATCATACTTATCATTCTTATCAATCTTAACATTCTTTTTATTCTTATCCTTTCCATCATTCTTATCATTTTTATAATTCTTATCGTTCTCACCATTCTTATCATTTTTATCGTTCTTGTCATTCTTATCATTCTATCAATTTTATCATTCTTATCATTCTTAACATTCTTTTCATCCTTATCATTCTTATAATTGTTATCATTCTTATCATTCTCATCATTTTTATCATTCTTATCATTCTTATCATTCTTACCATTCTTATCTTTCGTATCATTTTTATCGTTTCTCATCATACTTATCATTCTTATCATTTTAATCATTCTAATCATTCTTATCATTCTTATCATTCTCTGCCAAAGAGATATTAGTGAAATTTTCTCCAGCAATAGAAGACCAAAAGTGTTTCTTTCTCAATCTGACTATATTACTTCACATGATCATCAAGCGTCTTCGATTAATAAGCTATAGGACACTCCTTTCCATCAGGGTAAATATTTGTGAAATCACTGCTTGTACTCGTGACTCGAGGCACGGAACATTTTTGTTACGCAATGCATTACAAGGAGCTGCAAACGGCCCAAAAATATTCAAAAATCGTTTAAAATAATTAACCGCTCGAACTCTTTCGTATTCCAAATTCGAGACTTACCCTAAATTATCCACTTTAATTTAGAAGAATTTGCACTTGCTTATTTACATTTCAATTGGTAACAGCAAGTCGTTTAAAATACTGATCCAGATTTTTCATTTTTCGTCTTCACTTCGACCACTTACCATTATGTCGTCCAAGTAACTTGTAACAAACTCCGTATTTGCAGTCAATGGCTTAATGAATCGCTGAAATACTGTTGGCGCGCTTGCCCAACTGCATTGTTTGGTATTGGAATAGTCCAATTGGGGTCGAAACTGCCACCAGATCTTACTGTCAAGTTTTAATTGTAAATACCCTTCGCTGAGGTCAATCTTCGGAAATCTCAACTTTTGGAATTGGATACTGCTCGACGCAGAGTTGAGGGTTTACCGTGATCTTAAAGTCACCGCAGATTCTCAGTGACTTTTTGGCAGCTTTACGATGCATGCGTCTACCGGATTGGATTGTTGAAAAACGCCAAGTGGAACCAACCTGTTAATCTCTTTTCTAACTTCGTCCATCTGTTAGCACACTAATGAACTTGCCTTGCAATGTTTCGATGTCATCAGGTTTCAAAATGTTTGAGTATTGTTTATACAGATCATCGACTTTCTTCCGAAATAGAAAAAAATATGTACTCTTTCTCCGCTTTAATACTCTGGATTTGAAGACCGAATACATTGACCCAATTCACTCCCAAAACATTTGCTCTATCGGAGCAGTGATAAGTAGTGGTCCATTAGAACGGCCAAATTTCACATTAACGTCCAATTTAACTCGCAATGGCATCTGAATATTATTTTCGACCACAACGCTTCATCCAATTTGTCTGCTGAGAAAATTCTCGTTTTCGTTTGGTTCCCAAATTTGCAACTTCACACAACACGAATGGTTCGTGTTCAGATTCGACCACATTTTCACTCGAACAAATTTCCTCAAGCGAAGACCTCCTGTTGGCTCGAACTTTCACCTCCGATTGGTTTGTTGAGCAAGTACTCGAAATTTTAAACAATTCGTCGCGGGAATTTTCAAAATTTTCAATGACGTTTTTGATGCACATACTGATGTAATATTACCAACTTTGAAACATTTCCAAAAATTCGGCATACCAAAGTCGACATTATTGCTGCAGACTTTGACCCACAGCTCGGACATCGCTTTAAAACATTTTAATTTGACACACTCCGATTTCGCATTTTGGTGATCGCAACACTAACTGAAATGCTCCGAAAAGCGTACAACTTAACGTGTTGGCTGGTTGAGGCTTAACATTCCTCTGTGGATAAATATTTTTGTCCGCCAGTGTATTTTGAAGGGATTTCCGATAAGTAATCTTATGCTGTTTTAATTATGTCGATTATAGAATCGCGTGTAAAAATCGAAAACCGAATAGCGACCCATTTTAGAACACTTAGCAACCGTTCAACGCAAAAATTATAGATCACATTTGGGTTACATAAACGTACGTAAAGTTATCTCAGAATTCTACCCCAGAAAGAAAAAAAACAACTTTAATCAGGCAACACTAACATATCAATAACCAATTTGCTCTTGTGTGAAGTTAGCCCATCCCAGAATTTTTATCAATTTTAATGAAAAAACGAAAACCAAATTAAATTTACTAAATTCGATTTGTTTTTCATATAATAACAAAAATTAAAATGTAACGTATAAAAACTGCAAAATTTTGAGTTGCTTAAAGTAATGGAAAATTACAGGCAATGTAAGAAAAAAAAATTTCGTGGCAAGTCCCCGAAAATGAACTCTGGGCTGGGAATTTCATTGATTTTTATATAATTTTTCGGCGTGACGGTCTCTTTATCGTAAATAATTTATCATGTTTCAATTTAACGTGAACATTTAACCGTAGAATAGTTTATCGTAGACACAATTTACCGTGTACACAATTTATCGTGTGGACAATCTATCGTATGCCAGTTTATCGTAATTTGTAAAATTGACACTATAATAAAATGATTTGTAAATAAAAATTAAAGTGTCTTCGGTTTATAAAATTTTATTCAATTCGGCCATTCCCATTTTAATTGATTAATAAATTAAGATGGGATTTTGTAAGTTGGATGGAAATGGGATTCTTAATTCGAAGAAGTTCTGGAATTTGGTCATCTGGGATGGAACTCGGCCGTTTCTTAACCGATTATGATGAAAATGGATATGGTGGATGGAAATGAGATTCTGTAATGATTTTTGGAAGAAAAAAGGCCACCTGGAAAGAATTTCGGCTATTGCGTAGCCGCATCTTGATTAGACGATAGTCAATGATAAATTGCTATACTCGCTTTTGGACGAAAAAGCCAATTTTTTTTTTATTTCTTCTAATAAATTTTCTAGTAAAATGTGCAACCATCGGTGAAGTTTCGTATCTAACTTTGGACCATCTAAGCTTTTGTAGTATAACTAAGTAAGAGTGCAAATTTACGCTTAGTTCGAAAGGTTCTGGAGATATTTCCTGAGGTCGTTCTTATTATCAAAACGATAATTATTTATCCGGGCACTCTGGGTAAAGCTAAAAAATAACCTTGCAAGGGAAATACCCCTGATAAATCCTGAAGCGTCTGTTCCCCATATTAGATCACCATGTTCCGTGGTGCAGGAAATGAAATGCCCAATACCGAGGGCTCTCGGGAGTGAGCAAGCGGACTCCCAGTCGCATTGATGCCCGCATTGATGTAGTGTTGCAACGCTTAGTTACTACACCATATTAAGCTACGAACATTTTTCTGTGAGGTTGTGAGTCTGGTGAGTGGTTCATTCTGCACAGCTGACGGAAGTACAAACACCTTTGCGGAATTGAACAATCTTAAGAAGTAGTATGGTTATCGCCTGAGATAAGATCGCCTATAAAACCGTCCACTGCAAGTACCGTCAAACTATCAAATTCAGCTTTAATGTTGAGTATGAAGCCACAAATGGTAGAGGATCCGATAAATATACTCCTCGTATAGCATAGTAGTGACACTAGTCTTAAATGGGTAAGACTGAACAAAGCTACATAGTGTAATCCTATGTAGCGGAGAGTAAGCAAATTAGTAAGCAGAATCGGATCAATAGCAGAGCACCATTCTCGAAGTGTCGAAACCGTAATGTACCTAAAACAGCTACCAACATACCAGTTGAGGAAAGTGTTGATTTTTATCCAGTTGAAATTAAAAAAATCGAAAATGTTCAAGATTTGGGAGCTTTCTAATGCAAATAGGCAACAGCACTACAAGAATTAAACAATAATCTTAGTAAACGATTAAAAGTTCATATCAATCTACAAAAGGAAATTATTGTTAAGAATAATAATTTGAATGATAAATTAAATGATATGGAAAAAAACTATTCTCTCTCAGCATCTTGGCAGCCTTCTCGAATGCAAGGCAGATTATCGTGCGTAAAAAGCACCATTATTTTATAATACTATAAAAGATTCTTCTACCTCTCAAGAAAATATCAACAGCGAGTAATTATTAATAAAATATTGCATTCAACTAAATCTAGAGTACAACACGACGATGTGAAAGAAATTTAAAAAATTACGCTAAAGCCAAAAGAAAAAGGAGATCTACAACTAACGTTAGTTACTCCATACAAAATATGAAATATTTCACCTCCCATACATAATTTGCATAATTTCTAAATCATTCCTCCTATTCTTCCGCCAAAAGTCCTCTCTAATCGATTTTTGTATAAATTCCAGGTCAAAATGATTATAGGTACAGTATACAACACGCTGAGCACGAAACTACCGGTAGGATGCATAAGGAAAGCGGTGGTTACTGGAAGTTTCGTATTTTGAAATTCTGCCACATTGTGTTTCGAACCTGGATTGCAGGTGAACGAAGCGACATATTGAAGCAAAATAAACGTTGATATACTCATAATTACATTGGTTATCTATAATAAACGAAACATTCCGAACCGTGACTATAAATTTTATCCGTTCAAAAAAACTAAAGGATGGCCATATTCCAGAAGTTCTTCCAAAAATCATTAAAGAATCCCATTTCTATCCAACATAATCAATCTCATCATAATCGGTTAATAAATTACCGAGTTCCGTTTCAGGTGTCCAAATTCCAGAACTTCTTCCAAAAATCATTTCAGAATCCCATTTCCATCCAACATACCTAATCCCATCGTGATCGGTTAAGAAACAAAACTGTTATACGATAACTTGTTCTACGATAAATTGTTCACGATAAACTGACAGTAAATCAATTTTTCGTCCCGCTCGATATATGTAAATCTATTTCGCCAAAACTAAAAATGTCTCAGATCAGGGCTACATGATTTTGAAATGTTTACACTAGTAGCTAAATTTAAACTAAACTACAAAAAAATCGTTCCGTGGCAAGTTCCCGGAAATGAACTCGTGTACACATTTCAAAATCATGTAGCCCTGATCCGAGACATTTTTAATTTTGGCAAAATAGTTTTAAAGTTATCGAGTGGGACGAAAAATAATTAAAAATTCAATGAAATGCCCAGCCCAGAGTTCATTTTCGGGAACTTGCCATGGAACGAGTTTTTTCTAATTTACCGTAAATTTAGCTACTAGTGTTTACATTTCAAACTCATGTAGCCCTGATTCGAGATATTTTTAGTTTTGGCGAAATAGTTTTAAAGTTATCGAGTGAGACGAAAAATGAAAAAAAAATCATTGAAATTCCCAGGTTTGAGTTAATTTTTGGGAACTTGCCATGGAACGAGTTTTTTCTAATTTACCGTAAATTTAGCACCCTATTAAAGTTAGCCGATATTTCCAGCCGATATTAAAAAAATCGATAATGCAGATAGTGTCTTTGCTATCTCAGCCGAAAATATAATCAGCCGAAAAGCATCAGCCGAAAGTTACCAGCCGACATTTTTCAGCCGAAAGTATTTTTTTAAACCAAAATTATTTTGTTTTCTACAAAAAAAAAAAAAAAAAAAAACAAAAAATATCAACTGAAACGGTTAAAAATAAAACACTAAACTATATTTTTAATAGCATTATAGATTGTTAAGAAAATTCATTTTCCAATAGGGAAACTTGTATATTAATATATCGCACACACAAAATTTAAAAATTTCTAAATACTGACCATTTAAAGTGTCATGGTTGGAAATAGATCAAAGGCCATCAAATCAAAGGCCTTAGTGATGTTCACACCTGGAAAAAATTTCAGGTTAATTTCCATGTGGGGAGCTCGGGAAAACTCGATTGAATATATCGCACACACAAAATTTGAAAATTTCTAAATATTGACCATTTAAAGTGTCATGGTTGGAAATAGATTCAAATCAAAGGTCTTAGTGATGTTCAGACCTGGAAAAAATTTCAGGTCAATTTCCATGTGGGGAGCCCGGGAAAACTCGATTGAATATATCGCACACACAAAATTTGAAAATGTCTAAATATTGACCATTTAAAGTGTCATGGTTGGAAATAGATTCAAATCAAAGGTCTTAGTGATGTTCACACCTGGAAAAAATTTCAGGTCAATTTCCATGTGGGGAGCTCAGGAAAACTCGATTGAATATATCGCACACACAAAATTTGAAAATTTCTAAATATTGACCATTTAAAGTGTCATGGTTGGAAATAGATTCAAATCAAAGGTCTTAGTGATGTTCACACCTGGAAAAAGTTGCAGGTCAATTTCCATGTGGAGTGCCCGGGAAAACTCGATTGAATATATCGCACACACAAAATTTGAAAATGTCTAAATATTGACCATTTAAAGTGTCATGGTTGGAAATAGATTCAAATCAAAGGTCTTAGTGATGTTCACATCTGGAAAAAATTTCTGGTCAATTTCCATGTGGGGAGCTCGGGAAAACTCGATTGAATATATCGCACACACAAAATTTGAAAATTTCTAAATATTGACCATTTAAAGTGTCATGGTTGGAAATAAATTCAAATCAAAGGTCTTAGTGATGTCCACACCTGGAAAAAATTTCAGGTCAATTTCCATGTGGGGAGCTCGGGAAAACTCGATTGAATATATCGCACACACAAAATTTGAAAATTTCTAAATATTGACCATTTAAAGTGTCATGGTTGGAAATAGATTCAAATCAAAGGTCTTAGTGATGTTCACACCTGGAAATAATTTCAGGTCAATTTCCATGTGGGGAGCTCGGGAAAACTCGATTGAATATATCGCACACACAAAATTTGAAAATTTCTAAATATTGACCATTTAAAGTGTCATGGTTGGAAATAGATTCAAATCAAAGGTCTTAGTGATGTTCACACCTGGAAAAAATTTCAGGTCAATTTCCATGTGGGGAGCTCAGGAAAACTCGATTGAATATATCGCACACACAAAATTTGAAAATTTCTAAATATTGACCATTTAAAGTGTCATGGTTGGAAATAGATTCAAATCAAAGGTCTTAGTGATGTTCACACCTGGAAAAAGTTGCAGGTCAATTTCCATGTGGAGTGCCCGGGAAAACTCGATTGAATATATCGCACACACAAAATTTGAAAATGTCTAAATATTGACCATTTAAAGTGTCATGGTTGGAAATAGATTCAAATCAAAGGTCTTAGTGATGTTCACATCTGGAAAAAATTTCTGGTCAATTTCCATGTGGGGAGCTCGGGAAAACTCGATTGAATATATCGCACACACAAAATTTGAAAATTTCTAAATATTGATCATTTAAAGTGTCATGGTTGGAAATAGATTCAAATCAAAGGTCTTAGTGATGTTCACATCTGGAAAAAATTTCTGGTCAATTTCCATGTGGGGAGCTCAGGAAAACTCGATTGAATATATCGCACACACAAAATTTGAAAATTTCTAAATATTGACCATTTAAAGTGTCATGGTTGGAAATAGATTCAAATCAAAGGTCTTAGTGATGTTCACACCTGGAAAAAGTTGCAGGTCAATTTCCATGTGGAGTGCCCGGGATAACTCGATTGAATATATCCCACACACAAAATTTGAAAATGTCTAAATATTGATCATTTAAAGTGTCATGGTTGGAAATAGATTCAAATCAAAGGTCTTAGTGATGTTCACACCTGGAAAAAGTTGCAGGTCAATTTCCATGTGGAGTGCCCGGGATAACTCGATTGAATATATCCCACAAACAAAATTTGAAAATGTCTAAATATTGATCATTTAAAGTGTCATGGTTGGAAATAGATTCAAATCAAAGGTCTTAGTGATGTTCACATCTGGAAAAAATTTCTGGTCAATTTCCATGTGGGGAGCTCAGGAAAACTCGATTGAATATATCGCACACACAAAATTTGAAAATTTCTAAATATTGACCATTTAAAGTGTCATGGTTGGAAATAGATTCAAATCAAAGGTCTTAGTGATGTTCACACCTGGAAAAAGTTGCAGGTCAATTTCCATGTGGAGTGCCCGGGATAACTCGATTGAATATATCCCACACACAAAATTTGAAAATGTCTAAATATTGATCATTTAAAGTGTCATGGTTGGAAATAGATTCAAATCAAAGGTCTTAGTGATGTTCACACCTGGAAAAAGTTGCAGGTCAATTTCCATGTGGGGAGCTCAGGAAAACTCGATTGAATATATCGCACACACAAAATTTGAAAATTTCTAAATATTGATCATTTAAAGTGTCATGGTTGGAAATAGATTCAAATCAAAGGTCTTAGTGATGTTCACATCTGGAAAAAATTTCTGGTCAATTTCCATGTGGGGAGCTCAGGAAAACTCGATTGAATATATCGCACACACAAAATTTGAAAATTTCTAAATATTGACCATTTAAAGTGTCATGGTTGGAAATAGATTCAAATCAAAGGTCTTAGTGATGTTCACACCTGGAAAAAGTTGCAGGTCAATTTCCATGTGGAGTGCCCGGGATAACTCGATTGAATATATCCCACACACAAAATTTGAAAATGTCTAAATATTGATCATTTAAAGTGTCATGGTTGGAAATAGATTCAAATCAAAGGTCTTAGTGATGTTCACACCTGGAAAAAGTTGCAGGTCAATTTCCATGTGGGGAGCTCAGGAAAACTCGATTGAATATATCGCACACACAAAATTTGAAAATTTCTAAATATTGATCATTTAAAGTGTCATGGTTGGAAATAGATTCAAATCAAAGGTCTTAGTGATGTTCACATCTGGAAAAAATTTCTGGTCAATTTCCATGTGGGGAGCTCAGGAAAACTCGATTGAATATATCGCACACACAAAATTTGAAAATTTCTAAATATTGACCATTTAAAGTGTCATGGTTGGAAATAGATTCAAATCAAAGGTCTTAGTGATGTTCACACCTGGAAAAAGTTGCAGGTCAATTTCCATGTGGAGTGCCCGGGATAACTCGATTGAATATATCCCACACACAAAATTTGAAAATGTCTAAATATTGATCATTTAAAGTGTCATGGTTGGAAATAGATTCAAATCAAAGGTCTTAGTGATGTTCACATCTGGAAAAAATTTCTGGTCAATTTCCATGTGGGGAGCTCAGGAAAACTCGATTGAATATATCGCACACACAAAATTTGAAAATTTCTAAATATTGATCATTTAAAGTGTCATGGTTGGAAATAGATTCAAATCAAAGGTCTTAGTGATGTTCACATCTGGAAAAAATTTCTGGTCAATTTCCATGTGGGGAGCTCAGGAAAACTCGATTGAATATATCGCACACACAAAATTTGAAAATTTCTAAATATTGACCATTTAAAGTGTCATGGTTGGAAATAGATTCAAATCAAAGGTCTTAGTGATGTTCAGACCTGGAAAAAATTTCAGGTCAATTTCCATGTGGGGAGCCCGGGAAAACTCGATTGAATATATCGCACACACAAAATTTGAAAATGTCTAAATATTGACCATTTAAAGTGTCATGGTTGGAAATAGATTCAAATCAAAGGTCTTAGTGATGTTCACACCTGGAAAAAATTTCAGGTCAATTTCCATGTGGGGAGCTCAGGAAAACTCGATTGAATATATCGCACACACAAAATTTGAAAATTTCTAAATATTGACCATTTAAAGTGTCATGGTTGGAAATAGATTCAAATCAAAGGTCTTAGTGATGTTCACACCTGGAAAAAGTTGCAGGTCAATTTCCATGTGGAGTGCCCGGGAAAACTCGATTGAATATATCGCACACACAAAATTTGAAAATGTCTAAATATTGACCATTTAAAGTGTCATGGTTGGAAATAGATTCAAATCAAAGGTCTTAGTGATGTTCACATCTGGAAAAAATTTCTGGTCAATTTCCATGTGGGGAGCTCGGGAAAACTCGATTGAATATATCGCACACACAAAATTTGAAAATTTCTAAATATTGACCATTTAAAGTGTCATGGTTGGAAATAGATTCAAATCAAAGGTCTTAGTGATGTTCAGACCTGGAAAAATTTTCAGGTCAATTTCCATGTGGGGAGCCCGGGAAAACTCGATTGAATATATCGCACACACAAAATTTGAAAATTTCTAAATATTGACCATTTAAAGTGTCATGGTTGGAAATAGATTCAAATCAAAGGTCTTAGTGATGTTCACACCTGGAAAAAGTTGCAGGTCAATTTCCATGTGGAGTGCCCGGGAAAACTCGATTGAATATATCGCACACACAAAATTTGAAAATGTCTAAATATTGACCATTTAAAGTGTCATGGTTGGAAATAGATTCAAATCAAAGGTCTTAGTGATGTTCACATCTGGAAAAAAATTCTGGTCAATTTCCATGTGGGGAGCTCGGGAAAACTCGATTGAATATATCGCACACACAAAATTTGAAAATTTCTAAATATTGACCATTTAAAGTGTCATGGTTGGAAATAGATTCAAATCAAAGGTCTTAGTGATGTTCACACCTGGAAAAAATTTCAGGTCAATTTCCATGTGGGGAGCCCGGGAAAACTCGATTGAATATATCGCACACACAAAATTTGAAAATTTCTAAATATTGACCATTTAAAGTGTCATGGTTGGAAATAGATTCAAATCAAAGGTCTTAGTGATGTTCACACCTGGAAAAAGTTGCAGGTCAATTTCCATGTGGAGTGCCCGGGAAAACTCGATTGAATATATCGCACACACAAAATTTGAAAATGTCTAAATATTGACCATTTAAAGTGTCATGGTTGGAAATAGATTCAAATCAAAGGTCTTAGTGATGTTCACACCTGGAAAAAGTTGCAGGTCAATTTCCATGTGGAGTGCCCGGGAAAACTCGATTGAATATATCGCACACACAAAATTTGAAAATGTCTAAATATTGACCATTTAAAGTGTCATGGTTGGAAATAGATTCAAATCAAAGGTCTTAGTGATGTTCACATCTGGAAAAAAATTCTGGTCAATTTCCATGTGGGGAGCTCGGGAAAACTCGATTGAATATATCGCACACACAAAATTTGAAAATTTCTAAATATTGACCATTTAAAGTGTCATGGTTGGAAATAGATTCAAATCAAAGGTCTTAAAGATGTTCAGACCTGGAAAAAATTTCAGGTCAATTTCCATGTGGGGAGCCCGGGAAAACTCGATTGAATATATCGCACACACAAAATTTGAAAATTTCTAAATATTGACCATTTAAAGTGTCATGGTTGGAAATAGATTCAAATCAAAGGTCTTAGTGATGTTCACACCTGGAAAAAGTTGCAGGTCAATTTCCATGTGGAGTGCCCGGGAAAACTCGATTGAATATATCGCACACACAAAATTTGAAAATGTCTAAATATTGACCATTTAAAGTGTCATGGTTGGAAATAGATTCAAATCAAAGGTCTTAGTGATGTTCACATCTGGAAAAAAATTCTGGTCAATTTCCATGTGGGGAGCTCGGGAAAACTCGATTGACACTTTAAATGGTCAATATTTAGAAATTTTTAAATTTTGTGTGTGCGATATATTAATATACAAGTTTCCCTATTGGAAAATGAATTTTCTTAACAATCTATAATGCTATTAAAAATATAGTTTAGTGTTTTATTTTTAACCGTTTCAGTTGATATTTTTTGTTTTTTTTTTTTTTTTTTGTAGAAAACAAAATAATTTTGGTTTAAAAAAATACTTTCTGCTGAAAAATGTCGGCTGGTAACTTTCGGCTGATGCTTTTCGGCTGATTATATTTTCGGCTGAGATAGCAAAGACACTATCTGCATTATCGATTTTTTTTACTTTCGGCTGGGAAATATCGGCTAACTTTAACAGTATAAATTAAGCTACTAGTGTTTACATTTTAAACTCATGTAGCCCTGATCCGAGACATTTTTAGTGTTGGCGAAATAGTTTTTAAGTTATCGAGTGGGACGAAAAATGAAAAAAAAAATCATTAAAATTCCCAGCTCAGAGTTCATTTTCGGGAACTTGCCATGGAACGAGTTTTTTCTAATTTACCGTAAATTTAGCTACTAGTGTTTACATTTCAAACTCATGTAGCCCTGTTCCAAGACATTTTTAGTTTTGGCGAAATAGTGTTAAAGTTATCGAGTGGGACGAAAAATTATTAAAAAATCAATGAAATTCCCAGCCCAGAGTTAATTTTCGGGAACTTGCCACGGAACAAATTTTTTCTTACATTACTTGTAATTTTCCATCACTTTAAGCAACTCAAAATTTTACAGTTTTTTTATATGTTACATATTAATTTTTTTTTATTATATGAGAAATAGATCGAATTTAATAAATTTGATAATTTTTGTTTTTTCATTAAAATTGATAAAAGGTCTGGGCTGGGCTAACTTCACACAAGAGCAAATTGGTTATTGGTATGTTAGTATTGCCTGATTAAAAAATTTTATTTTCTGGGATAGAATTCTGGGATAACTTCACATACGTGTTACATAACCAGATTTATATACGCCATCTATAGAATAATACTAAAAGTATTGCTAATGTTCTCATCGCTTCATATTTTCTTCATAAATAATTTCAGTAACATTTTCTAAATTAAAATAATTTATTTTAACTTCTTAAATTTGACTAATTTAATAACTGAAAAGAGAAATGGTATCAACGTAAGTAGTGAACAGCGTTAACAATTTGTCATTAAAAAACATTCTTGAAATTCCCAATCCATAAAATAAGAGAACCAAAAATAAAAATCTTTTTTTATTGATCTGGGCAACATCAGGTCGGGAGAAGTAAATCATTAAAAAATCCCCGGTCGGTTAACCATCAGCATTTGGAATACACAAACGTTTTGTCTAAATTTTTTCAAAACCACGCTAATACTTCCTATTTTGTCTGCTTATTGGATTATAGATATAAATAAGCTTATTAAATGTTTAGAAAATATTAAATATTAATAATTCGTAATTACCCAGGCGATTATGACGGCTTAATTTCATGTCAATCAACTTATATACATTTTGAAGACGATTGGCCTCACATTTTTAGATTAGTTCATGTAATGGGACTGGGGTACTCGTATTATCATATTTTAATGTTATTTATGTTGCTATTTTTTTAATATGTAGATGCTTTAGTTTTTATTAATTTGCAAATTATGCGATGCTGCTTTTATGTATATATGGTGGGATTTGTGCGTAACCTTAAAAAATTAATTTTTATAATTTTTTTACAGAATTTTTGAGAAAATACGACAGTATTTTGGGGCACAAAGTGAAAGCATACCAATGTCATTTGTATTAGGATTTTATGTTAGTTTAATTGTAAAGCGATGGTGGGAACAGTATCGTATGTTACCGTGGCCGGATACGCTGGCCTTGTTTATTAGTGCTGGTATACCAGGAAATGTAAGCTAAATAATAACAATAACGAATATTCAAGTTAATATTTATACAGCTTTTGATTAATAATTTATTTAAATATTGTTTAGCATGAAACGGGTCGTTTAATGCGACGAAATATCATGCGATACGCAGTTTTAAGCTATGTAATAACACTGCAACGGATATCGTTGCGGGTGAAAAGGCGTTTTCCATCGTGGCAGCATATCGTCGATGCTGGCCTTATGCTTGAGAGCGAAAAGAAAATTTTTGAAATTATGGATGGTAAATCACCAATGTCAAAATATTGGATGCCTCTGGTCTGGGCAACAAATATTATAAATCGGGCGCGAAAGGATGGCCTTATCACATCCGATCACATTGTGCAAACACTGCTAATGGAATTATCGGACATAAGACGACGGCTGGGTGGTTTAATTGGTTATGATACTGTATGTGTCCCATTAGTCTATACTCAGGTAAATACCGCTAAATAATATTTATTTTATGTAACAGTCTAATTATAGAAAAATATTAGTTGACAAATGTTTTTTTTAATGACGGGCGCACATGTCAAGTGTTTTTCCGTGAAACTATTTACATTTCTATTTGCATGCTACTATTTATATATTTATTTATTTTTTGTGTTTTCCCCGTTTAGGTTGTTACACTTGTGCTGTATACATATTTCATAGCTGCATTAATGGGGCGACAAATGGTGCCAATTGTTGAACAAGTCGGCCGAACAACAAAGTATGAAGATCCAGATTTATATTTTCCGCTATTTACTGCATTACAGGTAAGTCGAATATTTTTATTCTTTAAAATAAGATTGTTGCAGCGACTTTGATTTTTGTGATAAAATATATTATTACCGCTTAAAGAATCCAATCAAAATGCTTGGAATGGGGAAATTACCAAAATATTAATATTACAAGTATTTGCCCTATACTATAATTAGTACTCGACAGTAAAAAATTTACGGATAAATGCAGATAAGTGTCTCTCAGAAGTTCTGAACGATTCAATAATCCTTGAATTTATACATTTTTGCATGTCTGTGAAGTTACCCCTGCATATCAGCCCAAGAAAACTACATTAAAATTCCAAAAAATATTCAAATTTTAATACTTATGGAACTTATTGACATTGAAAACTGAAATTACAATATTTATGGTGATTAGTGATTAGGTTATCATTAGAAGTCGATACCGCCTGGATCGATTTCCGGGACTCTAGTCAATTTTAATCGAAAATGGCCGCACGGTATCAGAAGATTTATCCAGAAAAACTTATATAAATTAGTTTTATGGACATCTTAGATCTAAACCAATGGTTAAGAACATTTAGAAAATCTTCAGCTATCAGTTCTTTATGGTCTTTAAGAAACCAATATGTCCAGATAGTGGAGGTGATTGTGTAGCTTGAAAAATTGAGATAGCTAATGCAGTTTAAGGAATAATTCAGGAACAGAGAAAAGTAACTTCGGTTTTTTTCACTGCTGTATGAGAATCCTTACAATCGTTCTTAAGTTTGGCATGACGCCTCCATCTCGTAAAACACTAGTAGCGGCTCTAGACATCAGAGCATCTAAACCAGCGGCGTGACGCCCCCCCGACTCTTCACACAAATTTTAATATCGATGGTATTACGTTAAGCCTTAACCATTTACCTTATAAAAAATATCGACAGCGAGAACAGAACCTCTACGTCTCAGGTTATTCTTTGCACCTTATTCATCATTTTCGTTAGGTTAGTGACTTTTTAAGGGCTCGCCACTATACACTATTTCCATGCAATACTACTAGTCCTATTAATAAATCCATATCTTGGATAAATTGTCATGCATTGACATTTGGTTTCGTAAAAATTTATTTATTTAATTAAAATTAAAATTATGTTAAATTTATTCCCCGATTCTGACATACAGTCACAGGCGTATTTTCTATCTCAGCTAAAACTTTTATCTTAAGGAAGACTATGGACTTTAAATTCTGTCAGTAGTCTTAAAAAATTGGCTTCGTAATATCAGCAAAATAGATGGTCTTAGGAATTATAATTTTGACATTTAAACAGATACAATAATTATATGTATTTTGAATTGAACTGTCGCTTTTTGATCATAAACTTGAAACAATGTGGTGAAAATTTGATTTTGACAGCTCTACAAAAGTTTTTGGAGAGTTTCTAATATAATATTTAAGAGTACTACTTTTAGAATTTCAATGAAGACTTAAGCTTAAGTTACCGCTACGATAAATTTTAACGTGGTCTCCACAAGTCTCCACTAAATTTAACATAAATTACTAAGCTAAAAAGCTGATGTAGAGATAAATTTTGACCTACAACAAACAAAAATATAGTTCGAAACTATTTTCATAGTCTAGAAAATTATTTTGATCATCCATTTAAAAAAAAAATGTTCACGTTTTGTTGTCAAAATTTTTCCAAATTTTATTGTTCTAGGCAGATAAATTGCTGCAAAAATGTTTGTAGAGTTTTCACTAGCACAGTATATATGTGAATGGGATAATTACAAACATCACGTATCGCATCTGCGAAATCGTGAGCTAAATATTTTTTTGTTATTTCGCTAGCTTAATTTTACGTCAAATTTGTATGGAAAATTTATCTTAGCGCGAGCTGGATACCAATCTTTAAGTCATAAAAAAAGTCTTCACAAGAAAATCTTAGCTAAAATGGTCTTAGTACAAGGTTTTCCAATAAGAGGTTTCATTTTGATATTAAAAAACGAGTATTTCTTAAGAGAAATCAATGAATGTTTATTTCCTTGTAAAAAGAATTCTTTTACAGTAAAAAAAAATTACATATTTTTAAGGGTAAACAAAATGCCTCGTAAATGTATGTAAATTTCACGTATGGTATGTACCGTACATAAGACATGGAATTTTCATTTTCTGATTTATGTAAAATTCAACAATGCAGATATATAATTTTCAATAAACCATTATGTAATTTTGTATACTGGGTTGGATAAAGGTAATATTTTATATTTAAATATTGAAATTTATAAAATTTGCCTAAAAATTACATAAACTATGAAGAATTTCTTTGCTGACAAAACATGAGAACCACCACAAGTTCTTTCTGTCAGTTTGGTCTCGTACTGATAAAAGGTTGTTTTTTTTTCTACTTATCAGGTTGCACTTACAACGACCAATCTGCAAAAATTCAAATCTTGCTTTATACTAAGTATAACAAAAGAACATATCGACTTGGCGAATTATATCACATTAAACAAAATAATTACGCGTCACAATTATTCTTGCTCGTAGATTTTTCATCTGTCGTATTTATCTCCGACAATATTCTACATAATAATTATGGAATATTTTAGGAAAGGATGTAATTTTCTTACAAAACATCACAAAATTGTATAAGATACTTAAAATTACATAGACAGGTTACTAATCTCTACATAAAATAAAAAAATTTTCAGTATATTCTGTGGAGTTCTTTAATTTACATACTGGTTTACTGACTATTCCGTCACTTGTCATGGAAACAAAAATTTTACATAAATGATGTAAATATTTTACCATTAAATGTATGTAAATTTCCATAAATCATGTAAAATTTTTTTACTGTGAGGTATGCTATTAAATTTGACAACGATATCAGCCAAATGGCCGCCACGGCTACGCTTGCAGCACAATATCCTTTTCATGAAATGTCCAATGACCAATTCGCACATTTGCGGCTGTATGGCATCGATAACTTCATCAATTCCAACATTAAGGTCTTGAATCGATTGTGAAGCATTGGCATAGACCTTATCTTTCACGTGGCTCCAAAGAAAAAAGTTTAAAGGTGTTAAATTACAAGATCTCGGTGGCCAATTGTGATCACCTCTTCGAAAAATAACACGGTCAGGAAACTTTTCTCTCAAAACTGCGATTGTTCCGTTGCTTGTGTGGCACGTAGCGCCGTCCTGCTAAAAAAACGTCGTCCACATCAATATCTTCCAATTCCGGCCATAAATCATAGCTCGGTAGCGCAATCCATTCACCGTAACAGTTGCACCAGCCTCATTTTCGAATGAGTAAGGTCCAATCACACCGCCAGCCCAAAAATTGCACCGAACAGTGACACATTGAGGATGGAGAGGCTTTTCAACAATCATTCTTGGATTTTCTGAGCCCCAAATGCGACAATTCTGCTTATTAACGTAGCCTCCAAGGTGAAAATGAGCCTTATCACTGAAGATGATGTTTCGATGAAAATCCGGATCATTTTGATGCATTTGAAGGACCCAATCAGCAAAAATACGTCGTTTATGGTGATCGACCGTTTTGAGTTCTTGTGTTAACTGAACTTTAAAAGCCTTAAGACCTTAGTCTTTATGCAAAATACGGTGTAATGTCGTTTGTGGAATGACTAAAAGTACTTTAGTTTTGCGAACTGTGACTGCAAAATTTTCAACATTTTTGTAGTGTAACAATTTCAGTGCGTTGTTGAAGCGTGTATCGTACCATTTTTAGTAATGACGTAGTTTTTACTTGTCAAATGTCAAAAGATGACAGTTTCGAAATTGACAGCTGCCCAAATAGCAGGTTGTTCAAAATGAAACCTCTTATTGGAAAACCCTTAGTCTTATCTCGCCGTTCCACACTTTGATGCTTTCGTTGTGATTCTTTCCTCGTTTCCTTGCCTTCACCCACAAACTGTTGAGTGAACGGGAGCGAAATGAGGACAGATTCACGACGAAAGAATCAAAGTGTGGAATGGCGGAACGTCAGAATCGGAGGGTTGTTGTCATTTTTGTACATTTGAAAATCAGTAATGTTTGGATAGTAGGAAGTATTGATTCAAACATAAATTCTGTAATTCTGTTGCCTTACGAAAAAATAAATCAGCTGTTAAAGCTGCCGCTTATTTATTTGTGGGGAATTTCGGTGACAGTTTTGATGCATTAATTAAAATAATTGAATCTCTACATTAGCAAAGATTCATACCCCCCGTGGTTTAATAATTTTGTGTTGAACTATCGCCATCTTTGCAATGTCGAACAAGTATGGCAAATGTAAAATAATTGCATCTAGCTGGGATTTAGTTTGCTGCAAAATGAATACCCATATTTGATTGCCAACTTCATTCTTATCTTAGTGCGTCGACCGAGTTGGTTTACCTTAAAGAATTACTGCTTCTTCTGTCTCAGAAAGTTATGGTGCTTACCAGAACTTACGCATAAAAAATTCATCTACGGTTCCAAATTTTCCAACACTACTGTGCCAGACGCCCCCTGTAATTATTTGAGTGGGAAACTCGAGGTTCCTGTTGGGAAAACTAATTGTCGTTTATTGGTTCCTGGAAACAGAGATGTTAGCCGTCTTAATTTTGTCTCTTTTAAAGTTGTAGTTGATCCAGGATTATACCGTAAAGTACTAGGGTTTCATTCAATTTGTTCATCAAGTGTTGGTTGCGGGCGATTTCCTAAAATTTTGTGGGGCTAGATAGAAGATGACTTTGTGGGCTCCATAGGAGATATCCTTCCTAATTAAATGTGTAGGACAGATACGCGGGTTATGGGATGTAACGATTTAACTTTGGGACTTTTTCATCGATAGATTTTATTGAAGTTGAACTTTGTCCGGATTTAGCTGTGCACACGATAGTATAAACCGTACACACAACTTTTAATTAAATTTAATTTTGTAGATTGTGATTTGGTTGATTTTGTTCAAGAGGATTTTACATAAGACTTTGGGAAATCTGGGAATCTTCGCAAAAAATGAAATTTCATCGTTAAACAACTTTCTCGAAAATGTCAATTGGGTAGTGTTATTTGACGGGCTGAACATTTCGTTAGTTGCCTTGGAGTTTTATATAGAATTGTTAGGAGTAGTTTCGAATTATTTGTTGCAAACCGGAAATCTAGAACTTCCAAGATATTCAAGCGCAAACATCGCGGATTATGTAGAGAGTTAAAATTTTTTACTAATTTTCTTTATAAAATTTATATTTTAGAAATTAAAAGTGAAATTTTGCGTAACCCGAACGATTTCTTTCATTCATAAATAATACAAGGAAATCACAAACTTTTCCTTTGATTTTTCTAGCTTGTTCAGCTTGCCACGTAATTTTGTTGATTTCGGTACAATTCTAATACAGTTTTGATATTCGATACCTAAGACATTATAATTGGCTTCGAGGGTTTAAACACGACAAGTAGGACAGGTTCCGATGGTAACGCACCCTTTATCTTGAATTGTATTTGTTTGATCTTAGCCGCTCGAGCGGAGTGTTTCCTGATATTTGGAAAACATCGTTTAACATTGATTCTTTCATTGATTTTCTGTCATGGTTTTATCATTTTATCAACGGGTAAACCGACAATTACTAATTTGATGGTCTTTTCCAACGTTGTATTTTACTCTATTGGGAAACGAGGTCAGGTTGATGTTAAAAACACGGACTTGTTGAAAGCTTCCAACAGATTGGATCAAAAAAATTGTTATTCAGAAGTTAATTGATTTTGAATCCGGGGACTTCATCCCCCAAATGGATGGCGTCTTATCTTACCGCTCCTTTACATTTAATATATTTTTCGGAGATTCACAATTAAGGGACCGTTGCTTTTTACAATATTTATTATCGATGTCATCCAATATTTCGAGTTTTGCAAGTGTCTTACGTATGCAGATGACACGGAAATGTATGCTGTATCAAATCTGTGACGAATATTGAGCTCAATATTTTTAGTGATTAGTCCACACGTAATAAATTGCAATAGAAAACGAATAAGTGTAAAGTTATTTCGTTTTGTAGATCACGATTTTCTAAAAGACATTCTATAAGAGACAGGTAGCACAGAATTTCCGCGTCAAGCAACCATTGTTACAGGTAAAACAAATTTGGAAGGCCGTATATGGGAACGCAAGGAACGATATGCAAAAAATGGAATGAACTGGAAACTCCTACTCCCGGCAGAGTTGGGAGTTGGTTACGATTCAATGGACTGATCAATTTTTAATCCTACTTAAAAAAACTGATCATCGTAATCTCATAAGAGGCGACCAACTTACTTAATAGGATGTAGTGCCAGCGAAAAAAGGACATTCATCTTCATCGAATAATTGCACCAACAACGTCGAGGAAAGCTCTTAAGGAGTATATTTGCAAGTCTAATAATTTATCTATTAGGGTGACAGTACGGTGTCTTTCGTTTAAAATACTACCGTTACTCAAGTTCATTTCCTTGAAATATATGAATATCAGCTTTAAATACCCTATGAAAATTATTTCGAACCAATGGAGAGAAACTTTCGTGAATAACCTTCGAGGTGTTCTGGATTTCAACTGGTATGATCTAATCTGGACCACTTTATTTAAATGGTTAAATGCCGTTTAACGCCAACATCATCTTTTCTTTGACAATAATCCCCACTATGTGTAGATTGTGGCTTTCTCGATTAGTGCTGAGCTCCATCTCATTTTGAAAATCTCCTCTAACGTTCACCAGGAAGTCTAATTTTATGACAGTGGTGTCCAAGATTTATTTTGTGCCTTCTTCAATTATTACTATTGATTTATTGAAGACTCTTCCGCTTACGTTGTGGTGGGTCCATATTTACGCAGATCACCACATCGGTTTTTACTCGGCCTCTGAGCTCTACAACTATGTAATAGTATCTACCAACATTCTAGTTTCTCCACACATCTCCGTGGTCTTAAGGGCCTCTGAGGATTAGATTCTTCAAAGCTTTTTCCTATATATATTCCAGTTTTTCCTCTTATGGCTCATAGAGGCTTTTTGGTTAGCAGAGCATTGGTATAGATTAAAAGTAAAGGTAAATTCACAATATCACATCCCAAAGGAGGACCGTTTTTTTCGTCGCCGGGCTTCAATAACTATAGCCCTCTTAGGTGACTTGGTTAACACCCCCCCCCCCCCCTGCTCCTTCCATATGTGCTGATACAATCTAATAACGTCTTGCCCTCTCTTGAATAAGCGAATATTAGTTTTCTAATTTTCTTGGATAAGAACTTGAAGTTCCTCTCGATTTGACCAGTCTGAGAATGATAACTGGCGAGGTAAATTTGGAGAGCATAAATATTCATTAGAATTTAATGAAGCATCTTGAATCGTTTAATGATCCAACTCCGTATATCGCCTATCGCCAACTACTACTGCTCATATACCGCTCTAAAGATATACTGCTCTAAAGATAATTGCTGACTTGAATAATCTCTAAAATTTAATCTAGATTTGGCTCGACTGAAAACCAATCGCGCGTTTTCAATTTATTTAGCATTTTCTTCCTATACTAACCATTTTGTTTCTCGCGCTTACCCTTAACTTTCATAACATCCCGCATTCCTCCTAATGAGAGGAGGTTGGAATTTCTCGTCAATACCTTCATAAAAATGTAGATTAGCACCTTATTTACCAATGCCTAATTTTCCAAAGTGATGCTCTCTTTTTTGGTGCTTCCGTCGATAGTTAGAGTCAAAGGACAATCCCTTATGACATGCTAGTAAAAAGGTGTCTTTTGAAAGCACCGAACACTACGTAAAAGTCACCGCCTTTTTCCTTCGCGTGATGCAGATGGTTGGACATCCGATATTCCAATAGAGTTCTGAGACATTTTTTTCAAATCCTAATCCTTCGTATAAAATCTCATTTTTACTCGTAAAGAAGTAGGCTAGTAGTGCGAAAACAGTTCCAATACATGTAAGAATCCTAATCCAAACTAACGAAATGGATTGTGCATGGCCGTACAGCATATTGATAGCCCAAAAAATGGGCAACCTCTTGATTATTTTATAGCAAATATTTACCATTCAATTTTGTTTGTGCGTGGCTTGTGTTTGGCCAACGCGTTTTCTTGGTTTTTGATCTTCTTCGTAAACGTTCTTGAACTGTATTTGTAATTTCAGCGAAAGCCCTCTTCTTCCTCATACTGTGGGGTTACAGTTGGTCGTGGATCTGCGAGTGTTGTTGGTTAAAAAGGGTGGAATTTTTTCAGAAACTTTTGCAGGTGCATGCTTTTTGGGTGACATTTTCGAGTGACAACTGATTATTTTAACTCAAATTGTTTTTCGCCCCATAAAAGTTGAATCAAGTTTTCATAAAGGAAATATAAACTAGTTTGATTTAAAAAGTCTTATTTATTGATGGAATGAAAATGGAACAATCGTAATAAAAATATTGTATCGTCAAGACCAACTTTGTCACAGTACGAACTTTTAAGGCACTGAGCCATGAAGCTTTCAAAATTCGCATACCAATAGCAGTTGCAGTAAAGCAAGGATCTCAATCGTACGTCATGAAAATAATGAATAATCTGTGTTCTCTCATACTATAAGAACATTTTGGTGAGCTTGTATCTCAAGTGGAAACTGATTTATTTTCGTCATAGTATGAGTATGTTGAGTATAACATTGGATATCATCAATATAAAATATGAACGAAGTAAATTATCATGCCATCTACATAACCGCAAATCACGAATAAGATACGACACAACAACGTCTCGTATCTTCATCACTCGTTTGAACAGTGCTTCTCGAAAATTGTTTGACGGCACTTCCAAAGAATTATAAAAATTACGTCGAAAAATATTTCATCTGCATCGTAAAAAGTTTGTTATCCAACTAATATTTTATCAGATATAACGTGAGCTATGAGAATAATTTGTCGCTATAAAATAAAACATTTACAATTAATTTTTATAGCACAATATCCATTACTAGGTTAAAGTTGCAAACAATGTAATATTAGTTTTCCAAAAGGAAATTTACTGTTTGCGATGACGCCGTTTACATGTAAGGTAAACTAATAATTCCAATAATTGCGCGATTTAACGACATTTTTTATAAATTAGTATCTGCCTCTCGAAAGGTTATTCCGCACATTTTTTTTTTTTCAAAAATTTAATTAAAAATTCAAATCGTACAATGTCGTATAATTTACAATACAATTCTGATATGCATCTAATAACTACAATAGAGTGTCATCCTTTTCAATCATTTTAGCACTTTGATAATAATTTCAGCACGATTTTATAAATTCTAAATTATGTTGCAATAAAGTTTTGAACTATCTACGAGTATATGTTAAGCTGCTGCACTGACAGTAAAAAATCAGCACCAGATATAATAAGCTGTGTACGGTCGGTTACATAAGAATTTCAGATCATGCGCAAATGTAAATTATTTTGTATCATCCAGACATGATGTTTTGCGGATAATAATTAAACCTTCAACAGCTTAGCCTTGACCCGCACATAATAAAAAAGTTTGTAGTAAAAACCTTCTCGTCAAAGCATAAAAGATATAAAATCGTATTTGCAGTTTTATGGTTTTTTGCATGCAAATAAAAAGATCGAGCTGGATATTCCTCACAATATCGCATACACACGCTTTAAAATATTATTATAAAAAATTGTATTGCTAAAAACCATAAACATCTTTAACATGGTTTAAGCAGTTGTATCGGAAACCTATCACGTCTCAGTTTTAACCTCAACATTTTATATTTATTATTGAGTGTATAAGAAGACATTTTAAACTTTATCATGGTTATGTCGTATACATTAATTATTTACTATGCTGAGGTATATTTTGTACGCTAGTTATGTGCAACTCCATAAAGTTGCAACTTCTTTCATAAAGGTCTCGTGGATTTTATTTTGAATACTGTTTCAGATGTAGATTAACATCCAAGAATATGAACCGCTTTGAACAAAAATTTCTTTTTGGTTTTAACCATTAGCCGTTAGTTTTCGCTCATTTTGGTTCCTGTTCTCCCTGCATACAAGCACTGTGTTTTGTTAGAAATTTGAATAAAATTTGATGAAGATTACCCGATTTTGATAACAAGACAAATAGGACAAGATATAAAAATTGTAATAAAATCTGTACTACAGAAATGTAACCAATTGGGTAAAGTGTCGGTTTCAACTTGGATATTTTTAACAGCCGTTTCGAGTTCCTTGCGAAATCTATGGACTCGAGGAGTTATTGATTGGAGACTTTCTGTCGTTTGTATGAAGTATTCGGTTAAACAGTCCTCTAATAGCAGGCACGATATACCATATTCAACCAAAATGTAGATAACAATAAATTAACGATCACTAATCTTAGATACTTTAATTATTAATTATTTTCCATCTAGGGGCAAATGCCAGAAATTCAAATTTAGTCGCCATTGCGGCGTTAAAACAAAAATCTTATAGTTTGATGTAATTTTTGGATTGATCAAAATCGTGTGGGTAACTGCAGCAGGGAAACTTTCGAATTTCAAAATGAAACTTGGCAAACCGATTAAGCCCAATTTGCGCTAATTAGTGCTCACGGGAAAAATTAGTGCTAGTCCAGCAGCCGAAAAAACGGGAAAAGAAAATTTAAATTTCGCCTGAAAGACGAAAAAAATAAAACCCAATTTCTAGAAAAAACCAAAAATAATTTAAGCCTAATTTTAAAACTTCACAAAAGCGGCTCCACCGACGAAGTTTGTGCTTATCATAGCTATATGATTTTTATAAAAATTTCATTAATAAGTTGAGGAAAAACAAATTAGTCCCTAAAAGATACTATATTGATCATACAAAATACAGATGTATACCGTTCAATAATATTTTTGTTGAACAACAAATAAATAAAATAACTTATTATAAAATCGAAAAATAAGCATTTCAGATAGCATATTCCTGTCAGGTATGTTCATTGCCATCCGAAAAATATAGTGGCCGAATTTGTGCTAATCCAGAATTGGCCCAATTCCGTTGAACAACAAAGACCGTTGAATGAACAATTTTCTGACAAAAAATGTTCTTCAAACCAATGAAGTTGGCATTTCTGATTGCATATTCCTATCAAGTATGTTCATTGCCATCCGAAAAATATAGTGGCCGAATTTGTGCTAATCCAGAATTGGCCCAATTCCGTTGAACAACAAAGACCGTTGAATGAACAATTTTCTGACAAAAAATATTCTACAAACCAATGAAGTTGGCACTTCTGATTGCATATTCCTATCAGGTATGTTCATTGCCATCCGAAAAATATAGTGGCCGACAAGGACCTTTTCAGATGGCAATGAACATACCTGATAGGAATATGCAATCAGAAGTGAAAACTTCATTGGTTTGTAGAAGATTTTTTGTCAGAAAATTATTCATTCAACGGTCTTTGTTGTTCAACGGAATTGGGTCAATTCTGGATTAGCACAAATTCAGCCTCTATATTTTTCGTATGGCTTATGAACATACCTGATAGGAATATGCAATCAGCAGTGCCAACTTCATTGGTTTGTAGAACATTTTTTGTCAGAAAATTGTTCATTCAACGGTCTTTGTTGTTCAACGGAATTGGACCCATTCTGGATTAGCACAAATTCGGCCACTATATTTTTCTGATGGCAATGAACATGCGTGACAGGAATATGCTATCTGAAATGCTTATTCTTTGATTTTATATTAAGTTATTTTATTTTTTAATTTGTTGTTCAACAAAAATATTATTGAACGGTTTACATCTGTATTTTGTATGTGCAATATAGTATCTTTTGGGGGCTAATTTGTTTTTCCTCAATTTATTAATGAAAATTTATAAAAATCATATTTCTATGATAAGCACAAATTTCGTCGGTGGAGCCCCTTTTGTGAAGTTTTAAAATTAGGCTTAAATTATTTCTGGTTTTTTCTAGAAATTGGGTTTTATTTTTTTCGTCTTTCAGGCGAAATTTAAATTTTCTTTTCCCGTTTTTTCGGCTCCTGGACTAGCACTAATTTTTTCCCGTGAGCACTAATTAGCACAAATTGGGCTTAATCGGTATGTCAAGTTTCATTTTGAAATTCGAAAGTTTCCCTGCTGCAGTTACCCACACATCAAAATCGATGTTGTAATTATATTTCAACTAAATTTTCCATTATCGGCGACATTTTAATAGCATTCTTGATAATCGTGTATTAATCCCAAAATTTTGTTTTATTTAGAATGTTTTCGTGTTTTAGAGGAAGATTATTAGGAAAATAGATTTCTTCGTTCGTAAAAAAACGATCCCTTTGAAAACTAATCGTAGTCAAACTGATCATCTTATTTCGATAATTAATAGTCCCTCAATTATGCATTTGCCGTGAAGGCAACTAAATTCAATTCGTAATTGTGGTCATCGTAACTGATTTTTAGAAAACATTTGAGTGTAACAAGTTGACATTTTTAACATTTATTTAACTATCATATACTAAAAAGCAGGCAACATAAAGTACAATGCACATAGGTATGGTATATGTAAATGGTCTTGGTAGGTTATAGCAGCCATGTTATTAAATCAACATCTGTCAAATTTGTTGTCAATTGTTCAGTAGTGTATGGCAAATCACCATGAATGGTTAATGCTATTGAAATTAGCCGAAAATTTCAGTCGAAAAAACCTGCATTATCGACATATTTTGTATCAGGTGGTAATAAAAAATTCTGTTGATATGAGCCGAAAATTACATGTACAGTGGGTCACAGCCAAAATGATGCAAACAATTTTTTATTTTTTTTTTTAAGTAAATATCCAAAAAACAATTATAACTATCTGCTTTTAATTTATATTTTTTCTAAGCTTCAGTATTAATTGTTAATTTCATAAAACAAAACAAATAAAAAATTTCAATTTATAACAAAAAAGTAACAAAAAACAAAATTTTCACGTAAAAACATGTCACAGCTAAAATGATGCACTCTCTTTGTTTTGAAAATAGCGGTACTTTTCCTACACAAAACAAAATTTTCAATGAAAACTATTTTGAGTATCAGTTTTAAGCAACCTTTGTGCGATTATAGTCAATATAGTGCGTCAATATAGGTAAATAAGTGAAATTTTGTAATAATTGAAAAAAATGGGTTGCCTCACAAGTATTGAAACACGTGAATTAGTTATGAAACACTTCAAAGATGGTAAAACTCACAGAAAAATTGCAGAAATGGTGAAAACAAGTTCTTCTACTGTTCAGCATATATTATCAGACGCTTTATTTATCAACACCATGTTGAAATAAAGCCTAGAAAAGAGCACAATAAAATATTTTCCTAAAAAGATTGTCGATGGATTGTTCGAAAAATGAAAGAAAACCCCAAATTAAGTGCTCCAAAGTGGGCCGAGGAGGCTGAAAATATTTACATAGAAAATGTCATCCATAAACAATATAACAAGAATATTAAGAGAACCAAATTTTCATGGTAGAACAATGCGGAAAAAGCCATACATCAGTGAAGTTAATCGTAAGGCTAGAGTTAAATTAGTCCAAGAAAATAAAAGCAACGATGAAACATTCTGGAACAAGGTTTTATTTGCTGATAAAAGCAAATTTAACCTTTTTGGATCAAAGAGAAGAAACTACGTATGGAGAAAGACTAATATGGAACTAGCAGCTAAAAATTTACGAAGCACTGTTAAACACGGTGGAGGTCATGTTATGTTACGGGCTTATATAGCCTCTTCGGGAGTTGGAAATGTAGAACTTATCGAAGGAAATTTGAACAAAATGTACCTTTAGACAAATTAAAAAAAAATATGGAGGGAAGTGCTGAAAAGTAAAATATTAAAGATCGTTTTCGGTTCTACCAGAACAATGATCCGAAACACAAATCTCGAATTGTTCAAAGTTGGCTCATTTGGAATACTCCTCATGTCATGAAAACACCTGCCCAATCACCAGACATCAATGTTATTGAAAACTTATGGTCTAAACTTGAAAGCGAAATCAGAAAATATGAGTTTAATAATGTAGCGGGCATAAAAAACATTTTTAGAAGAGTGGAGTACAGGAGTACACGAAAAAACTCATAGATTTGATGCCAAAAAGGCTCAAAGCGGTTCTAAAACAAAATGGATATTCTACCAAATGTTAATAAATTAATTATTCAATGTGATAATATCAGTTACAAACATATTAATTATTTTTTTAAACAATTTTTAAATCTGCATCATTTTATGTGTGACATGTTTTTACGTAGAAATTTAGATTTTTGTTGTTTAATAAAGAAGCTTATAAAAAATGTAAATTAAAAGTAGATAGTTATAATTTTTTTTGGATATTTACTGTAAAAAAATAAAAATGGCCTGTATGGCTGTGAGCCACTGTAAGTAATCGAAGTTAGCAGTAAATTTTCGCTGAAAAAAAATTGAAAAATCAATATCACATATTCGAATGTTTAAAGGCAATATGGACTGGGTGAAGTTAGACCAATTGGTAAACTGTTGGATAAAATATTTATAATTTATCGTGTTAGGGGGCAATGAATTTGAGCTGTGGCACTAACAGTGAATACCTGTGCCAAAAATCAGGCCATATTTTATGTAGCATCATAGTGAAATAAATTAAAAGCTGGTCGCATGTTTAGTGGAAATTTGGACCGGATGAAGTTAGACCAGTTCGTAAATAGCTGGATCCCGTATTTATAATTTGTCGTGTTAGGAGGCAATCATTTTGAGTTGTGGCACTAACAGTAAACACTTTTATCAAAAACCAGGCTATGCGACCAGCTGATTTTTGGCACAGGTGTTCACCGCTTGTTAGTTCAGCCTCTGCTTGAACTAGAATATTCTTTCCTTTTATTCCGAGCGGACCACTGATGGGGGCTAATACCGGAATAAACTTAGTAAAATAATGTGAGTAAGGTTTTTGAGTACTAACTTTTTTATTCATTGAATATCTACTTATATACAAAATTTTTATACCTAAAAGTGCAAAGAGCGCATTTTTATTACACGTATTATAACAATTGTATTTTGTGTATTTTGTGTTATATATAAGTGCCAATGTAGCACAAAAATATGTTAATGCACATTTATCAATTTTAATATAGAAATTTCTGTATACTTTTGTTTTATGTGTTTAAACAACCTGGGGCGCCCTAGAAGTTCTTGGGGCTGGAATGGGAGATGCTGTTGGTAAAGCTCCACGACAGGCCGGGTGCCTCTTTTTCTGTCTGTTCTTGAAATATTTAATGGCAATTGCAGTTGCAATGATTATTCCGCACCAAAATAAAATATGAGTTAATACGTAGTGATGAACATGATGTGTATTATTCCTTTCGTGAATATATTGATTTTCCTTCAGTAGTTTTATGTCGTGCTCTAGCTTGCTGGTATCCACAGTTAAGTTAATATAATCTTCCTCCACCCGATGAGTATAGTTGTTTCTTATCGATTGCCAATTCGGGGTTGAACTTAGCTTGCTCGAGTTGTTGTGCCTTACGAAAACGGGCGTATTGATTTCTCCTTTTATCTCACTATTAACTTTATCGGCAGCAATTAGATACTGGCTTGAATCTCGTAACATGCATCCATCATCTAATGTTAAGATACCTGAACCACTAAACCGTGTCGTTATGACAGATGATCCACAAATTGCATCCTTGTTTGTTTCTTCAACGACAATAAATAACCATTGATTTGTGTCATGTAACTTTATCCAGTGATTGGTTGCATTCATTGTTTGTATTTTACATAATCCTTGTAGATTTGTGGTATGACGAAGGATCGCCATTTCACAAGCATGTTCCGTAGATGCTGCATTGTAAACTTGTGACACCTTGCACAGGAAATGTTTAAATTTGACCTCTTGACAATCATTTAATTTCTCTTTGGTAAATGATGCGAAGTGTTCTCGATGTTCATCCACAGCAATATAATTTACACTTGTTTCAATATATGCTTGGGACTCGTTGTAATAGATATTTGGAGCCGAGAAGAGTGTGTAGCTCCATGAATATATTAATGGAATAGTTGCTCGTATTATTAGGTTATCCTGAGTTATTCGTGTTTGTAATTTCATGGTTTTGTAAATGTGCTCTAAATTGTCGGCTGTGTGATCATTAAGCACAGTTATTGACGGAGGTAGATATTTTCGTATCTTAGATAGTTCTTGTTCTAGTTGCGATGGCGTCAGCAGAGTGGGATGTAAGACGTTTTGTTGAGCATTATGCACTAAGTCCAACAAACTTTCCTGTGTTTCTTTGATGTTATTTAATATTAGAATTATTTCGAGAGTTGTTGTAAATATTGCTCGTACTTTTTCCTCAATGGAAGCATATTCCTTCAGAAGATCTATTTCTATTTGCAGTCGGTTCTGATTTTCCCTGAAATTGTTTAACGACAACAATGTCAGGTTCGTGTTATGTTTGAATAACTTGATGGTGTTATCAATGATGCTGGTTTGATTGCTAAGAAGATCTAATAGATGCCGCTCGTTTTCATCAATCGTCTCAAAATGGTTTTCATATTGATTTGCTTCCCGTTGAGTTAGTATTCCGAAAATATCTCCAAGCAGGATCCCCGTAGTATCTCCAATTCCCCTCTTTTGGCGGTGTCTCTCCTTATTACTGGACATTAAGAAGTCATTATTCTTTCGTACAACCTCTAGTTGCCAATCCAATTGGTGAAGTATCAAGGCACAATTAATGCCTGGTGTTCTTTTACAGGCTTCCGCTAGTTCCTTATGAATCACATTTATTTGGTTTATTTCTTCCCAATAGTTAGTCAATTGGTAACGGATTATTAAATTCCATTCTTTTGCAATTACTTCTACGTGGCCGATGTTTTCCAGATAAACCCCAATTGGCTGGTTAAATTGTTGAATGTGTACCTTGTCAGTTGCATTGGTGAGGTGTCCTCGTGAAATGATCATTACAAACATAATGGCCTTAATTAATGCCACAAACCTCATTGGTTTCACTTTCCTTACTGATTGCGTTCTATTGTTTGTCATGTTGTTCATGACAGAACTCAATCCACAATGGTTGGCCTTCATGCTTCTTGTCACTCTTCTGGCCGTTGTTATATTTTCCTCCATATCAAATTGATTCTCGTTTGGTTGTGCTTGTGGTGCAGAATATCCGATGTCATCGATTGGTAAAGAGCACAAATTTCTTATCGAGTGTTTTGTAATACCATTCTTATGTTTTACTGATATTACTCTGACATTACCATCAGCACCTGGATGAACCTCCACCACCTTTCCCATTGGCCATGTACTGGGATAACCTTCTTTGTTCTTTATTAGTACAATTTGATCCTTGGTAATATTTGGTTGCACTTGCTTCCATTTGTATCGTTGTTGAAGTGAGTTCAAATAGTCCGTGTGCCAGTGCTTCCAGAAATGCTGCTTCAGTTTTTGTAGAAATTCCCATCTAGATAATCGATTTTGCTTTATTTCACTATAATTGTCTTCTGGCACCGTTAGCAATGATCTCCCAATTAGAAAGTGTGCCGGTGTCAAAATTAAAGGTGTGCTTTCACTCGAAATTATAGATAGAGGCCGCGAGTTCAAGCATGCCTCTATTTGACTACATAGCGTTGATAATTCCTCAAATGTTAAGTGTGTATCACCTATAACTCTTTTTAGGTGATATTTTGCCGATTTCACTCCCGCTTCCCACAAACCACCAAAATGTGGTGTTCCAGGCGGTATAAAATGCCAATTTGCACCTTGGTACGCCGTTTCTTCTATTAGTTGGGCTTGGAGTAGTTTATTGAATAGCCCATTTATTTTTCGATTGGCTCCAACGAAGGTTGTACCGTTATCTGAGTAGATGTGTGTACACACGCCTCTTCGTGATGCGAATCTACGGTATGCGGCAATAAATGCTTCTGTTGTTTGATCGCTAACTATCTCAATATGGCAGGCTTTTGTCGTAAAACACACAAAGATGGCTATATACCCCTTGTATGTTTGTTTTGACCTACCTTTCGATGTTTTAATACAGATAGGGCCCGCATAGTCTACTCCAGAAATCTCAAATGGCATGGACGCCGTTACTCGTTCTCGCGGTAGTGGCGCCATTAACTGATGGTTTGTATTTTTCCTGTATCGACAGCATGTTACGCATTTGTGAATTACATATCTTATTGCTGATCTTGCGCTTGTAATCCAATACCTTTGTCGTAAGAATGCGACAAGTAAAGTTGTTCCTCCATGTAGGGTAATACGGTGAGCATCCTTGATTATCAGGATGGTTAATTGGCTATTCCTCGGCAAGATGATTGGATGCCGCTGATCATATGGGACTAATGATTTTTCGATTCTGCCGCCAACTCGCAGTATATTTTTATCATCCAAGAAGGGATTCAATGATAATAACTTACTGCCTTTGTGCAACTGTTCTCCTGTTTGCAATCGTTTGATTTCTTCGTTGAATTCCTCATTTTGTGTCATCCTAATAGCGATTTCGTTTGCTTTTTTAAATTCAGCAGCATTGATCTTCACTGTTCTTGGTATTATTAAGTTTTTGCATTTGTCAATGAACCTGTGCGTATAAGCTATAACTCTAATTAATTTTCGATATTCCGATATTCTCGAAAATAGTTGTAGAAATGGGTGCTCTATTTTCACGTTTAGTGATATTATCTGTTTCAATTCCGATTTCGTGTCAGACACAATATCTTCAGGCCACCTTCCTTTATTGAAGCGTAAGAATGTTGGTCCATTCCACCAAATTTCGCAACCTTTAAGTCTCCCTGGTGTAATTCCTCTTGAGGCGACGTCGGCAGGGTTTTCTTCAGATGGTACGTGACGCCATACAGCTTGAGGAAGCAGTTTTCTCATTGCAGACACTCTATTTGAGACCCATGGTTTATAGTTATTTATATTGCCCTTGATCCAGCTTAACGTGATTGTTGAATCCGTCCAACAATACACTTCTGCATCGGCATATTGTGTTGACTCACGAATATGGTTTACTAGCTTCACTAGTAGTAAAGTTGCATTGAGTTCAAGCCTTGGGATAGTAATTTTATTCGCTATTGGTGCAACTTTGGTTTTGGCCATTATAAGACTTGTTTTCACCTTCTCCTCAATAACTCGGTAATAAACTACCGCACCCAATGCCCTCTCAGATGCATCCGCAAAACCATGAACTTCAACCTTTTTGCTTTTAATTGTGTTCACCCATCTTGGTATGACGATGGCCTCAATGTTGTTCAATTCATCTTTATATTTTGCCCATCGTTTGTCGATATCTGAGGGCAATTTGTCATCCCAACCAATTCCACTTATCCAGACATCTTGCATTAACAGCTTACTGCTGATTGTAATTGGAGAAAGCCAGCCCATTGGGTCAAAAATCTTTGATGAATCCGACAGCACTGTTCTTTTAGTTGAGATGTTTGAAGTAGAAAGCTGTAAACGTTGCGTGCTGAATTGAAAGTTGTCATCTCTTGGATTGTATAAAATGCCCAACGTTTTAATAATGTCATTCAATTTAATGGTGATTGTGCCATTGCTTTGTATTTCTTTTGGAATTTCGGCAAGGATTGATGCATCGTTCAAAGTCCATTTCCGTAGCAAGAATCCTCCTCTTGCCATTATGCCGCTTAATTCATTATAAGCATTGAGAACATCTGCTTTTGTGTCACCTCCGGTTAACATATCGTCTACGTAAAAGTCTTCCTTCAATATTTTAGAAGCAACGGGGTAGCTTTCAGCTTCATCTTGCGCTAATTTGTGCATTGTTCTTATTGCTAGAAAACTAGCTGCCTTGGTTCCATAGGTAACTGTTTTTAAGACAAAATCTTGTATTGCAAGGTTAGAATCTTCTCTCCAAACAATTCTCTGATAGTTTTGCTGCTTTTCATCTATCCAAACTTGTCTAAACATTTTCTCTACGTCTGCCGCTATAACATATCTATGTTCTCTCCATCTTAGAATTAGTTTATCCAAGACATCTTGAATTTTTGGGCCGTTTAACATTATATCATTTAAACTTAAACCGTTTGTTGTTTTAGCTGATGCATCAAATACGACCCTCAGTTTGGTGGTGCTGCTGTCCTCATTTACTACTCCATGATGTGGGATATAGTAGATTTTGCTGGATTCATTCTTATGACACGTAAGCGTTTGGTTCACTGGTGCCATATGTTTTAATTTCTGATATTCTCTCATGAATTCTACATATCTTTGTTTAAAGTTTACATCTCTAGCGAACCGTCTTTCTAATTGAATTAGTCTGGCAATGGCCGTTTTTCGTGATTCTCCTAGCGTCGGAACGTTTTCTTCCAAGGGTAAGTTTACAATATACCTGCAATTGGAATCACGTCGAACGGTTTTTACAAAATGTTCGTCAGCTCTCTCCTCTTATTCTGTTCGTGTTGTTCCATCAGCTATGCCCTCGTTCTCTATGAGTAACTGTAGTTGTTCACTGATCACTTTTGTTGACACCAAGCTAGTTTTAGTTGCTTGATTAGCTGACCTCATGCATCCGATTATTATCCAACCAAGCTCTGTCTCTTGCGCCATGGGTTCTCGTTCATTCCCCTTTATGATGTTGTTCAACACAATTGCTGGATAATAGTCAGCTCCTATTATAATGTCGATTTGATTTGGTTCATTAAATTTTGGATCTGCCAACTTTATGTTTTGTAGATGCTTAAATTCGTTTGTGTTAAATTTAGCTTCTGGCAGGTGATGCGTCAGTTGATCGAACACCATCGCTTCCATTCGAACCGAAAATTTACTGTCAAATCTCGGAGCTACATCGAATTCAATTATGTGTTTACAAACTCCTGCTTTGACTCCACCCATTCCTGATATGGCAATATTTGTTTTCTTCTTCCTTACGTTGAGTAAATTTCAGCACCTTTTGTGATGAAAGTACCTTGCGAACCCGAGTCGATCAAGGCCCGCAAAGTTATTGGTTCTTGGTTATCCCTTTGTGCTGTAATTAATGCCGTACCAAGCAGAGTTTGAAGTGTCTCTTCATTGTTTGAATTATGAGAGAGCATGTTCAACTTAGTTGGGTTGTTAACGTTATGCATGAGTGTGTTATGGTTCCCATTGCAAACGTTACATTTCTCGCCACTTTTGCAAGTTATAGTGTTATGTTTCTCAAAGCAAATTCTACATAACGTTAGGAGTTGGATAAGCTGTGTTCTTTCGTATACGCTTAATGCTTTGAACTTCGCACATTGACTTAGTTTATGATTTCCATCACAGTGTCGACAATTAGTTCTTACAGTATTCTCCTTATTGACGTATAAGTTCTTAACAATTTTATGCTGCGTTGCACGTACCTCATAAGGTTTGTTGGTTGTGGTAAATTTTTTATGTGTTTCAAGTGAGAGAAACCGTTGTTCCAAAAATCGGAGAAAATCTTTGAGATCCTCGACCTTTCTGGGATCCTTTAACTGCATTTCATACAGTTTGCTGGTTTCGCTATCAACCTTCTTTAGTAATATATGCGTTATGAATAAGTCCCAGGTAGATGTATCGAATCCTAATCCTTTTAATGCATTGAGAACTTCCTTTGTTGTATCATGCAATTCTTTCAATTTTGCTATGTTTGGCTTTAAGTCTTCATCTGTTTTAACGAATTTGTTATAGAGTTCCTTTATTTGTGCAATTTTTTTCTCTAAATATGTTTTCGTTTTCCTTTCCGATCCATCTTTTTTATAATTTATCCAGAGTCTCTCTATCTGCTCTGCAATTTCTGCTTGGTTTTGAAATTCTTCCATTCTAACAGAATTCTTTTTGAAACTTTAACACGAGTTCAGTGTGATCACTTTAAATTATTATGTCTGATTTATAACTTTTTAAACGACGTGAAATGTTTTTATGATTTCGGATACGCGCACGTGAAATCTGTTTTTATAATTCCTATTACGCGAACTTTTTAAACGCACGTGAAATCTGTTTTTATGATTTCTATTACGTGTACATACGCGCGCGGCTGTTCTTTATGCACTTTCGTTCACTTTTTTTTCTTTGAATGGTTTGTTCTAACACTTTACTTTTTAAGCTCGAAGGACCATGTTAGTTCAGCCTCTGCTTGAACTAGAATATTCTTTCCTTTTATTCCGAGCGGACCACTGGGGGCTAATACCGGAATAAACTTAGTAAAAGAATGTGAGTAAGGTTTTTGAGTACTAACTTTTTTATTCATTGAATATCTACTTATATACAAAATTTTTATACCTAAAAGTGCAAAGAGCGCATTTTTATTACACGTATTATAACAATTGTATTTTGTGTATTTTGTGTTATATATAAGTGCCAATGTAGCACAAAAATATGTTAATGCACATTTATCAATTTTAATATAGAAATTTCTGTATACTTTTGTTTTATGTGTTTAAACACCGTTAGTGCCACTACTTAAATTCATTGCCCCCTTACACGACAAATTATAAATACGGGATCCAGCTATTTACGAACTGAGCTAGCTTCATCCGGTAAGAATTACCACGAAACATCCGATAAGCTTATTTATTTCACTATGATGCTACATAAAATATGGCCCGGTTTTTCGCAAAGGTATTCACTGTTAGTGTCAATTTCATTGCCCCCAACACGACAAATTATTTATATTTTATCCAACAGTAATTGGTCTAACTTCATCTAGTTCATATTACCTTTAAACTTTCAAATTATGTGATATTGATTTTTCAATTTTTTTCGGCGAAAATTTACTGCCACCTTCAATTACATGTAATTTTCAGCTCATATCAACAGAATTTTGTATTACCACCTGATACAAAATATGTCGATGATGCAGGTTTTTTTCGGCTGAAATTTTCGGCTAACTTCAGTAACATGGATAGTTATAGCGTCGAACAACGTATGCAAATGAACAAATTTAATTTTCAAATCAATGCTCCGTTTGAGAAACGTTCTTAGCATTACGTGATATTTATCCTCGCTATAACCGTCCTGCCGAGTCGACTATTTAACATCTGGTGGCCAAATTCGAGTCAACTGGTTCGACAATAATAAAATCATACCTTCAAAGTCAACATAACGCACGCCATCCAGCAAATTTGGCTAGATTTATGCATCAAAAATTGAACCTGCTAACAGACAAAATCCTTTAAAAGTCGAACGTCCTTATTGAAAGACCCTTTAGATGGAAGGTCCGGCCCCTCTATGATGGTTAGTGTTTCATATTAGTTCAAGGTCGATTTTTTTGGTTTATGTATAAGTACTTTTGCGTCTCTGAAAAGTAAAGGCTTTTTTACAATAATATTTAACTTTCTCTTGGCTCCAACGTTCAAACATTCGATTAAATGTTTATTCTGAACCCTTATTCCTCAAAATGGTGTGGCCCTATTCTGGCTTTCTCTGTGGAATACGGAATTGGGAAAATTTTCCATAGCATTTTTGTTCGAATTTTAAAGGGTTTTCCAGTAAGAGGTTTCATTTTGATATTAAAAAAACCAGTATTTTTTAAGAGAAATCATGAATGTTTATTTCATTGTAAAGAGCAAGGTATGCCATTAACATTTGTAAACGATACCAGCAAAATGGCCACCACGGCTACGCTTGCACCACCATATCCTTTTCAAGAAATTTTCCATGAACAATTCGTAAATTTGCGGCTGTATGGCATCGATAACTTCATCAATTCCAACATTAAGGTCTTGAATCGATTGGCATAGACCTTATCTTTCACATAGTCCCAAAGAAAAAAAGTGTAAAGGTGTTAAATCACAATATCTCGGTGGCCAATGGTGATCACTTCTTCGAGAAATAACACGGTCAGGAAACTTTTCTTGCAAAATTGTGATTGTTTCGTTACCTGTGTGGCATGTAAAGTTCTTGTGTTAACTGAACTTTAAAAGCCTTAAGACCTAAGCCTTTGTTCAAAATACGGTGTAATGTCCTTTGTGGAATGTCTAATTCCAAAAATCCACGAGGAATCAACAAAACTGGGTTTTCGTCAACACTACGGGCTACAGCAGCAATACTCTCAGTTGTTCTTGAGCGACGCACACAGTTTCGATTCTTCACATCACAAACTTGTCATAAAGTCTCAAATTTTTCCACCAGTTTCAAATTGCCGGACAAAAAGGTGCTTCACGACGACCCAAAAGTGCTTTAGTTTTGCGAACTGTGACTGCAAAATTTTCACCATTTTTGTAGTGAATTTTAACAATTTCAATGCTTTGTTAAAGCGGGTATCGTACCATTTTTATTAATGGCGTAGTTTTTACTTGTCAAATGTCAAAAGATGACAGCTTCAAAATTGATAGCTGCTCAAATAGTAGGCTATTCAAAATGGAACCTCTTATTGGAAAACCCTTTATATTTCTAGTCTATAGGTATAAACAGAACCAGAGATACAGCGACAAGATACAACGCCTGTCAAATTAAAATACACATAAATCATAGGATGCTAACACAACCAATGTCGCTGGCGACGATGACATTGTCGACGAATTTTTTTTAGAATCTATTCTAATTTTGTCGTTGATACTGCAATACCACCAATATAAGTGTCAGATTATTATGTTGGTAAACATTTTTACAACTGTTTTTTAATGAATTTAAACCAAATCTGAATATTGTACACAATGCGTTATATGAAAAAATTTAAATAGAATCGATAAAAAGATAAATGAAATATTTTAGAGTTAATTTATTATTATTTTTCTTGTTTTGTCGCTTCAACGCTGACGCGCGCGCTTGTTGTGTTTACCAAAGCGACATCACCGGCAGACAAATGTATTTTGTCGATGTTTCTTGTCGCTGTATCTCTGGTTCTATTTATACCTTATTGGTGGAATCGGTTTGGTGTAAATATTTTAGAAAACAAAGTGGCATGGGAATCTTTTGTTTCACAAACATTTTATTCGGAAAAATAATTTTCCGATTAACTTTGTTTAGTATAGGCCAGACAACTACAATTCAAATAAAAATGCTATGAAAATATTTTTCCCAATTGTATATTCTCAGGGAAAGCCAGAATAGGGCCACTGGTAGAACAAAGAGTCCGAATCTCAACCTTTGAATTTTTTGATCTGGAAACTTTTGGTTAGTTAAAAGTGGAAATATTTCTAAGATTTTCAAATTTAGTATTGATAGGTGCTCTTAATTGGTTGGATTTTCGGTGAAATGGTAGAGATTTGCATTTCTCTATGTTGAAACTGAGAGAATTAAACTCGCACCATGGTCAATGTCTTCCTGTTGTTTATTTGCATCGTCGACTGACTCGATGGCTTTATAGATTTTGAGGTCATCATCGAACATCAGGATTTTGGAATGCTTTATCACTTTTAGGTTCTATTTCAATATATTGGTTGTGATTACTCAAATAAGATTAGAACCAGGCTACGAACTGGCTGGAAAATCCGAACTTGATAATGTATTCCAAAGTTTTGCAGAGTCGAAAGCTTTAGTGCATATTACATCAACTTGTTTGTGCTACTCAATTTACTTAATTGAATAGCTGGTATTTTCTATGAGATTTGTCGATACTGATCTTTTGGACATAGAACCATTTTGGTATAATTATAATTATCAATGTCTTCTGCTTTATATACATCCAAGCTTTGATGAGTGGACATCATCTAATGAATGTTTATATTTCGGAACCGTATATGCATCTTAACAAAAGTAGATTTAAAATTCCGCCACCAAATAAAGAACATTTTCCTCTGTAGCGTCTAACGTCGGATATGTTGCAGGAATGTCTCTTAGAGATCAAGATGTAATCGATTTTTTCCGCTCTGAACGTTGTTATTACTATAGTGAGCTGTAAACTGTGCGATATATTTTATGCACTCCTACTGCGATTCTTGCAGTAATCTCACTCACGAAGATTTTAATGTGGTGGTGTGCTACGTAATTGTTGACGTCATCTCATTTATCTTCGATGGATGTTTGTATTGGGTGTGTGCTCCATTATTTACCCCCCCCCCCCCCCACCCTTCCCCATGAAGAAATCCTGGTCTTTAAAAACGATCCAATCAATAAGTCAATTTTCAATCTCTGTACGAGAACTGAAACGCTGACCGGAATAAATAGTAATCTAAAGAAGCTTTGTCTAGTGATATGGCGGGTAGGGTAGAACTTCCCAGGACAGGTCCTTTTAAGTAATTTTTCACAATGTTTGCAACAGGTGGTTTTGCATTGTGGTGTGAAAAAATTATTTTGTTGTGTATATTCACCTATTGTGGTTGTTTTTCCAGTAAAACTCACTTCAAACGTATTAGTTTGATTGGCTGATACAGCCAATTCTGATTGCGTTTGAAAAGAATCTTGAGCCAATAACGTTTCCAATTCAGCATCTTCAAATTTTTTCTTTGCTCTTTGTATTAGATGGAACATGCTCACCGTAAATTGCCACAAGTAAACGATTAGTTTCCGCTGCATTTTTCTTTGAAATAAAATAATGTAATAAAGCTTCCCGCAAATGATGATTATTTGGAATAAAATTCGACATTTTATAAAGAGTTAAAAATCCTATAGTTCCTAGTAGACTTCAGCATCAAGTACTATAGAATACCACTATTATCCATTTATACTCTCAAGATTCTTCTATAATCCCGACACTAATCTTCGATCCGGCAATTGTGGCATCTCAATGATCTTCCTCGTTATAACTGTACCTGTCTATATATTCAGTGACAGCAGTGATACTTGACCATTAAAACTAAAACATGAACATTCTAATGAACGGTGTTTTGTGCTTGTTTATTGAATGTAGATGACAATTTACTGATAGAAGGTTAACTTGACAAAGAATAGGTCTTTGGTATTTTTTAGATATTCATTTCTGAGTCTATGGCCGTGCACATCCGCATATTGATAGGACGGAAGTTGATGATGTGTTGCTTCATGCGCCGGTGAATGAAAAAACAACTTTTAAATTCTCCTCCGTTCTGGTGGTCGCTGCATAATATAGAGTGGAACAATTGGTGGTGTCATGCATACCACTACGTCTTGTATAGTGTGAGTTCATCTAATGTATAAACCTTTGCCTGGTTCGAATTGTTTTGGAGATTTCTGGGCGTTAGAATTCTAAGCACGTTTATGTTCCCATTTAATGTCCCCCCCCCCCCCGAGGCCCTTGTTTGGAGTTCATAACATTTTGGTTTTTGCTTTTAACGACCAGCTTGATACAAGACAGATGTCTGCTTCAGCTGCTTCTAACCTGGAGATGCTGACAGTTTCCGATTGGGTATTGGTTTTATGGCGCCAATGAATCGCCGTAACATGTAGCGACCATAATACCATAAGATAAAAAAATCATTCAAAATACATAAGGTTTTGATGGCCAACTAAAATGAAGGTGTTCTGAATATTAAATATACCAAAGGTTCTCCCAACCCAATTGTGTTTTTTAGAGGCTTCAAAACCATTCTAAACCCCAACAAATTGTAGGCAACCAATAATACTCAATCATCGAGATGGTGTTGGGGTTCAATTAGGTATTAAAATAACACAAATTAAACTCAACATTTTATTTTAGATATTAAGTTTATATTTCGTACCAAAAATGTTTATTAGAAAGAATTTATTTATTTATTTATTTTAGTATATTTATAATAGAATAATTTTTACACTTCTCACAAAAAGCTTTTAAATTATATATATAATATTTATTTTTGGGTTTTTGACCCGACCACAGATTTTTACTTAATGATAAATATTTTATAATAATACAATAATTACAAAATTTTATGTACTGAGTTTTCGGTTATTCGATTTTGATTGGTCTACAAAAGTGGTTCGATAGGTCATAAAATGATTTTATTGTTTTAACGAAATAGTAAGTATTTCAAGAAGAAAGACAGGGCCGCTACAGTACCCCCCTCGCAGTAAAATCCTCACGCGAAAGTGACATTCCTTTGTACCTTTTTATTCAAATCTAGAGTTGACAATATTCCATACGCTGGTTTCAGGCGATCAATTGAGATATGCTGTGGTTTTCCATTAACGTCAACTATAAATATTTTTCGTAGCCTTCGAATAACCTTAAAAGGACCCTCGTAAGGTGCAGTGAGGCCTATTCGTATTTTATCCACACGAACAAAAACAAACTCACAATTATTTAAGTTTTTGGGAACAAATATATCAGATTGTGTTGATTTTCGAGTATCAACTGGAATTAAATGTTGCATATTTGTTCGAAGTTGGTTTATGAACTCATCAGGGGATGGAAGAGGTTCTGAACCGTGACCTAAAAATATATCGCCAGGAAGTTTGAGGCTTTGGCCATAAACTAAATCCGCCGGACTACATCTAAGGTCCTCTTTTACGCATGCTCTGATGCCCAGCAAAACAATTGGTAACTCAGAACTCCAATATTTAGTGTTTCCTCGAGCTTTAAGTGAAGTTTTTAATGTCTTGTGAAAACGCTCCACCATACCATTCGCCTGAGGATGGTATGCTGTGGTGCGGATTCTATGCGAACCCAGGATTTTTGTAAGTTCTGAGAAAAGTTTCGATTCAAATTGGCTGCCTTGATCTGTCGTAATTTCCAGAGGGACACCGAATCTTGATACGTATTGCTCGACAAATGTCTTCGCAATTGTAGTAGCGGTCATGTCTGGAATTGGGTAGGCCTCCGGCCAACGGGTAAATCTGTCCACGATAGTTAGCAAATAACGGTTGTTATTCGAGGGTGGTAACGGACCAACTATATCCATATGTATGTGTTGGAACCGCATTTCCGGAATTTTGAATTTGCCATGCGGTGACTTGGTATGTTGCACAACTTTCGATTTTTGGCATGACAAACAGTTTGTAACCCAATTTTTAACATCTTGATTTAACTTGGGCCAAAAATATCGAGTAGAAATAAGTTTGCGTGAAGCGCGGATTCCGGCATGTGAAAGACAGTGTAATGAATCGAAAACTACCTGTCGTAATGATTGAGGAATGTAAACTCGTTGATTACCTGTGGAGGTTTCACAATACAGTTCGTTGCCAGCGAATTGAACAAGTTCCAGTTTGTATTTTGTATTTTTCGAAATATTTCTATTTATCAGGGTTTTTAATTCTTCGTCCATACGTTGTAACTCTGATATCTTATGAATATTTGGAATTTCGCTTATGGAGGCTGCTTGTGGATCGCATGAGCGTGACAAAGTGTCTGCGACCACATTATGTTTGCCTGAAATGTGGCGAATATCAGTCGTAAATTGGGATATGTAATCTAAATGTCGGCTTTGACGTGGACTACGTTCCGCCTTCGAGTAGATTGCGTTTATCAACGGCTTATGGTCCGTGAAGATTGAAAACGTACGACCTTCTACGAAATAGCGAAAATGTTTAAGCGCTAAGTATATAGCTAATAATTCGCGATCGAATGCGGAATACTTGGCTTCAGTTTGCGAGAGTTTCTTAGAAAAAAAACCTAATGGTTCCCAATTACCTTTATTATATTGCTGTAATACTGCAGCTACGGCAATATTTGATGCGTCACATGTAATATTGTATTTAGAATTTTCAATTGGATGTGCCAATAACGTTGCTTCAGCAAGCGCTCGTTTAACATTAATAAATGCGTTTATGCATTCATCAGGCCAATCGAAATTTTTGGCAGTTTTGGGCTTCTTTGATAAAAGTGCTAACTGCGCGTGAATCGGTTGAAGAAATTCGGCTAATCGTGGGATGAACCGATGATAAAAATTCACCATCCCGACGAATTTCTGAATTGATTTAATTGAATGTGGTTGGGGAAACTTTGTTATGGCTTCTACTCGCAGTGGCGAAGGTTTAATGCCATCTTGAGTAATAGAGTGGCTGAGGAATTCCAGTGATGTAACACCAAAAACACATTTCGATGTTTTAATTTTGACATCGTACTTTGCAAGCCTTTCAAAAATTTTCCTTAAGTGGGATAAATGTGTTTCCTCAGTTTTACTTGCAATCAATATGTCATCAATATACACGAAAACGAAATCAAGGTCTTTACATACTTCATTCATAAAACGCTGAAACGTTTGAGCTGCGTTCCGAAGTCCAAAAGGCATTCGTTTATATTCAAATAACCCAAATGGCGTCGTAATGGCCGTTTTAGGAACGTCTTCAGAAGCTACAGGTATTGCGTGGTATGCCCTGATTAGGTCAATTTTTGTAAAAATCGTGCATCCCTGCAGGTGCACGGAAAAATTATGGATATGCGGTATCGGATAGCGATCCGGTACCGTAATGGCATTAAGTCGACGGTAGTCTCCACATGGACGCCAATCTGTACTGTCTCTCTTTTGAACCATATGGAGTGGAGATGAAACCGGGGATGACGACGGTTGACATATCCCTAATTCGATCATATGTGCGAACTCGTTATACGCTGCCTTATGTTTCGTAGGATCAAGTCGTCGTGGTTTAGAATACGGAAGTTGACCGTTCGTATATATGTGATGAACCACACTGTGTTTGACCGGGACATTAAAATTTGGGGATTCGGTAAGGGTCGGAAATTCTTTTAATAATTGTCCAAAAATATTATCAATCCCCCAGTGTTTCGGTGTTGGAGTATTATCAGTAACTGTCATTGCCGCGACAGTTAATTTGGTGGTCGGATCTAGGATGCGTTTTCCACGCAAGTCAACAAGAAGACCAAATTTAATTAAAAAGTCAGCTCCGATAATTGGTCGGTTAACTGACGCTAGTACAAAAGGATGGGTAAAGGTGCGCCGAAGCCCAATATCGATCGATAGTAATTTAGTCCCAAAAGTATTAATGGTTGTGCCATTCGCTGCCGAAAGACACAACACTGGATCGAGAGATCGATTTCCTTGGAAAAATTTATTTGGAACAACCGAAAGGTCGGCCCCAGTATCTACAAGGAAAAGGAAATTATTATTTTGATCTCGAAGAAAAAGACGGCGATTCGTATGCATTCGACTATCTGCCGTAATGACAGTCGAATTTATTCGTTTAAAGTACTTGACTTTGTGGATATATTATTTGAAGATGAAAATTCGCACGGTTTTATACATTTGAGTGCTTTTCCACCAAATTTATAGTGATACCAGCAATATCTATAATTTTTGGAGAATCTATTGCCGCTTCTCGATCGAAATTTTGGCGCTGTCGAAGGTCGCGGGCTTTTAGAGCGATGACGTCTATCAGAAGCGAACTTTAAAATTGACTGCTGCAATTGTGAAATTTGTTTTTTCAACTCTGTAATCTCCGCCGAATATTTTTTTCTTGATTGATTATCAGAGGTTGCAGCTAAGGTGGGATCTACTTGTGAAATATTATTCGGTTCCGAAGCTTCATACATTCGATCCGCCTTTTCTATTAATTCGTTGGTTGGTTTTTCCTCAAATCCGATTAATCCAACTTTAATGATTTTTGGCATTCTTCTTATCCAAAGTTTTCTCACGGTCTCTTCGCTAATGTTGTCACCCGCTAACCTCTTCATTGTCCTGTAAACTTCGGATGGTTTGTCTTCGCCGATATCTTTTTTTTCGACTAATTCCTCCAAGCGTTTTTCTTGAGACAGCGAATACATCTTAATGATTGCTTGTTTTAGCGTATTGTATTTGTCTTTGTCTGGAGGTGAATATATTAATTCAGCTACTGAATCAAAAACGTCAGTAGGTAAAGAGCTTGCCACAGTCCAAAACTTTTTTTGGTCAGTTGTAATTTGACAGAGTTGGAATTGCATCTCGATTTGAATAAACCACGACTGAGGGTTTTTTCTAAAAAAATCGGGGAGTTTAATGCGAGTGGACTGGACCTGAGCGGTTTGATACAGTTTTTCAGTCTTAGGCGTCCTTTCTTCGTTGTCACTCATTGTTTTCACTATTTAGCACGATATTAATTAGCAAAATAATTTTTTTTTTTTAAATAACCAATGTATTCGAGACTTTTGGAATGTGAAATTTAAGTACCAATCAACACAAACGAAAATTCAGTTTACAACCGTATATAGAATTATGATAAATGTATTTTAGAAGATAATAATGTAATTAAAGCAATAAAATTTGTTTTTATATTAAATAATTTTATATAATTAATAAAATTTGAAATGTTTACAATTTTATTATCAGAATTCATTCGGTATTGAATGATGAATGAAGATTATTATTTTTGAATTTTATGTTGTAAAATAATAAATAAGGTAATAAAATTAAATTTAAATTTGTAGACATGCAGGAAATATTATGAAAATTTACTTGTAACTGTGTTATACTTATTGTAAATTCTAATATATTTTTATGGTTTCAATATAAATAAAAAATTTTTTTTTTATAAGTTTTACTTTATCAACTAATGTTAGAATTGATATATTAATTGTAGTTTCTAATATTGTATTGTACGTACACCAATATTATGTAATTGTGTTAATTCATTCTTATAATATTATATTGATAATAAACAATTATTAATATATATTATTATATTTTATGATTAAATTTTTTTTTTTTTTTAGTAACTAATAAATTTTATGGTTTTATGACTATAATTGTATAATATAATTTTATGATTGTGTTTTGTAAAATTATAAATTTCCTTAATTAAAATTAGTCATTCGGTTGTTTATTAATTTAGATATATAAATTTCTTATAAATTTTATTAGAATATCAAATTAATTAAATGGTGTATAAATTTGTATTACTTACATATGCTCTGGGCATACTTGCTCATATCCATACTGCAACGGGTTGATGATCTGATAGTCCACTGCTAATCCAATTAATACATATGGTTTAATCCAACTCGAACGTTAATGTATTTTGGTTGAACTGTTGTTAAAGATGCAAGGTCGAATAAATCCGGTGTGTGATGTATGCACAATTAACGGAATGTGCTGGTAATTTGATCGTATGTTTTTTTTTTTTAGCAGATCACGTTTTTCATTTATTTGTTACGTGATGTGTTCTCGTGAATTTATGATAAAATGCGTTACATACAATATATTTTGCGGTTAACTTTATATGTTGTGTGCTTTATTGGCAAATTTTAGTAATTCATTTTGGATTCGCCTTAAATTTTTATTTATGGTGCACACTGATATTGCGCACAATGGATATTAATATACGTATACACTTGATTTTGATTTATTCACAGTTCACATTCATTCATCAACTTTATACATTCGGCACGTTTTCTTATATAAACTATAGTGAATTTATTTGCACTGATCTATTGAATTTTATGTTCTATTCATTTTCACTGTTAGGGTCACCACTTGTTGGGGTTCAATTAGGTATTAAAATAACACAAATTAAACTCAACATTTTATTTTAGATATTAAGTTTATATTTCGTACCAAAAATGTTTATTAGAAAGAATTTATTTATTTATTTATTTTAGTATATTTATAATAGAATAATTTTTACACTTCTCACAAAAAGCTTTTAAATTATATATATAATATTTATTTTTGGGTTTTTGACCCGACCACAGATTTTTACTTAATGATAAATATTTTATAATAATACAATAATTACAAAATTTTATGTACTGAGTTTTCGGTTATTCGATTTTGATTGGTCTACAAAAGTGGTTCGATAGGTCATAAAATGATTTTATTGTTTTAACGAAATAGTAAGTATTTCAAGAAGAAAGACAGGGCCGCTACAATGGCTCCTGAACATTTTGCGATGTTTACTATAATTTCCTGCTTGTTTGATATAAGCCATTTTTTCAGGCTACCCAATCCACCTTGGTGACTTCTAGAGCTTCCGAACTATTATACACCACAACGAACAATGCAGTAAATGGCATCGAGTTGGGTATACATTACACAACGATAATTATTAAGGTAACCCATCTAACACGTTTGCTAGAGGTTCAAAACTAATCTTCATCTGAAACAATTCTGCCAACCGCTACCCAAAAACAGTAAATCGTTGAGACTGCTGCATAACTTAAATAAATCATCGAATCGTAGAGATTCCTTCAGATTTAAAATAAATCATCCCAAAAACGGTAAAGATGATCCTTGATTTTTAGTATTCCACCCACCTAAACGTATTTTCTAGAGATTCCAAAACTATTTTACACCATATAGTTAAATGCGTGGTCAAGCGTTGGCCTAAACGCAATCATAGAGATGGCTCCAGAATTGTAAGTATGCCGTTGTCTCGTGCCAGAATTGCCAGTTAAGCAGTATGACGTTTCAGAAAAAAGTTATGTCGCTTTCGATATAGCTCTGGAACTTTGCCACACATGGGGTAAATTACCTGTTTAAGATGTAATCGGACCATCCGATTTATGTTGTATAAAATTTCAAGAAACTTCATAACCAAAATTTTGCACATATTTCTGTATAGGCTCATTATTGATAAACGGTTGGCTAGATTTTGTGATTTGATGTAATAACTTTCGAGCCTCTGTAGAAAACACTTTGGACATGGGTTTAAAGGTTTTCGGCAAATTTTATATGAAACTTTTCTTTGTTTTTAGTGTGAGCTCTGCTGGAATAAGAATCAGCCTTTTCTTAACCGATTATGTGGGGTTGGGTGCGTTGAATGGAAATGTGATTATAAAATTATTTTTCCAAATAGTTCTGGAATATGGCCATGTAGGGTGGAACTCAGCCATTTTCTAACCGATTACGATAAAATTCGATATTGAAAGAGGTTCATGTGGCCCCACACGTTTGTCTCTCCCTCCCTAATTCGCCCGTAGATAGATTACCCGGTGAACTTCCTACCTAAAATTGATTTGACTTTAACTCTCCATAAGCGATTATGAATCCCAATCAGCCTTCCAACTCCAATTAACTGAGATCGGCAATATTGGCCGCACTGTGTACGTCTAAAGTTTCGTAAATAAAATGAATTCAAAGTCTTTTATTTACATAGAAAAGAAATGATGTTAACACTCAATGCAAAGCTTTGTGTTAAACTACATTTTTTGTTTTGTTTTCCGGCGAGTAAACAAACACAGATGATCGCTTGTCAACAGGGCAAAACACGCGACATACAGTTGTCCATGGACGAAACACGGAAACTCCAAGTCAATCCCTCAAACAGCGACTGGCATTGTGATTGGTTGACGAATATCACGAATGCCAGACGCACTGGGAGTTGCAACCGATTGAACTTGAATGGCAATTCCGTTGGAATCATCGTAATGCACACAGTCGAGGTTGATTGACGTTACGCAACATGATGTTGACTAAACCTACATTTAATTCGAAATTAGCAGGTGATAATCCGGGCTATTCCATCGAATTCAAGGATTCTGTTGATAGTTGACTACTTCAACCTATTTCACAACTGTGTGAACGAAAACACATCTAATTGCAATCGATCTTGTTGCAGAAACACTCGCATGTTAGTCATCAATCGGGGGGTCTGCACATGCCGCCACAAATTTGATGATTTAAAGCACGCGTTTAGTTGGTCAGCTGCAGTCGAACGTGAAAAACCAAGAATAGTCTGACGAAAACCACTAGACAACAAAATCACGAAATGTTTTCATCTGTCCATGGCCATTCGTCCCAAACAATCAATATGCATCTCTGTTGCAAGTTGGTGAATCGTTGATTTGCAGTGGCAATTTCAGTGTAGAATGTGCAGTTCGCCTCCCTTCTAACAAGTCACCGCTATTCCAGTTGGAACCAGAACAACTTCATGCTGTGATCGAATAGATGCAAAAAGCAATGAAATTAAGAACCTTTCTCTAGTCCCTCCAAGACCACTGTTCTTCCAAGGAACTCGTGTTCCTTGTTTCCGACGCTGAAACGATTTCATTCAAATGTTCCATAGCGTGGCATTTCAGCATACAGCAACGTGGGAACGAAATCGTTTGCTTGACCAACTGAGAAGAACCTTTTCAATGTTCGTTGCTCCATATGCACACATTTTCCAGATGCATAGCTAAATGTACAAGGTACAACTGTAGGGTATCTTTCGTGGATTACTAATGAAAATTGAACCGTGTGATACTGAGATATTTAGCCGTTTGCATTTGTCTCACCGAAAAAAGCAATATCGGTGCCTGTTCACATATTTGCGTATATGTATTTGATCGACTTGGCGCAGTTTCTATATTCTACATTGATGTGAGCTTCAAAAGCCTTGGACAATATTGGCGAATATGGCACAAACCAACGATGGCCTTCACAACTAAATCGCCCATTATTCACAACTATTCGCTTATGATACCATAGGTACCCGTCATTGCCTGTGATGGTGTTGGCCATCAGGTTTCTCTGGTATCGCTTGGAACACTTGCCATCGATCATACAAGGTGAGTCGCTATGTTGAAAAAAACGCAATGTCCATGAATCATATTCTTATAGTCACCACTGGATGCAATTTTGGACCAACAGCTTCATCCGGGACTTCAGCTAATATAATGGAATGAAACTCACCCGGTCCGCTGGAGGCAGACCATGCTTTTGGCATTCAACGGGGTACATTCAACAATGAACTCGGTCATACACACGCTGCTTTATGATGAAATTCATCAGAGATTATAATTTTTGTTTAAAAGCTCTGGCAGTGATGTCATGTCTGTCAACTGGTGTTTGACTGGGTAGCAGTTGCTTCTACAGCTGAATGTTATGAATAGGTCTGGACGGCCATATTGCTGCTTCCCACGTAGTTTGCATATAACCGTCGGTATTAATCGCATCCCGAAAATGAATGTATTTTTCAGATCGGAGATACATTTAGTTCAACTGATGGAAAAGACGGCGATACTTCAAAATGTGATTTCTTTCATCTTCACTTCGTTCTTTTTTTCAGCAATCGACATTCGGTTCAATGTAAGAAAATCAACGAATGAATTATTGAAATTGTTACATTTACCTGTTAATGGATTAAACATTTTGTTATTGAAATGATATTCGTCCTCGCCCTGCGAGAAATCAATGGATGCTGTAGCGCTGACAACGCAATTTTGAACAATTTCACCTGGTAAATTCGAGCTATACCAAGTAATACCAACTACCGAAATACCGGCAATGCATGGCAGTGCCTCACTTGTGAATCAAACAAACATGAAAAGACATATGATGACATGAAAAAATTGAAAACTTAACCAAACATATTTGAAATCAAAAAAAAGAAGTTTTCCAAAAATTCCCGAAAAAGTGGGACAAGTTCCTGGATCTCATGTTTATAATTTGTCGTGTTAGAAAGTTATATGAGTTAGAGTTTGGGCAGTAGCAATGAATTCTCACGCCAAAAATCGTATTATATTCTTCTACCGTGAAATTCATTTCTATCGATAATTCGTTAAAAATTTTTTATTTCAGCCAATTTTAGTTTTACGGCTAACTTCAGTTGTGTATTGAAACTATTCCTCGTTTTTGTTTTTGGGCCAAAATTTGGGTGCGAGTATTATATGTGGAATTTTGGGTATCTCAACGGATCCCCAGTAGGTATAAAGTTTGTGCATACAAGCGATTTAAATTTTCAATAAAACAGAGAGTTCAGTGTTATCAGGTTTATGATATTGAATCCCATGGTACAAGTACAATAATTACGGTAAAATTCGTGACAATTTTATTTGCGGTTGATCTTTGAAAAATCTTAATACTCGCGTATGTGGGTCGCATAATAACATTTTTTTTATATTATTTTCGTTTTTCTAATTCATAAAATAGCTAACCAGACATTAAGTAAAAAATTAACTATAAAAATCACGTGTAAATTGAATAACCTTTGCAAATTTTTTATAAAATAAATTAATTAATAATTATAATTATGAGTTGTTGTTGTTATCGTACGATTATCGCTTTTATGTAAAATTGAATTGAAATGTAATATATAAAACACTAAAAATAATAATTCGACTGATTGGTTGACTTGTTACATGAGTAACGTGACAATGAACTGATGAATAAGCTCCTCTCGCTTAATACAAAGTGTTGGGCGTACCCTATTGTTCACAACAAGTCCATATCGGATATTATAAGATTTTATCGGACTAAAAATGAGATGCTGTGATTGGATAAAATCGTCCATTATAACTGTATAAGTAATATTATTTATTGCGTCTCTTAACTGCCGTGGTAAAAGCGACTGCCATGAATACGAAATATGAACAGATTTAGGTTATCATATGTGGTACACTTTTATAGGTTACAGTTAAGTAAATATGCAAATATATTTTTTGTTAGATTTGCAATAATTTTAAAGTGTTTTGTTTATTTTGTATACCACCACACTTCGATGTTCATGGTTTCCAAGTTAGAATAAATCAAAATTTTAACGGAAACTGGATAGAACTTCTCGTAGAATATTAAAATGTGTGCAAAAAACGTAAATTGATCTGAGATGGAGACCTTGGATAATATATTCGTTTGCTTAATTAAGCAATGAACAAAATATTCGCAAATTTTTCATTAATTAATTTTTATGTTTGCGTTTTAACGTGTAATATTGTTAAAACTATTTTTAAAAAGTTTTGTAGTTTATACAGGGTGATTCTTTTAATAAATATCGGGCTTTTCTCTCAAGAAAATTATAGTGTATGATTTGACATGATCTGATATGATTTGATCTAATTCACATTGATATGATTTGAAATGTGTATTGATATGATTTGATACGGTTTGATTCGATTTGATATGATTTGATAAGGTTTGATATGTATTGATATGTGTTGATATGATTTGATATGACTTGATATGATTTGATATGTATTGATATGTATTTCATATTGATATTATTTGATATGATTTGATACAGTTTTGCAAAGTTTGTACCAAAATTTGGGACAAAGTATTAATTGGAATAGAAGTGAAAAGACTGACAACGTCAAATGAAACTAGTTTTGAATGTAACGGAATTTCAACATCTTGAATTTTGTTAATCAATTCTACCGAGTTCTTAACCGAGTAAGCCGAAAAGAAATAACATCATGATATGATTTGATATGTATTGATATGTATTTCGTATTGATATTATTTGATATGATTTGATACGATTTGATATGATTTGATATTATTTGATATGATTTGATATGATTTGAAATGATATGATATGATTTGATATGATTTGATATGATTTGATATGATTTGATATGATTTGATATGTATTATTATATGTATTGATACGTATTTCGTATTGATATTATTTGATATGATTTGATACGGTTTGATATGACTTGATATGTACTGATATCTTTTGATATTCTTTGATATTATTTGATATGATTTCATATGATTTGATACGGTTTGATATAATTTGATATCTTTTTATATCATTTGATATAATTTGATATAATTTGATATGATTTGATATGATTTGCTATTATTTGGTATGATTTGATATGATTTGATATAATTTGATATAATTTGATATCTTTTGATATGCTTTGATATGCTTTGATATGATTTGATATGATTTGATATGATTTGATATAATTTGATATGATTAGATATGATTCTATATAATTTGATATGATTTGATACGGTTTGTTATGATTTGATATGTATTGGTATCGTTTGATATGATTTGATATGATTTAAAATGTGTTGATATGTATTGATATGTATTAATAAGATTTGATATCATTTGATATATTTGGATATGATTTGATATGTTTTAATATCTTTTGATATGATTTGATACGATTTATTATGATTTGATATGATTTGATATGTATTATTATATGTATTGATACGTATTTCGTATTGATATTATTTGATATGATTTGATATGATTTGATACGGTTTGATATGATTTAATATGATTTGATATGATTTGATATAATTTGATATTGTTTGATATGATTTGATATAATTTGATATGATTTGATACTGTTTGATATGACTTGATATGTACTGATATCTTTTGATATTCTTTGATATTATTTGATATGATTTAATATGATTTGATACGGTTTGATATAATTTGATATCTTTTTATATCATTTGATATAATTTGATATTATTTGATATGATTTGATATGATTTGCTATTATTTGGTATGATCTGATATGATTTGATATAATTTGATATAATTTGATATCTTTTGATATGCTTTGATATGCTTTGATATGATTTGATATGATTTGATATGATTTGATATAATTTGATATGATTAGCCATGATTCTATATAATTTGATATGATTTGATACGGTTTGTTATGATTTGATATGTATTGGTATCGTTTGATATGATTTGATATGATTTAAAATGTGTTGATATGTATTGATATGTATTAATAAGATTTGATATCATTTGATATATTTGGATATGATTTGATATGTTTTAATATCTTTTGATATGATTTGATACGATTTATTATGATTTGATATGATTTGATATGTATTATTATATGTATTGATACGTATTTCGTATTGATATTATTTGATATGATTTTATATGATTTGAAACGGTTTGATATGATTTAATATGATTTGATATGATTTGATATAATTTGATATTATTTGATATGATTTGATATAATTTGATATGATTTGATACTGTTTGATATGACTGGATATGTACTGATATCTTTTGATATTCTTTGATATTATTTGATATGATTTAATATGATTTGATACGGTTTGATATAATTTGATATCTTTTTATATCATTTGATATAATTTGATATTATTTGATATGATTTGATATGATTTGCTATTATTTGGTATGATTTGATATGATTTGATATAATTTGATATAATTTGATATCTTTTGATATGCTTTGATATGCTTTGATATGATTTGATATGATTTGATATGATTTGAAATAATTTGATATGATTAGATATGATTCTATATAATTTGATATGATTTGATACGGTTTGATATGATTTGATATGTATTGGTATCGTTTGATATGATTTGATATGATTTAAAGTGTGTTGATATGTATTGATATGTATTAATAAGATTTGATATCATTTGATATATTTGGATATGATTTGATATATTTTAATATCTTTTGATATGATTTGATACGATTTATTATGATTTGATATGATTTGATACGATTTGATACGATTTGATATGATTTGATATGATTTGATACGATTTGATATGATTTGATATAATTTGATATCTTTTGATATGCTTTGATATGATTTGATATGATTTAATATGATTTTATATGACTTGATATGATTTGATATGATTTGATATGATTTGATATGGTTTGATATGATTTGATGTGATTTGTTATGACTTGATATGATTTGATATGTATTTCGTATTGATATTATTTAATATGATTTTATACGGTTTGATATAATTTGATATGATTTGATATGTAATTTGATAACATTTGAGCTATGTAGTATTTGGTAGCGGTGCAACTCTCTCTAATACCGACCAAACGGAACCGTGGTTAAAGCTTTGGCGTTTGAATTCGGAGGTACCGGGTTCTAATCTCGATAGGAGCAGGATGCTAAAGGGATTTTACACAATCTGACTACGATCGGTGAAGGAAATGATCACATAACTGTAACCCTGTCAGAGTGTGCAAATCATGGGCCGACCAATCTTACGTGCTATAGGCTGGCATAGAGCTATGCAATGTGTAGTTGGTTCTACGGAAATTGGACCTATAGCCGTACGTCCCCGAACTAGCTGGCAACGGCGGAAAAGTTAGAAGACGAAAAGTGAACCGCAAGGGATTTAGGAGAGCCTTGGCCCTAGAACAGATTGCAAAGAAAATAAGGAAAAAAGAACTATATACGACAAGTATATATTCTACACTGAGAAAAAAAACTACACTTATACAATAAAAAAAAATATTGTTACAATAAATTTTGTTATTAATATGGTTCCTGTGAACGTGTTTATTAATATTATTAAAGCAAATTTTCAACTTTTGATTGCCTTTATTGATTTATAAATTTTTAATTGCCTTAACGTACGTTTTTATTAAAGTAGAAAAAATTCAAAAATGAAACAATCAATAATTGTAATAAAACATTTAATTATATTCATGTATTAATTTAACGAATTTGCAAAAGAAATTAATTAATGCTGTTCATTGATTCAATCTATTTTAGTTAAATTAATGTATAATATTTATTAATGTCATAGCTTTTCTAAACATAATTTATAAATTTTTACATTGATAAAATTATTTTTTTCCTGAATCATCAAAAAGATTAATTGTAACAATGTAAGAATTTATAGAAATTTTATTAAAAAACAACGAAATTTATTAATACTATGTATTGGTTGAAGCATTTTTAATTAAATTAATGTAAAGTATTTATTAAATTAATATATATTTTGTCTTAGTTTTTGTAAATTTATTTATTGAAATAATGTTTATTTTTGTTTAATTATTAAACAACTTAATTTTAACAACGTATACATTTATCAAAATTTGATTAGAAAAGTAACGAAATTAATTAATTTTATACATTGATTTATGTTGGCTTTAATTAAATTAATGTTCAGTTTATATATATATTTATATATATAATTATATATAATTATGCAGATTTTAGAGGACGGTTAGGAGGAGGGTTAAGTAAAAAATTGTTTTCAAATGTATTCTTTATAGTTCTTTATTTAAAACAAATGTTAACATAATTCACTTTTACATACATACTAAATTTTTATATCCATAATTCTTTCTAGTAGACTAGCAGGAACCAAATTGCAAAATCGCCTAATTTTAATTTTACTTCAAAATTCATATTTGGTAGTGCAAACTACCATGACCATAATCAGATAATTAAAAGTTTTTTAAAAATTTGTTATTGATTATGGTAGCTTACACTACTGTAACAACAAAAAAATAATTAGTTAATGAGTTCATTTTTAAATTTGTAAATTATAATTGAATTAAATATCATAAAAATTGCACGTTAATTAAAACATAAAAGATACGTAGAAAATGAAGTTTAATCTCTTTCCTTTATTCTATTGTTGTTGGTTGCAAAAACTTGAAAGCAGGCATTTCGGACCAGTAATAACAAAAATTAGGAGTGGTTTCATTCATCGGTCGGTTTTTGCTACTTTTTTCCTCAAGGCAGCTTAAGTTCTTCTGCAAAATATAAAGAGATTTTAAGTTTAAAATTATATTTATACGTTGTAAGATAATTGAATACTAACTTATAAAATCATCCTATAGGCATTCTAATTCCTTTGTCAAGAGCAAAGCTTGTAAATCATTGTTATTAGAATTTGAAGTAGCCTGATCAGCATCTTTATTTGGAAGCTCTACCAGAAATTGGAAGGCTTCAAGATCCGGGCCAAAGTAGCATATAAATCGCGTGTGCGTCTTTCCTTTCCTTGTTCACCAAATTTACCTAAATATTGAGACGCTTGATCCATAGTGTGCTTGAAATCTACACTAATTTGTTGACGTTTCATAAAAATAAATAAAAATTCAAAATTAGAAATTAGGCACCAATTAGGCAATACATCCAAATTTAAAATAATATACAATAATAAAAGTAACGACAGATATTGATTTAGGTGTGTACTCATCCCCCAATTTACACGATACTTTTTTACACGATTTCGCTTTACCACGGTTTGAAAAAAACAAAAAATAATAATTATATTTTTAAGTTTTTATTTGTTATTTCTAATGTTTTCTATATATTTTATATTAAAATAAATGAATTATTAAATTTGAATTTTTGACTTATAGATAGAGATTTTGTAAGATTCACAACAATCTGTTTCGAATGGATGAGATTATTGATTTGAAAAATCAATCTTCTCATCAGGTCGCGACGACTGATGTTGTATTATAAATTGGAATATTGTCTACATATATAGAACAATACCATGTAGTTGTACTACTAGCGAATTACTGCTTAGCAGACGAAACTCGATTTTTCCAAATTTTTCGCTATAATCCTTTCTCACAACTAACTTTTCGTGTTTGCGAATTTTTATATTTTACTTTGTACTTTTATTGTAATGATTTTATTGTGATTGTTCCGTACATTGATCTATTTTCAGTATATTCTCGAATTAAATACACAATCGTAGGAAATCCTTCCATTTAGCAACGACTATAATAATCGACATTTACTTATACACAATCAACTTCCCAACCACCCCATACTTTTCCTTTCCATTAACGCTGGATTGCGGATAAATTTGAATTTTTGGCTGATTCTTACAAATTTTCCATCCATTAGTCAAAAATTCAAATTTATCCGCGATTTAGCTTTAATGGAAAGAAAAAGTATGAGGTGGTTGGGAAGTTGATTGTGTATAAGTAAGTGTCGATTATTATAGTCGTTGTTACGCAGATTGAGTACTTAAAATAGACAAATGTACAGAACAATCACAATAAAACAACAAAGTAAATTATTAAGACCCAAACGATAATTTAAGAATGGTATTGTATTTTTTCGATTTACACGGTTTTTCATACAAAAATCGCATTTTCGATTTTCGGATTTCCACGGTTTTCTGCGGAACCAAACTACCGTGTAAATCAGGGGATGGCTGTACGTTTATATATAGATATGTTAATATATATTTTACACTAAATCACTAGCACTATTTTTTTTTACACATATTTCATTCATCACCTTAAATAACGATTTTATAGCAATTTTTTATTTATTTTCCTTTTCCATAATATAACTCACTTTCTGTTCACAAATCCGCCTTTTGATGCAATAATCTCTCCAAAATTTTACATAACAACAACTCGATATAAAAAAAATACCAGCACTATCTAATTTTTGCCTAATTTTTCTAATAATTGTTCACTTTTAGATACATTTTATCACTGTTTTAATACACCACAAAAAACACAAAAATTGTAGGTCATCTGTTCACCACGGCAATATTTAAACAACTAATCTCTGAAAGTAACTGTACGCCGTGATTCTCGGATTGTGTATAAATACGTTTATTAGATTAATGAATTTATTTACTGAACACATGATCATGATTATTACTTGATGTACACTTTCAACGATTCGGACAATTTATACGAAATATCAATTAATAGATTTATAATAATAAAGAATTGGTTTATAAAATAATGTATATCGTACTAATAAGTTCATAAATATATTTATTGAGATGTTAACTACTTTATTAAAACTATTTCTTTTCTCGTTATACACAAAATATAGAGACATATTCTCTCTAGGTGAGTAACAGTCTCTCATTAAACAAATTTATGACCTTATTTTACGATATTAATAAACCAATTCATAATTTTTAAAATTTCATTAATTGATATTTTGAATCTATTTTCTGCGTCGTTGAACGTTCAATTAATTAATATTTTCAATTTTACTGTTGAATCCAATACACAATTCTGGGATCATGGGCTTCGGTAATTTTCAGAGAAGTAAAAAAAATTAGCAAGATACGAAAAATGCCATCGCTAAGATCTGTAATAATCTGTTAAAGTGATCGGATGGTAAACATGCAATAGAAGTGCTAAGACGTTAATTTTTATTCTGAATGCTTTTAGGAATTCAGTATAATATGAAGATATCGAAGAATGTGTTAAAATAAATTCATTTTTCAATTCTTCTTTGTTTTTTAATTGCCAATTTGCCAAGTTTCCGAATTTATTAAAATGGGCACTTTTACGGCACCCATCAGTTGGGAACGTGTTGAGTAAAATCAACAGACAACATTATGAAAATGTTTAGAACTATAAAATTTTCAAATCAAATTGGCGATGGTTTTACTAATAATGAGTTGAATCATGGGGACCTGATAGCGCTCAATGTTTATGTCTGAGAAATATTATTTTTTAGCAACTTGTGGCACACAAAATATTAATTAGGCTGTGGGCCAATAGTCGGGTAAAAGACACTTTTAAGTAAATTTTTCGTTAAATTCATCTATTTGTCAAAAACTCTTTGGCAAACTGATCGAAAAATCTGTTTAAATACGATTTTTACCATATTTAACGATTTATCCGACTATTGCCCGCACCTTCAGCATGAAAATATTCCAAACATGATGTATCTTGGAAATTTTGCACTTACTAACAAAAGATGGCTACTTCAATCAATATCTGGGACAAATATTATAGAGTATTATATATGTCCTGGAGTAAAGTCAAATCATTGCTCTTCTTTAATTTTTGGTATTATACGAGTATACTTAAAGATTTCAAACCTTCAGGTTTGGCTCCTTAGACATTTAACATTAATAAGAAAGGTGTATTAGAGAGGCATGCGAAGGTAATATTATGAATATTCTTAAGCTTAGACTAGATGAAGCGAATGATCGGCGAATTTTGGTGTTGTATAAAGTTTGGCCGTTTGTAAGGTTTTACATAATGAAACTAACTTTCACATAAGTAAGTTAATCTTTGATACGAAATTTTCATTTCGCACTATCGTGTTGATACGAATTTTTTAAAAAAGGTTCCGTTAGTTTATTCGTTTGTTGTTTGCCCAAACTAGATTCGGTGTTTTGTGTTAAGGTGCAGGAGTTTCAGGCACCGAAAAATTCACTCCTCCATCCTTTAAAGTTTGTCCAGTGATTTTTTTTTACAATGTGTGCAATATTTTTGAGTGTAATTATTTCGGGGCGGTTTGTATAGCGTGAAATTATGGGTTTGGGGTTGCAGGTATGTAGGTTGCCTATTGTTGCCATTGCTGTGTGTTTCTTATTTGTTGTTGGAAAGGGTTAGGCTGGATATGTGACACATTTGTTAAAATTTATTATTGTAACGAACCCATTCATTGCGTGCACATAATTTTTTAAATGGTTTTCGAACATTAGAGTTTAATAACTATTTAATAAAATACGTCATAATAGTTATAAATAAATTAATTACTTGAAGAAACGAAATTACAAAATTTTACATTAACGTATGAATGATTCATAAATTTTAATAAAAAAAAGTTAATCTATTTTTTGGATATTTTACTTTTAATAAAATAGTTCATAGATTTATAAAAAAGTTAATAAATTGATAAGAATTTTTTTTAAATTTTATCAACAAACGGGAAAACTACTGAATCTATTTTAACAAACAGCCATTTATTACATTAATAAACACATTGTAAAATGATAAACAGCATTTTCTACTATTTCTTTGTGATAAAGAATTAACTCATGTATTTTATGAATTATTCTAGTAAAATATTTAATAAACGATGTACATTAAAATATTTTTTTCAGTGTAGAATATTCGAAAATCTAACCACCAGCTCCAAACCGGTATATTTATGAACTAAAGTTGTATCGAATTTATTATCTGATAGAAGACGTTTCAATTGATATACATATATTACACGAGTATGTGTTAAAAATGTAAAGCATTAAGCAATGTCGTGGTACTGGGTGGTATTTTGAATGATTTCCTTTGACAGGTACTCGGCCCCCTTGAAATCTTTTCAATTCTCCTAATTTAAAATAAAAGACAATTGATTCCTTACAGACCGAAGTTAATATGTTTTCTAACCCGAGCGCACATATACAATAAATTAATATTATGCACTCTAGATAATATACATACGAAAATTGTCTGAAAGTTTTCGACTTCAAAATAATGATGGCACCACTCGTCAACATAAGTTGGGGAGTGTGTTTGCGCATGTGGTGAAAGGTATACTCACGAAAATATCGCCCATTGGAGATTAACAATCGTTTGAGTGAGTCAATATGAGTCGATCGAGCTATCATTAGACGAGTTGGTCGTTGTGTTTGGGAGGGACTCTGCACCATCATTTACCACCATGAAATTTTGGCCAACTGAGTTTTAAAGTGGTCGTACTAGCTTGGGTGATGATGAACGTTCGGGTCATTCAAAAACTTTAATGGTTGGATGGAGATTTTTAAGACGCAAAATTTGTATCTTAAATCTGAAAACTTTTGATTATTTTCGAAAAAATGGTCATTCCGAGATGATCTATCTAATCTTTTCATTTAAAATTGAAATACGATTTACTTTCAGTGTGGACATACCGCACTTGCAATACATAATTTGATCTATCTTTGGTCGTACATCAAATACCACTCAAGTTTGTTACCTAGATTGTTCAAAGTTTTTTTGTCAAATTTTCCGAAATCTCTTAATAAATTAAGCGAATTTATTAAAAACGATGCTAAACCACCGTCGAATTGAAGTTAGAGAGATAGAAGAGGCTATGAATATGTCCAAAGAACATGTTTGTCACATATTGATTTAGGCGTGAGAAAGCTGTCCGCGCGCTGCTTGCCGTGTTTGTTCACTTTAGACCAAAAACGTGTCGAATAAATATTTCCAACGCTCTATGGACTGCTATGGACTGCCAAGCGGCAATTGGCTCCAAAAAAGCAAACGCTGTTTCTTTAATCATCCAGTACTTCTGCATCGGGTTTCGAGAAGTTCACGTTAAAGTCACCCGATACGATCATTAGCATAAGAATAAACATAATAGAACAACAATGTGAATATAGCAAAAAAACGAAATGCATAAATTTGATTATATCAATTCTGGGTTGAAGGAATGTGTACGCTGACAAAGTATAGATTTTGGGTGTTTGGCATTAAACATTTGATCGAGCAGGTATCTCCAACCTGTTAGCTGCAACTCCGAGACCACAGGTTTGTCGACAAAGAATTTCCATACGCACCATGATTGTGCGGGATATTGCGATCCATGTGTCAAAAAATGTTATGGGTCTCTGCTCGTCATTATTGACGTCTTGGCAAGCATGAGTACAGTGCAGCTCCATGTAACTTTGTGCCTCAGATCTTCCCAATGTGACCTCAAACTTTGCTAACTGAATGTCAGGAACGCCATATCTTTATTGCGCATAAGTTGAAATGACGCACTTGAAATGATGCAGCCTGAGCCTTGTTTACGGTGATTAGTGGCGGGTTGTCATCATTGTTCTGTTTGGATTGGTACAAGTTCGAGGGGAACCTCATCCAAATTCTCTAAATGGTGTTCAAGTCATCTTTATATTCAATATAAAACATAACCGACACAGGTAATAATATACGACTTGTCAATTAAAAGTGCCAACTCAAAAGGTCACCTGATTCGAGTACAGACATCTTGTATAGTACGCTGCTACAACCTAAAACAACATCGCAAATTCGAGAGAACACTTTTTGTACTTTTCGAACCAACTACCCTTCCAGCGTAGAATCATCAACAGTCTCCTCTTCGTCCAGTTGCTCCTTTGATTTTCTGATCTTATGTTGCTCTATTGGCCAGCGCGTATAGGCATATACTGTACAAGTACTGAGCTTCCGACATGGGTAGGCGAAGTAAGTACCGATCCGCCTTGGTGGTTACCTTAATCAAATGTAGAAGAACAACACTTAATTTTCTTGTATTTTCGACTGTATCAAACTCCAGATGCACTGTAAATTACTGTTATACTTGCTCTGAGGACATTTTCAATCGATTATCTTCAAATACTGAAGACCATTACAGCAAACTTATTCCACCAAGACAATGCGCCATCTCATACCTGAACGGTTGCCATCGCGAAAACCCACGAACCATTGCTTGAACTGCTTGATAACCCTCCTTACTCACCAGATCTAGCCCCAAGCGGCTTTTTTATCCATAAGCTAAAACTTACACTCGGATTACAGAGATTTTCGTCGAATGTGGATCTATCTGCTAACAACTAGGCTAGAGGATTAAATTTTTTGCAGTCGCCTTGCAAACAATTTTCTTTATAAGACTTACAAAAAAAAAAATAGAAAATTGTATTTGAAAGTCTGTTACAAATTAGAAATTTTCACCGATTGGCCGAAATAATTAACACAACAAACCAAAAAATTTGAATACATAACAGGCTATCACCAGGCTTTCAGGTTCTCTATCATGAGTAGTGAAACCATCGCCAATTTCATTTGAAAGTTTTGCTAAACATTTTCATAACGTTAGTTTCGATTTTACACAACATGACCCACCAATGTTGGGTTCTCTGAAAGCACCCCATGTTCAAACATTTGATATTATTATGCCAAACTCGTCTAGTCGTGCGGGCAACAAAGAACGTTGCCTTATAAAGGGTTTTTCAATTTGGGCGGATCGATATGGGCAGCCTGTGGCGGCGATGTTGTTTCAATGGCGTCTGTCGAATTTGGCCTTTTTTTCAGTTACTGATGCAAAATCACCATGGCAAGTTACCCGTTTGAGCGGGTAACAAAATTCCAAATAATAAAACTTTATTATTAAAATAAGTGCGTTCATTAATAAAAACGTTGCGTGCATTACACAAATTTTATGGCAGATGCGGTGGTTCTTCAAAGTCGACTCTCAAATTCGAGACAACCGGTTCGGTAAACAATCAGCCAACACTTGTACATGAAAGGGGCGCCGGGTCGACTGTGAACATTGCCGCGGTCCGTGAAAGTGTACAGGAGAACCCGAGCCAGTCAATTCTTCGCCGTGCCACCAGAATTCGGCCTTTCACAGAATTCAACTTGGCGAATTTTGCGTCAGGACTTGGGCTTACACCCGTGTAAAATTCAACTGACCTAAGAGTTCAAAGTTAATGACCGCATAGACAACGCAGTTTGTTTACTGACTGGGCTTCAGAGCGTTTGGAAGAGGACCCCAATTTTGGCCGAAAGCCCATCTTTAGCGACGAGGCCCTTTTTTGGATGAATGGCTATGTTAACAAGCAAAATTACCATATATGAGACGACGCCAACCAGGTTCACTAGTTGGCAATGCATCCATAAAAAGTTACTGTTTGGTGCGGATTTTCAGCCGGTAGCGTCATTGGTCCAAACGTTTTCTGAATATAACGCTGATGTAGCCGTCACATGTGACGGCCGCAGAGGTGACGTGAATTGGCCACCAAGATCGTGCGATTTGACCCCGCTATAAGCTTTTCTTGTGGTCGCAATCGACCAATGTCCTTAAATAAAGTAAACATAACCAATACCATCGCTCAAATTCAGCCGGATCTATGGGGCAGAGTCATTGAAAATTGGAGCACTGGATCCGTGCGGACATTTGTACGATGTTATATTCCATAAATAATGGCATACATGGACCTTTCAAACGAAAAGAGAATTTCGTCAATATCTCACACACAGCTTGTTTTATTCCATTTCAACATCGACCCGCCCAAATTGAAAAACCCTTCAGACAACCATGAAAGTTAACCGTTTACATGAATTAACAAAACACTCTACTTGCCATGGAACTCATAGAATTTTTGCTTATCAGGGGGTCGATTTGGTTAAATATTCGACAAGTTGACAAAATAACCGCAAGTTTATAATAGTAGTGGTATGTGTGTTAGTGCGAATGTGAGTCATTCAATTTTTTTGAAAAAAAAAATTAAAATATGGGTAGTTAAATTTTTTTTTCTTAACACATTGACGCACACTTTCTAAATGTGTGTGCTACTCAGGAACACATTTGATAACTTTTATATTGCAATGATATTCCGTCACGGAAAGGAATGTATTGTGAGAATTGAAAAATATGTCGAAAATATGTCGAGTGATTCCTTAAAAAATGAAAGATGTTTGCGGGAACGTGTTAAAAACGAAAAAGTGTTAACTCAAATACTTGGTGAGATGTCAAAAAGTGAGACGACGAAAGGACATAAGCACCAAAAAAACAGAACCGATTTGTACCGATACATAATTGTTGATGCTTATACGTATACGAAAACGTCATGTTTCGTCTGTCGAATTTTGAACAAAATCGACCCCCAAAATTCGCAACAAAACTCGTAACACAATTTCTCTGAATGCTTACTTTAAATTTGTTTCGTCGATGTACGAGTAGCTTACTTATTTCTATACTTTCAAGAAGTAAAACAAACGATTTACTTTAAAATCATATGAACATCAACCTTCTCAAAGGGTTGATCGATATATTGTGTATTTCAGTCACTGCTCTCTTCAATCATTAGGTCTAATACTTCTTATTCCAACGACTTATGCTAAGCAACTCGTCCTTCTGGCTAACGAGCGTTTGTTTCTCATTTTAATGGCTAAGATTTAACTGTCAACCGCCTAACATCAAATCCACACTCAGAAAATTTAATTTGTCCAAACTATTTAAGTGTTTTTGATAGACTGCTATTCAAAACTAAAATTTAAAAACTCATGTAAACCGGAAGTGCACTCGTAATTTGAAAACGAGAACAAATTTAAGGTTAAACTTATCGCATGCATAAGTTATACCAAAAATTACAATACCACCGTATCCCCAAAAAACGTGTTATGAAACACTTTAAAACCTTGGTGTGTGTGTGTGTGTGTAGTGTGTACGAAATGCAATTCACGACAAACAAAAAAAATTAATTTAATGAATTGTAAAAGTCGATCTTATTTCAATGTCTTATATAAATGCTTCCTCATGGATAATGAGCATAAAACCAATTCCACGACACACACAAAAAAAATCAAAAAACTTTAATCTAGAAACAAACTTCTTGGGGCGAATTGATTTGTTATATCGCTAAAACGCGCACTCTCCGCATTTTGAAAGTAGTTTTTAGTCATGGTGTCATTATATAAAATAATTTCAGTGTCACACATAACAACACACAAGTTCCCAAAAACAACGTGTGTTTTACATGGGTATCACGTCATACATAAGAACCTGTTGTATATATATATAAGTAGTACTCGTGTTATTATTGTTTACTTGTTGCTTTAACGGCGTACAGCATCTCGCAACACTTCAAAATTATATAAAATCTATACTTGAAAATTTTATTTTTGGTTTTTCTTTTTCATTTCAGTTCTGTTTCTACGTTGGATGGCTAAAGGTAGCCGAAGTATTAATCAATCCATTTGGTGAAGATGATGATGACTTTGAATTAAATTGGTTAATTGATCGACATATCAAGGTAAGAATTTTTGATTTGTCTATATAAAATCCCCGAACTTTTCTTGGAATAATGAACAATTTTTTGATTGATGGTGAATATTGATGGTGACCTATTATAACCAGAATATTGATAATCAGATTCCTCTTCTCCGAAACCATCTTTTAACCGAATGCGTATAAAGAGACCTTGCAAGGTTGTATTATTTTAATTTATTGAAAAATGTTCAAGTATGTACTTTACGCACGCGTTTACCGTCTTATTGAACGTTAAAAATAATTTCTTGGGTAATCGCAGATTTCTTTTACATCCATTTGACTCATCTCGTGTATAAGTAATTTATGCATCATAATTTACCTACTGTGCGACGCGCGTAATAATTCGCGATTTAACTAAATGTATAAAAACCGGATTTGCCATGTTACACAAATTTCAAACCCGCAGTACCACACAAATTTTTTTATGTATAGCCACCGGCAAAGTTTTATGGGAGCGCAATTTGCAAAGATTTTGGTTGAGAGGTAATTGATTGTGGTAGTTTTAATGATGATGATGATGATTTGATAAAAAATTTGGTGATGGAATGCGGAACATCAAATTTTGTTATAGCGCGAGGTTATTTTCAGCATAAAATTTGAATCAATTCGTGAAAATATGTAAAGCAGCATGTATCCATGTTATGTTATATGCTCACAAGTGTTTACAGACGAGCATTAATTTTTTTTTCTGCAAGTCATTGTTATTGTAAAAAAAGGTAACATCTTTTACTTTTTTTTTTTTGTTTCTTTAAGTTTTGTATAAATCGCTTTAGAAATTATGAACATACAGAAAACTAGTTTGAAGATTTCAAAAAAGCATTTTGATAAATCCCCTAATTATACGGTTGAAATGATCATGTACCTTGCGTGTGTTTGGTAAATGATTGGATAACCAAGCATTACATAATCGGTACGTACGAGTACCTCTGGCCAGTAAAAGTTTGAATAAAATGTTATTTCCTATGTGACAGGCTGTTTAGCCACAAAGTGAAAAATGTATTTTCTGAAATTCCCTAAGCGACGGCGCATTATTTGATCATCTTTTATCACCGTCGGAGTGAATTTTATGCTGCCAAAATAACAAAATATACCCTGGGTCCCATAAGTACTTACAATTGAAAAAAAAACACTCAAAAATTGAACCTTGCTAATAAAGTTTGAAAATGTTTAGTATACTAAAATATGTCAACACTATTAAATAGAACATTTAATTTTGGGGAATAGTTTTGAGTGAATTTTATAAAATGAAATTTTTTAAAACAAAATAAAGTACAAATCGCACAGTGGTGATCAAATTGGTTCTAAACTGATAGTTGATGTAAGAAACCAATCTTACTTAACAACTTGCTCAAAAACCTCTGAGATGTTTGTTTTTCGAGGGCGAATATCATTGAGTGTAATACAAAAAAATTCTTAAACATTTGAAATTATTTAACTCGGCCCTTGCGGATCGCACAGAGATCATCGAAGTGGTTTTGGATTTCAATTTAATGTAAAAAACCAATTTTACTTAACTACATGCTCGGTCTAAGATTTTTGCTATTCGAGAGAGTATCTACCATTGAGTGAAACACAATAATGTTTAAACAATTGAAATTATTTAACTCGGTTCCTACGGATGGTACAGAGGTGATCGAAATGGTTCTGGTTTAACTTGATGTAAGAAACCATTCCTACCTATCCACATGTTCACAATTCTCTAAAATGTTTGTTATTCGAGAGACAAATTCGAGAGACAATACAATTGAGTGAGAGACAAAAATCTTTAAACATTTGAAATTGTTTAACTCGGCCCTTACCGGTTGTACATAGATGGTAAAGTAGTTCTGAATTAATATTTGATGTCGGAAACCAATCTTATCTAACCACATGCTCGGAAATCTCTGAGATATTTGGTATTCGAGAGAGAATATCATTGAGTGAAATACAAAATTTTTTACACATTTCAATTTATTTAACACGGCCTCTACGGATCGCACTGTGGTGATCGTAGTGGTTCTGGATTAATATTTGATGTAAGAAACTAGTCCTACCTATCCATAAGCTCGGAAATATCTGAGATTTTGAGAGAGAATGTCATTGAGTGTATTCATTTATTTATTTATTTATGAATTTAATGGTTGAAGTTGTTACCAACTTATTTCACAAGAATACAATTTATTTTTCATAATAATTATTTAAATTTAAATTTAATTTATATCAAAAAACGGATAGCCTAAATTAAAAATATATTTATAATAATAATAATAAAAATAATAATAATAATAATAAGAACAATACTATAAAAATATAATAGATTTCTGCTTGGCATTTGCCATTACTCAAAGTATTTTTTCCGAAATGATGCTGTTGTGTTACAATTCTTGCAGTCAACCGACAAAGAATTCCACAAACTGATTCCCCTTACAAAAAGGAAGAATTCATTAACTTAGTTCTATTATTGACGATCTTTAATGTCTGAAGCCGATTAGATCTTAGTTTTTCTAATTTATTAACAATGTACTCAGGTTGATTTTGCTTCAAGAACTTGAACACCGCTAAGCATACCCGAAATTGATAATATTCATAGAGCGAGCACCTAAGTAAGATGTTTGTATACTGAGAGATATGGTCATATTTTCTTAGTCCTATGACGTATCTTATGCATGAGTTAAATAATAATTGCAAGTGATTGAAATATTGCTTCTAAAGTTCGAATGTGACTATGTCTCCATACAGAAAATGCGGTAAGATATACGTCTTAACTAGTTGAAGGCGAAGTGTGGAATTTAGATGTCTAGTAGTAATTAGTCCATAGTAGTCTTAGAAGGAAGGGTATTCTTTTGCAAACAGTTTCAACGTGATGCCTCCAACATAGGGTTTTATTAAAATACACACCCATTCACAGTATCAGAAAATCTAATCGCTGTACCGTTCACAACAATATTGAGAAGATTGTCGGTACTGCGATCTGATGAAGCGACCAATATACATTGTGTTTTATTACTATTAAGGTCCAATTTATTATTTGTAGACCATTGAACAATGCTCTCAATGTCTTGATTTACCATCTCAATGAAATTCGGGATATCGTTTACACCGCAAATATAAATATCTATATATTTGCAGGTCGTCAGCGAACAAGTGATATTTACATTTCTCTATTATATTTGTTATGTCGTTGATAAACATCATAAACAAGAATGGTCCAAGAACAGAGCCTTGTGGGCAGGCGATGAAAATAAAAAATAATCGTTCAGCTTTTTTAATAGCAATTCATGACCAATCTTATCGAATGCCTTCCTAAAATCCAAGAGCACCAGTGCACATACCCGTGCTGAACTGTAGGCTGATTGAAGATTGGATAACATTTTATAAAATTCTAAATGATGCAAAATTTGCGTTTGAAGAATTTTTTCTAGAACCTTAGAAAGAACCGGTAGCAAACTAGTAGATCAAAAATCAGAAGGAGAAGAGCTATTTTGCTTTTTAGGAATCGGTATAACTTTAGAGTGCTTCCATTCATAAGGGAAACTAGAGAAAGTGATAATGCTATTAAACACATGTAGTATAAAACAATATATGTAGGGTAATAACATTTTGATAAATTTCAATGGCAGTCCATCAATACCAGCAGAATTAGATTTAACTGACCTAAAGGCTTCAGTCAAGTCTACAATATCAATGTTTCGAAAACTGAAACCATTATCAGTTGCCCTATTTAATTCGAAATCGTTTATGTTAGGTGAAGATTGAGTTATTTGGTTTGTTGGATAGTCCAGTTATCGAGTTAAGGTGTTTCCAAAATGTTTTAGATGGTAAGGTAGGATCGAAACGCTTAGCTAAATACTGAGTTTTTGCGTTTTTGATGGCATTGTTGGTTTTATTTCTAATTGATTTATATTCCAAATAAAGCTCTTCATTTTTTGTACGCTTGCAACGATTGTAAATAAAATTTCGTAATTTAATCAAACATAAAATGTGGTTATTGAACCAAGGTGGGCTAGTAGATTTTAGATGAAATTATTTGATAACAAACTTTTCATACAGATGACACAACCATTTTGTTAAAAGGGACACTTTTTCATTTGGTTCATAAATAGTACATATTTTAACCCAGGATATGTTTGAACATTCGCGTATTAAACCAGTAATGCCAATACTTTTATAATCTCGGAAACTAATCGATGACTCCACCCTACTATTGTCGACATCATATGAAAAAAAGATAAAGTCATGATTAGAAAACCCCACCGATATTTGATTTAGAAAAATTATTTTTTGAGTATTTGTAATGATCAGATCAAGCAAGCTAGAAAACCAAACCTCCCCAATAGTCTACCAAACTTATTAGTGGTAAGTTGTATACCATTAGGATCACAGTTGAAGTCACCACAAATTATAATACCATTATACTTTAATGAATATTCGGCTAAAATTGTTTCTAGATCATCACAAAATTCGCCGAGGCGCGATTTTTAAACAACCATTAACAATATTACAACACACCTCGATTTAGCTTCGATTAGAATAACCTCTAAGCTACGATCATAATATTTACCTATCAATTTGGAAGTCAAAGTTGATCTAATGTATACGAATATTACACCACCCCATTTCTTGTCGGGTACCTTACGATCCTTCCTAAATATTGTAAATCCGGGTATGTGTATTGCTGCATCAGATATGCAATCAGAGAGCCAAGTTTCAACGAAGCAAAGGACGTCCAAGTTTACTTCAGAAACTAGGTGAGTAACCTCATCCATTTTATGGTACATACTATGGGTATTTAGTAGAGAGATGTTTAATCCTGAGAATTTGTTGATGGATGCTTTTAATACGATATTATTATGTAGTACGCAAGAAGAATCAGTTTTGCTCATTCTCAAGTTACCGAACATTTTATACGGACAACAGCATCATCTCTTCATTCATTACAGAAATTCTTAAACATTTTAAATTGTCTAACTCGGCTCCTACAGATCGCACTGAGTTGATTGAAGTGGTTTTTATTTGTATTTGATATAAAAAAGCCAATCCTATCTAGCCACATGTTCGAAAATCTCTGAGATTTTTTTTTATTTGAGAGAGAATATCGTTGAGTGTGTTAGGGATTTGCCGTTCCAGTCTCAATGTTGGAAATTATGTCTTGACATACTTACCTGGGACAAATTCACACCTGAAACACATCACATAAACCTGAAATAAACATCATAAATAAATCATTTGCCATTCCAGCACAGCTGTCACTACAAACGAAACCATCCAGTTAATCTAAAAATAAGTTAGTAGTTAGTTAAATGTGTATATATATAATAGTTTATACTTATCGTTAAGCCAACAGCGCGAGCCCACAGTGCTATATTTAAGTTCAATATTAATTAATTGATTTGTTATTATGTATAAATTTATGTGCTTACTTTTTTGGGTTTACATCAAACGTCAACCAGAAAAGTCAAGGATACAGTCACTCCTCAATAACTTATAATTATTGTAGAATATGATTACTGCCATCTATCGATGAATAGCTTAAGCTTATATAATTTACTGCACTCATCGATTTGTGATTTGTGGAATATGATTAATGTCATCTACCAATGAGTAGCTTTAGTTTGTATAATTTACCGCACTCATAGTTTATTGTATAAAATGTCATTTTTTGTATTGCAATTTGTAAATCGCCCCCTTCTCATTGTAACCACCGCACGAGTAACATCGATGTTAATAATAAATAAGCTGATCAACAATAAATAAGTGTATATTAAGTGCAAACAGGGGATCCTTAGAATCCAAATAAGAAAGCGCGTAAAACCTCCGCAAGTTGTATAAGTTGTATAAAGTCCACTGCCCCGGGTATTTTACATTGGTCCTTCGAGCCGGATACAGCAGCGACTTAATAACACAAAATCGCAATTAACCGGTGCAAAACCGATAAAATTATATCATGGCTACACCTATAGAAACACTGCTGCGTAAGCGATCGCATATAAAAAGCAGTTTTACCAAGGTAAAAACGTACTTAACCAATTTATCACTAAACAACGTGAAAATTGAAGAAATAAGAATTGGGATAAGACACACCGAGCAATTGTATAAGGAATTTGTGGAGGTGGAAGAAAAGATCTATGCGATAAATAAGGATGATATATCTCAGCACCAGGCAATCGAAGAAGTTTATTATTCATTGTTAGCGGGGTTGAACGAATGGGAGAGGCAAATGATGCTGTCAACGGGTGGAGTCGATTCGATGCTGAATGACCCGATGGGAGGACACAGAACTGCAGCACCAGAAGTAAAGTTACCAGGATTACGAGTGCCAAAATTTAATGGAGATTACACGGAATGGCAGACGTTCTATCAACTATTTTCGAGCACGATCCACAACAACGCGAATTTGCATCCTGTGCAAAAATATCAATTCCTTGTTAATTCACTGGGCGATGAACCTGCACGTTTAATTCGGCACATGGACATTACCGAAGCCAATTACATCTTGGCATTAAATAAACTACGAGAAAGATACGACCGCAAGCGTCACACCGTAAATAAATTCATCCAAATGTTTTTAAATCAACCAGCTGTGTCCAAATTAAACTCGAAAAACTTACGAAAAATGATCGATACTTCCGATGAAGTCGTGCGGGCTCTACACGGTTTGGGTAACGAGGCAAATGGTCGTGATGTTTGGTTGCTGTACATTTTGGTCACAAAATTAGACGATGATACTCGTACGTTGTGGATGCAGCACTTAGTTCAAACGGATTTTCCAAGCTTAGATTCATTCTTCAAGTTCATTATTAATCAAGCTGATGCGCTAGAATACCAAGGAGGCAGAATACACGAGGAAAGGCCAAGAAGTTCAAATTCAAATATTAATACGAAGCCATCAGTGAAAGCATTTGCTAGCATCATAACCAACTGTCCAATTTGCAAAACAGAGGAGCACCCAATTTATAAGTGCCAGAAATTCGCAGAGATGTCAATTGAACAACGACGTGATATTATCAAGGAAGAAAATAGATGCTTCAATTGTCTTGGCAGAAACCACTCAGCAAGAGAATGTCGTTCATATCGCAGATGTAAGCATTGCCAACGACGTCATCACACACTTGTACACGAGCTATACAATTCTGCATCTCCCAATAAAACCTCACCAACGAAGATAGCTAGTAACACAACGGGTCTAGGTTTAACTAACACGGAAAAACAAGTAGCCACCGCAGCTACACCCAGGCCGTCAAACTGATGTCCACGGAGTTGACCGACGTATCATCGGAAACCATATCAGTATTACCAACAGCTGTTGTCCGAGTACAAGATCGTGCTGGTAATTGGCAGCTATGCCGAGTACTATTGGACTCCGGAGTGGAAGCATCATTTATATCAGTGGGATGCGTACAGAGGCTGGGACTAGCACGGAGTAAAGCCAAAATGATCATCCGTGGATTGGGCCATCAGAATATTGGCCAAACGAAAGGTAGAACGCAATTTACGTTGAAACCACATTTTGCTTCAGAATTTGAGATCAGCGTGAGTGCATACATAGCTGCGCATGTAACCAGTACTAAAGCTCCGTCAACCATCGAGTCATCCGTTTTAAAAATACTAAAGGATAAACAACTGGCTGATCCAAGTCCAGATAAGGTCACGCGTATTGATATTCTAATCGGGATTGATCAATTCTGGTCTTTGCTTTCTGAGGGTCAATTACGAGAAGGCAACAAGGTCATCGGACAAAATAGCAAACTATGGGTTGGTTAATAGCAGGAACATTTAACAATAACCGAGCCCCATCGGTTATGTCGTTGAGGGTGGACGAAAGGATTGAACAATCGCTTCTCCGGTTCTGGGAGAGTGAAGAGATCGAAAAGAAAGATAAGCCTCTTGAGTACAATTCCTGTGAGGAACATTTTATTCAGAACCATTCTCGGGATGAACAAGGTCGTTTCATTGTAAAACTGCCTTTCAAAGACGATATTCAATTGTTGGGAGATTCGTATGCCGCAGCTAAGAGCAGGTTACTTTCTATGGAAAGAAAGTTCGCATTAAATGAGGGGTTTCATAGCCGCTATAAATCGTTTATGGGGGAGTACAGGGAGTTGAATCACATGACTATTGTTGAACGGTCAGTTGGCCCGGGTGCTGTTTACTTGCCACAACACGGCGTTGTTAAGGAGTCAAGTGCTACCACAAAATTGCGAGTGGTTTTTGATGCGTCAGCTCTAACCTCCACCGGCATGTCTTTGAATAATATATTAGAAGTAGGACCAACGATACAAAATTCCTTGTACCACATACTGGTAAAGTTTAGAAAACCTCGAAAAGCTTTTACCGCGGACATCGAGAAGATGTACCGTCAAATCACGATTCATCCCTTCGATCGGAAATACCAACGCATACTATGGCGCGACAACTCTGAGGAACCTATACAGGTATACGAACTGAATACCGTAACTTATGGTATGGCTTCGTCCTCGTTTTTAGCCACACGTGTGCTACAAGAGATTGCGGAGGAAAATAGAAACCATTATCCAAAGGCTGCCCAAACTATAAAGAGTGAGATGTATATGGATGACTTGATGAGCGGTGGAGATTCGATCGCAGATGCAACAAAATTGTCGCTTGAAGTTGATGCTATTTTAAAGAGCGCCGGTATGATATTAAGGAAGTGGCGGTCCAATTCACAACAGTTTATTGACGGATTTACGAGTGCTGAAACGGCGTTGCAATCACCAATAGAATTAAAAACGACAGAAGCAACGCAAGTTCTAGGACTTCAATGGAGACCGGCGTCGGATACATTCACATACCAGGTTCAGTCAAACGAAACGCCATCCTTTACGAAACGAAGAATGTTATCCGAGTTTAGCAGGATATTCGATCCTTTGGGTTTAATCTCACCATTTATAATAAAGATTAAAATCATGTTCCAGCAACTATGGTTACTGCAGATAACATGGGATGAGCCGTTACCACACAAGGAGCAGCAGGAATGGTTGAGTTTAAGACGCGAAATTCCACAACTGAGAGCAGTCAGTGTTAGGCGATGGCTAGGCATCAAAAACCGTAACGCTACGATACACGGATTTTCGGATGCCAGTGAAAGAGCTTATGCGGCTGCTGTGTACTTGTGTACTGAAACCGACGGGATATACAATGTGCAATTAATCACCCCAAAAACAAAGGTTGCGCCAACTAATACGGTGTCGATAGCTCGACTAGAATTATGTGGAGCGCTATTGTTAGCCAAATTAATGAAGCAAGTTGGCGAGATTCTTGACGTTCCAAGGGACAATATGGTTGCTTGGACCGATTCCAGTATCGTGCTAGACTGGTTATCAGATACACCGCAGAGGTGGAAAACGTATGTTGCAAATCGCACTAGCAAGATTTTAAACAGAGTGTAATACAAAAATTCTTAAACATTTGAAATTATTTAACTCGGCCTCTACGGATCGCACTGATGTGATTCTGAATTAGTAGTTGATGTAAAAAACAAATCTAACCTAACCACTTGCCCGGAAATTTTTGAGATTTTCGTTATTCCAGAGAGAATATCATTTAGTGTAACACAAAACTTATTACAAACTATAAATTTTTAAAATTATTAAGTTTTGTATTATATTCAATGAAATTGTCTCTTGAATAACAAAAAATCCCAAAGAGTTCTGAGCATGTCGTTAGGTAAGATTGGTTTCTTACATATTTGTGTTTATTAAACATTTTCAAATTTTGTTATGAAGGTTTAATTTTTGAGTGTTTTTTCACAATGTTTTGAGTGTTTTCTAAGTACTTATATTTTCTGTTTTTGCCATAAACTTCATTCCGGTTTTATCACATACATATACATATGCCTTTTTCCTGTTTTGCTCGCCTACAAGTGTGAGTGTATTGTCTCGGATTACAAACACTTTATCACTGAACCACCTGCGGTTATACATGAACACTGAGTTTATCATTTGAACCAATAAAAAAATTGAGAATGAAAATCATCAAAATAAGATTCAATTTGGCTTGTCCCAGTTGTGACCCACAGCTCTTAACCATCATGTGCACTACATATGAACATTTTAGTAATTCACTGTTCAAGTTCGAAAAGTTTTTTTTTACTACATCCGCCTATTGGCTTGTAGCAGAGCCTCCTAAATATAAGAGCCGTAAGATTCCGCCGTTTGTTTTCCACGTAGTTTCTATAGGGGGGAAGCATATTATACATAATAGAACTTCACAAAATAAAAACATTGTAATTTGATAAAGCTTTTCGCAATAACTAAACCAATCAAAAGATGTCGCTAAGGATAAATTAAAACTAAGTATTAAAACCCAAATGTTTGTTTCGAAAATTTAACAATTTATTATGTGTACTGCCTGGTTCAATGATGATTCATGGTTTTCTAAGGAATAATCCTTTTTCAACCAAAAAATAACAATTGGCTCAATTTAAGTCCAAACCACACAAATGTGTGAGTAAAAATCCTTAGTATGTAATGGCGTTTTAAATAAAAAAAAATTCGCTTGATTTGAAGTACAACCAACACACTTAGCCTTTTTCTTTAGTTTTGTTTTTGTATATATGTATTTCCCTACTCACGTAGATTCAAAATGGAGAAACTTTTTTTTTTTTGGTTTCACTAAATATTTTGCGCGCAGACAGAAAACAATGAACCATTTCCTTTATCATTATAAATTTCAATTTAACTTTTTATTTGTTTCCACAAAATACATTTAACTTCTTTTTATTTCTTAATTTACAACCAAAAAGAGAGAAGAATGTGATCGGCAAAATTTGCTTTTTTGTACCGTATCACTTCTTGCATCTCGGTTATCGTCTTCATATCTCATCAAAGTTGTTCTGCTCTATTTATACCTTGTCTTTAAGAGTCCCCTAGGCTACCGTCTCCCTTTGTCTCTGCGTTCTGCCCCACCTTCAAATGCGCTGTCGTTGGAAGCGTAATTCAATTCGCCGTCACGAATTAACTTTTGCTAAAACTTTCGCCCTCTTTGTAATGCCACCAGCGTTTGGCACCACTACTCTTTCACATCCTAATTTTAGTTGAAGAACTATTCGGACGAAGTATTGCATGATGGGAGATATAGTACCATATGTTATCGCTTTGTTTAGAATAAATAACTTCATTCATGTGACTTAATGTGAGATATTCGTTCATGAACGTTCATGGTTCTTTGTTGTTCTTTTTCCCTTTTCGCAAGGGCAGAAAAACATGGTATCTTCCATTATCTCTGTAATGCGTTATTGCAAAATGTTTTTCACATATTACTTCTTCATGTGACAAAAACCTTTTTGTGGGAATACTTTCTATTTCCCAAAATCTTGTGAGTAGAGGAGAAATTGCATCTTCCTGCTGAACGTATGAAACGTGAAAGTAGCAGTTTTGCTCAACGTCACGTTCGTATTTTCCAAATAATATCCAACCAAAATATATTTCCTGAAGATTAGGTAGATTAAGCTCAATAGATTGATCAAGAAGTACCTGACAACAAATAAAAATAAGCCATGTTCATGGTATTATTGTGCCATTAGTTTTCTCTAACAAAACTGTATCACTGGGTCACAAATACTAAAATTTAAGTATCATCCGCCAAAAATGCATATCGTTGAAATTAATTAATTAAGCATTTCACATACTTAAATTAAGAGGCCTTAATTAGACTGCTGTTACACAATCTCACATAAAATTAAATGTTGAAATAAAGCAAACCAATGAAACCAACAAAATAACGTAATTACAAAAACTAAAAATTAATTAAGCTTAAAATGCCAAAAATAAAAGTTACTAATTAAAAAGCACACATAGCATATGCATAGTATACCAAAATGCAATATTTGCAAACAAGTTAGAGTGTTAGAATTTGTTCATAACAAAATTCTTAGAAGATGGAACAGAAACACTGTGCATTCGCATCCGTTGACCTCAGTTTTATTTTAGATACATTGTCTCAACACACAATATATTAAAACGATCTTCACACCTCGCACATACACAGTTGACGATAAACTGCTTCGCAACGGAATTATCTAACAACTAAATACATAAATGTGTTCAAATCCAAAACCTACCTTCAATCGACATTGAAATTTTTATTTTCATAAAATTCATTTCTATTATTAAATTTTTCGAAATTGAAATTCATCATCGTCAAAAGATAATGATATATTTTTATCTTTTAAAACTTAATAAAATTTATTGTTGTAATTTTTTTTAAAAATATATATAATTACAAAAAAAAAATTAATTATGGTTTATAAATTATAATTTTAAAAAAGCACAGCAGCGCAATCGTTTAAACGAAAACATATTCTCCAAATCATAGTGCCGTGCATCAAAAATTAAAAATCTTTTAATTTTGAGTGTGATCGCGTGTTTGGCAACATTTTGTATAATATATTTAAGATTTTGGGAGGGATGCAGATTTTTTTTTTTATGTGCTTCATTGACAGGTGTGATACCTTAAGGTATTTGTACAGTCTACTCATTTTTGGTTCATATTCGATTGTCTGCACTAATAAAAATGGATGCATTGAACTCTTTATAGTATAATGTCATTACCTCGAACACTTCGTCTTCCGCTGGTGCTATATCAATGGAAGGGATCTGGACGTCTCGACGTTAAGTCAGTTGATCAAAAATTTCTGATCGAAACAAGATGTTGTGCGAAGTGGTTTGAAGATTGTCACTTTTTCACTGTGTGAACGTCTAATTGCTAATAACTTTTAAAATATTTTTTGATCACTTATTACTAATTATGTTTGCACTCTTAAATAAAGAGAGATTGTGACTTAATAAATACTGCTTATGACTATCTCCAGGGCTTTGCAGCAAGAGCTGCCCGGAGCTAGTGTTTTCACTTGTATCGGAGCCGGAGCTAGAGGCGAAATATTTGTTGAAATATTTAGCTCCAGCTCCATAGGATATCATCTATTCTACTATACGAATGTGATTATGAGCTTTTTAATTTAATTTACGTTTTGATAATTTAAATGTGTGATGATCTTTGTAGTTTACAGTACATGAACAAAAAATCATCACCAAAATTGCACTTAAACAGATTTACATTATAAAAATGAAAGAAGATATCAAAATTCTCTTTTTTCTCGACAACTTCTTTCTGATCTTGCGCGCATTATTCCAAAAGTTGAAAATAAAATCAAGCTTGTGCTTCGATATTGTTGTAATTTGGCACTCAAGTATTTCATCTGTTAGGTTTTTCTTTTCAATTGATTTGACAATAGACTATTTAATAGAAAATATTTTATCATTTATTAATTTAAGCTCCAGATTTTGTTTGACCAGTCCATGCAATTCAAATAGTAAATTAGCTTCATCGCTTTTGTCGGCGAATTGCTCGATTAGGTGTTTCTTGAAAAGGTGTTTAAATTTTTGGTGAAATTATTCACTTTAAACAATTCAATCATTTTTTCCATTTTTTCTTGTCTTTATACCTTTTGAATATTTTTCCTAACTGTAATCTTTGAAGTGGAGAACTAACTTTAAAAAAAATTCTTGATTTTCTACAAATCCCTGAAATTCTTCTTTATTTGTTTGTTCTTCAACAAAGCTTCAAAATGTAGGTAGTTCCTTATTAAATAATTCTACCACGCCTTTAAAATCTGTAGATTCACTGTCTGATTTGTTTGACCTTACTTGATCAGACATAGAGTATGTATTAAAAAGATGCGCTCTGTATTTTTGGACAACGGTTAGTCGTTTAGTCATGTGAACAAATGTAGATTCATGAACTAATAATTTTTAAATGTAAGGTAGCTATAGTGATAACGCTTAACAGCTTATTCTAGCACCGTATATTAAAAATGTTGCACCAACATTTGTACTTGGAGAATTAAAATAATAATTTTACACTCATTTTTGGCGTGCACTCCTTCAATTTGTGATATGTTATCAAAAATGTCCATTCACATTTATGTTCAATCACAATATTCCCACTTTACTTTCACAAATAATTATTATATGTAGATTTTTTTTTTTAATTTACACTTCCACAACTAATTAGTATAGATTATTCCAAATTAGTTAAATTTACACTTTATATTAATTTATTTTAACTTTTTTGATTATCAACTGCGCCAGTTTATATTGTCTAATTATGCGTTTCCGAATTAAAACAAATAATTTAAAGTTTACTTGATTTTTCACTTTATTCCACACGCGTCTTAATTGGTCAAATAATTGTTTAATTCTATTTTTTTTGAATATGAATATTGTACAAAACAAAATATGCTTGAAGCAGAGTTTGTTATGCTATGCGCCCACGGAAAAAGCAGATGACACAATCAAAGATGAATTCTACGAGCAGCTACAAGCCGACATATCAAGTACACACCGAAATGACATCAAAATTATCCAAGGAGATTTCAACGCGAAAATTGGAATTGACAACACCGGATTGGCTACAATCATGGGTAATGGCTAAATTCTGCAAGGAACAACAACGGAGATAGACTCATCGACTATTGTGTCACAAATCAGCTATTCATAGGCGGTAGCAAATTCCCACACAAGAATATCCATAAATACACCTGGACATCGCCAGATGGCAGAACGAGAAATCAAATTGACCATGTGCTGGTAAATAAGAAGTTTCTATCCTCGCTACAAGATGTCAGAGCAATGAGAGGAGCGGATGTACACAGCGATCATCAACTAGTAATAGCAACCTACAAATTCAAACCAGCCGCTGTGAAAACTACAAGGACCAATCGGAGGAAATTCAACATAGATAGATTGAGAAATACTAGACACGAGAAATATCTTCAATGAAACGCTCCTAATCAATCTACCGAGTAACGAAACTAGCACTATGGATCAAAAATGGGAAGGAGTAGAAGACGCCTACGTAAAAACTGCTACAAGTGTGCTGGGCTACCAAGACAACACAAGAAAACCGTGGATTAGAGATGAAACGTGGAAGAAAATCGAGGAACGCCGCCAACTTAAAATACAACTAGGCAATCAAAATACGGCGGAAATTCGAAGACAATATGAAGATAAAGCTCGACAAGTGAAGAAAATGGCAAAAAGCGATCGTAGGAAATACACAGAAGACATTCTCACGACTGCCGAGTCAGCGGCAGCAAATAGAAATAGGCGCACATTACATCAATGTGTAAGAAAGATCACCGGAAAATTTACAAAGGCACCACCAATAAAGGATTCACTTGGACAAGTCCTACAGACGACCAACAACTAAATAGATGGAAAGAGTTCTTCGAGAACAACTGCATAGATAGCGAACCAATTGAGGAGCTTCCAGATGGCAACTATAACGAAACCAGAAACACTCATCCACCAACGGAGGGGGAAGTTACAAGTGCCATAATGAAGCTGAAAAATAACAAAGCCGCTGGAACCGACAACACACCAGCTGAATTACTCAATGATGACGCATTTGCAACTGCAGGAGCACTAACACCACTATTAATAGAAGTGGGGAATACTGGGAGAATTCCGCGAAAATGGAAAGAGGGCTTAACCATAACGATTCCAAAGAAAGGCGACTGAAGAGTATGCAAGACCAATGATCATCCTGGAACGAATCTCACCAACTGTGAACCAATACATAAGAAACGAACAAGCTGGTTTCAGACCAGGAAAAAGCTGTACAGACCACATCAACACAGTCCGAATTATTATCGAACAATCCAACGAATCGAACTCACCACTATATCTGCTCTTCGTCGACTTCGAACGCGCATTCGATTCCATCAATAGAAGCGCAATCTGGAAAGCACTCTGTGAAATAGGCATCCCGATGAAAATAACCGAACTTATCCGGGAAATGTACCGGGATGCTGGAAACAAAGTTCAACACAAAGGAAAGCAGAGTGGCACATACTACAATACATGAGGAGTTAGACAAGGATGTGTACTATCTCGAAGATGATATCTAGAAGATTGTTACAGGATGGCTACTGCCATCTTTGGGGAAGTTAGAGCTCGACTAAGGCGACCAGACAGATGCAACAAACGAGAGTGGTATCGCCGGGCCGTTTCAACAGGGTCCTCGGTTTCCTTATCCAATTGCGTGATCTGTTCCTTTAACGTCCTCATTTTTCGTTGGCACGCATTAATTTCGATATCTGGCCTCTTTGCCGCACTTGTATGCATCCGGGATGGTATTAACTTCGTGTCGGCCTGCTCACTTCGGATCGCTTCCTCGAGTTGATGCTGGGCATCGGGCGTGTCAAAACGAATATCACGAAGGAGATACTCCACTTCCAACTCCTCTGGTTCTAAAAGTGTGACGTCCATTTTGGATTGGGTAGGGATAAGGGAATAAACTCGCTCGGTTTAACTCGGCGAATAGTATTGACGTAGTCTTTATTAAGTTTCTTCAAAAATACAAAAAAATTTAATTCAAAATAACTCTAACTTAAACGGAAGGTTTCAAGTTAAAGGAAATTACAACTACAGATATTCCACACCCACTATAGCTATATAAAACGTACAAAAAAAAAAATTAATAATAAAAGGAATGGTTACCTTGTAAAGTGTAATGGAGTCCGTATTTCCACGATTATTTAAACACGGATAAGACGAGATACCCTCGAAAGTGGCGCTTTTCGATGAGAACCTATTTTGGAGGGGCTCGTTAAAATTCAATTACAACAAAAATGCAACCAATGAATCTCAAATCGCGATAAACAACCAGAAAGTTACCCCGTGCGTTGGATAATACCCAATTCGAATATGAATTTGGTTAACTTCCACTCGATCCCACGGATGATTACGTTGGATACGTGGTTCTACGTCCGAGTTATCCCACACTGTACGTCGTCGAGGTCTTTCTGGCGTATCCCACGGATTTGGATTCATACAAAAATAATAATAAATAAAATTTAATAATAATAATAACGTAGATAATGAAACTACCAACACACCCAGGTAAGGAGGCAAAGTGGCAAGAGAAAAATACAAGTAAGATAAATAAAACAGAAGGAATGGTTATCTTGTGGTGGTTTGTGGGTCCAGTATTGCCACGATTAGTTTAACGATGGATAGAACGAGATACCCCCCAAAGTGGCGCTTTTCAATGAGAACCTAATTTGGAGGGGCTCGTTGAAATTTGAAACGATACGAAAGAAAAAAAACAACCCAAAGAAGCTACCGACACACCCAACGGTATGCAGGCAGAATAATAATACAAAAAAATATAATCAAAAGAAGGAAAATATAATATAATAAATTGAAGTACTATCACGTACCGCGGGTTCCAATACAACCCCAAATTAAATCAAAAATCAAAAATATAAAAAAATCAAATATATATATCAAAAAAAAAATTTTAACCAAAACGAAAATACGGATAGTATGATGAGTGGAAATCCCACTCCGTGCCAGCTAAATAATAAAAAAAAATAAAAAAAAAATAATAATAAAATTGTTGTTCCTCAAATTCCGCTCGAGAAATTTCGGGGCAAGGAAAAATGAAGCTAAAAGCTAAACCCTGGACAAATGACATCCGAGCTCCACCACAATCAAACACAACATAGTGGAAATGGTAGGAGCTCTTCAGTCAAATGTCCTGAGAATAGAGGTATGACACCCCCATCTACGCGCAATCACACAGCCCGAGCTGGTTGCTATCGCAGATGGGAAGTGCCAACCGGGAGACTGGCTTTGGTGTGCGCGTCCATGCGAATTCAAACAGTGTGAAACACCGGTTTCGACACTGGACGCGCACACCAAAGGGAGTGAAGCTACAAATCCTAAAAATATAAAATATCAAAATTAAAATTCGCGACATTGTTTGGGCGCCACTGTTACAGGATGGCTACTGCCATCCTGCAGATTATCACTAAGCACATGCAGAGGCCTCCACGGTGATTTTTGCCGGCTTCATTCTCAGGAAGAAGTGCTAAGGTCGTGGGATTTGAGGCTTGCATGTGCTCCTGGCTTACACCGTGATGATACAGAAACTTGAACAAAAAAAAACCGCAAATAATAATAAACCGGAGTTCCGCCGAAATTCGTCGGACGGAACCTGAGGAACGAACAACACAATAATTATAAGAGAGAGAGAGAGGTACCTTGGTGCGCGCATCCAGTCGAGCTCAAACAAGGCCAAGCCCCGGTTACGAAATTGGATGCGGGCACCAAGGGACCGCAAACACTATGCCGACACAGAGGGAGTCTCCGCTCCCATCACACCACACCGAAAAATTTAATAATTCATTTTATTTTAAACGAAAAACAAAGAAAAACGAAGGGACAACTTCCCCCTCCACCCGCACCACGACAAGAGAGAACGAGAGAGAGAAATAAAAAATTTTTCGATTACAAATTTTTTTTGAAAATTTAATATAATAATAATAAAAAATATATAAATCAATAAAATCAAAAAAAAAAATTTAAATAAAAATAAAAATAATGGTACCTTAAATATATATAACAATAATGGTGCGGCCTTGTGCGGCCGTCATGCCACAGGGTCGCTGGGCACGAGCTTGCCAAAACCCGTATATGTTTTTATTTCTACTCGTTGGGCGACCGTTTTGCCTTTTTGAACACACAATATATTTTTTCTTGCTTTGTTTCCCCGTTGAGCGTCCTTCACACACCAAGCCGTCAATCCACCGATTCGAAGCGGTTTCTGATCCGTTCTCACTTAACTATTTTTTCTAACCACTCGCAAACAAATTCAACTTGGAGGCACGTCCACTTGGCCTCGCCTTTACGTCGTAAGTAACAGTAACGATGTTTCGCCAAGTCGCTACCCGTGAGATGGTGCGCAAAAACCGTTATGTAAAACGGTGGGCGTCTTCGCATTAAACCGTAGCCAAACAAGTGGCCTCACCTGACCACCAGTAAACCGTAGTTAGCGACGGAAAGTGCCGTTAAGGTCTAAGCCGAAGAACCAGAGAATCACGTTTACACTTTCCTATTTTCTTCCGACTTGCACTTCGAACAAAAAAATAATAATAATTTACGCCTTAACTTTCGGATTTTCCATTAATTTCAATAACACACAACTTGTGTATATATTTTTTTATTTTTTTATTATTTTTACAATAAACTTTAATTTCCACTTTATAATATTAATTTTTATTGTCTTTTATACAATATGTTTTTATTTCCACCATAAACCACATGGATGGAAGCTTTCGACTTTTTTCTATTAAATTTTTAGCAAACAAAAAAAACTACTCGACTTTAATCTTTTTTAATCTACACCTCTTTTTTTTATAACCAAAACTCGTAAAATCACAACTCGAATGGTCGCCAAAAAAAAATTCTTGCGCCACACAGCGACGCGCAAAACGTTCTAGAAAAATAATCTCTCTTCTCTGTTTTTCGTTTATATCAATTTGCATTGATATAAGCGAGAAGCATATAAGAAAAACATTTTTCTAAAACGTTTTACTTTGCACACACTCGATGCGCACTGCTCTCTCTCTTTCTCTCCCATTCTCGTACAATTACCAACCAAACAGAAAGAAACACACCGGAATCCATCCACCACGAACCACGTTTAGACAGCAATAAACCCGGACGCAAGAAATCGTGGAGAATAGAAACACACAAATTTACAAAAATGGTCTTGTTAAGACAACACAGTCGTAACAAGATGTCGAAAAATTCGTATACCTTGGCTACAGTACAGCCAAGGTATACGAATTTTTCGACATCTTATATTGTATCTTGGCTGATGCGGAGTGGTGTACTAATGCTTGTGTTCAGTCTCAGAGCCTTTGTCTTTCTTATGTTTATCTTGAGCCCGACATCTTGTGCTATTTCTGATAACTTCTGTAGCTTTTGCTGCATGTCTGCGTATTTTAGTGTTAAAAGGCATATATCATCTGCATAGTCGAGATCATTGAGTTTTCTCTGATTGGATCCTACTGAATTCTGTTTGGTGATGCGGTATCTAGCTTGCGCATGACATTATCCGCAGTACTATGATTAACAGTAGTGGAGATAGTACACATCCTTGTCTAACTCCTCGTGTATTGTAGTATGTGCGGAAAAGGAGGAACGGAAGTGATCATATCGGGATCACATGATCACTTACGTACCCAAACTAAATATTAAAATCTCAAAAGGGAAAAGCACACAATTGCTGAGGCAAACTTTAATCTAAATATTTCATAAGAAATGTACAAAACGGTAATAAAATAGTAGTAGAAGGTAGATAATAAAATAGTGAAATACATTACAATTTACATGCACAGAATCTCTTCAAAAAATACATTCTTTGTTGTGATGCGCCCATCCCGATTAACTGATTGATCGCTTGTCTCAACGATAAACACCTTGAGTCCATCAAATGAGCGACATCGTGAAAAGGGCACATACATCTGATCATGCGTAAATATGGGGGCCGGCAAGTACACTCCTACCTTCTTCATACTGTTAAAGTTAGCCGAAAGTTTCCAGCCGAAAGATAATGCAGATAGTGTCTTGAATACAGCAAAAATCAGTCATAAACTAAAATTTAGGATGAATTTAGGATCGGGTTATATCCTTCGGGTGAAGGAGAAATTATTTCAGTTTATAGGAATTTAAAAATCGATAGGAGCGAGAGTATAAAGAGAGTTCAACTTTCTGTTGAATCAGTTAAGACACTATCTGCATTATCTTTCGGCTGGCAACTTTCGGCTAACTTTAACAAGGTACCTTCTTCAAGCTTTAACCCTGACTCTTGTTGATGGTTATGGCGAACGCAAGCTGAACCGGAAATTGAAGGCGAGACATTTTAAATGAGATGATGCTTTCCGAGGGTGGGAGCTTAATGCGTGGGATGAGAACGCGCTCGCCTTTTGAGAAGCCAGTCAGCACCTCACATTCCAGAATGTAGCGGTTTATTTTTGCGACGCGCATGCGTGTTTCATTGATTCGACCCTTGCTAGTGTCTAGATTCCTCATCAAACAAATGGCGCGGCAATCCGGACCCTTCAATCTTGTTGAGAAACTCGACGGGTAGGCGGAGTTCCTCATGCATGTCGTCACTTTCAAGTTTATCAGCACTATGTTTGACTTCTTGTTCGTCGGGCAGGAGGTCAAGCACCTGCTGATTGGTTAGCGCGCAATCATCATTCTTGGGTGCAAGGATGGTGCGCTGCTCGATGGTTCCCTCGGCTAGTGTTGTGTTGATGTCACCATACACGAAATCGATCACACTTTGAGGAAGTCTGCCGGATGTGTGATCGAGTCAGTTCGAGCATTGCCGTTTTCAACAGAAAGCAAATATTGCGCAAACTCGTCTTCACTTCTTGGTGAGTGTAAACTTATTTACCAATTTCCAAAGCGGGTTCAACTTGATGGTCGATTCACAAGTTCGCGCGCGTCCCGCCTTCAGGTAGTCACTACACATGAGGATGGTTTTTCCAGCTAATGGAACACCCACTACCCGTCTATGATTGTGAGCTCTGCTCCTGGCATGATTAACTTTGAATTTAAATCGCACGTCAACCATTAAGCAACTTTGAAATTGATTCGCGCGCCACTATTTTGAACAAAAATATTTGCTTTTTGGTCGTCCCATAAAATTCTGAAATGTTGCAAGATTTCACGCGTACAAAAACTTGGAAATTTTCTGAAACCACCTGAGGTACTCATTTCGGGTACTTTCCGGTAGAATTTTTCCGATTTTTCTAGCCCACACACAGAGCAATATTTATGTCAACCTACCCTGAAAAAATCTAACGGATCGGATCATGTTTAGGGGTCATTTTAGGGTTGAGTATGAAAAAATTAAGAATATTAATATAATAGATAGAAGATAGATAGAAGCTGACCTTCGACTGAATAATCAGTCACGTGAATACATTTTATTGAATTTTTGGTTAAGAAAAAATTAAGAAGATTTTTTAAGATGTAAATTTGATGCACTTTTATCAAAAATAAAGTAAATTCATATACGCGGTTAATTTTTAAATGATAAATAGATAGAGTGTCATGACAAAATTGTATTTTTACACTCACAACTATTAACACCAAAATGTATGTAAAATCATTTAATGTTCTCTGTTTTGTTTAATTGAGATTCAGTTACAAATTTTCTACTCATTTTATCATCACAGTGTTATATGACAAAAACATCTGCAATTTTAATAAATTTTGTCATTGTCACGGTGTAATGCGCATGATCATAGATTCAATATAAACATATTTTGTCATGGCATTCTGGCGTCGTGACAAAAATTTGCTGAAAACACCTGAGGTACCCGTTTCAGGTACTTCCTGGTGAAATTTTTCCGATTTTTCTAGCCTAGGTACACCGCTATATTTATATCGACCTACCCTGAAAAATTTAAACGGATCGAATCATGTTTAGGAGTCATTTTAGGGTTGAGTTTCAAAAAAAATAAGCGTATTAATATAATAGATTATGAAAGTTATTTATTATTGTGGGTTCGAGTGACTGGATAATAGCGGAAAAATTAGGGTGGGAATATTAGAAAATTATTCAGAGATTATTTCCGACACGCTAGGAAATATTCCGGAAACGCGGAAAAATATGGGATTGTTGTTGTAGCCGTCAAATGTAAAACTAAATTCATAATCCAGTGATACGAACTTGATTTGTCAGGGAAAATTCGTAACAATTGGTGACAGGACAGCGTTGGGATTTTGAATGTCAGAAGATGGGTTTAGAAGATTTGACGGCTGCAGAATTCACATTCTTCACGGATCTTCAACTAAATTTTTGAATATAGCAGATTACCGCCATCAGAAGGAATATTTGTGGAACATATCTCTGGAGGGTATTGGAGGAACTGGCAGAGAGAAGTGGCGTACAATAGCCATATGGATAGCGATCGACCTGAAGGGCAGCATATGGAACGGCAAGGAGCAATAGCTAAATTGAACCGAATCGTTCCATTCAATATTGCTAGAGCCTGTATCACTAGAGCCTGTATAAGTGCACCAGCAGTAATGGAATGGATTGTCATCGAGGATGGAAATAGAATGCACCATTGAGGATGACCGCTATACGAAGGTGGTAGTTGTTCGAACAAGCTTAGGTGGTATGTAATGTTACGATCTCGCCTATTGGGCCGGTTACAGAATATTCGGACATTGTAATATCGAAGTAATAAAATAATTGGAATCCTCTGGATTATTCGAAAATACTGAATTTTCGCCATGTGACGATGATTGCAGTAAGGATGTTTTGAAGGCAAAATGATGTGAATAGAATTTCCAACGAATACGGAAAATCACTTAAGAGCTGGTTTAGATCTGGTTCATTCAGATGTTTGCAGGCCAATGCAGGCACAAGGATTTACAAAACATGTTACGATGACGAAAAATATATTTGGTCGCAAGGTAATGATTCTTCGAACAGATCAAGGTGGTGAGTATGGAGATGTGCTGAAACTCGGTGCCGTATTTGAAACGGAAAAGGAAAATGTTATGGTAAAACTCTATTTGAAAATTGGTATTGTAAAAAAAAAGTCTTTCAATTTATTATGTCCACGTGTCAGATAAGAAGCAGGATTCGAACGTTTTTAGAGTCATTTTAGTTGGTTATGACCAGCATACGAGTTTTGTTATTTGTTTGCGACTTGAAAGTTGGGATTTTTTTTTATTTCATTTCCTCAGCATATTAGATGTAAATATAAAATTTAACTATTATGTATTTAAATCAATCAACAATAATATTTTATATTTTAATATTTTACGGGTTCCCCTCTAAATCTTGGTTTTCCAAAAGCGTGGTTTTTTAACAAAAAAAATGCCTGGTTTTTAAAAGGCCTGGGCGGACATGTTGTAACTATTACTATTTTCGCTTCGATGAAAAAACCGTGCTACTTTGATGATAATTTTAAAATTTACATGAAAGAAAAACTATTTTTACTTCCAAAATACCGTTATTCTATCAAAAATGCATCGAAGCGAAAATAGTGATAGTTACAACATGTAGGCCCTGGTTTTCTAAGATTAGTACTTTTTGTTTATAGAATTGTTCTTTTTTTAAATTTTGAATGCTATGGTTGTTCAGAAAACAACATTTAATAAATTATGCTTAAAAAAATTAAAATAATATTTCACGTTATTATATACAAAATATTTGGTTTTATAAATTCGTGATTTTTGGTTTTATCAAAAATCACGAATTTATAAAACGAAATATTTTGTATAAAACTTCATAATTACTTTGCTTAAATTATCTAGCTGGTTTATTATATTGAAAATTTTCTTATTTTTAATTTGCAATTTTCGTTTGTTTGCCTTTCATACTCCCGCTCTCATTTGTGCAATTTTTCTTTTACCCATATTATAAACTTTCCCCCAATTCCGATATTAGTTGATAAACGCCGATATGTGATTTACCTACCATACTTCAACAGAATTTTGTGTCCTAGGTAAGTTTGCTTGAGATGTATCCACATAGACCAGAAATTTGGAGAGTACTTCGGTTTCGATGGGATTAAATTTTAATCTTTTTTGAGGATTTCCAGTTAAATAGTTTATCTTGAACCACTTGCCGATACGTCGAGCATCATGGTCGACTTTTCTTTTTAGTTCCGTGATATCCTAGTACGTCTTCCGAGTCACGAACAAAACACTGCTCAGGACGAGAAGTGTTTATGCGGAAATTTAATTTATGTTGAGATGTCAATATCATCTGGAAGATGTTTTATTGTGCTGTCTGAAAAAAATGCTATAATTGTGGAATGTTCCTGTTGTTTCTGAAAGTGAAAGTGTATTACCTTTAATAAATAGAAGGGGTCTTGTCATGTTATGGAAATTATGACACTCATGGTTAGATAGAGTATATGTATCCTGGTTGCTTTTCGTGTGTTGAAGTGGTGAGGGTTGGACTAGGATAAATGCGGGTCTATGACGCGAAATGCAAGATGCTCTTGTTTGTGGTGTGTGATTGGTGTGATTCAAACAAGGTTGTGTCCCTTTTTCTACCAAAAAAAGGGGAATTTTGGCTCAATTTGGGTACAAATTCCACACGGGTGTGTGGGTGAAATGTCATAGTGTGTGGTGGCGTTTTTGATAAAAAAAAAGAAAATATTCGCTTTATTTGAGGTACAACGAACACAATTGTGTGTATAGTTATTGTTCGGAACACATGCAAAGGTAAATTTTTGATATGATTGTGTTGCCTTACCCACGCAGTTGTGTGGACGGGTGGTGGAGGGGTTGTGGGCTTAACTGGAGTCTTACTAATCTGGTTAGATCTTTATTGGGCCACTTTGGTTTATTACCTTTTAAAAAATCACTATATTATTTTTTTTTTATTTTTTATTAAATCTTATATGATTCTATTTAGGGTAATTTAACTCCCAATAATGAGGTTTTATTTCAGGATATTTACTATTATATATGCCTTTTAATTAAATATTATCTAAATTAGGATTATGATTAATAAATATACCACCAAAACACTAGATTCACAAAGACGTTGCAGATAGAAATAGAGTGTGGTGTTGTGTTCGACATGTTGGCTCAGTTAGGCGTCCGTTTGCACTAAGATCTCGAAGTATTTTAGACAATTGAAACACTAGTTTAACATAACTGTTTACCTTAACTTTTATTTAACTTTTTATTTAAAAAAGAATGATGTTTATTTTATTTTGTTAAGTTATTTTTATACAATATTTAACTTTATTAATTTCATAAGGTACAACATTTTGGGTTTTACTTTTAATTACAATTGTGTGTCTAACTCAACTAAGTATCTTCTTTTTTTAAATGAGGATTTTCTCCGTTTATATATGCTTGGAGACAGCGCCAAAAATTCAAAAGTTGAATAAACCGGGCTCCAATCCGAGGCAGTGCTGAATTCATCATACATGTTCGGAGTTGTTTTCGGTATCATTCGGGATACATAACAGTGGTATTTTCCTGCTTTAAATCTATTTGGTTCCTGGTGTTAGTTTTTTCTTTTTTTTTTTATTTAGAAAAAATTAATCATCCAATGGATTTAATGTCCTTTTAAGGTCAATTAATACTCTCCTTTTAATTCACGCACTCACCCACTCAGTCACCTACTCACACATTTACAGCACACCACCTGCACGTTGCAAGCTCCATGTCAACCCGCACACTGCACTCCAACAGAGGGTCTAAGTTGTGTTTATTAACATGACCGATCGTAATCAATGAAGAAAATTCGCTTTACATCCTGCCTCTGGTGGGATTCGAACCCGGTACCTCCCGGTCCACGTGCCGAAGTTTTAACCACTGCGCCACTTGTACGGTAATAATTTGATATAATTGGTCTTAGGGAGAACAGATGATTCTAGTTAATACTAATCATTAAATTACTTTTAATTTAACTAATTATATTAAAGCACATTGTTCCTATATAAGGAAATGCAAACTCATAAGTCATAATAATGCAGTTTTATTTCAGGAAATTTACCATTAAAAGAGCAGCTTAATTAATTATAAATTTCTTTTAGGATGCTGGTTGCTGAATATGTATTGCAAAAAAAAATCAAAAATAATTGTGCTGGCTTGTGCTAACCCGCCTTACATTATATTTTTTACTAACATGTACTGTATATACAATTTCTGCTGTCTATAAGCAGTTTCCAAGAAACAGAAAAAACACAAAAAAGTGAAAATTTAGTATGTACCGAATTGGTGCCGAGTGTCCGAAAATATTTCAGACTATTATTCTACTTGTTGTATTCTTCTCAACACGGTTTTAGAAAACCGGTCTGGTCGACGATGCTAAAAGATTTCGGTCTTTCCTGTTATTTTGACCTTGAACTCTGCCAAAATGATTTGAGTAGATATAAAATATTAATCTGGTTCCCGCAGGACGTTTAAAGTCATTGAACATATAGGTGACGGAGCTATACTTACTTTCCACTGGCGCTATATCCCACGAATTTTTTAAGGTTTATGTAGAATGCTCCAGGTCACATCATTCTTGATGTTTATTTGATATTGATGACCTCGTTCCATCATGGGACGCACACAACAGCACTTGATATATGAATACTCGTAGCAGGTCAATATTCTTGAGCTGTTTACACTATAGTGGTATAAAAAAAAAGTATACGTTTAATTGGACGCCCACCATTTAGGAAATATTTTATAAATTTCTACCTTGACTTTCATTTTGATTAATTTTGAAAGTAATTCCTCTCGTATTTAGCGAATTTTAAGCTAAATTTTTTTTTTTTACATAATCGGTTTTTACATCATCACCCATCATAAAATTCAACACCCAATATAATTTTATTGGTATAATATATCACACTATACACACGTATACTTGATTCCACAACCTTGAATTTTACCACAAAAAAATACGAATATTTACCATAAATTAAATTACCAATAACCTTAGGCAAGGATTTTGGATTAAATGCGGTTATTATCCAATACACATGCCATAATGTAAATTAGCACAACTGCATTAATTAACGCAACATTTTACTATTTTTTAGGCTTCATACATGATTGTGGATGAGATGCACGAGGAACACCCCGAACTATTAAAGGATCAGTATTGGGAAGAAGTTGTGCCAAAGGATCTACCATATACGGTAGCCTCGGAACACTATCGAAGATCGGAACCAAAAGGATCAGCCGAAACATATAAAGTTAAACAGGCGGATGCTGTATACGCGAATATTATACCAACTAAACGGATGGTGAATGAAGATGTGTACGCGGATTACGAAAGCGTTGATACACCGATCATTGAACGACGGAAAAACTGGTTTACTCGGCAGATTACACGAATGGGCTCGGTTCGCAGCTCATCCACAGCGTATTCATCGGGTGGCCTTTTTGCACGAAATCGACATAATTCGGTATACTCATCGCCAGAGGCCGGAATGCTACCGAACCATATACCAACGTCGACCGCACACAAAATGAGTTTTTACGATAAATTTGTTAATCGAAAATCGGTGAGGGCACAGCGCCAGCTAATGAAGCAAAGTAAGTAAACTCATGTTTTTTTCAAAAATTGATTGATTTGCTAATAATTTTGCTTTTACACGCAGACTCTAAACTAAGTTTAAATGGTGGTGTAATGTCAACGGCCCCACCTAGGAATCGGCCACGCATTCCAACGCCGGATGTGACCAAAGAAAGCATGGACCGAGAACATAATCGATTTGCCATTACGTTGGCACCCAACATTGGAGCGATGTCAACTGCAAATAGTAACGGAACACCGTCTATTGCATCAGGTGTTGCACTAATGACGCATCAGTTGGCAAGTACGCCTAATATGTATCAACCTTCGTTGAGTAATGATTTGCCTGTTGTGGGTACATTACTGTTGTCCCCCATCAAGGAGATGGATTCTAATTCGGTGAATAATACATTACAAATTGGACATCCGGCAACCGCGGCCCTAGCAAAAGCGGTTCTACCCCATAATTTACAGACCACCCAATTTGGTAAAGAAATAATCTTTTAATATTCTTATCAGTTTTTATACATATTTATTTTATTGGCTTACAGATTTTAATGGGTTTACGAATACATCGTTGGCTGATCTCCAACTAGGCACAACAATACCAAACATTACACATTCAAATACAGCACCAACAAATACAGTTTCCGTCCTGTCCATGGTGCTTCCTTCAGTAAGTCATAACGGGTCTAGTATACCAACAACACTTGGGCAAGATATATTTCCACTATCGGTCTCCGCACTTCCGATGACAGTCCCAATGACAACACATTCAAATGTTGTCATAACAGAATTACCTGCAGATATCAGCACTCCAAAAACCAGTAGATCTACAACAAATGACAATATAAGCATAAACGAACTAGAATCGGGTTCAATCAATAAATCGGCATCACTTCGTTCGTCATCGAAACGTGAGCGAGCCTCCCGTAAAATTAATAATCACATGAAATCGTCGTCGAGTGAAATACCGATCGAACGGAAATCCTCGTTGGAGTCCGAACCATCTGCAAATGGGAAATACAAGGAAGTTGCGTCCGCACCATCAACCCTCACAAAAACAAAACCAGAAACAAAAACTGGTGAAGTCTATGTATAAATGTTGTTAGATAATTATTATTTTTTTTTTTGTAGGTTAGAATTTATAATTTACATTTTATGCGTGTGTGATTAGATAACTACTACAAATTTAATTTTACTAGTCTTGTAAATTAAAAAAAAAATTTAAATCTTGTTACCATTTTGATAAATTTGCAATAATTGGTAATTCATTATTTTTGTGTTTTTTGTTTTAATTAATTTTGTTATTTTGTTTTTAATTTTAAATCATTTTGTAATTATTTTAAAAATTTGTATACTAGGGATGTACGTACCATATTATGAAAGATGATGACTTGTGTAGTATTTTTTAGTGTATCATAGTAAATAGTGTATAGAGTAATTCGAAATATTAGGTTTTAAGTGATTCCCCAAAATAGCAAAACCTTTATAATTTATTTTTGTGTGAAAAATAAAAATTTTATTATTATAATAATAAAGTAAATAAAATAATAATTAATAAATAATTATGTAGATATATTTTATATTCAAATTTATTTTGTTTTAATTTAATTTCACTGGACCGAAGATTTGGTTACTAACTTGCTCTGTCATACTCGGCCCATATCTAAAATTATTTCCCAATAATTACCCAATAAAGCCTAGTACGCAGTTGGCGTAGCTACGTTCAAATACTCGACATCCACAAAATTTTCTTCTGCCATATTTTAAAACTCTTGAATATTTTAAAACTCTTGAACATAATTTTTTGAAACACTGCGCAATACAAGAAAGTAATAACTATAATTGACGAGGAGTCCCATTTGAAACGCGATATTTTAAAATGCGATATTTCAAAACACGATAGAGTACAAAACGCGATATGGTACAAAACGCGATATTTCAAAACGTGAGATTTCAAAACGTGATACGGTACAAAACGCGATATGGTATAAAATGGGAATTTAGGATCGGGTTATATCAGTCGGGTGAAAGTGAAATTTAATTTCAGTTTATAGGAATTTAAAAATCGATAGGAGCGAGAGTATATAGGATCGGTATAAATCGGGTCGCTACGCTCCCGTCGCTTCGCATTGCATATTCTATACCATAACGCGTTTTGAAATATCGCGTTTTGATATATCGCGTTTTGTACCATATCGCGTTTCGTACCATGTCGCGTTTTAAAATATCGCATTTTGAAATATTGCGTTTTGTACCATATCTCGTTTTGTCTTATCTCGTTTCGAAATATCGCGTTTTGAAATATCGCGTTTCGAGCGGATCCGATTGACGAGATATCAAATGTAGCTTACATGTATCGTACCTACGTATACAAATTCAGAGAAAAATGTGTAGAGCTAAACAGAGACATCTATATTCCAATGCGAAAAATACCATTTTCACTAGCTAAACTGCGCTCCGCAAAATAAAATTCAGCGGTGAAATTAATTAAATTTCATTTTCGTTTTCGCCGTGTCATATTTAAGGCTTGTAACGGTTCTTCGGGGTCTTGCGTAAACAAAAAAAAAAATCACACGTCGTAACCGTTAACAGACTCTTGATACTGTTTTGGTGGTGCAGCACATTGCCGGCTAGGTGGCAGTCGTACGGGGGAGTTCTTTCCACCATTTATCAAGAGCTAGATATGCTGCATGAAATATTTCACTGTTATGAACACTCATTAAAACACTACACTATATTTCACTGTTCAATGTAACTAGGTTGTGACCTTCGGTATTTTGATCACTGTCTTAACCCACACCTCCTTAACGTTTGCTTTCTCTGATAGGAAATCCCCGATAGTACAGTGTGGTTAAGCTTACTTCACCATAATATTTTTAACTTTAATTGTTCATACTAAAATTCATGTGATTTTACTCTAAATTTATTCACCAATATCACACACAACTAAGTTTACACGTAAAGGCAGGGAAACGATTCGAACTTAAAGCACAACTTCTTAACCTTTTTAATGAGCACATAGAAAATTGGTGGAGAAAGAAAATATAAGATAAATATATTTAGTTTGTTTAAAGATTTTAATTTTTAAATAAATTGTTTGCAATTGTACATACTATAATCGAAATATAATAAGGAAACGTACACGTCCAAGTAGATAAATAAATATGATAATATGCGTAGCTGTATAATAATGTGTAGATACACATGTATCTATAATGCTAAATTTTAATATAATGTATATATAAATGTAATATAAATATGTAAATATAATAAATATAACTAAATATAATAAATAATTAATAAATTAGTAAATGAATAAATAATGTTTAAGATGCAATATAACACGTGCAAAATTTGAACCATAGCTCATATAGGGTTAACTTTTATTTTAGGCATACGGGATTTTAATTTATTGAGAAACTAATATGAATAATAATAAAAATTTTATAAATATACATAATCTGAATAAATAAGGCATGCAATAATATTAATTTCAATTATTTATAATTGTAAATAGGATTGCTTAGTTATTCTTATGAACATAACTTTCATTCACGACAACGCATTTTGTCATATTTTCTGTGCCAACCTGATATTTTTGCATACGAAAATTTCCAAAGTTGAGGTCGTTTATTAGATGCACACGGAATTTTGGATAACCGTTTAAATGTACTTGCACACAATTTGCACTCAATAGAGTTTAACAAATACCAAATTCGTATATATGTATAAATATAAAGATATATATTGAAAATATAAAACAACACGCTTACCAAAGAAACGGATTACACGTACCGCGACTCGATCTTAGTTTTTAGGTTCCTTACACCGTTTCTAAAAATTTTCGAGAACATACCAAAACATATCAGTACATCTATATAATATTTACGTAAGAAAACACCGAGAAATTTACCTTGATAAGCGTTAGAGAATTAAACAAAATCTTCTATCCAATTTCAGCTAGTTGCGCGTCCTCGTACCACTAGTAACTATATTACGTGACTACGACTTTTACGTTTGCCGGCACTTAAATAATATTGCGAACACTCGTTTGGTCTTTATGACCTATATTGTTTTATTATTTAGAACTTTATTATTTAGAATTGTGGTACACTTACGAGATGAGCCGCTTGCTGATGTTTGTACGAAGGTAAACCGGCTAATGAATCGACCAAAGATTTTATTTAACTTTTCGGTTATTTTATTTTATTTTTATATTTTTTTCTTTTTGTTGTTGTTTATCAACAAGTTTAATCTACCCAATTCTAGATGTCTCATTTTGTGGGGAGTTGTGCGTCGTTGAAATTTAAATGATGTACAGTACACCAACAAAGTGTGTCTGTCACCTACGCGATGCAAGAGAAGAAATAGTGCGATTGTATTTTTTTGTATTATATTTAATGTATTTTTATTTTTTTTTTTTTTTTTTTTGTTTGACTTTAGCAAATTGTAACAGACTACTGTTACAGGCTAGTAGCTGACGTGTAATGAAATATTTGCTGGTCTCCAAAATTATGCAGATAACTATTCCTAACTGGAAGCGAAATTTCCATTTTCGTTTTCGTTTGTGTCTATTTGGTATCAGCAAGTCAGCTGCGTACTCTACTAGGTATTAATTTTGGAGATTAGCGAAAATTTCATTTCACGTCAGCTGCTAGCTTAAAAAATGACACAGTAAAAACGAAAATGAAAATTTCACCGCTGAATTTTATTTTGCGGAGCGCAGTTTAACTAGTGAAAATGATATTTTTCGCATTGGAATATTGATGTCTCTGTTTAACTCTACACATTTTTCTCTGAATTTGTATATTTAGGTACGATACATGTAAGCTACATTTGATATCTCGTCAATTATATTACTTTCTTGTTTTGCGCAGTGTTTCAAAAAATTATGTTCAAGAATTTTAAAATACGGCAGAGGAAAATTTTGTAGAGGCCGAGTATTTGAACGTGGCTACCTGCGTTAAAATTTTTGGAAAATCAACAAACTTGCTTTTCATGGAATAATTTATTTGGGCGGACATGTTGTAACCAGACGTCAAAAAATTCATTCAAAAAAATTTCATTTGTCACAAAACAGATGAACAAGAACTTATATTATTCACGAAAAAATCAAAATCGAAATATTGTGAATATTTTTGCTTCACGAATTCATGATTTCTATTTACTCATGAACAAATAAATACAAGAATTTTGACTTTCGTAAATGAATGTTTTAAAAAATGATAAATATTATCTATTCAGTTAACGGACGAAAAATATGAAAAAAGAGTAAACTAATTCACAAACATTTTAAAATATCGAACTTAAGAATTATACAATTCTTTCCGGAACCATTTTCATGTTTTGTGAGAAATAACCTGGAATTTAAATACCTGGAGGAATTTAGTTTACATGATGGTTGGGTTTGGGATGCCAATACGTAACGGGATGCTAATCCGTTAGAAGAGCTTAATTTTGACATCGACGAGTATCAAAACTTATCCTATCATGTTTTTTTTAGAGAGTGTTGACAAAATTTTGATCCTAGAAGAAGCAAACGATCACAGGGGAATAATTTTCCAGTTGTTTAATATGGAACGATCAAATTTTTGCTTGGGATTTAATGTACATCCAAGTGTTTCGTTTGATATTCTCTCTATTTAAAGAACTAAGATTATTTATAGTCAGAAAATGAATTATGAAAAAAATCCTTGCAATAATAATACTAAAAAATGTCTTAATTATATTGCATAAATACGGTATATGTATCTAAAAAACTATAATACAGTAAACCCTCGATATAACAAATCCTGATTTAACGGACGCTGAATTTAACAGACCTCGATTTAACGGACCCTCTCGATTTAACGGACAATTTTTTATTTTCCATTTTTCGATTGCCGATTATGATGGGATTGGATATAAAAATGGGAAATGGGATTCTTAAAGATTAATGGAAGATGTTTGTTGAATATGATCACCTTGGACGGAACTCAGGCAGTTTTTAACCGATTACGATGGGATTGGATTTGTTTAATGGCAAGATTCATTAATGATTTCTAGAAGAAGCTTGTTAGTATGGTCACCTAGAACACAGCTATTACTTAACCGATAATCATGAAATTCGGCACGTTGGATAAATATGGGATTATAAAATGATAAACTGCTCCACTCGTCAGAGGATTTATGCTTTTGCATTGCAAATACCTCAAAAGTCTTAATTTCCGCTTGGTTCGAAAGGTTCTACAGATCTCAAGGTCTTAAAAAGTTATATGTATATATTTTTTATTTATTTTACTAAACAGATCAAGTTGAATGATTACGATATTTATTTCTCTTTTTCTGGTTATTCAATATCCTTCAATATTCAATTTACAAAACAATAAAAACACTATTACTTTCCATTATTTTTGTGCACTTTTATCACTAGATTTAATTTTTAATTTAAAAAAATTGAGCATTACTCATTCTTTATGTGATAATTTTTTATTTCATATTAATTTTTTATTTCGTACTAGTTTCGAGAGTTCTCTCTTCGTCAGTTATTTTCGTCAGCAAGATTGATAAATTGTTGATAAGCAGGCGTCTTTCTTAGAGGTAGCGGCTCATGATGTTCACATGTTCATGGTAAGGATGGATGTCTTAGCATCTTTCACCAGTAGGTGATCCACTCATAGAATTAGAGGGTTGAGTGGCAGGCCAACTACCTACTCTCACCAAAAATCACGTGATGAACTCTACACAAAGGGCTCGTATAAATTTATAGTAGTCTTATCAACTCTCTCTCTCTCTCTCTCTGGCGCTATATTCCGTCAAGGGATTTGGTCGTCTCAAATGAGGTTTCATAATCATATTTTCATTTCGGACAATAAGTGATTAATTCATTGATCCAGCCGTGAATTTTTTCCTTGTCACCACCGGAAATCGAACCCGGGGCCTCCGGTCGCTGGAGCAAACATGCTAACCACTTTGCCACCGGGGCGGTGACGATCCATTATTAACAACAACGACCTCAAAAACTGTTCAATGAACATGGAATATGAAGCCTTCTAAGACCTTGAGATATCCAATCCCATCATAATTGGTGAAAAATTGGTCAAGTTCCGTTCCAGGTGGCCTAGTTCCAGAACTTCTTCCCAAAATCATTTATGAATCCCATTTCCATCCAACATATCCAATCCCATCATAATTGTTTAAGAAATGAACGAATTCTGTCCTAGGTGGCCATATTCCAGAACCAGTGCAAAACCTATAGAAGATTAAATTTAAAAACATTCGGATTTAACGGACAATCGGATTTAACGGACAATAGGATTTAACGGACTCCCCAATTAGTTCGTTAAATTGAAGTTTTACTGTAATTATTTTTAAATAATGTATGGGATATTTGTAGCGAATATAATAGAATTTAAAATTTAAATCAAACGTTAGAAACAAAACTTTTTTATTATTTTCAAAAAAATTTGAATTTAACCACTTGGACGTAAAATGAAGCATAAGTGGTTACCAATTGAATGTAAACATGTTTGTTCCTTTAAATATTTTGAGGGTTATACTTGAGTAGTTGTGTGCCTATTTCTTCTGAATAAAATATTGATCCGCACTCAGTAATTCGGAGCGTATCATAAATGCATTCCCCTTTTCAGGCGGCTTCCTCAGAGCCAACCAAGGAATTACCGCTTTGGAATTAGCATTCCAAATGGGATCACCCTATGTATTTTGAATAAATATGTTACTATAATAATGTTTAATTAGGTTTTTATTGATTGGACGTTGTTATTTTAGTATAAAATAAAATAAATTCATTCAGCGATCCTGATAAAAATCTAACATTTAATAAAAATTCTAACTAAAACCAATTTTATTTAATAAAAACTTTAATCATTATACAAAATAACGCAAATTCTGTATTTTTTTATTAAAATATAATTTTAATTGATATTACAGTAATAGAAACACTACACTAATTGAAAAACTACATACATACCGGAGTATGCACAAAATTTCTCTATCTCGTTCTAATGAAACAAACCAAAAATACAAAATAATTTTTTTAACAAAATATTTCCATAAAAAGAAAGATTCACCAAAAATCAAAATCGTCAATTTCGTGAATAAAATATCTTCATCACATTCACTCTTTTATTTTTCTTTGAACGTTGGTTCGTCATGAATTACCATTTTATTAATTTGTGTAATTTTTAATAGACATTCTCAATACAAAACAAGAGAATGAATATTTTTTTTCGAATGAAAAAAAAACTTTCTTGTAGAAGAATATTCATGTGAATAAAAAATAGAAAAATTTATTTTCGAGAATATTTTTGATTCTTCATGTTTGCGAATTTTTTAATTCGTGAATTTTTATGCACATTCATAAATGAAGATTCTTTGATGTCTGGCTTGTAACTATCACTTTTTTCGCTTCGATAAAAAAACCGTGCTAAACCATATGCCGAAAATGTATCGAAGCGAAAAAAGTGATATTTACCACATGTCAACACTGTTTGATTTTGGAGTCCAGCGAAAATTCAATTTTATGTCAGCCGCGAACTACCTTTAACAATTAACGTTCACTACTAAATAGGTTCCATTTGTTTTCCCCAATTCACTTTCGTTTTTATTCTATCACCTTTCGGATCTCGAACTATCAGTTACGCTCATCGTTCTACTATTTATACATAGAGGACAAAATTCGAGATGCAACCATACATTTGTTATGTTTCCGTCTTACGAGTTAATACTAATTAAACCTAGATGTCAGTACTTTCACAACCCAAGTAAATTATTTCGGCAAATCATATTTTTCCAATGGAAACAGATCAGATTTCGATTTTTCATAGAGTTCTGATCTAGTTCAAAATTGCTCAGAGGCATTTTTAGTATGTTGACTAACAACTCCGTTACAATGAGTGGTAACAATTTTTTTCCAATTACTACACCCATACAATGAAATGTGAAAAGAAAAATTAGGTTATTACTATTCTGAAATTACATAAAATAACCATAACGCTCTATGCCCCTCGTCGGCGGCGAAGTCCTAGATTCATACCTCCTTGCAATGCTCCCTGGATAACTGTAAACTAATTATGCGATGTACAGGTCTGTGTGCCTTAAGATCTATAACCAGTACGCGACCCATAAACACATGAAAGGTGGATTGAACTGCGGACCAACTTAATCTCACTTATCGAATACATCATAATAACGACCTCGGAAAATGTAACAGACAGCGCTATAAAAATTTGAACCATTAATTCTAACAAGTTTCTAATAAGTCTATTCGACAGGAGAATTATTGTAGACTTTTAAAAAGTTTTGATCTGTTTTCCAAACACCGACTTATTTGTGGACACTGACTTATTCAAGGAAGTCACCTCGCGATTAGACTTATTTCAATTAGTACGTCTACACAGAAATGTCTCCAAAAATGTTTCTTAACTAAATGTAATACATGCTGTTTTTATTTTCAAATCTAGTGGCAATAAACAACATGTCAAGAAGAGAATTTGGAATGGGTTTACCGACGAGTGCGGCAGCATAATATCGACTTCCGCGCGATCAATGCGCATGCGCCAACAGAAATCAAATCAGATAATGTGAAAGATAGTCTTTATTGAGCTGGAAAACATCATCAGTAACATCCCGCCTGCAAACGGTAGGAATGAAGAAACCAAATTTCATATTGGTCCGCATATTATAGGCTCGGTAACAACAGCGGACCCTGCTCCGCCGAACTTGCTATCAACAACAGAAAATCAAATTGATCACGTCATGATATCGAAGTGACATTCCACCAGTATAGCTGATGGTAGACCGTATAGAGGCGCTAATATGGACAGTAATCACATGCTTTTGTCTTTTTTGCTTTTTTTTAAATACAAAGGCAGACTATAATCCACATTTAATTAACAAGCAAGGAAAACCGTGTGTGAGAATGCCAGAAGGTAGATCGATGCAAAAGTTAAGTCTCCAAGCAGACTACCAGTTATCAGGTCACAGGAAATTTAAGCCGGGATAATGAAAACCACGAGCCCAATACTACCGTAACGGAAAATACAATTGGAATAAGACCACCAAAATCATGTAATGATTGGTTCGGATTGAAAATCACCAAAAATTAGAAAAATTGTTTGTAGAGGCATCCTCTCATGACGTGGAGGCTCGCGCTTGGGTAAATTTCATTATTTGCACCATACAACCGTTTCAGCATGGGCACCTAAGTTATATTTGTAGGTTCTTGCAGTCGTGTTTTAAAAGACAAAACTTATCTATTATATTAATACGCTTAATTTTTTCAAACTCAACGCAAAAATGACCCCTAAACATGATCCGATCCGTTTAAATTTTTCAAGGTAGGTCGACATAAATATAGCGGTGTGCCTTTGCTAGAAAAATCGGAAAAATTCCACCGGGAAGTACCTGAAACGGATACCTCAGGTGTTTTCAGCAAAATTTTGTCACGACGCCAGAATGCCATGACAAAATATGTTTATATTGAATCTATGATCATGCGCATTACACCGTGACAATGACAAAATTTATTAAAATTGCCGATGTTTTTGTGATGACACACTGTGATGACAAAATGAGTAGAAAATTTGTAATTGAATCTCAATTAAACAAAACAGAGAACATAAAATGATTTTACATACATTTTGGTGTTAATAGTTGTGAGAGTAAAAATACAATTTTGTCATGACACTCTATCTATTTAATATTTAAAAATTAACCGCGTATATGAATTTACTTTATTTTTGATAAAAGTGTATCAAATTTACATTTTAAAAATCTTCTTAATTATTTCTTAACCAAAAATTCAATAAAATATATTCACGTGACTGTGATTATTCAGTCGAAGGTCAGCGTCTATCTATCTTCTATCTATCTATTATATTAATATTCTTAATTTTTTCATACTCAACCCTAAAATGACCCCTAAACATGATCCGATCCGTTAGAATTTTTCAGGGTAGGTCGACATAAATATTGCGCTGTGCGTGGGCTAGAAAATTTGGAAAAATTCCACCGGAAAGTAACCGAAATGGGTACCTCAGGTGGTTTCAGAAAATTTCCAAGTTTTTGTACGCGTGAAATCTTGCAACATTTGAGAATTTTATGGGATGACCAAAAAGCAAATATTTTTGTTCAAATTAGTGGCGCGCGATTCAAATTCAAAGTTGTAAAACAGTTAGTATGCGATTCAGATTCGAAATTGCAACACTGTCGGCGCGCGAATCAATTTCAAAGTTGCTTAATGGTTAACGCGCGATTTAAATTAATAAAGTTAATCATGCCAGGAGCAGAGCTCACAATCATAGACGGGTAGTGCGTGTTCCATTAGCTGGGAAAATCATCCTCATGTGTGGTGACTACCTGAAGGCGGGACGCGCGCAAACTTGCGAATCGACCATCAAGTATAACCCGCTTTGGAAATTGGTAAATAAGTTTACACTCACCAAGAACATGCGCGTCGATGAAGGTGAGGACGAGTTTGCGCAATATTTGCTTTCTGTTGGAAACGGCAATGCTCGAACCGACTCGATCACACTTTCGGCAGACATCCTCAAATTCTGATCGATTTCGTATATGGTGGCAACAACACATCACCAGCCGAGGGAACCATCGAGGAGCGCACCATCCTTGCACCCAATATGGATTATTGCGCGCTTACCAATCAGTAGGTTCTTGACCTCCTGCCCGACGAACAAGAAGTGAAACATAGTGCTGATAAACTTGAGAGTGACGACATGCATGAGAAACTCCGCCTACACGTCGAGTTTCTCAATAAAATTGAAGGGTCGGGATTACCGCGCCATGCCATCCCACTAAAGGTAAACGCGATTGTTCGTTTGATGAGGAATCTAAACACTAGCAAGGGTTGGATCAATGAAACACGCATGCGCGTCGCAAAAATAAACCGCTACATTCTGGAATGTGAGGTGCTGACTGGCTTCTCAAAAGGCGAGCGCGTTCTCATCCCACGCATTAAGCTCTCACCCTTGGAAGGCATCTTCTCATTTAAAATGTCACGCCTTCAATTTCTGGTTCAGCTCGCGTTCGCTATAACCATCAACAAGAGTCAGGGTTAAAGCTTGAAGAAGGTAGTGTTCTTGCCGGGACCCGTATTTACGAATGATCAGGTGTATGTGGCCTTTTCACGATGCCGCTCATTTGACGGACTCAAAGTGTTTATCGCTGAGACAAGCGATCAATCAGCTGATCAAAATGGGCGCATCACAACAAAGAATGTATTTTTTGAAGAGATTCTGTGCATGTAAATTGTGATGTATTTTACTATTTTATTATCTACCTTCTACTACTATTTTATTATCCTTTTGTACATTTCTTTTGAAATATTTAGATTATAGTTTGCCTCAGCAATTGTGTGCTTTTCCCTTTTGAGATTTTAATATTTAGTTTGGGTGCGTAAGTGATCATGTGATCCCGAGCGCGCGCTTCCGGTTTGAGATATGAATATTTGACTTGACACGTAAGTCATACTGTGTACATTTGAGCGCGTGCTTGCCGTTTAAGATTTAAAACTTAACCATTTATATGAATTTACTTTACTTTTGATAAAAGTGCATCAAATTTACATCTTAAAAAATCTTCTTAATCATTTCTTAACCAAAAATTCAACAAAATGTATTCACGTGACTGATTATTCAGTCACAGGTCAGCTAGTCTATTATATTAATACGCTTAATTTTTTCAAACTCAACGCAAAAATGACCCCTAAACATGATCCGATCCGTTTAAATTTTTCAAGGTAGGTCGACATAAATATAGCGGTGTGCCTTTGCTAGAAAAATCGGAAAAATTCCACCGGGAAGTACCTGAAACGGATACCTCAGGTGTTTTCAGCAAAATTTTGTCACGACGCCAGAATGCCATGACAAAATATGTTTATATTGAATCTATGATCATGCGCATTACACCGTGACAATGACAAAATTTATTAAAATTGCCGATGTTTTTGTGATGACACACTGTGATGACAAAATGAGTAGAAAATTTGTAATTGAATCTCAATTAAACAAAACAGAGAACATAAAATGATTTTACATACATTTTGGTGTTAATAGTTGTGAGAGTAAAAATACAATTTTGTCATGACACTCTATCTATTTAATATTTAAAAATTAACCGCGTATATGAATTTACTTTATTTTTGATAAAAGTGTATCAAATTTACATTTTAAAAATCTTCTTAATTATTTCTTAACCAAAAATTCAATAAAATATATTCACGTGACTGTGATTATTCAGTCGAAGGTCAGCGTCTATCTATCTTCTATCTATCTATTATATTAATATTCTTAATTTTTTCATACTCAACCCTAAAATGACCCCTAAACATGATCCGATCCGTTAGAATTTTTCAGGGTAGGTCGACATAAATATTGCGCTGTGCGTGGGCTAGAAAATTTGGAAAAATTCCACCGGAAAGTAACCGAAATGGGTACCTCAGGTGGTTTCAGAAAATTTCCAAGTTTTTGTACGCGTGAAATCTTGCAACATTTGAGAATTTTATGGGATGACCAAAAAGCAAATATTTTTGTTCAAATTAGTGGCGCGCGATTCAAATTCAAAGTTGTAAAACAGTTAGTATGCGATTCAGATTCGAAATTGCAACACTGTCGGCGCGCGAATCAATTTCAAAGTTGCTTAATGGTTAACGCGCGATTTAAATTAATAAAGTTAATCATGCCAGGAGCAGAGCTCACAATCATAGACGGGTAGTGCGTGTTCCATTAGCTGGGAAAATCATCCTCATGTGTGGTGACTACCTGAAGGCGGGACGCGCGCAAACTTGCGAATCGACCATCAAGTATAACCCGCTTTGGAAATTGGTAAATAAGTTTACACTCACCAAGAACATGCGCGTCGATGAAGGTGAGGACGAGTTTGCGCAATATTTGCTTTCTGTTGGAAACGGCAATGCTCGAACCGACTCGATCACACTTTCGGCAGACATCCTCAAATTCTGATCGATTTCGTATATGGTGGCAACAACACATCACCAGCCGAGGGAACCATCGAGGAGCGCACCATCCTTGCACCCAATATGGATTATTGCGCGCTTACCAATCAGTAGGTTCTTGACCTCCTGCCCGACGAACAAGAAGTGAAACATAGTGCTGATAAACTTGAGAGTGACGACATGCATGAGAAACTCCGCCTACACGTCGAGTTTCTCAATAAAATTGAAGGGTCGGGATTACCGCGCCATGCCATCCCACTAAAGGTAAACGCGATTGTTCGTTTGATGAGGAATCTAAACACTAGCAAGGGTTGGATCAATGAAACACGCATGCGCGTCGCAAAAATAAACCGCTACATTCTGGAATGTGAGGTGCTGACTGGCTTCTCAAAAGGCGAGCGCGTTCTCATCCCACGCATTAAGCTCTCACCCTTGGAAGGCATCTTCTCATTTAAAATGTCACGCCTTCAATTTCTGGTTCAGCTCGCGTTCGCTATAACCATCAACAAGAGTCAGGGTTAAAGCTTGAAGAAGGTAGTGTTCTTGCCGGGACCCGTATTTACGAATGATCAGGTGTATGTGGCCTTTTCACGATGCCGCTCATTTGACGGACTCAAAGTGTTTATCGCTGAGACAAGCGATCAATCAGCTGATCAAAATGGGCGCATCACAACAAAGAATGTATTTTTTGAAGAGATTCTGTGCATGTAAATTGTGATGTATTTTACTATTTTATTATCTACCTTCTACTACTATTTTATTATCCTTTTGTACATTTCTTTTGAAATATTTAGATTATAGTTTGCCTCAGCAATTGTGTGCTTTTCCCTTTTGAGATTTTAATATTTAGTTTGGGTGCGTAAGTGATCATGTGATCCCGAGCGCGCGCTTCCGGTTTGAGATATGAATATTTGACTTGACACGTAAGTCATACTGTGTACATTTGAGCGCGTGCTTGCCGTTTAAGATTTAAAACTTAACCATTTATATGAATTTACTTTACTTTTGATAAAAGTGCATCAAATTTACATCTTAAAAAATCTTCTTAATCATTTCTTAACCAAAAATTCAACAAAATGTATTCACGTGACTGATTATTCAGTCACAGGTCAGCTAGTTTATTTTAATATAACAATTTTATTTATTTGGTAGACAATAGTTACGTTTGGCTTACACAAATATACTCTAATTATTTATTTCATAACTTTCTTTATATATTGAAAAATATTGTTTATTCATTTTAACACTTGTTGTTGTTGTCGATCGATAATACGATCGATAATACAAATAAAAGGTAATTAAGTTATTTATGGAATTAAAACACTTGTTATTATTGTTAATCGATAATACAAGTAAAAGGTTTTGATTTCATGAGAACTATACTTTTGTGTTGTTCCCAGGCTGATTACTTAATGCCAGGAATATAGGTTGTTGTTGTTGTTGTTGTGGTGGTGGTGTAGCTGCAAGATGTAACTCCTCCCCCTTAAGAGATGACCGTGAAATTTGTATTTTATGGTCATCAAGAGTGGATTGACTGGATTTTATAAATTTTTTGAAGTATCCTGCTTTAAATAGTAAGTATATTAGTATATTTAATATGAGAATGATGCTGGTTGACCAAATTGATATAAAATGGTAAGTATTTGTAATTGTTCCATTTTTAAGTTTTTTTATTTCAGCTATATTGGTTATTGTCCAATCATTTAAAGTTGCAACTTCCACAGGTGTAATTATGTTTTGTATTTCGATGTCATGATATGGTTCAAAGATTAATAAATTTTCGAAGAATGTTGTTTCCAAATTTTCATATTTAGTGTTGTTAACAATATTTGTACAATTAATAAACTTTATTAATTTAATTCCACGAAAATATTTTTTGTTTTGAATTCCGCAGTTCGTTATGTACTCCAATTGATTATGGGTTTGTATGTAAAGATATTGTTGAAAGATTTGACTGATCTTTGACTTCATGGTTGTCTTAATCAAATCACATTTCGCTGGTTTGTTTAATATTATTTGCGTAATACAGCTATCATTGGTTTGCATCTCATCTTTTTCACAATAGAAATATTCTTCTATTTGTTGACATTGTTGACATGGTTTGATATTATATTGAAAATTATAATCATTTAATAGGATGGAAGGATTTGGAATGTGAATGGAATAGGTATCATTTATAATAGTTGGTAAAATATGAAATTGTGTATATATGTTTTTATCAAAATTTGGTATTTCAATTGAAAATACTATAAGAGTTTGATTATAATATGCTTTTAATTTAACAAATTGATAAAGATTATATTCCGAATATATGTTTACTTTTTGTAATCGCAAATGATTATCAATAAAATGTAATTCTTCTTTATTTAAAAGATGATGAGAAACTATACCTAGTCTAGCATGGATTATTGTGTCCAATATATCGTTTAAATGATTTTGTAACCGATCAATCTGGTAATCTAATGTATATAAAAATTGTTCGAATGAGCTAATTTCTAACATATCTGTTGCTTGAGAATTATACAGTCCCAAGAGTCGGGAATTTTCTTTTACTTCTTTATCTATTGTATTTTGAATTTCTTTAAATCTTGCTAACATTTTGTCATTTAATGAAATTTTTTCATTAATTTTTTGAGTTATTATTTCTTCATTATGATTAACATTGGTCAACGCATTGCTTATTTCTTTATAGTCTGTCTGATCTAAATTTCCAGTAATTGCTCGTATTAATGAGCCTAGTCCGTCAATTAATCCTCGTCTTTGTCTTGTTAGTGGTTTTGGTTTTACTAAGTTCATAGTATTTATTAAATCTTTTGCTTTCCTAACTATGATTAAGTTTTTATTTTGGAATAGTAATGTTAATTTTGTATTATTAGTTATGAGAATATGTTGCCTTACAATGAGTTCATTAATATTTAAGATAATGGGATCATACGTTTTTAAGTCGATAATATGTAGTAGTCTATGGTATCCTATGGAAACACGTGCTTTTCCAATTTGTATTGGTATAATTCCGTTATTCTTGTCGTAGTCTGTTATCGTCATTTGTTGAGCCATGATGATGGTTGTCAACCTGAAATGTTCGTTTGATTTTATTTTTATGTATTCTATGATTTTTATTGTTAGTTATTGTTACTTTATTATTTCTTTTTACTATATGTTTCCTACAGATAGGTGAATCTTTATTTCTAGTTTTTACCTTTTCAAAAACTATATTACCTGTTTGAATTGATAGTGGAGGTATTCTATTTTTATTTAATCTATTGATAACTGAAATTTTATTTCTTTCATTATTTTCTTTGGTGCTTTTACATAAATTACTATAATTTTGTTGTTCTTTCTGAAGATATTTGTGTATTGGTAAACTATCCTGCGGATTTGGAAAAATTTCTTTTGCTTTGTAATGTCCGTTTTTGAGTTCGAATGGAGTCATTTTAGTCGAAGAATGGATCGTATTATTATAAGTCAGTATTACGTCAGTCATTAATTCGTCTGGATTTTGTGAGAACGTTTTAGTTAACTTTAAGATTCTATATATTTCAATAATAGTTGAATGGAATCTTTCTACTGGAGAATTTCCAGTTGAATTTTTGGGTGTTGTAAAATGTAAGGTAATATCATGTATTTTACATAACTCCTTGAACAATTTTGAAGTAAATTCAGGCCCATTGTCTGTAACAATTTTGTTTGGTACACCGTGTGTAGCCATGAAATTTTTAAGAATTTTTATTATTGTTAGATTATTATATCCTAACAAATGTATGGCTTGACCATACTTAGAAAATTTATCGATAATGGTTAAAAATTTATGTCCGTCAATTTGAAATATGTCAATATGTATGATGTCTAAGGGTTTTTCTGCGGTTTCCGTTATTTCTATTGTAATTGTACTTGTTTATTTTGTCTGTCATATTTACATAAATTGCAAGTTTCGCATGTGTTTACATAATTTTGTATAATACTTTTCATGTTTGGAAAATAAAATGTTCTTTTCATTTTTAAATGATTTTCATTTGCTCCGCGATGGATACTTTGATCATGAATTTGCTTTATTATAGTTAATTGTTGTTCCTTATCTTCAATATCTTCTAATAGATTTTTACATCTTAGGATTTTACACAATATAGGAGTGTTTAGTAATGTTACCAAAATCTTTTGGAATTCGTTAAAATGATTAATACCACAAAGTATGGCTGTGATTCTTTTATTGGTAATATGTGACTGAATTATATGTTCAAAAAAAGAATTTCTTAATTTAGGATTATTTGAAGGTAAATAAAATATGATTCATTTTTTGTTACCAAACAATATTAAAGATTCTTCTTTATATTTATTAGTTTGATCATTTGATTTGAATATAAATTGAGTCTTAAACTCATTTAATGGCGAATCCGTTTCATGTATCAAAATATTTGGATTAGATGGTGTTGAATTTGAACTTGCATTTTGAGATTGTAAAGTTGGTTGAAATATGCAATTATTAAAATGAGGGGATAGGACGTTATCTTCAAATCCTAAAAATGGTTCATCGTTGGAGGATGAAGCCGATACGGTATTTACTTCTATTGTTAGTGATTCAATTTTCACTCTTGATAAAGCATCAGCGTTGGAATTGAGAGTTCCTTTTTTATGGATTATTTCATAATTGAATTCTTCTAACTTAAGTCGCCAGCGTACTAGCTTAGAGTTAGGCTCTTTTAAATTCATCAGCCACAGTAAAGGTTTGTGATCTGTTATAATTTTGAATTTTTGACCATAAAGGTCAGGTCGAAAATATTTACAAGCCCAGATAATAGAGAGAAGTTCTTTCTCAATTGTTGAGTAATTTTGCTCGGTTTGGGATAAAGTTCGCGATGCATAACATATTGGCAAATCTGATCCAATCGGACCTTGTGATAATACAGCACCAATTGCATAATTAGAAGCATCCGTAGTTAAATTAAATGGAATTTCAAAATTTGGGTATTGTAATATTGGTTCATTACATAATAATTCTTTACATTTATTAAAACAAGAGACATATTCTTTATCTAAAATTATCTTCTTGTCTTTTCTCAAACAAGAAGTTAATGGTTTTGTAATATTGGCGAAGTTAGGGATGAATTTCCTATAGTAACCTAATAATCCGAGAAAACTTTTAATTTCCTTTTCTGTTTTAGGTATTGGGAATTCCTTGATTGTATTAATTTTATCAGGATTGGGTTTTACACCTTTATCTGAAATAATATGTCCAAGAAAAGCCAATCCTTTATGTAAGAATTCGCTTTTATCTGGTTGAATTTTCAAATTTGCTTCTTTGAATCTTTGGAAAACTAATTTTAAATTTTGAATGTGTTCCTGTAATGAAGTACTATATATTACTACGTCGTCCATATAACATAAACAACATTTTCCTTGTAGTCCTTGTAAGACATTGTCCATGATTCTTTGAAAGGTAGAAGGTGCGTTTTTTAAGCCAAATGGCATCCGAACATATTCGTAATGACCATTTTCAACTGAAAAAGCAGTTTTTTCTATATCATTTTGATCCATTTCTATTTGATGGAATCCACTGGCAAGATCTAAAGTAGTGAAATATACACATTTTCCTAACTTATCTAAAATATCTGAAATGTTTGGAAGTGGGTAGCGATCTTCCACCGTTTTTTCGTTTAATTTACGGTAGTCAATCACTAAGCGCCATTTCATTTTACCGGAAGCATCCGCTTTCTTTGGTACAATCCAAATCGGGCTACTCCATGGTGAAAATGAGGGACGAATGATACCATCTTCTAACATTTTACTAATTTGTTTCGTAACTTCCTCTTTATGAATGAATGGGTAACGATATGATTTTGTATAAATGGGTTTTTCATCTGTTAGCTTAATTTGATGTTTGATGTTATTAGTGAAACTTAATTTCTGGTTTTCTTTTTTAAATATGGTTCCATATTCTTGACATAAATTTCTTATAGCTTGTCTTTCTTTTTTATTCAAATGATTAATTCTTATTAATTTTTCGATATTTTGTGAATCTGTAGATTCGTCGCTGGATATATATGAATGGCTGATTTCTGTTTGATATAATTGGAAACATTCTGTTTTGACTGGTTGTTCAAACAAAGTAATTTGTTCTTTGTTTGAGAAATTTATTATTTCAACATTTGCATGCCAATTTTCAGCTAAATATATACCTTCAGGAATTATTAAATTTTGTGATACTTGAATGGGTTTAATATAAATTTCTCCATTTTGTACATCAACAGGGATTGTAACAATCATTTTATTCCGTGCAGGAATAGTGTATGTCGGAGACATATAATTGGGTTTATACATTAATCGAATATAAACCTTGTCAGTTTCTAAAGTTGATTTTTTAAAATCTAATCTGATTCCTAATGTCTTTATAAGATCTAAACCTATTAGACCATCGAAATATTCGTGAAATTTAAATAGGATAAATTTCATTGGAGTTTTTGATTTAAATTCTTTAAATCCCGGAATAGTAACTTGTTCTGTTAAGATATGTTCTTTAAAAAGGGTTTTGACTGTAATGGGGTTAATTTTTTCAATTTTATCAGGTAATATTAGATCAGGATTAATGAAACTTTGATTCGCTCCGGTATCTATTAATAATTTTATTTTAGAAGTTGGAGATGTTTGAATCTCAATATAAGATAATGGACAATTTGAGAAATGAGCATTGAAATTTACGTATCCAATTGGTTGTCCGAGGCAATTGTACGAAAAACCGTTTCGTCTGGTTCATCTAAGTTTTCCAATGGTTGTTCTTCAATTTGGGGATCTTGGTAATGATCTAAATTTTGGAACTGTCCAGGTTCTGAATTTGATGAATAATCATCTTTATTATTCTGGACAAAATCTAAAAATTCAATATATTCCTCGTATGGTATTGTGATTTCTTGTTGGTTTTCCATGTTGAAGAGTTCCTTTGATTGAAATCTTGTTGGACCGTTTGTATTAAATTGGTACCTATTAATATTAGGATTATTAAATCTCATTGGTTGTTTATATGAGTTTTTATTAGATGTGATAGACATTGGTTCAACTCGATTTAGTCTAGATGGTATTGGTGGTGGCATTACTTGAGGTGGTTTAAAATTTTGCTGACCAAAATTTTGTCGATTATAAGAATAATTAAATTGGGGTTTAAATTGTTGATTTTGTTGTGGAATGTGAGGTTTGAAAGGTTTAAAATTGGGGTAAAAATTATTTGAGTTGATTGGTTTATACTGAGGTGTAAATTGTCTTGGTATATTTGTTATTGGCTTTTGGTTAGAATTAATATTTTTATTTTTCATATAATACATATTTTGCTCTTTAATGCATTCATTAAAAGCGTCAGAAAGAGTTAATGGAGATCGAGATCGAATTATACTCCCAAGTGGTTCTTTTAAACCTGCTAGGTAGGTTGCAAGACACATTTCTCTGTAAAGTTGTTCTTTAGTAGTTTTCACTACTTGGGCTACGACACTTAGTCGAACTAAATTAATTAAACTTGACTGAATGTCAATAATTCTACTATAATATTTTTCTATTGTTTCTCCACCTTGGAAAATTGTGTGGAGATCTCTTATTAGAGAAGTTTCAGATCTTTTATCTGAATAATGGGTTGAAAGATTGGTTCTTATTTGAGCCCAATCTATTGTGGGGCCATAAGATACTAATACTTCATCAGCATCTTCCACGATTTTGTTCCTAATGGCTCTTAAGAATGTTGTAGGTGTTCCTCCTACACCCAATTGCGCTTCACATAAATTAATAATTTCATCAACATTGGTGATGAATTCATGTAAGGTGTGTTTAGTGCCGTTAAATTTTGGCAAATCACGAAACATATCAGGCAGTTTAAGAGATGTTAACAGAGTATTCATAGCTGCTTCAGCCATATTTACGTCTAAATTATCGTCAATTTTTAAATTTGAATCTTTTGATAATTCTAAACGTTTTATTTTATTAATTAAATCTTCTATACTTTGCATATAATTAGTTCGTTAATTGATTATTTAATCTGTCATAAACCGTGAGAGACTAAAAATCAATTGCGTCTACAAAAATTTTTTTATAACGTTAAAGACGTTTAAGCATATTATTTTCAATTTCACTTTATATTTTCAATTTTCACTTTTCACTTTATTATTTTTTTCCGAATTTTACTTTAATTTTCGAATTTTCTTTAAATGTCTTAATTAATTCGTTTAGAAATGATAAACCGTCAATCTAAACGAATATCCCAAATAAACCGTTTGGGTAATATTTTACTTAACTATTACTTTTCATAAAATGATAAACCGTCAATTATGAAAAGGAGAGTATATAAGGAAGGATATAAATGATTATTTAATCAATATAACACTCACCAAACTAACATAAAGATGCTCAGCATTTGACTGGATGAAACAGGTAACTGCAGATGATTTTATCTCTTCTGGATCTCGGATACCACTTTTTTTGTTTCACAATCACTTTTTTATAGTTTATAACGAGTATAACTCAATACCTTTATTATTTTTTAAGGGTAGCACTGGGCGGTTATAGCAAACAATTATAATACACTGAGTTTAATATAAAAAAATTTTTATTGTGGATTTTCGATAAAAATCCTACCGGCTGCGCCAGTTATATTTGTAGGTTCTTGCAGTCGTGTTTTAAAAGACAAAACTTATTTATTTTAAAATAAAAATACTAGCTGACCCGGCGAACTTCGTACCGCCTCAAAATCAATAAATGTTTTTTAAAGTTATTATTAGCTTAATAAAATTGAGTTTTTTATTAAGATTAAATAAATTAAATGAATACTCCAAATTAATTAAATTCAATGAAATTACAAAAATCAAAATGAAATATATTTTAATTACATTGAATTGAATGTAATTCACGTGGCAGCAAGGCTTTCGTTTTATTGAATTGAATAGAAATGGTTCGCGTAGCATTATTGCACTACTTTCTTTTAAACTGTTTGCTGGGTGAGTTGCAATGGAGTCGAGTCCCTTCATTGTAGCACCTTGTGATATACGGCATTTTTTGTTTTATTGTTAGGTGCGAGAACGAATAAAGCGGATGGTTTACCGACACGTGAACATGCTACGTACAATTGGCCGTGAGAGAAACATTCATTTTCTAGATTCAGGCCACAAACACTCAAGGATTGGCCTTGTGATTTGTTGATCGTCATGGCGAATGCAAGACGAATCGGAAATTGAATTCGTTTAAACTCGAATGGCATATCGGTTGGGATCATCGGAATTCTCGGAATGAGAACTTCCTCACCTTTGAACTTCCCTTGAAGTATCGTCGCGTGAATTACATTGCCCATGAGTTTTCTCACCACCAAACGCGTTCCGTTACATAGTTTTGGTTGATTCAGGTTTCGTAGCATGATGATTATCGAACCAACTTTTAGTTGTAAATTGTGCGGTGGCAAGCCAGGTAGATCCAATGAGTTTAAAAATTCAGTTGGATAGTTGGTTGCTTCGTCTTCGTTTGTCACACAGTCAATAGATTTGAAGGAATGAAGTGGACCGACGATTAGATTTTGAATTGTAAAATTTAAGTGATCCACATCTCTGTTCTTTGCCGCAAGAGTTACTCGTTCACTCACCCAATTGTGATTTTTGTGGTTAGTAATGATGTTCGGGAACACTTTGTTGATGAGCTCGTCCTTCGTTGAGACAAAAATGCAAAAGTTCTGAGGAAACGAAATCAATCCGTTCGATTTGTCGACCGGAACACGGCCATTACCGATAGTCAGCAATTGCTTGGAGAATTCTTCGGCAGATGGATCGTTTAACAATGCAACTCGCATGTTTGTCGTCAGCTGAAGTTTCTTCACATAACACCACAGAGTCGATGATTTGAGGCAAGCGTTTATTTCATCAGCAGCGGTCGATCTTGGAATAACTGGTATTGTTTGACGGAAATCGCCAGAAAGTAGAATCATTGCGCCTCCAAAACATCTTGAGTCATTGCGTAGATCTTTCATAGTTCTATCGAGTGCTTCCAATGCGCGTTTGTGCGCCATTGTACATTCATCCCAGATGATGATTTTACTTGCTACCAAAACTTTCGCCATTGCTGAGTGTTTTGCAATGTTGCATGTCGGGTCTTCAGCCGATTGAAGGTTTAACGGTAATTTCAACGCTGAATGAGCTGTTCGGCATCCTTCTAGCAATGTGGCCGCTATCCCAGAAGAAGCAACTGCTACAGCAATATCGGATCTCGCACGAACAGTGGCCAAAATCAATGACATGAGGAATGTCTTCCCAGTTCCACCGGGCGCATCGAGGAAAAATAATCCACCATTTCCATCATGAATTGCCTTCATTAACGTATCGTACACTCCTTTCTGTTGGAGGTTCAACAGTGGTACATTGGTTCGAACTGATTGGTTCAATGCATCTCGATCATATTCATGTTCACGTTCCAATTCTCGATTGAAAGCGTCGTTCATTCCACGACATGGCGTTGGCATTCCTAATTTGACTAACAAACTGCCGCACATGCGAAAACACATGTCTTCGATCAAAAGCAAAGCCTGGTTATGTATCTCCTCATTCACCTCGAGATCGGGATTTCCGAAACTGACACGAATTCGATGTAGAATGTCTTCTGACATGTCATTCTTGTACTTGCTCCATAGTTCACGTGGATTTGATGGGAAGCATGTCGAAATAATGATAGCAAATAATGTGCGTATCTGGTTTGGAGTTGCAGAAATAATTGATTCAGCGATTGTCATGTCCCAATGAGTATCGTTTTCAAGCAAGTTGAGCTGTTGACATGCAGCACGAAATGTTGGGCACACTACACCATTGACAGTTCGAAGTGATTCAAATGATGTCGGCTCACGAATATTCACCAGCAACAACCGCAAGTAGAAGCATTCGTCATTCTTCGGATGAACTGTGTAAATGCGACCAAGAGCATCAGTAGAACGCACATTTGGATGATCAGGAACCTCATCGCCTTGCTTCCGACGTTGAAATTTTTTTGATGAGGCGTTCCAAGTGTAATAACGTGGCATCTCAGAGTAGAGCAATGTTCGTGCAAACGGATCACTTTGACAAATCGAAAAGAAACTGGTCAATGTTGTTGCTGGAGGTGTCTCAGCACGTTGAGCAACATTCGATGAGTTGAAATAAACTCGTTGACCATTCTCCAGATGCACCGCCAAATGTACAACAGTGGGATGACGTTCATGAATAGGGAATGAGAATATACGCCAAACCGCCTCATTGCAGCTCACATATCGACCAACTTGATAATGCGTGATTTCATCGTTTGTATTGGGATTTTGAACACCAAAAACTGCCATATCGCTACCTTTCGTGACATATTTACAAATGTATTTTATGGACTTCACTGAATTGCAGTACTCCACGTTGCAATGCGCCTTGAATGTTTTGGAAAGAAGTGGCGAATATGGAACAATCCAAGTGTTGTCGACCACGAACTCATTTCCTCTCACTATCGTTGTGATAGTTCTACCGTTATCATCGGCTGATCGACGCCGGTACAGTGGATAACCATCATTGCCAGTGATAGTCTCTGCGGTTAAATTTCGTGGATAACGCTTGGAACACTTGTTGTCGACCATGCACGGTGATTGGGGATTGATGGAGCCACACGGACCGTGAACCATGTTCGTAATTACAACATCATGCAGGTCTGGATCGGTTTCGGGATCAGGAATCTCGGCACATATGATGTCATCTATTTGGTCTGGTCGAATTTTTTCGGCTAACCAAATAAGAATGTGAGCATGCGGCAAGCCTCGTTTCTGCCATTCAATTGAATACATCCAACATCGAGTATCCCCAAAGACGCAATGCCTAACAATGTAGTTCATCAGCGACCGGATTTTTTGTTTGAAGACACGTGCGATGATGTCGTGCCGATCACTTGTTATTTGCCCGGGTAGCAACAGTTGAACAATCTCTATCCATTTCGGATTGCAAGTAAAAGTGATGAATAAATCTGGACAACCGTAATGACGAACATATGTCATTGCATCTTGCGCATATTCATGCATATGACGCGGGCTGCCAATGTACGTCGCCGGTAGAATAGTCAATCGACCAACATTAGCTGCATCTCCTTCGGTGCTGATTGCATCGCGTAAATGGATATATTCCTCCGAACGCAGTTTAGCTTGGTTCAACCGAATGAAAATGAGGCGCTCTGTTTCGATTTTGACGTACATGTCGACGATATATTGCTGAAGCAAACGACGAAATCGCAGCAAATAGTTGTCAGCATTTTGACGAATCATCAAACGATATGCATAATAATTCATCGAGCTAACCTTCTTGTTAGTTTCCTCACCTGAAATGAAATCAGTAAAATTAGTGTCATAATCTAAATTATGATATCAGTACTCACCGCTCAATGGATTTATCATGTTGATATTGAAGTGATATCCATCGTCTCCTTGCCAAAACATCAGCGGGTATTGCAATGTATCGTATGAACGGTGTGTTTCATTTATTCGTTGCAGTTGTCCAGTGTCGCGACGTGTAAGCACAATATCGCGCGGTTCCACGCTTTCACCAACAATCACAATTGCCACTTCATCTATTGTTGGAGCATTAAATTGGCGTTCGTGTGTTCCAGCGGGTCGTTTATCTGCTCTGATCACAACTTTGCAGTCGTCACTTGGCATGCGATCCAACGCAGATTTAAACAATCGAACCAATGCATGATGTTCATGGAGTAGTTGCTGCAAATCTTTCAGAACTATCCTTTTCATTGCTGTATTGATCGTTTGGCGCCGATCAAGTTGATCCTCCATATTGCCCATAAAGTATATTTGGATGAATTTATGCTGTCCATCTTCAATCGGTTGCAATGACCCAATTCGGTGGTGAATTTGGCCTTGAATCTGTAAAGTCGAAGACGAAGTCAGAATTATAGATTTTTGATCACCAAAAGAAAATGAATGTTTACTCTCTCGAGCAGAAATGACCTTAAATGTTGGAAACATCCATTTGGAAACATCCGTTGTATCTTTGAGTGTTGGATAGAAAATGTCGTGATTTTGGTGTCTCGCCACGAAGCAATGAACGCAACAGTTCAGGTGGTGCAGGCAATAATGGCAATCTCACCTTGCCACTGAGACAGCACAATCCAGGCGTTTCTCCAGCGAACTTCAATGCACCGCAATGGTCGCACACAAACTCCATTGGGCCAATTCGAACGAAAGGATGCGAGTTGTAGTCAATTGTGCAATCGTATTGAAACGCTATTCGATTCAAATCAACACTTGAAGGATTTCTTCTTGCGCGTCGAAAATTATCTCGTTGTTGATCTGTGCGATAAGCTCGACGATTTCTCATTGTCAACTGAGCCATTTGACGTACTGCCTCTCTTTGTGCTTGTCTTTGTGAAGCGCGAACTCGGGCCATACTAACGCGGCGCACTTCTCGTGTGATTTCTTGTTCATCTGCAGTGGATTGATTCGCAATAGTCCGAAGTCTAATTGCATTACGGCTTCGTGGTGAAAGATTAGATCTTCTGGCTCGCGGCATTGTAAATAATACTGGAAAATTAATCACACAATCCAAAATTACATAATCAATTATCGATGTGCGCACAATCACAAATGTGATAACCTCACAAAGTGAACATCTTCGAAGGGAACTTACCGTTTAAAAATCCCGATCGAAAATAGAATTCCGCAGAATAAAAAAAAAATTAAAAAAACCAAAAAAAAAACTGGTGTCCGGTGTTGTGACACTCTGTACCACTAAAAAAATTACGTACTATTGTACGCAAAAAAGTACTGTTTTCTTATTGTTATTGGCATACACCACACAACCTCTTATTTCACTAAATTCCACCACTTATTTTAATATTATATGCTAAACCACAAACCACTTAACTAATATGAAATAACCAAAACCAAAAATAAATTAAATTTAATATTAAAATCGCAAAGGAAAAAAACTTTTTTTGGAGCTGTCAAAATCTACTATTCGCACTGAAATCGTAACTCGGACGAAGATTTTATCTATATAAATAGATAAGTAGATGAAATAAAAAAAAAATTGGATAAAAAATAAAATGGTAAATGTGCATGCAGCCTCCAGTCGGGTTCGTATCCAGTACCTTGCAGTCCAAGCGCCGAAGCTTTAACCACTGCACCACTCGTCACATACAAACTACACCTACAAAATTCATATAAAAAAATGTTTTTTTTATTAGATTTTTGGGGCTTCCCTTTTGAGTTTTTCCGACTTTTCTTTTTTCCTAAATCACCACTGTATTGAGACGAACAAAATAAAAAAAAACAAAATGTACTAAATATATGAGAAAATGAATTTTCTTGATAACTTTTTTGTTGGTGAATTTTTCCAATGTTTTAATAGTTATTATGCTATTCGGAACGGAGTCAAACTCAACAAAAGAAAGATCATAAAAATCGGTCCAGCCGTTCTTCAGTTATAAATGGTGTAACTAACCCGACTTTGTTTTATATATATAGATAACAATTTTAATTATTTGGTAGACAATAGTTACGTTTGGCTTACACAAATATACTCTAATTATTTATTTCATAACTTTCTTTATATATTGAAAAATATTGTTTATTCATTTTAACACTTGTTGTTGTTGTCGATCGATAATACGATCGATAATACAAATAAAAGGTAATTAAGTTATTTATGTAATTAAAACACTTGTTATTATTGTTAATCGATAATACAAGTAAAAGGTTTTGATTTCATGAGAACTATACTTTTGTGTTGTTCCCAGGCTGATTACTTAATGCCAGGAATATAGGTTGTTGTTGTTGTTGTTGTTGTTGTGGTGGTGGTGTAGCTGCAAGATGTAACTCCTACGCAAGGGTAATTTGCTAAACTATATCTTTGATGGTTTCTTCACGTTCAGCCGCTAAGGTGATATCAATCCGACATCCAGTCACGTACGTTCGCTACTCCCTCCGCTAATAAAAAATCTTTATTTGTATGTAGGAGTAACGCTTCGATATTCATTCCAAACAACGATGTTTGGCTAAGCCTAATTTTTACCATAAACTTGCTCCTAACGCCCCTGATTTGCTTAATCCTAAATCTCCTATTTTTTATCGTTTTCAATATTAGCCTTTGCACATCTTCTTCGGTGATGAGAACCCTAAGCAGTTCTTCTCTGTTGCTGTTTGTAACAACTATATCGCTTTGGCTAGGTGCACATTTCCTCTTCTTTATCCCATTCATTGATTCTGAATCGCGATACTTTTCGGATGGGATGTGTGAAATGATCTAAATCAGATCTTTCCTTGTCTTTGCTGTATAGTGGGTGGATAACGTTTCGATCTTTCTGCTCAGGCCAAAAAGGGTGTAGATTTTATTAGAACTTTATATTCGGTCAGACTGGACAGACATTATACCATTACCTAATTCCACAGTTCAGGAAACCGACGAGGAAAACCAAGAAATGTGTTTAGTATTATGCTAAAGTTGACTGATAGAGATTATGATGATTATATGGGATTGCCGTTTTATGCACTGCGGTAACCCAAACCAATTTTTACCTAATTTATTTAAATCACTTTCAAGATGTTCGTCTCTCGCTTGTTTAAAATCACCTTCACCGCAAAGTGCTTGATTTGTAATGGAGGAACTTCAAATAAAGCGATTTAATCAATTCAATCGTGTTCATAGCTCTCAACAGTTGTAAGTGCTCGATTAAATTTGACCCCATCAGGAAGCTCGAACAGACCACGAAGTTCAATCATCCAGACGATATCCAGGTCAACGTAACCCGTTCTGCTTTTTAACCAGGGCAGGATTTGTTAGAAAATAAGAAAATACTCACATTTTCTTCATTTTTCGTTTTGGTTCGGTATCCGGAAAATTAATTAACTAGTCTAATCAGCACGTAATCTGTTTTTGTTGCACACTCCACGATTGGAGTAATAATTGCGGTTGCAATATTCAACAGTTATCGCGTTAAATATAAAATTAAATCAAATTTTATTTAAAAAAATTGTATAATGACTGATAAAGGTGTGATAATGAGGTAGGTGACCAAATTGTCTATACAACTAACCTATACAAAGTTTCAATTAAATATGCCCCCACTCGCAACCGAGATGACTCCGAAATTCACGTAAAGTTCACTCAGTTGCAGACAAAACTTTCAATCGGTGGTATATCCATCGATGCGACCAGGTATATAGTCCCCTTATAGCGGCTCTCAATCCGCAAACAGTAAAGTGTGTTCGAGATCAAATTCCCAAACCACCAGTCAATGATAAATATAAAACATTAAAAGGGATAGCTATCGAGCGTTTGTACGAGTCAGGGTTTACAACTTGACGATAAAATCCCGCAACACTTTTAGGAGGGATGGAAACGTTATCCATGGGATAATTTACTTAACCGGTTCAGTGGAACTTGCGGTTTCAACGACTTCCGACACATGTATAAGAGATATTATTTTGTACGGATGATCCAAAATTTACTCAATTAGCCAAAGCAACCGATAAAATTGTGAATGTGCAGCAAATCATCCTGTAGTCGGTCACAAACTATAACTTAAAAAAATACTTATCGATACAGCAGCCAATTTTCTTCCAAGGATCAAGTAGGCACCGCACTTCTAACGACAAGCGACGGTAGCCCAAATTCTAAAAGCCGCTTTATCATAACGGATTCACAAAATAAACTTCAATTTTTAGTTTACATCGGCGGTAAGATTTCGGTGGTTCGACCAAAAAATTTCCAACTATCGATCCTTAAATTCGCGGCCAATTCTTCAACAATCTATGTATACATATGGGGGTACAAATATTTAATTCTTAATATCGGGCTTCGTATACTATTGACTTGGAAATTTATAATCGCAAAGGTAAATCGATGCTTATTAGGTGCAGACTTCTTATCACATTTTAGACTAGTAGTCGAAGTCAAGCATTACAGAGGCATTATATGCGTTCAAAGCGGAAAGAGATCGATATCAATGTTCAGATAAAGATATTGAGAAACAACAATAGTAACACCGTTTGATTTGTTTGAGTTTCTCTGAATGACGCTCGGGTTACGAAAAGCGGCTCAAACGCGACTCATTTGGCATTTGCGTTCCCTTACATCAATCGATCGCATTAAACAACACATTAAACACGTTCGCATGGTTCTATTCAGTATCCCTTTTCACTAAACAAAAGATCCCAGCGGAATAAAATATTAAAAGTGATCCTTAAAATGGCAAATTGATTGACCTCCGAAGTAAAGGAGCTCGGTAAATGAAATCTCGAAGATCTGTTCATGCTGGACTAAATTTAGCCATTTCAAAACCATTCCTTATGAAAATTGATTTCTAGATTAATTTTTGATTGAAATATACATTTTAGATGATAAATTGGTATAAAATTTGCATCGCATACAGTGACAATTCGGACAAAATTTAATGATTAGGATTTTCACTGTAATTTTTTGATTTTATTGAGTCCAACAGTAAGCATATGCTAACTCAGCCATTATCATTAATTTTATTTATTGAAATATATAACAATTAGTCAAACAGCAATATCGACACTCCCGGACCTATTGATCTTTTAATAGGCGCTGACATCTACCCGCTGAGAAATACTGTTGGTAGGAATAAAGAAAGATCCGCTTCATAAGTGTATAGCTCAACAATCAGAATTGGGATGAATAATATCAGGTCACCTAACCCAGAATAGCAGGATATCGATATATCGATTAAAAAGCCATGTGACATTAGCAGATATGGATAAGCAATTAAAACGCTTTTGGGAAGCCGAAGAACTACACCCGGAAAGACATCTAGCTGCTGAAGAGGAAGAGCAAGAATGTGAAAAACACTATGAGCAGACCCACAAGAGGTCAAAAAATGGACGAAACGATGTTAGAATACCGTTTAACAACGATAAACTGAGCAAAGTGGCAATGGGAGATTCTAAAGCCAAAGCAGCAGCTAGATTGCTTCAAATGGAAAAACGATTCAAGAAAGATGAAGACATGAAGAGTCAATATCATAAGTCCATGAACGAGTATATCCAGCTTAACCACATGGAACTGGTCAAAATTGTGTTTACTACCTGCCGCATCATTCCGTAATAAAAAAAGACAGCACATCAACCAAGTTGAGAGTAGTTTTTGATGATTCCTGCAAAATAACAACAGGCACGTCTTTAAACGAAATGATGTAGGTCGGTAAAACTTTACAAAACAACCTAGCCACAATAAAGATGAGATGGAAGAAGCATCGTTATGTAATCACATCGGACATTAGAAAAAATATTCAGGCAAATCAATGTGGCTCGAGAAGATCAACATTTTCAACGAATAATTTAGCAATCAGATCCAAATAAACCAATGAGAAGTTACAGATTAAAACTGTCACATATATGGTACGGCATCTGCAACTTATTTTGCTACGAAAAAATTACAACAATTAGCCCTAGATTAAGCCTCAAAATATCCAATTAGATCAAATATTGTGCAAACAGATTTCTATGTAGATGACCTCTTATCGGGAGCCAAACAATTACACACGCAATAGGTGGAGGATTTTACCTCAGAAAATGGACAAGCAATGAAAGGCAATTTTAGAAGAACTTCCGGAAAACCTAAAAGAAACGGGACTACTCAAGATAGAATTTAATGACACAGTAAAAATACTTGGGCTACTCTGGAACTCCACAACAGATACGTTTCAACAGAAGCGTCCAAGCGTTTCAATCCGCTAGGATGGTTAACACCAGTTGTGATCCCGGTAAAAATCCTACTTCAAGACTTATGGGCTTCTGGTGTAGGATGGGACGACAAACTTCATTTGAATTTTGAAAATAGATGGCTAAACTATAAGCTAGAACTGCAACAGTTAGAGAAATTTAGAGTTCATCGTTGGATGAACTACAACAACGGCTCACAAATTGAACTACATAGTTTCTGTGATGCCTCCAATCAAGCTCATTTGTCTGAGAATATTTATTGATTGTGGGACTAGCTTCATTGGATCAGACAAACAACAAAAAAGGAAGGCAAAACAACAAGAAAGCGAAATCAAAAACAAAATAGCACAGATGCGAACAGAGTGGCACTTCTTGCCCCTGGGAAGTTCTCATTTTGAAGGTTTGTGGAAGGCCGGAGTCAGATTATTGAAACAACATCTCCGAAAAAAAGTAGGAACTAACACGTTAACCTTCGAGAACCTTGCAACACTTCTAGCTCAAATAGAAGCATGTTTGAACTCCAAGCCATTAGCCCAGCTCTCAAACGACTCAAATCAAGACGGAATTTTTAAGTCTGGCACATTTCTTTATAGGGACAGCTATTATAGCAACACCCAGCCTGACTTCGAGGGAATCAAGACCGTCACAAAGTGGAGTTTGCTGACCAAACTCAATCAAAGATTTTGGAAACAATGACGCACAGATTATCTCTCACTCTCAGGTGGGAGAAATAGTAATCCTCAAAGATGATCAACTACCCTCTACGCATTGGCCACTAGCCAGAGTAATCGAATTACATCCGGAGCAAGCTGGACTAGTCAGGGTAGTTACACTTAAATATAAAAACAACACGTTGAAGAGGACGTGAACATGTACTCCAAGAATAGTAATCCTGCTCAGTCGGTAATATGGAAAAAAGGAAACCAGTATCAACCAACAACACAAAATACAACAACAACAATACAAGACGACAATACACAGTCCACAAAGGACAACCAAAAATTGAGAGAGCAGTCCCAAAGACGAGCGTAAATCATCTAGTGTTAGCAATGCTCTCAACTTGCTGTCTGCTAGGGTTCGCGCAAGCCCAGATCAAAGTCACTTCATTTAACCATTCAACAGGAATATACCTCGAGGGTAAACTCGAAGTGGTACCTATGAGGTGAACATTATAGTTATTTGTTACAATATGACGAGCTATTGGGAGGAGATGGATGCCTTTGAAAAAGCACAAAGTGAGCTGGCAGCTGCCTGCAAGGAATTGTCTAGTTTAAACTGCAATATAATCATACAACAACTTCAGTGGCAGTTCAACACCTTAGTTGCAGACAACCATCTCTTATTAACAAGCAACAAAGAACGATGGCGAGGAAGGTGAGGTCTGAGGGACACATCAGGCATTATGTTAGGGGACAGTTTGAATCCCATTTTGAAAAATTAGCATCAACGAGAAGCATTTAAATGGCATTTATTAGAAACCAACAATTCTAACCTTACAGTATGTTCACTAAACAAGCTGGTTTCACTAAACAAGCTGAGGATCCACAGAGGTTGGAAATAATACAACTTAACGAATATCGAACATACGAGGAAAGAGTATTAACAAGCATGACAGAATTGACTCTAATACTATTAACCTAGAGATCACAGCATCCTGCATGGAAAAACTAGAGGACCTACTTCAATTTATTTGTCAGCACATCCCGGCTTCAATAACCATACCGGGGCACAATATTCATAACCTCATTTATATATACGTATATCAAAGCATGAATATACGTAGCAGAGTAACACAACGATAATTGAAATTATCATACCGTTGTCCTTTGCAGTGGATTATAACCTGCTAGCCGTAATTCCAGTTCCTGATATTAATCATAACAAAACACTCAATCAAGCATTATTACAGCAACTTAGTGTCTAGCGCAGTATAGACACTCATCGAGAGCATTTTATATCTCTCTCAACAGAAGAAGTGAACCGTTGCCAAGTATTTCAACCTACACAACGAGCGATTCAACATTTTCGGATCAGATGGCCGTAGAGCTATATGATGTCAAAAGGTACTACACTTAAGAGTAAGAATATCATCCCTACCGTCAAATACGGTGGAGGAAACGTCGTGGTATGAGGTGCAATGTGTACCGAGGGAAATCTGGGTCCCATTTGAAACGCGATATTTTAAAACGCGAATTATCAAAACGCGATATTTCAAAACGTGATATTTCAAAACACGATATGGTACCAAACGCGATATGTTACAAAACGGGAATTTAGGATCGGGTTATATCAGTCGGGTGAAGAGGAAATTTAATTTCAGTTTATAGGAATTTAACAATCTTTTATTTAACTGATATTTGTTGAGACTAACTTGAATAAAGAACAATATTTGTAAATTTTACATGCATCCTCCCATGCATCTCACTTGGTAAAAAAACTGGTTGATCTACAATGTCAAATATATTTTACCGAACCCACCAGAATAGCCAGATCTCAACCCCATCGAACATCTTTGGGATAATTTGGAAAAACGGGTGCGACTACATGCTATTAGAACAAAATACGATTTAACATCTATAAATAAATCGACGAGTGGCACCAAATTAAGTCCGAAGAACAGGGAAACTTGTGCATTCACAGATAGCATTGTACAGATACGATTTTTTCATCTAAAATTTATATTTCCATCAAAAATCAATCTAGAAACCAATTTTCATAAGGATTGGTTATGGAATGGCCAAGTTTAGTTCAGCATGAACACATCCCAGAATTTTTTTCCAAAATTTACATTAAAACTCTTGATACTACTATCCAAATTTACTCGTAATTCGTTAAGAAATGGCGGAAAGATGGAATATTGTTAAACTTAATAAACACATTTTTTATTAATCACAAGTTTTTTGTTTCGCAGTTATTTTGAATAATTTTCAAAAAGTTTAAAAAATCACTCGATCGATTTCGAGTTGTTAGGTCGTCATCAGGAGTATCTACTGATTTGTATTAGTAAAAATTTTGTTATATAGTAGAAAAAAGCAAAATATAAATAAAAGAAGGAGGGACAAAAAATAAGCAATAAAAATTAATCTACGGATCGCGCAGGTAGGCGATGAGTCATAGGTTGAGTAACAAAATTCAAGGTATATTATTGCGTACGTGAGAATAGAAAAGGGCGGGATCTGTAATTGGTGAGAACCGGATTTCTCTCTGTTCGTTAAGGATATTTTGGTTAAGAAATATTGATTTTCTAATTTCGTAAGATTCTAAGGTATCTAAACGTCTGCCTTTGGGTTGTATATGTAATATTGTCTGCCTAGATCAGATGTTATTTAAAACGGTGGGCCGTAACGTGCAATCCATCCATAAATTAAATTTTGCGGTTTAGTAACGGTAATCATTTGATGCCGGTAGAGGACCAATTATATCGACATTTATATGCTCGCACTATTGATTTGGTTGGATTGCCATTATTATTTTTGAATGGTTGTGCCTATATGAGTTTTTGATTGTTGACATTGCAGACAAGACTTAACAAATTCTGCACACTCTTTTTTTATCTCAGGCCTCACTAATTTTTTAGTAATAAGCCTCGTCGTCGCTTTCATGTCTGGATGAGCTAGATCGTGCAATTTATTTTTAATGTTGATCGAAATGGTTTTGTTATGAATGGACGAATTAATCCGTTGACCGGTTGACCATTGATCCGTTCCAAGAATAGCAAGTTTCTGAAGTTTTAATGAAAATTTTCCGCTATCTTGCAATATTAATTTTAACTCTCCGTCTTGTTGCTGATGTTGAGCAGTCTCTTCCAAATTGATGGACAAATTCTCTATTGAGTTGACTCGTGATAGTAAAGCGGCCTTTATTATCTCTCTACCAGCAATATGTGGTATATCCGTTGCGGCGTAAATACATAGATTAACTGTTTTTGATCGATGAGAATGTAAAATTGCCTGCCTTCAATCATATTTTGGAAAAAGTTTAACTGTCCGTGAATTTTTTTGAATAAAATCGGAGTAGTAGCATTTCTCCATTAATCGATTGATAAAGTACTGCATCCATTGCAAATTCCGATGCATCGACGCAAAGCGATAATCCAGACAATTTAGTGTTTTTTGCTTGATATGCTATAATTTTCTCGTCGTCCCACTCAATTTTTATGTTATCATTTTTTTATTGCCTTTGATGAGCTTTTGCAAAAAAATCGTCGAAAAAAGTTTATCATGGCTAAGAATCGCTTGAGTTCCTTATGTATGTGAAATGTTGATGGAGATTTAACCAGATGCAATTATTGAAGTGTGGAAATTTATGGATGGAAGTTACAGATGGATGCTACAGATGATATGGTGAAAGAATGCTGATGTTTAACAAAAGCTGATGACGAGCTGGATTATACGTAGACAGTTTTGAATTAAAAAACTTAAGCACTACTTTGAACACTATACTATTTTATTAAATAACCAAAAGAGTTTATTATTTATAATTTTAATGATTAACAACTTGTTTGTTCGCAAGATTTGAATTGAATGCATATAAGAAATTTTACAAAATATATTTTACATATTATACGTTAAGCTATAACTGTCATGTTTGAACTTATAATTAATGTAGATTGTAGCTAACTTTAATATAAAAATGTACTAATAATAATAACATTAAATAAAGTACTAGTACGATATACTATGTAAATAATTATAGATTATAAAACGCACCCATCGTGCTACTACTCTAGTACTACAATATCATATGATGAAAATAATGACAGTTAAGTTGACAAGTTGTGTTTACAAGGTGAATTTTACAGGAATGGCAAAAGATAAGTATAAATTATTGTTATAAAATAAATGTTTGACAATATAAATTATTAATTAGTTTCTCAATTTCAGATGAATATTATTTGGATTAATTTAAGAAAGTGGTAAGTATGTGAAATAATGTTCTGTGTTATTAATGGGATATTTAATTTTAGGTTGTTGATGTGCTGATAAACCGGCTAAACCATTCAACTCTGTAGTTGCAGATTTATTGAATAAATTATGTTATAGTGAAGTATGTATGTTGTTTAATTTCTCCAAACATACTCCCGCGCATTAAGAAATTAAATTTCTTAATAAAAACTACTGTTTTGGTTGATCTACTGGATATTCCTATTTGTGTTCTTTGATGGTTTTGTGTACATTGGAGTTTTGTTTATCAGCTGTATTGTATTTGGCTGTATACTGGATGCGATGATATTTGTGATGGTTGGAAATTTATACAAGATAATTTGTGTTGTTTTGATGATGTGTTGTGTTCGTTGATTTCCTGGACCTTCATCATATGCTTGACCTCGACTGAATAATACTCTCTCTCTCTCTCTCTCTCTAGCATTTACATCCCATTAAGGGATTTTGCCGCCCGCACTATGGTCCTCCATCCTTCTCGGTCCATCGCTCTCGTCCTCCAATTTCGACATCCTAATACGAGTAGGTCTTGTTCGACGTCGTCACGCCAGCGCAGTCGGGGTCTTCCTCTACGACGTACTCCGGCTGGTTGTTGATGGAACACTTTGTAAACCATTCGTTGTTGTGGCGATCTTGCAACGTGGCCGAGCCATCTCACTCGATTAGATTTGATGAAGCCGATAATATCGCTACCTCCGAGAAGTTGCTTTATTTCGTGGTTCATGCGAATCCGATATTCATTGTTCGCAACTTTAATAGGACCAAAAATTGAACGGATGACCTTCCTTTCGAAGGTAGATAATAATCTACAGTCGTTAGAGGTCATGGTCCAGCTCTCGCTTCCGAAAGTCAGCACAGGTCTTATCAGTGTTTTATAAAGTGCGAGCTTGCACGACTGCGATAGGTGTTTAGATCGCAATAATTTTGATTGTGCGTAGAAAACTCGTTGTCCGGCAGCGATTCGGGCTTTTATTTCTGCCTGCATGTCGTTTGATGATGTTATAAGTGACCCGAGGTATTTAAAATTTTCGACGCCATCAAAATTATGGTCGCCAATTTCGAGATTTGCCATAGAGATGTTCCTGGGTGTTGTTAAAAATTTCGTTTTGGTACTGTTCACCTCCAAACCAAGTCTTCTTGCGCAGCGATTGAGCGGTATGAAACTGTCCTTGATGTCGCTAGGTCTTCGGCCAAGAAGCACGATATCATCTGCATATCCAAGAATTTGGCCTGATTTATTGAATATACAGCGCGAAGTTTCAATGTTGCTTTTCCTCACTACGTACTCAAGCGCCAAATTGAACAGCACAGGCGCGAAATCTCCCTGTCGAACACCAGATGTTATTTGAAAGGAGTCTGACACAGATCCTTCAATTACAATTCTACATGCAGATCCAGACGTTGTTAATTTACACAGAGAAACAAGTTTCTCTGGAATACCTAATACCCAAAGGTTGTCGCGGTTTATACTGTCATATGCCTGCCGGAAGTCTATATATAATTGATGTATGGTTATATTGTACTCCCAACATTTTTCCAAGATCATCCTCATGGTGAAACACTGGTCAGTGGTCGATCGGTTGGGACGAAAACCACACTGATAGTCGCCAATGATGTTTTCGGCGAAAGGGATGAGTCTGGCAAGTACAACATTAGCCAACACTTTGTAAGCAGTGTTCAATAGAGCTATGCCACGAAAGTTTTCACATTTAAGACGGTCGCCTTTTTTATGCAACGGACATATGAGTGCGGTCTTCCAATTCTCCGGCAACTCTTCTTGGTCCCAAATACAAACGACGAGATCGTATAAACTTGTTGCAAGAGTAGCGCCTCCGAGTTTGATTAATTCTGCGGGGATTCCATCGAGACCGGGTGCCTTGCCGTTTTTCAATCGACTAATAGCTGCGTCTACTTCCTCTGCTGTGGGATATGCGACGAAGACCTCATCACCTGGAGGAGCTATTGCTCTAATGGGGGTCACTTCGTCATTCCGGTTTAGCAGACTTTGAAAGTAGGTTTGCCATACTGAGAGAACATCAGCCACGTTTGTTCTCAATTCTCCATTCCCGTCTTTTATGGCTGTACTTCTTGGGTGGAAGTCTTTAGTGAGATTCCTGGCATTAGCAAAACAGTCCCTTGAATTTCCTACTTCCGCTTGGAAGCTGATGTTTTCGATGCATGACCTCATATGATCGCGTTTCTTTTGTCGAAGGAATTTAATCGTGGCTTTCCTTGCGCGTATATATTCTGCCTGAGTGCTTCTCGTGTTGCGAGCCAACCATTTTTCAATAAGCTTTCGTTTATTTTCGACGACCAGGCGGCATTGATCATCGAACCAATCATTGCGGGATCTCGGCGGTCTTCTGCCGATAGTGTTTTGCGCCGCGGTGGTTATGGCTGACTGTATAGCATGCCACTGCTCCTGGATATTAGGAGGAGCTCCTTCGTTGTCGCTGGGCCGCTCTAAATAGTTAGTGACAGCTGATTGGTAACTCTGCAGTGACGCTTGGTCTTTTAGAGCATCCACATTCCATCGAACGGTTTTTTGTGCTTGTCTATTGAAGGTTGATGACAGTTTGCACTTATATTTAAATATGACAAGCACATGATCGCTGTCCATATCTGCACCTCTGTAAGATCTAACGTCAGATATGCTGGTGGAGTGTCTCTTGGACACCATGACGTGATCGATTTGGTTTTCCGTTCTTCCATCATTCGATCTCCACGTTATTTTGTGAATTCTCTTATGTGGGAAAAACGTACTTGACACAACTAAGTTGTACGTTATTGCCAGGTCGGTGACGCGTTGGCCGTTGTTGTTACTAGTTAGATGCAGGCTGTTAGGACCGATGTGCGTTGTATTTTCTGCACTTCTACCGATTTTTGCATTAAAGTCGCCCACGATGATTTTAATGTCATGGTGCGGTATGTTATTAATGACTTCCTCGAGCTCGACAAAGAAGAGATCTTTGATGTCATCTGTTTTATCTTCGGTGGGTGCATGCACATTAACGATCGTGATGTTAAATTTATTAGTGCGAAGTCTGACCGTGCATATCCGCATGTTGATAGGGCGGAAATCGATGATATGGTGCTTCACGCGCCGATGGATGAGGAAGCTAACTCCAAATTCTCCTCCGTTCTGATGGCCGCTGTAATGAAGAGTGTAACCATTGGTGGTGTCATGGATCCCACTCCCAGACCATCTAAGCTCTTGTAGTGCAAGTACGTCTAATGTGTAACTTTTGGCTTGGTTCGAAAGGTTCTGGAGATCTCCAGGTCTTAAGAGGCTAAGCACGTTCCATGTTCCCATTTTTAAAGCGTTGTCCGTGTACAATTTCCGAGGTCGAGTTTGTGATGAATCCGATATGGTAATCCGAGGCCTTTGTTCAGGGTTCATAACTTAAATGGTTTTTATGAGGGAAGGTTGTTGGCCTGGCGCTCAACCCGCTTGTTACGTGTGTGGGTCACATACTGGTGATAATCTTAAGGCATCCAGTCCTACCTTGAACACATTTATATAGCGAGCCGCTTGATACAAGACAGACGCCCGCTTCAGCCGCACCTAACCTGGAGAACAGACGCTGATTTGGTATTGGTTTTGAGGCGCCAATAACCCGCCTTGACATGTAGTGTCCATATGACTATAAACAGGATTTAGTCTGTTCGTCTCCACAACACCGCCTGATTCATTTAGCGTTACCCAGAGAGCACCGCGAGGAGGTATGAATCTCGGACTTCGCCCTCACTGAATAATACTGTTATATCCAATTGTGTTGTAAGGTGATTCGACATATACGATACTGTTGTTTGTTTGGCTGTACACAAGATTCGTGCAGCTGATATTTTGTATTGTGATGTGCTTGGAGCAGGTTTAATTGTAGAAATGTCAGATAACTTTCCAGACTAGGTGGTATGGCATTAGGGTTATATAAGTGCGCAGCTCTTATCAAGGTGGATTGATGGTTGCGCTTGATCCATATCTTCTTTAGGTAGTGTACATCTGATGTGTATACCTTTTTTAAGTGACCAGTATCTGAAGTGTGAAAAAGTAAGACAGTAGACTTCTGCAATAGAAAAATACGGATTAATATATTATCAGAATGGTCGATAAGTAATTGTGGTATTAAGTGTTGAAGTGTATTATGAAGCCCACTAAAGTTAATCTTATTTCCACACCAAATTTCGTCTGGGATGGTGACATTTGAAATGAACAATGATCGAAGTAATTTTGTTTTGCGTTTGCTGTGAACCTTGCGGTGAACTGCTTCTATGACTAGGCTATCGAATCTTATCGCACAAGATTGCTTTACTGTAACTTTGTTTTCCTTCCATCGAGAATTTAGTAGAATTCCTGAATTGTTGATTAGTTTGGTACAAAAATTTGTACTTGTATCTTTGGGTGTTGTGTTGATGACATACTCTTTCTTCGCCTCTGTATACTGGTTTCCGTCAATGGTTGTCCGACTGGTTTGCAAATTCTGGTTAGTAAGTGTAAAGTGAACTTTGGAAACTGGATCCCGTAGAAATAATAAATTTTGTAAGAATACTTCCTCAGTTTGACATTTATCGGAATGAGTGATGCAATAATTTCGTTGTTGCTTGTGATTTGTATTTGGTAGCTGGAAGTCGTAATCCATTGTATTGCACACTTGGAACGATGAAAGCAAACAGTTGGTAAAGCTGAACGATTTATGGAAATTTGGTTTCCAATGGTAAGTATTATGAGGTATATGTCTGGTTGATAATTTGAGGTTCGTGTCTCGAACTGAGGGTTGATTATGATTTACTGCCATTGTATGTGTCAGCAAATCTGTCTTCGATGCAAGTGCACTATTATCATCGGTTAGCTGCTTTGATAAATCCGTGGTATTGTCTCTACTAAATTTTGTGGTTTGATTGGATGTTGGTAGATGATTGTATGATCCTGCGATTAACCAACCAAATTTGGAGGACTGCAATATTGGGAATCCGCTTTGGATGTATCGTTCTGGGTTTAGTATTTTAAAAAATACATCAGCTCCAAGTACTAGGTCGATGTTTTGCGGCCTGAAGAATTGTGGGTCTGCTAACTTTAAACCCTTAATTTCTTTATAATTAACAAGGTTGCTTGGTAACCTCGATGATATGTTTTCTATGATATGAGCTGTAATATTAATTGTGTAGTGATCTTCTACACGGGAGAAAATGGTCATATCGATTTTTCCATTCGTTGTTCCAGCTGAAGTGTTTGCTAGGCCGTAGATTGATACGGAAGATTGCCTTCTCTGTAGGCCTAGGCTAACTGCACAGGATTCGGTCACTAATTATGATTGTGAGCCTGAATCGAGGAGTGCTCGGAATGGCTGGAGTTCTCCGGTACGTGTTCTAATGTTTATGATTGCTGTTGGCAGTACCGTGGTTGGCGAACAATAAGTTGTGGTTACTGGTGGATTCTGTGCTGACTCAATTGGTGGCGTGCTTTCTGTTAATGCTATGGCATTGAATGTATTTTCAAGTGATTTATGGGATGATTTTCCTTGAGACTGTTGATCTTCATTATTTTGTTGACTGTATGATCGTGACTGCATTTCAGGTGAAACTGGATGGAGTAACGTATGGTGTCGTTGATTACAAATAAGACAAGAAAATTTAGTGAAACATTTAGCAGTTAAATGACCTTTCTTAAAGCAATTTTTACACAATTCCCATTCATGCACAAGTTTTATTCTATCATTAACGGTTTTGTTTTTAAATACGGGACATTTATATAATGGGTGATGCTGGTTGCAGCTTATGCATTCAAATGTCTTAGTTGGTTTTAAAGTGATACAGGATTTTGTGGATTTCACGGTGTTTCTCATACTTGTTGCATCACAAATCTCTAATGCGTCACATCTTCGGTTTAAAAACTGTAACAGTGTTTCGAATGTTGGAAATTCCTTGGTTACTGATTCATTCGCCCACATTAATCTCGATTCGTCATCTATTTTATTTAGCAGCAAGTGTATCAGCCATGGATCACGAGTTTCCGCATTTGAACCTACAGCACGAAGTCCTCTTATGGTCTCATCCGCTGTTTCGGTTACACGACGTAGTTCCTTTCCGGTACCATCCGCTGCCTCTTGTTCAAGAAACACTTTTATCAAATTTGTAATGATTGGTGTCGGTTTGTTGTAGCGTGTGCATAATTTATTCCAGGCTTCTGCATAATTATTTTCCGTAACTGGAATGTGTCTTACAAGAGCTGCTGCGTCATCAGAAAGATAGCTCTTAAGCATCTGTAATTTATGTACTCCGCTAATGTGTTGATTATCATGAACTGTAGTTTTGAACAGATCATGAAATGACGGCCAATATTTATAATCGCCAGAGAACTTTTCGATTTTAAGTTTAGGAAGACGCACGGATTTTGATTCATTAACGCCTTCATAGAACGATTTTTGTTGTTCGATGAACTGTTCCATAATGGTATTTAAATCATGGTATCTATTCTCGTGCGTACCACGATAACTTGATTTTAATAATAATGCCCGTGTGGTATAATATACGTCATCAACTTTTTCGTTTATTGGCACATAGTTGGGAAAATCGAATAACTGAACCTCGAGGTCATTAAACGAACGATACCGTTCTTCGAGCGCTTCGAGTCGAGTTGTAATTTCTGCCAAATTCGTATCTTTAGTTATTGTGTCTGCAAACTTTTTGATATTGAGCATTTGACTATGTGCACGATCGCGTAACCTTTCTAATCTGTCACTCATTGTTAAAATTTAAAACACTTCCGATATTAGCAAAGTTTCACTTCTAACTTATATGAAAATTGCACTTGATTTTCTCGCACAGTAGAAATTATCACTCATATGTTAAATTATGTATTATAAATTGATAAATTTTCTACTTATCTGCATGTAGTGTGGGAAATTCCCGGGTTTCGGCACCAAAAAATGTATGTGAAATAATGTTTTGTGTTATTAATGGTTTATTTAATTTTAGGTTGTTGATGTGCTGATTTAACAGGCTAACCCATTCAATTCTGTAGTTGCAGATTTATTTAATAAATTATGTTAAAGTGAAGTATGTATGTTGTTTAATTTCTCCAAACACAATTTTCAATGAATCGAATAAATCTCGCTGAATTGGCTGGATGGCGTTCGTTATGTTTACTTTGAGGGCATCAATTGTTTGCGATTTACTCGCATAGATCTGCAATTTAAGGTAGCCCCAAAGGAAGAAGTCGATAAAGATGATTTTTTTTAGCGAAATTTGGGTTAACTTCTAACTGCTCCAGAGTTAAACCAGCTAGGTTACGGCGTTGTCTATGGTCGTTACCTTAAGTTCTTAGGTCAGTTGGATTTTATACGGGTGTAGACCCAAGCCTCTACACTAAATTTGCCAAGCTGAAGCCGCGGGGCAAGATCTTGTGAATGACGAGAAATTAACTGCCAAGGAGTTTCCCGTACACTCTCGCACAGCAGCGATGTTTTCATCAGACCTTGCTTTTCTGTGACAAAATAACAAAAATCGCAAGATCAACATTTTTCATGGTTACGTTACTATGTAAAATAAATTAAAATGATCTGAACAAATTTTGTTTCAAATTTAATTTACAATCTTTTGGTTTTTAATGGTTTTTTCGTGAATGTTATATAAAAGTATGTATATAATATTGCTGCTACTTCTAAAATTAACGCGGTCTCTTTATTTATAGTAAAGTCTGGCTGTACAAAGCCTGAATTTTGTTGATAAACAGTTTTCTGTTAAAATTATCATTTCCATTGAAACACTGATTTTAGCCAATATTATTGTGAATTTAATTTAGAATCTTTTAGTTCATAATGTTTTTTCTAATTATAATAATACACTTTGCAAAATATTTGCACAAACCGAAAAGGCTCCTACGCCACTTCCGGACTTTCGGCTAAAAATAACTGGGATCTCCTAATTTATGAGAAAAGCTTAAGTATGAAGTTTCACTCCAATACAATGTAACAACTTCAAAAACAATTAATTTTAGAATCCAATTCCCGCAGATCATAGCAAATTTCATTTAATCTCTTTAAGCAATATTCAAGTTTCTATAGTTAATTTGGAATCGTATTCCAGAACTTAAAAAATACAAGAAACTCAAACTCAAAATTTATTAAGAAATATTAAAAATTTAAGTAAATAAATCTTAAATTTTTATTATTTTAATATTTGCCCATATTTATATTAATTATCATCTGTACATACAGAGTGTCCCTAAAGTAGCTAACACGAATGGTACCGTTGGATTCCTTGATCAAAACGAAGGTAAGGTTACTTCTGTCACTTTGCACGTTAAAGCCCCCTTTCAAGTTATACATGTTTAAAGAGCAGCCTTCCAACGCAGCACCTTGTATTAAAGAAACTTCAATATCTTGAGAAATAACTATTTTTATTTCCAAGTATTAATTTCTTTAAAAAGCTGATATTATTCTATTTTAAATAAGGTATAATAATTATTAATATTTAGTTAAAAAATATTTCAAATTTAAACAAAATTTTTAGAATTCTATTTTTTTAAAGAAATTATTTTCTTTCTGTATCATTTAACTCTTAACATTACTTTACGCCAGTAAATATTTTTTGATGAAAATTTCAGAATCTCAGAAAAGCTAATTGTTAATAATACTTGCTATTTTATGTTACCTAAAAAATTAAAAGTTTACAATGAAAATTTTGTAGTTTCTTTATTACACACTGCTGCGCAAAACCAAAAATGTAACAGTAAAATTAAAAAAAAATTCAGCACCTCATTCTTTGTCGAGTGTAAGGATTTCAGTGTGACACAAGCTGAAACTCTCGTAATGACCTTTCTCGATGCCAAGCCCGATATTGCGAAGTTTGCCTTTGATCTCGTAGGTTTTAATCGCTGCATACATTCCTCGGTAATGAATAATGCTTGAGAGCCCAAATCCAGCAACATTCTGCATATATTTGTAGATTTCCAGATTGGAACTCGAACTACTGCTGTTGGTAATAATGATTGGAAACTTGATATGATTGCTGCATTCGACAACATCTGACTTATGAGTCGTGGCCTCTTCTATGTTTTTTCTAGTAGCCGTGTTCGCTGTTGGCCTGACTGCATCTTCGGTGTGTAGCATAAGATGGTGTTTTATGTGGCATTTACCGCATGTATAACTCGAGCTGCATACGATTGACTGATGGCTTGAAGTGAAACAGTTTAATCACAGCTTTCTCTCAGGCACAAAACCTATCTGTCTATCATTAACGCTTAGGGAAAGAAACTGGTCACATTTACTGAGGTAATGGCCTTGCGAGCATTTAAGGGACAAAAGCTCTGCAGTTGATTAAAAGGATTTAACTCGATTGCTAGTCGACACTTTATTGACTTCAATAGCATCCAATAAATCACTTCGTTTGCTTAAAAATCGGAAAAATCTTTCCATCGTAGGGAAATCCTCTACAGTTATCTCATTTGCCCATGCTTGCTTAGTCACACTATCCAATTTGTTTACCAAAATATCAATGAGCCATGGGTCAATTTTTCCGCTTCGGCTAATACCTTCAATCCTCTCAGAACTTCATCCGATACGTCAGCTATTTGATGAAGCGCCTTAGCCGAAACCGTTGATATATCTGGCTTATCAACAAACTGCTTTATGAGATTTGTCATCACGAGCCTTTTTTTATCGTATCTCTATTTAATCTTCTTCGTAGCCGCACTATGTTTGCCTCAGTTACTGCGATATGACGAACTAATGTGGCAGCTTCTCCTGTTAAAAGTTTATAATATTTAAAGGGAAAATAGTTTAATTCCTCGGCAAAATAATTTTGGAGAAACAATACATTTATAATATTCGACTTCTTTAAATAAAAGTTGTATACATATTCATATTTGTTCGTCTTCCTTCAATTCCCATTTCCACATTTCTACTAAATAAATAACAAACCGAAATCAAACTAAATTCAAATTTATCAACTATAAACACGAGTTTCTTCTAGTTCCTATCGAACATCAACTTTAATAAAAAAAATTATCTGCTGCTGTTTTTTTAACGAAATAATATTTTACATTATAATAGGCTCCTATAATTTAATAATATTCTTGCTTCCTAGACTATATTTATAAATTGGGGCCCTTTTATGAAATTTTATCATTCTCAGATTTTTTCGGTATCAAAACCAAACGATGCAAGAATAAATAAATAAAAAAGTGCAACGCAGAACTAGTTTACGTCATCGACGGTATTCCACACTAAGAATAAGTTTATAAAACAAAAATGTCTAGTTCATAAACTAGTTCAAGGTCGATTTTGTTCATATGCGTTTTTAAAATACACACTCATAAGGACAAGATAAAATTAACACGTGTATGCTTCCTTAGATTTAATATTAAAAAAATAAAATCTACATATTTACTATCCCTACTATCAATTATCCACGGATTAACAAATTATCGCTTAATAATACGAATAACAATGTTGCATTTACAATAATAATAAGTCTTATTTACAATAACTTCTTTTTAATGGAGTCTCTCGTATCATAAAATATTTTCACAGTTCATTCATAAGGTACATACTCGTAGGTAATATAGGACACAAAACATAATTTTGTTTTAAAAGCACACAAAAAAAAAAAATATTTTACGAAAAACAAAAACAATTGTAGAAATTCAAACTTGATCTTGCCTTGCTTCTTGTTTACGTTTTTATTCAACAAGTATATGCACATACTTCAACATGTGCATCCAGCATGTGCAAATCGTCGAAAATAAAGATCGATAAAAAAATTTAAAGTTCGTAAAATTTTGTTCATGTAACGTTAGATGTCTCACAAAAATTGTTGTCTTAGCTAAACTTTTTAATGAAAAAAGTGTCCGCATGATGTGGTTACTGTGCATTGGTTCCATCTTTTAAAATAAAATTTGGCGAAAAAACTTATATGAGATCGGCAATATTATATTTGCTTCAGTTCACGACGTAAGCTCTCATCTACAACATCCCTATCTAAGTAATTACAAACTATTTGGGACAAAGTATTAATCGGAATAGAAGTGAAAAGACTGGTAACGTCAAATGAAACTAGTTTTGAATGTAACGGAATGTCGACGTCTTGAATTTTGTTAATCAATTCTACCGAGTTCTTAACCGAGTAAGCCGAAAAGAAATTAGTATGACAATTGAAAAAATTTATGAAACTCTTACATAGCTTGTAGGCAGGAGCATTGCAATACGCTACTATTGGTCTAATCGGAATGCCTTCCTTATGGATTTTTGGTAAACCATAAAGGATCGGGGCAGATGGATTCATGACAGAGTACTTCCAACCAGTTCCATCAAATAACTTCTGGCATTGGTTGATACACTTACTAACCGAAGTCTTAAAAGACTTAGTTGGATCTCTGCCAAGCTCTATTGCTTTGCTTTCTGTAATAAAATCAGAAATTTTATTGCAGTAATCGACTTTTGTGAGCACGATAATTGTATTGCCTTTATCCGCTTTACACGCTATTAGGTCATGGTCACGTAGTTTTTTCTTTATCGCACCAATCACTTTGAGGTTAGTATTAGAAGCAGCAGAAGAAGAAGAGTTTATCGGAGAAGAAGAGTTATCAATACCTTTCTTTATTTGTAATGCACAAACTGATTTTATTTGGGTTATCTGGCCAGATAAGGCTGTTTCGGCATCTACAGCCAGATTCTCGAATGATCGAAGGTCGATTTTGTTTGGCGTAGGGGCAAAATTCACTCCGTTGCTAAGCATTTGCACCTCTGTATCACGGAAAACGACTGAGGACAAGTTCTTAAAACGTGGATGAAATTGGAAATCAGGCGAACCACTATTACCTCTACGGTTAAATGGATAGGCCTTATCTCGCAACACATCCAGTTTTGCTTTTTGTTTCACATATTGAATATGTGAAATTGATGAATATTGTTAAATTTCGAGATTTCTTATACTGAGCTCCTTTACTTCGGAGATCAATCATTTTAAGGATCACTTTTAATATTTTATTCCTCTGGGATGTTTTATTTAATGAAAAAAGAGATACAAAATGAATAAAAAATATCCGCTGGTACAGAAAAAAATTCTCTTTTGTGATAGTGCTGCACTTGCACCGAGTAGCGTAATCTATTATTTTAAGCTGTCAAGTTTCCGCTATCTTATACAGCAGCTTTCCAAGGCACTTTGATTTCAGCATAGACGAACCACGGCACCGTACTCTCAAAGGCACAATTATGTGCGGAACTGAACACAAAGCGGACAAAATCATTATCATTAATTTTACTCAGGCTCGAGTACGTCAGCCGAACTTGCGTATGGACAGAATTAGAACAGATGTTTTTAGACGAAAGGAAAAATATTTCACTCTCATGATCAATGGCGTTGAATCAACGATGTCCATAAATCGACTCAAACCGCATCTTTCATCGAAGCACCGCCAACTGACTATTGTGGGATAAATCCGATTCTGATTGAGTTCCAAATTTCATATTTTTTAACTCAAAAGATTAAAATTTCCAATTTTAATTTAATTTGACCGTAGTTAGTTTAGTAATGCTATCAGTGCTGTCCTCCGTCTAAATCCTGATATATCGTCGAGTCCCGCGGGTTCTATTATCGGTGGTAACCAGACCAAAAGTTTTTAGGATGTTTTTAATGTGTGGTATACGGCGAGTATAGAGGGTGAACGTAACCTGAAAGCGAACTGTTTGAGCATATAATACTTTACTTACTTTGCGGTTTTGATTTGAGCGATACACGGTCAATCAACAAATTAACTCAACAATCAAATTTAACAAAATATTTTTATTTCATAAGACCACGAGTAACAAGTAGTTTCAAATTTATTCTTACAATATTCAATGAAAATATTAATCCATATCGTCTGAGTTATAAACGTTAGGATAAACTAGAATTGGATTTAACTAAATCGTTGACCAGTTTGGCTTCCGCTTGATCCGCATACACAGTTGCGTGTTTAGATTTTTTTTTTATTTACAAAATTAGATTTTGTAGTGTTTTGTGCAAATTTGTTATTAATCTACGAAATAGGAAATGCATAAAATAGGGATGTCGTATCGTGTTAGAAAATTTTGAAAATGATTTGATCACCGCACGCGCTTCTCAATACACACATTCACACACACACACTATCATATGCGGGGTCTATTCAAAATTACCACTTTGTGTTTTATACAGTTTATAGTAGGAGCCACCTTTCGCCAATAGACTCTCATGATTTCCCTGCTCCACCACTTTACCATTTTGTAGTACGCAAATAACGTCCGCATTCTGAATCGTTGTTAATCGATGCGCAATTATTATACATGTGCGACCACATCTCGCCACTTCGAGGGCTTGCTGCACAATTTGCTCAGATTGTGAATCGAGTGCTGACGTCGCTTCGTCGAGTAACAATATTTTTGGGTTGCGCACCAAGGCGCGTGCAATCGCGATACGTTGTTTTTGGCCTCCCGACAGTGAAGTACCTTTAGTACCCAAACAGGTGTCGTAGCTAAGCGGCAGCGACATAATAAAATTATGAATATTTGCTGTTTTGGCTGCTTCGATTACATCGGCAAGATGTACATTTCGATGGTTGTCGCCATATGCAATATTTTCCGCGATCGTTCTTTCGAATAGAACTGGCTCCTGTGAAACGATACCGAGTTTACTTCGTAAGTCGTCCAATACCAAATCGTTCGAAATTTCATCAACGTCGACGAACTGAAAATACAACGAAAATATTTTATTAACCCTGAGTGTTATGGATTTAATAAGTAAGCTCACAATTCTTCCGCCATCCGGATCGTAAAGCCTTTGAAGTAATTGAATACAAGTTGATTTTCCACATCCTGAATGTCCAACCAGTGCAACAGTTTTGCCCGATAGTACTTCCAAATCCAAACCTTGCAAAATTTGGACATCCGGTCGTTTGGGGTACGCGAATTCGACCTTTTGGTAGCTAACGGTGTTCTCGTTGCTGTCTTTTCGGTTGTTATCGATCATGAACGGTGATTTAATTATTGGTTTGCGATCAATTACTCTAAATATTCGTTTGGCCGCAACGAAGGCTGATACAAAGGCCGGGGCAAAGGCGAGTGTTTGTCCGAGCATCATGGCGCCAAAAATCAAGCCTTCTGAAACCCTATATAAAACAGTCCGATTAATATTGTATTTAATAAGTCATCATGTATAGTGTTCAATACTTGATAATATTTTCGTATGGAACCGAGTCATCGGCCACTAGAAAACCACCATAAAATAGGGCAATTCCGTAAGCGAAGAACGGCATCGCTTGACCCATTGAAAATACTACACCGCGGAACATCATTTTCTTGCGAATTAATTTTTCGACCAAACCGACAGATTCCGAGTACCGATGTATCATTGGTGCTTCTTGTCGTAAACTAGAGACAGTTTTTAAATTAGATACAGCCTCCATCGCAATTGATGTTGCATTCTCGATGGCAGTCTTTTCAACGAACGAGGCAGCCGACATAAACCTAAAATTATATAATTTGGATTAATCCGTGACAAGGGCGTAAACGGGGAAAATAAAACTTACTTTGCCTCGAACAGTACAGTGCCCAAAATAAATGGAATTGAACTAATAACAACGAGCGCCAACTTCCATGAATAAAAGAACGCAATGGCGACACCGAATACCAATGTCGAAAACGCTTGAAAAAGACCAGCTAGTGGTTGTCCAATCGCTGCTTGAATTCCTGACGCATCTAACGATAATTTTGTGCAAAGTGCTCCAATTGAATTGTTATCCTGGTCGAACCATCCCATTTCTTGTTTTATCATCGACGAAAATAATAATGATCGGATCCTTGTTGTTAAATGGCAGCCGGCCAACGTGAACAGGTAATTTTGTAAGAACAAACTGAAAGCAGTTACAATACCGACGGCCAGGAAGCAAATACAAATTATATGGGTTCGGGCCAATACATCATTGGGATCGGGTACAGAGAGGGCGCCATAAACATCACCGAATAAAATGGCAAATGCAGGATATGATGCACCCGCTATAAGAGCACCGATACTACCCACGATCAATAACGGTATTTCAGGTTTAACGTAACTAATAATCCGCCACAGGAGTTTAAAGTACTCCATTTTTTCGTCGTCATGCTCTTCCAGCTCTTTATGGTAATGGTCAAAAAATATTTTGCTATTTCGTTTTTCAAAGTGATTTTCTTTGTAGTATTCGTCTTTTTTCGACATGGTCTTGTCCGATAGCGCCATCTCTTTCTCCAGCATCTCATCAAAAGCGTCATCAGCCTCCTTGTAACCATCAAAATTTTCCACAGCATGCACTTGATTCATGCGGAAGTAATGCCCTTTCAACAACATTAATTCATCGTGAGTTCCATCTTCGATAATTTTTCCTTTTTCGAGAACCACAATTCGATCGGCCTGCCGGATAGTCGAAAGGCGATGTGAAATCATAATCGTGGTTCGTCCTTTGCTTGCATTATCCAATGCGTCTTGCACCAATTTTTCGGATTGTGAATCGAGCGCTGAAGTCGCCTCGTCGAGAAGCAAAATTTTCGGATTTTGGATTAGCGCCCGGGCAATAGCAATACGTTGCTTTTGTCCACCCGACATTAACGCACCGCGTTCACCAACTTGGGTATCATATCCGTGTGGTAGTTTTTTGATAAATTCGTGTGCACTAGAGGCCCGAGCAGCCGCCTCGATTTCTTGTTGGCTTGCATTTGGCTTGCCATATCGGATATTTTCTCCTATTGTTGTGCCAAAAAGTACCGGTTCCTGACCGACGACCGCAAGATTTGATCGGAGCCATGAAATATTTAGCTTCCTTAAATCATTTCCGTCTATCGATACCGAACCGTCGAGCGGATCATAAAATCGTTGTAACAGTTGAATGGATGTTGATTTACCACAACCTGAACTACCAACGAGTGCGACCATTTGCCCCGCATTTATTTTAAGGTTAAAGTTCTTTAGCACCTCGACGTCGGTTCGTGTTGGATACCGGAACGAGACATTTTTAAATTCAACATCCCCCTTAATACCGTAGTTTATAATTTTACCGTCTTTTGACATCGAATCAATTTTCGGTTCACGATCGATTACGTTAAATATTTGGGTAGCGGCCCCCCTTGCAACAGCAAATATTCCGATAAACGGTGCCATTCGGGCGATATTATCCGAACCAACGAGAATACCAAAAAATGTAATCATCAACACGGCAGGCGTATACTCTTTGTCCTCTTTATCCCGGTCGTCTAAAATCAACGTGACACCATACCAAAACGCAAGGGCGTTACTCGCGTAGAAAACAAATTTCATTATGCCTTCGCCCACACCGGACCACATACCCTTCCGTTTACCTGCCACCTCGGCCGGTATCAATTTTTGATCGTACCGTTCCGATTCTTTTTTCTCACCACCAAACGCTAACACGGTTCGTATTCCGATCAGTACCTCTTCCGCTACGGAACCAGCATTTGAATATGATTGTAACTCTTTAGTGGTTAGTGACGTTTGAAATTTTGCCACCAGGGTGCTTGTTGTAATTAGGACAGGGACGCAAGCAATGCAGACTAGCGTTAATTTCCAGCCATACAAAAATGCGATTACAACAGAGATAACGAAACAGGCAAAGAGCGTAATGCACATGCAGACTTTTTCAGAAATTCCTTCACGTATTTTCTCGATGTCCCTGGAAAAAAATATAAAGGTATACGTTAATTTATATACGGTAAATAGTTTCAGTATACTGAATTTACTCTGTAATTCGGGATCCAAAATTGTCTCCGCTATTCCCATCGTGCCACGCAATATCTTGTCGCAGCACCGACTGGAAAAAACGTATACGAATCCGGGTGACTTGCTTCAGTGACGTGTAATTAAAAATATCGACACTAATAGCGCCAGTAATAAATTGGAACAGGGCCGTAATCGACATTAATATCAGATATGATATGGAATCTTTATAAATTTCTTCACGGTTTTGCGCTATCGTTGCATTAGTTCTGGAATAATTAAATTTAGTGCCAGGCACGCGGAAGCAATATAAATATGTATTGTTAATTCGTTAAATACTTACAATGGTTTCCCGCCACCAAACAAATGCAGTAATACCGTATCCGATGTCGTACCAATTCGATATGCACGCTCAACGAGCAATGCGGTAAATTCACCGTAAATTATAATCACAAGTGGCAGCGCGAATGCGCTCAGCGCCGCCAATATTACACCGACAATAATTAGAAATATTTCCATTTTGGTCGCAAACCGATATAATTTGAAATAGCTGACGGTTTTTGGTTTCTCGTCCGGTTTTTCGACATCCTTTGCATTTTTAGAATCACCATCATTCTGATTGACATCATAGGTTTTTGCGGTCCTGTAAATTTGCAAACGTGCACGTTAGTAAAAAATTATTCGTTATTTAATTTAAGTTAATTGAAATAAATAAATATAAATTAGACTAAACATGGTATTTGGTGGACGTTTTTTGAAGTGACCTGTGACATTAAACGCTTTTTTTTTTGTTGTAAATCAAATTCGCTAAATTTGACGGCCCCGAAATGATTCATTTTGCGTTTATGTTTCCTATAGTAACGCTGTCCGTTCATAATGTATGTATTTCAATTGATGATGAGAAGAAGTCTAATATACTCGCGCGTTCACTCTTAATTCTGTTTAATTGAAATTAATTCTAGAGTCTAGCACATAATTGAATTAAAATTGTTTTTTTTTGTTTGAAATAAATGTAAGGTGGTGGGGTAGCTGAATGACCTTGCGATTCAATTTTCTAGTATTATTTTAGATTACCTGCCGCCGTATTTGAAGATATGATCTGATTGAGGTACATGGTTCTGGCACAGCTGAGCTGAGTAACCACAATAGTATCGAGTTGGCTATAATGATTCCGTTTACGGATGATGATTGTTTCCGAATACTCCAAAATTTAAATTTGCTGTCTTCCATCCTTTATACGTTGGAATTAATTAGTCTCCTAAGCATTTATTGTTACTCATTTGTAAACTATAATGAATTTTTTAACCACATGATAATTTTTTAAGAATACTAGCGACATCTAACAATGACTAGTCAAACTAACACAAATTTAATTTTGCGAAAACACCCGAAACTAATAAAATCTATAACTCATACGGTAGAAAATGAGATAAATCAATTATTTGGCCAATAGATTCGAAATTCAATTTGTATACGAGTTCCGAGTGTGGTTAAGTAAAATAGCAAAATAGAATGGAAGTAACCCATTTTTGAGCCCATTAAGGCTGTATGATACTCAGCTTGTCAAAAACGATGTTTACTAAAAATCAGTTTTTGGCCATCAAATATTACCAATTGACCTAATTCTTTCTTTAATATGAACCTACACGTATAATTGAGCGATTAATACATGATTATCTCACTCAAATGTTTAGTTTGTCTACGGTTAAGTTTCAAAGTTTATCGTTTTTTTGAAACGCGCAAATGAATTTTTTCAATATTTTACATCTAAACAGCGAAAAAATTTTACATCAAGGTGTTAAGAAACATAAAATCAAGCTATTAATACAGGATTTTCAGGATTAGTCTTGAAATGACGTATAAAATGGAAAAATTAGTTTAAAAATGATAAAAATTTCGATTCTTATCGATCGAAAAATTACGTCAAACGATAAGTTTATTTGTTTTTACGCAGCAATGCTGATTATTTTTTGAAAAATTTACAGTCGCTAGATGGCCAATCACGAAATAAAAATTGTGTCCAAGATAAGCGGTTATTAGTTTTATTATAATATGCAATGTTTAAAACAGAAATAATGCAAAATAGTAAATTTATTAATTAATTTTACACATATAAACAATATAAGTAAAGTTTAATAAACGAATCATATAAAATTTTGGTATATTTATTAAAGAAACGAACCAGTTTAGACACATTTAAATATCGATACTAAAAAAGAAATTTGTTTTTTCAGTATCATACAGCCTGAAGGCTGTATGGGACTCAAATGTCAAAAACGATGTTTAGTAGTAATCGGTTTTTGACCATAAAATGGTACCAATTGATCGAGTTCTTCCTTTAGCATGAACTTACATAGATGAATAATGAAAGGATTAATAGATGATTATCAAGATTAGCCTTGAAATGATGTAAAATTTAGTAATCTCGATTTTTATCGATCGAAAAATTACGTCAAACGATGTTTATTTGTTGTTACGCCGCAATGAGCTATTTTAATAAATTTACTGTCACTAGATGGCATATCACAAAATAAAAAGTGAGTCCAAGATAATTGTTTTTTAATTTATTATAATATACAATGTTTAGATCAGCAATAATGAAAAATAATATATTTATTATTTAATTTTACACATAAACAAAATAAGTAAAGTTTAGTAAGCAAATTATACGAAATTATGGTACTCAAATTTATCAAAGAAACGTACCAGTTGCACACATTTAGGGGCAAATATCGTTACTAAAAACAAATTTGTTTTCAAAGTACCATGCAGCCTTAAGATGCTTTTATAATAAAAAGGTAGTCCAATAATTAAGGGGTTCATAACTTAACTGTTTTTATGATTGAAGGTTATTGGCCTGCCGCTCAACCCGCTTGTTACGTGTGTGGGTCACGTACTGGTGAGAATGTTAAGGCATCCTGTCCTACCTTGAACACATTTCTTCAGGCGCAAGTAACCTACAGAACAGACGCTGATTTGCCGTTCAATTGTCGGTCCTATTAAAGTTGCGAACAATGAATATTGGATTCGCTTCAACCACGAAATAAGAGAGAGATGGCTTGGCCACGTCTCCGCTGGCGTGACTAAGTCGAGCAAGACTTACTCGTATAAGATGTCGAAGTTGGAGGACGAGAGCGATGGACCGCGACGGATGGAGGACCATAGTACGGGCTGCAAAATCCCTTCATGGGATGTAAAAGCTAGAGAAAGAGAGAGAGAGAGTCCAATAATTAATAACAATAAACCTAATGAACGGAACAGGGCTTGACTTCTGCAATATGTCAAATTTATTTTCATCCATTCTCTTCTCAACTAATTAGAGGGGTACACTCGGGTTGTATGTGCATTTTGGATGCTAATATACTACCGAATGTAATTCAAGAAACCCGTCTATTTGAATTGAACTAACAATTTTCTCAACCGAATAGGGAAAAGATAAAGGATCGGATAAATGTGATATGTTGTACTCACTTCTGGCGAAACACGGCCCAATGGGATGGCACTCAATTTTCGATTATACTCGGTCTGGAGAATTGGATCAACCTAAACAATAAAACTATTTTGGATAGATCTCAATTTAAAAGTTACAAAGTGGTTTCGAATGGATACCTAATAAAACCCTGCTATAGCGAGTATTTAGCGGAACTCGCCAGATTAAACGTCTCAAAATTTTTCGAATAATTCAAATTACCTGTATAAAGCTGTCCGACTAAGGGCTGGAGCTTTTCTAACCACCAGACACTTCACCTACTTTTTCGACATCCACTCTACTACCCGGAATGCCTTTATGAATGAAAAGAATAAACCGGATAAGTGAGCCCTAAGCCTCCAGACACAGTAGTGAAACTTGGATGTCTGATAGGACCATGAACTCATTCATGTTGAACTTAGTTCCCAAAGTATGTAGAGAATCTTTCAATAAATTCGGACGTCTTTGACAAATGCAGGAACAAATTCGTTGTGCATGATAGGATGCCAGCATGTAAATTATGGCCGACATTGCGCAAGAAGAGAGTCAGGGCTTTAAAAATTTTACAACTTTCAGAGGAAAAATTGATATCCTGAACAAACGTTCACCATTTCTTAGATTTCAAACAATTACTGATTATAAAATATCGTTGAACCAATGAATCTTAGAACAATTATAAAATTCCAATCCAATTTCTCATGTATTTACATGTTTTTTGGATTGAGTTAAATGGAAATTGGATTAAATTTTTTTCACATAATCCACATCACAATAAGCGCATAATCCACATCACAATAAATTTCTGGGTACTCTAATTTTTTTCACTAGCGCTAGATTTCATGATGAAAGATAGATGTCCCATCAATGGATAGAATCAAAATATATCCTTCACACAAGTACAAAATATTTGAGATTTGAGATTATGAAAATATAGGGCCAAATATCCAGATTTTAGAACTATGGTAAGAATTTGCTTTAAAATAATAGCCTCAGTCTGTAAACCGAATTTGTTCCGAACAAGCCGAGTTTAATTAACTATAGTCCAGAACATAGTCCAAAATCTTTGTTAGAATCGCAGATCTATTTTGGACACAAAATTTGAAATTGATCGAATAAGAAATGGTCGAGGAGTTCCATTCAGCAGATTCTATTGCCAGAACATCTTCCAAACTTCCCATCCATAAAACTAAATTTGACCATAATCGCAGTTATAAGAGATGTAAAAGTTCCAATCACGACTGACATTTTTGGCTTAATTAGAACTTTAAGAAAAAATGGAGTGTAAGTCCAACAGGCATTTCATTGAAAATCTATTTAAAAATCCAGTTTATTAATAAATTGCAAAGTTCGGTTCGGCACGGATATTTCAGAATTTCATCAAAAATTCTTATTATTTTTCCACACCTCCCCTACACAACAATTTGGCCATAGTCTGTAGTTCATACTTATCATGTTCAAATGCTAAAATATCGCACATATTCTTGCAAAATTCCTAAGTTTCAAAAAAACTCCAGAATGTACAAGTCATAATTAAATTTTAAATCTCAATCCCAGTTAAGAAAGGCCAAATTCCTAAACATCGTCTAATGTAAAGATACTCGCTCATAAAATCCCAATACAACAAAAACCTGTTGAGAAACTGATATGAAAAATTTATGTTAGAATTTTTGAGTCGATTCATAACGTTGATGAAACATGGATAAACCACTACAGGCTAGAATCAAAACAACAGACAGAACAATGGATAGAAGCTGATTTAAAATTGCTCCAAAGAAAACAAAAGTTGTTGCATAAAGGCTACGTCCACTGTCTTTTAGGAAGCACAAGACATAATTTTCATCGACTATCTTCAGAAGGATAAAACCATTACAGGTGCATGCATCATTATAAAGTACATTATAAAGTACTATGAATGAAAAATTAAGGAAAAACGGCCACGTTTAAAAAGAAAAAATTGCTCGTCCATCATGACAAAGCACTATTACATTCATCATGGAAAACACAGAAAAAATTGGATGAATTGGGCTTTAAATTGCTTCCCCTTTCACCATATTCAAATGATCAAGCCTCTTGTGAATTTTTTCTATTGCTCAGTGGAAAGAGATTTAGAATATTATCAATCATATTTTGAAGAAGGTTTAATGAAATTGGAAAAACGTTGGAATAAGTGTATCGAAAGAAGATAAAAGGAGACTCTATGTTGAAATTTAAAGTGAATTTTATTTAAAATAATTATGTTTACTGTTTCATTCTAAAGACTTATTAATCCAACGAGGCATTAGTTTCGATAGAGGACATTTGGCAATCGCTTAAAAAGCACTGGTAATGGATGAGCCGGATCAATCTGCAAATGACCAAATCTTCCGAAATTGGTTTCAGAACAACGCATATGCCTATGACAGAATTGGTATGGTATTGCCCGAATGCGCCTGAGAGCACGGTAAAAAATTTTCTTAATTCAGTTATTTTAACAACCATACGATCCCGGAAAACTATTGCACTGGCAATCCACCATATGAAAATACGACAATTCTTTCGGAAGATGACCGAACACGGCATTCACCACTGGAATTGCCATTAAAATATCAAAAATTCTGGAATAGGTAAAGTACTCCAATCATGCTAATTCATTATATGGCACGAATGTACTATGGCACATATAAAAGCAATATATAAAAGCAGAACTGAACAGAAATTGGCTTTGTCATGTGGAACTACTTGTGCAACTACAGCATCAATTCCAGTTGAACTCTTGAATACACTTGATTTGCCAGACATACTTCCACACGCATAAAAATATCATCGAAGGTTTTAAATTCGAGTGTTAAAAATTGTGTAACATACGAAAACCATAGAACCACTTATCACGAATACGCGATCTACTCACTAAACTGAACTTTACGAAAATGTAATTTAAACGTTATTTGCGAAATTACCGTTACCACGTATATGAACTGCAACGATGTACAATATATAAAATTGTCGTTGGAGTTTTGGTTTCCAGCATATGGCATCGTGCCCAACAAACAAAAATATATTACGGTTTTAGCAACTAGGCGGAATTACCAACGCCACAAATATATCAAGGAGAAATTAATTGGATATTTTGCTGAAAAGCACAGCGACGACAGCCGGTTACCGGTTATTATCCGAAATATCATTGGGTGACATGAAACCAATAGTTAACTGTCCTCGAAGTGCGCCGATTAGGCTTCAAATTTTCCATGGCGAAGAAAATATCGGCTACTTAGTTCCTCATCGATACGAGTGTAGATGTATCCACCGCCAACGCCGAGTAAAAAAAAAGAATCCAATCGAATATAAACTCTATGCAGCGCAGTAGATGGAGCGAAGAAACGTTCATACCAAAAAACTAATTGAACTTGATCTAAGTTTAAGCTGACGTCAAAACACCAATTAATGAAGCAGATTGTATACGCTATTTCGACCTGTTGATTGATTTAAAAGGGGGTCGTTTGGTTAGATAATATAACTAAAGTATCGACAACTTGTGACTCCTACGCCATTAAACGAATTCGCAGAAATCACGAAAATGTCTTCTCTTAGTGATGGACAAACATGGTTCGCTCGAACTCGCAGATTTGGCACAAAAAAGTTTGCCGCTGCAAGAGACGAGTTCGAATATTTACTGAGAATGGGTATTTGCCATCCATCGACCAGTAACTAGACAAGTCTCTTAACCATGGTAAGGAAATCCGATGGAACAAGGCGCTCATGCAGAGACTACCGCGCTTTAAATGCTTAAACGGTGCCTGAAGTACTCAATACCTCGTATTCACGATTGCACGCGTATTCTTAGTGGAAAAGCAATATACAGATTTACAAGAAGCATTACATGAGGTTCCAATTCGAGTTTATGATAAAACATTTGATTTGCGTATTTGCATCCGAAAACAATGCCAACCACGAGAGACACCTACTCGAACGCCTCCGTAAATATTTAAACTAACTATCACTGTGGCTAAGTGTGTGAAATAGCCGTATAGAAGATTTACAGTTTTTGGAACATAACATTTCGAACAATGATATTTTACCTCTTCCCAGCAAGGTAGGGGCCATTAAAAATTTTTCTAAACATGTTTCGGCAAAGGAACTTTAAACCTTTTTGGCGATGATAAATTATTATGGAAAATTCATACGGAATGTTAAAAACGACAAAACAAAATTGACCTGCACTGATGAAGCAGACGAAGCATTCGAACATCGAGATTTGCCGAAGAAGATGACCGATACCTAACACAAACACAGCATACGTACGACGTACCATACGTACACCATATCGAGCATTTGGACTTTGTCCAATTTACAACCGATATTTGACATATCAACGGGAAAGAGAATGTAACAGCAGACGTTTTTTCAGGAATTGAACAAATCGAGACATTTGATTACGATAAATTATCCATGGAACAAGAAATGAATGATGAATTCACCGAAATCCGTCAAGGTAATCCAACTTCTCTAATTTGTAAAAAAAATCTCTATCCCAGGTTGTAACGAGATGGTCTTGTGCAATACATCGACTCCGAAAATTCAACCTCGATTTACCACGTGACGATTTAGCTACGTCAACATAGATATCATTGAACCATTACCATTATAACCTGGCTATCGGTATTGCTTAACCGTAAACGATCGTTTCACTCGCTGGCCCCAGAATATATCAACCCCGATCAGCGTAGGCAATTTGAATCTTTCCTGATGCGAGAACTTTAGAATACCATTAGAGCTATAGTCAAACGGGATAATGGAAAGGTAGCATAGAACGCTCAAATCATCTATCATGGCATTGGGACATGATGCATAGTTTGGTACGACATTACGTATTCCAGGTGTGTTCTTCGACATTTAAAAATCAAGTGAGAATCAAAACGAAGTATTAGTTATCATGCGCAAATGTTCTTATACTAGTAAGGGGCTACAAAACCACCGTATCGCCACCCTATGAACCCCTCTTAAGGAAGCCAGAAACCTTACCAGTACCAAACAGCAAGCGAGTTGCAGTTGCTACAAGCATCGCTGACAGCGACTCAACCGAAGCAGTAAATTCAACTACTCCCACACTATCGCTAAAAAGGAGAGTACTGTGATGCCCTCATCAATTACAGATTGGTGGCACTACACCTATAGAACTTTAAGTGGGCAACACTTTTATCAGGAACTGCCAATTTGACAGCTAGTAGGATCGATGCGAAAGTGGGTAACTCAAAAGTTACAAAACATTTTATTAATTTAGTTACGAAAATTTCTAAATTTATTGTAATTTACATGTCACAGGATTTGGAATCTGGCAAAATTATTTAGCTCCTGATAGATTTTTGCTGAATTCTGATTATTTTGGAGGTGATATAGTTTAGGACTAGAGGTATATCGAGTAATGTATCTTTCGGCTATAAAATATTGTTTCAGCTGGGATACCAAAGATACTATCTGTATTACCATTTTTTCAGCTGGAAACTTTCGGTTAACCAGTTTTAATATAGGCGGATTCTTTAGTAAAAAATAAATTCAATTTAAACCCGAGTAAACCTAAAGTTTGGTGAGAATGAAATTATGACCATTTGATAGGCCTTATTGTGAGTCAACTTTGAATTGTGGCGAAATTCTGATGAGGTTACTGAGTTGCAATTTGGCAATATTTAGCTAATACATTGAAAATTCTTCAGGCAAGGCCTGACGTTCCCGATTGGCCTATTTTATCATTGATGCCACTTTGGACATTTGATAAGCCATAATTACTGAATGATAAAGCATGTTAATCTGGAACGCCAGGAAAATTGAATTATCGAAATTTTGCATAATTACACCAATGTATCCCCAACAGAATTTCACCATAATTAGACCGAAGTGGACTATAATTAAGGATAATCCAATGACCATTGTGACATGAATAAGGAATGCCATCAGTCCATTCAGGGCAATTTTAATATATCGGGTTAAAGAAATTTTGCCAAATTACACCCGTGTTACTCCGTCAGAATTTCACCACAATTGAGCCGAAGTTGACTAACATTATTGGACTGACCATAGAGGTATCAATGATAAAACATGTAAATCTGAAAAACCAGCCATTAATCTTCATTAAAGTAACATTCTGGGCTATCAGACGCTAATATTTAGTTTTAACTGGTTCCTCCGTTTATATCTAAAAACTTCTATATTATAAACATTTAATCAAAATATTAAATGAATGATAAGAAAATACCTGCTGTTTTAATTTTATTTTGGTACATTCACATATTATTCATTTTATCACGTATTCATTGAAACACGTACATATTCATTATACGTACAGTAAAATTCAAGAATTTCATTTTGGCATTTGGTTCATGATGTTTAATGTTCATGATACATAATATAAATAACATCTACTATAATATGTAAAAATATTTGTATTACAATAATAAACCACTTTTAAGAACCTCAACCAAGAGACAACTGATGAACCACCGTAAATTACCTAAAGATATCTCTTGAAAAAAAAAATCTTTTAATAAAACTGTTTGAAGAAGGGAACTCAGTTCAAAATGTGGCGAACATGCGAGCTCTAAACAAATACACCTGCTCGTATCATTCTCCCTGGTCATGGTATTATGCATCATAAATAAAGTATCAAATTCGACATATATTAATGGAAGTAAGTTTGTGGTTTCCTTATAATAGATAATGCCCGGATAATGCCCAGTGGTAGTTTGGACTGGGTGTGTTAAAAATTATTGGATGAATTTCATCGTAAAGCAGTGTTTGTATGGCCAAGATCATTTTTGGATATACACCGTTAAATGGCAGCAATTTGGTATGCTTCATGCGCACATTTTGGTGTGGTTCCTCAAAAAAGCAAATCGGTTGGAATTGATTCCATCATTGCAACCGAAATTCCGTATGAAGCTGTTGACCCGAAATTAGATGCGGTGGTATCTAAGAATATGATCCATGTACGGTTTTCAACAACGAATCACTCTGTATGATCGATGGCAAGTGTTTCAAGCGATACCTGAGAGACCTGATTGTCGACACGGCATGTGACAGCAATGACGGATACCCATTGTATAGTAGGCGAACAGTAGCGGACAATGGGTAATCTACAGTTGTAAAGGGCAATGTTCGTGGTCCGACGTCGTTTCAACAACTGAGAACTACCGACCAAATGGCACAGTGGTTAAAGCTTTGGCGTTTGTATCGGGAAGTACAGGGTTTGAATCCCGATAGGGTCCGGTTACAAAAGGAAATTTTCATTAACAGATTACGACCTGTGATTACTAGGAACACTCATGGGCCGACCCATCTTCCATGTCCAACTCTTAATTGGCATTTGTGTGCGACTTACCGTGGTTTTAACAGTGTAAATATGTCGAGTTTTACAGTTGCTCGATAACGATTCGGATTGGGACAATACGCTCAAAAATTACTAAGTTTTGGCGAATAAAGTGTTGTTGTATTTGAGCATGATATTTCCTAATCGTACGAATTACAAAGAGAACAACAATACGACACTGAAGCATTAGCCGAGGCAATTCGTACAAATGTTCCGCAACTGAATAAACAACAAAAGGTGATTACGACTCTTTGAAGGAGCTCTGAACAATGTAACTGGTGGCATTTACTTTGTGGATGCTCCAAGATGGACTGGAAAAACGTTCTTGCGATTTCATTGCTTTTGGCATTGAAGTTGCCTTGGCATTGGCTTCATCTGAAATAGCAGCCAATTTGTTGGAAGGCACATTCTATACTGAAATTGGCACTCAAAATACGTCGAGCTATTAAATTATTTCATTTTGATGCTACATAAAATATGGCCAGATTTTTGACACAGGTGTTTACTGTTAGTGACACAACTCAAATTCATAGCCCGATAGCACGACAAATTATAAATATTTAATCCAGCAGTTTACGAATCGGTCTAGCTTCACCCAGTTCATGTTACCTTAAAGCAGTCGAATTATAGCCCCTCCAAAGAAGGTTACGAAATGTGCTACTTTCGGGGGTATCTCGTCCTCAACCGATTACCAATGACTTTTCCCGATGTATCTACGCATTGATAAATCACAATACCAAGTTTCTGTTTTATTCTAGCTGGCAGGAACTTTGGAGCAAATTTATTGCAGAATTTCTTGGTCGAATCGCTTAGTTGGTGTTGACGTACGTACGGGTGCGTAAATTATAATGTGCAGAATATTTATTGTAAGCCTGTTTCAAATTATTTTGTACTTGCGCATGTAACAAATTTACCCGGTCATTTAAGGGCAGATTTTCTATCTCATTCTCATTCAAGAGGTTCAACAGCTTCAGCATTTTGTACATATTACCATTCGTAATTATATGATACGCAAACAGGACGTAATATGGTGAGTATTTTGTCGACTGGTGGGTTGAATTTCGGAGGGCACAAGCTATTTCTGCAAGGTTTTCATCCCCACTTCGATGATCTTGACTAACACATGAGCGAATAGCACCTAAAATGGATCTATTGACCCTTTCTGAGGCATATGTTTGCGGTGAATAATTTAATGATTTAAATGCCTATTACTTGTAAATTGAGTGCCATTATCACTCACCAATTCCTCAGGAGTGCCAAAAAGTAGAATTACGTCGTTCCTGAGATATTGTAGTATTTTTGGATATTTGGCTGACGAGAGTGGTTTCAGTAAAACAAACTTCAGTAAGTTAATCTTTCTAGTGTTTTACTTATACCTCCGTGTGCACCCGTAGCGGAATCATGCTCTTCGCTCAACAGTTTTGTTGTTAAATTTTCGGGAACCCATATTTTCCATACACATACCTCCGAGAGTGGAGTATCCATTTTTGGCTCGATACGAATAAATATTCTATCGTCTTGGACTTTAAAAGATGGAAAAAGTTCGGAGTTTTCGAGGATTCGACTGCGGAAGGTAGTATATTTTTGGTCCTCAAATTAAGGGAGCGTAAAATCCAGTGCATCCAGAAGTTTAGGCCAATCAAAAATTAAATCCTCAGCGGATTCGCTGAAGGACCGAGAGAGAGCAGCTAGCGCGACATTTTTAGAGCCCTGCTGATGTTCGATACTGAAATCGTACGCTTGTAAGTGGAGGCTCCATCGTGCTAGTCGACCACTTAAATCTTTTAACGTCATGAGCCACTTTGAGCTTGCGTGATCTGTAATTACAGTAAATTTAAAGCCCTCGATATATGCTCTAAACTTCTTGATACTTAACAATGCGGCGAGACACTCCAGCTCAGTTATGCTATAATTTTTCTGAGCGAAATTTAATTTTTTGACATAAATGCGATTGGTCGCTCATATCCTTCAGTAGTTCGTTGAAAAAGGACTCCGCCAACTCCTGAAGTGCTAGCATCACATCTAATATAAAACGGTTGGGTATAGTTCGGGTTTACGAGTATCGGAGCCGTGGTAAGCTTGTGTTTCAACTCGTAAAAATGCCTTTTGAGCATCCGCGGTCCACTGAAACTTTATTCCCTTCCGGTCATACCCAACAATATTCTAGTTTACTTCACCGAACTAGGGGTGGGAAAATCTTTTATAGCCTTTACTTGTGCTGGATTCGTTTTAATACCTCCGTCGCCCATTATGAATCCTAAATACTTTAATTCCCTCATTACGAAAAGGCTCTTCTCCACATTGATGGTAAGGCCAGCTTTTCTTAGAAAAGTGGCGACCAGTCTAAGTAAATTAAAATGCTCAACCAGAGTAGCTGATATAATCAACAGATCATCCAGATAAATAAATATCCGATCGTGGTACATATGTGGTATTACCTTATCCATTAGTCTACTCATTGTTTGAGGAGAATTACATAGACCAAAAGGCATTACGCAAAATTGATATAAAGGCCTCCCTGGAACTGCAAAGGCAGTTTTGTCCCTGGAAGTTTGTTCCAGAGGAATTTGCCAAAAGGCATCTTTGAGGTCTATCCCAGAAATATATTGTAACTCCACGAGCTGTTACTCTTCTCTAACACTCCCATTTCGAGCATCCTATCAAGTTCTTGACAAATTAATACTTGTTTTGCTGGGGAAACCGGATAATGACGTTGTTTTATTGGCCGATTATCCCCTATGTCAATAAAATGTTTGATCAGATTAGTTTTCCCCAACCCGTTTTTGGAAAAAGATGGAAAAGAATTTTTAATTGTGTCTAGTTCGAGTTCTTCTTGAGGAGACAACGTATGTCTTTTGTCCTTAAGATCCAATTCGTTTGAGTTTATTATCTCAGACAATACCGCAGGGGCAAGAGGGAAAGCTCGCCAAAAATGTATGATTGCCCAAATAAAGTATACCTTCTAACGAAGGTGCTATGTATGACCTATAGTTTTGGTAATTCCATTATACGTTATAGCATGATTGAAGTAACCGAGTATTTTATTAACTGTACCATCTGCCGTTTTAATGATTTTCAGGTAATTTTGATTTTGTCATAATTAAAGGTAGTAGATTAGATGGTTTTGAAGGACTTATGTTGGTGGTTTGGCTTCATTCTTCATTATTTGTCGAGGCTGTTGACTCGAGGGTTGAGTGGTGGCCGGAAGAAAATCACCCGATTTCATCACGCCCGAGACACCGTTTCCCTGAAATCTAGCTTAACAAATAAGACAATTTGGTTTAAGTATACCGGCTTGACCACATCCGAAACAAAAGATTTGTTGCAGTGGCAGGAGGACACTTGATATCGATGGCAGATATCCTTGCAGTCCCAGCAAATGTAATAATTTAGTTTCTTAATTGGTTGGGGCACTGACGAATTTTTATTATTTAGTGTGCGAATAGATAATGCTTCTAATTGTGCGGCATTGTCAGTGTCCTCAAGAGTAGCGGGATCTTTCGACTCATTCCCTGTAGTGACACTGAGCGAGTCAGAAATCGTCTTAATTTCGTCTACAACGTAATTTCGACGCAACCTATTTTCTGTAATTTTTCGAGGATCGTGTCCGGATTTCTTCCAAAGTTTTTCATACTTCTGACATATAACTCGTAATTCTTCAGCAGTATGAATAGCATCAGATAAGGTGGCGCTTTGCAACGCTGGATCCATATTTTCTCGTAATATTTCCACTAACTCCGTCGTCAAACCAATTGTGGGAATACGGGACCCACAACCCCTAGTGTAGTGAAGTGCTAATAAACTCACATATTGTGCAATATGGCATGACGGTATGAGCGGTAGATCCGGAAATGACCTAGCGTCTTCTTTAGTTAAAATTTTGGAGAGAGTGGTTAACGACAATCTATCTATAACTAAAAGTATCCTATGGTCCGATTCATGTATTCCACAGAATAGGAATAGAATAACCACACTCACGATTTTGAAATTAATTGAAAAATATAAACATATAGTAGAAAAGTGCAATAAAAATTTTCAGAGCCAGGGCATTCTCAAGCGCAGCAAATAGATGTAAATATAGAAATCTATTGTCCCGTCACTTTAATGAAAAGATTAAAAAATATGAACTATAATAAAGTTAAACTTAAAATATTACAAATATTACAAACGTATTGATTTCAAAAATTATAATATTGCGTCGGTTCAAAGACTTCCATTTGATATTTTTGCACTCACAGAGACTAACTTGAACAGTGATTTCAACAGTAACGAGTTTTTTTCCTCGGATTTCAACGTCTTCCGCAAAGATGGTTTTTACTGTCCTGACACAAATTCAACAGGCAGAGGGGTTCTTATTGCAGTGCACATCAATTTTGATAGTACAATTGTTACCATTCCCAACACTGCTAATATCGAGTTAATATGCGTCAAAATAAAGAATAATAAAAGTAATGTTTTTATTTTATGTTGCTATATTCGCCCACTTAGCCAGGTTGTAACCTATCAACTTCTTACTAACGCTGTTGACTTCATCTTTGACCTGATGGATACTCAAGATGACATCTTTGTCGTGGGTGATTTTAATCTCCCCGGTCTGAAATGGGACTATTCAGACGATAACAGTCATTATGTTGCGTCGAATGTACTAACCACCAAAGAAGCTTTATTTACTGATAATATGTTGAACTCTGGATTATTTCAGATCAGCAACGTTAAGAACAGTTTGAACAGACAGCTCGATTTGGTATTTTCATCTGGTACCAACAATAGCGTCGAATCGGAAACCAATCTCATCCTTTGTGCCATAGATGTATACCATCCTCCCATTTTAATTACATTTTGTCTGGAGCAAGACAGTTTTAATGTTGAAGCTCCGCCATGTTTTAATTTTCGTATGGCCGACTTTGTGAAACTTAATGATTTGTTGTCAAATATCAACTTTGACACCATTTTGAATGATAATAATGACATAGAAACACAAACTGTAAATTTTTATTCTGTAGTTTTTGATTGCTTTGAAAAATCCATTCCGTATACTCGCAAAAAAACTGTATTGCCATCACCTCCTTGGTATAATAGCGAATTACGAGCATTACGCAACCGTAGAAACAAACTTTGGCATAGATTTCTAAGAACTAAATCGGACTCTGATCACTCTAACTATTTGATTAGTTATAATGATTTCAGTAGTTTATCGGATGAACTTTACGGGAATTACATCAGACTCATGCAGTCCAATCTTATAGCCGATCCTAGGAGTTTCTGGCGGTTTGTTAATTTGAAAAAAAAATCCGACGGATACCCTTCCACTCTGAATTATAAAGATCATTCCTCTAATGATCCTCAAATCATAACAAATCATTTTGCTAACTTTTTCAGTCTGGCTTTTGCAAACAGTGATTTTGAACCCGATGAAGATTACTTCATACACATGAATAACTGTGTTCAAACAACACTAACTTCGGTTCAAATCGATTACGAATCCGTGGTACAAAAGATTTCCAAACTTAAAGATGATTTTTCACCTGGTCCTGACGGTCTACCATCCATCGTCCTAAAAAACTGCAGTAATATTCTTGCTCAGCCGCTGACGGCACTTTTCCAAAAGTCGCTTTCACTTGGAATTTTCCCATCTATTTGGAAAAGTTCCTTTATAGTTCCGATCCATAAGAACGGCTCCAAATCAGACATTTGTAATTACAGGCCGATTGCAAAGTTATCTTGTATTCCCAAGCTGTTCGAAAGTATTATATACGATTCATTGTACTTTTATTGTAAACCGTTGTTTTCCGACAATCAGCATGGTTTTCTCAAAGCTCGCTCCACGACCACAAACCTTGTGGAATTCACTTCACAAACATTAAATATGATTGAAGCAGGGAATGAGGTCGATGTTATCTTGACCGATTTCAGCAAGGCGTTTGACAGGATTTCCCATAAAGTTATTTTGTTTAAGCTCAGGGCTCTTGGATTTCCCCACAATTTCTCCGTTGGGTGGGCTCTTATCTTAAAGACCGTATTTATCAAGTTCTGTTTAGGACATCAGTATCAGCTCATTTTTCAGCAACATCTGGAGTGCCCCAAGGCAGCCATCTGGGGCCGATTTTTTTCATTCTGTCTATTAACGACGTTGCATGTTTAATTAAAAATTCAACTATATCTATATACGCCGATGACATGAAGATTTACAAACAGATTTCAAACACCACCGATAGGATCCTATTACAATCCGACCTCAATACATTTTCCGTATGGTGTGTAAAGGTCACCTACTCTCGGAAGCGTGCACAGTCCATTTCTCGTGACTATTATATTAACAACGATGCCGTTACCAGAGTTAGTTCTGTTCGTGATCTGGGGGTCGTTTGTGACAGCGAATTGAACTTCAGAAATCACGTAGATCGCATTGTCAATCAAGGTAACGCTGCGCTCGGTTTCATTAAGCGTTGGTCGAAAGAATTCGACGATCCTTATGTTACGATGGCTCTCTATTTAACATTCGTTCGTCCCCTGCCCGAGTATGCTTGCCAGGTGTGGTCGCCTTATCATGTGATTCACATAAAAAGGATTGAAGCAGTTCAGCGTAGATTTCTTCGCTTTGCTTTACGCGGGCTACCGTGGGTGGACATGTTTCACCTACCACCATACCTAGATCGCCTCAAGCTAATTGATTTACAACCACTTCGTAGGCGCAGGGTTGTTGCAGACGTGGTTTTTATTCATCAATTGCTAACCGGCAGTACCGACTCTCCTTTCCTCTTAGGAAAAATCAATCTAAATTTTAATTCACGAGCCTTGAGATCGGTACCTATGTTTCGAATCGACCATCATAGGACTGACTATGGTAAAAATGAACCTGTATCTAGGATGCTTCACGAGGCTAACCAATACTCCCACTTCATTGATTTTAATATGACGAAACGCACTTTAAAACAACTTTTTTATTTAACTTGACTGGTTTGGCCTTTAATATTTTATAACTTTTATAACATTTTGTTTTGTTACATTTTACTTTGTTTTATTTATCAAATTTTATGAAATTTTATCAGTTGACTGCTATATTTTTCAATTTTAATCTGCTTGTACTAAGCAGACTCAACCTCTGTTCTCCTTCCGTCCGCGACGGGTATCGTTTTGCTTAGCTGTTCACCTAGTTTGCCTCTTAATAATCAGATTTGATTTTAATACTAATATAGATTTTCCCGCTTGCTACTTTTCTTTAATTTCACAGGTTAAGCAGTTCGATATCCATGTTTATAATCACTGGAATTATACTCAAAAAAAATAATAATAATACAGATGGAGACTCCCCGCGCGCGGTTGGGAGGGGTAATAGGTCGTTGGGAATTATTATTATTGTTAGTATGATATTCGCACCATTTGCATCAGTAGCAAATTTTGATTGGCAATAAAATATCGGACTAGGCATAATGGTGAAATTAAAACTTCGATTTTGATGAAAATCTCAGATACTCGCAAATCCGTTTCCAAGAAAAATGTTTTTAAATTGTGTACAATTGAGCCGTTCAATGTTGCAGTACATGCCAGAAGTTGATAGAGAATTTTATAAAATGTATTTAATATAATGTGCTTGTGCACTAATATTTTAGGTTTAAGCTTAGAGCCTAGATTTGAAATAACTTAAAATTATTTTTTACTTAAAAAGACTGAATTGAAATTTGTTTCTATGTTTCCACTAATATATTTTCAAGATCAAAGATAATTTTTTCTGATATTGGGAAGGTAACATTATGGAAATGATATCACATTTTGAGAAATTTAAGAATACGTGTTTGCAAACTCAAACATTTGTATGATGCATGTAATATATTATTTAAAATCAAGAAAGTTTTCTTCAATACTTCAAAATAAAAATCAAAGAATGTAGATTCTTTGAGTTGACTAATTTTGTTTTTTCAGTGTAGTATTGACCCCTGCTTCGGAACACCAGTCTTCAGAACACTGCTGGTAAAATCGAAACGAGAACCTTTGATATATCTACAAATAAGGCTGTAACAGTTTTTACTGTCCAGAAAACAATCTTAAAGTGAACTAAACCAAACTTTATATCAGAACTGGGCTTCTTGAAAAGATACAAGATAGTGGTGTATATAATCACTTTTGTTTAACACAATTTTCACAACCAATTTTTTTTAACAGTCCAGAACATACACACACAAATTATACATACTTTGCAGCCCCCATATCCGTTATAAAATAAACTATTCACAAAATATTATTTCGCTATCACTCGACTATATATTTATATCCGCAGATTCACATGTAAAATTTCAAACTATTCTGTTAGTAATTTAGTATGATGTGCACTATAAATAAAAAATGGTCTTCACTCGTGCACTAATTGCACACACAATAAGTAGATATACTATACAAAAAAAACGCGCGATACTAATTAAATTGAACCAAACTAAATTAAATTAACTCACTCCGATACGACTGACGGGTGAGATGAAACAATTTTGGAAAAACTTACATTTTATGGAACGTTAAATTACGAGTATTATGTATGAACGAATAAAATAATAATTTTGTCTTATCTAAAACACAGGCACAATTTTTTTTTTTTATTTGATTTTGTCTAATAAACACTTATCGCACCCGCAATTAGACGGACAATTAAATTTTTTTTGTTGCTTAGATCTTTTACACAAGGCAATTTCTGTTTTTTGTTGATTTTACTATACTTCAGGTATTCCGTTATCTCGATCCGATCAGATCGAGATTCGAATATGAAATGATTTCGATCGAACTACATTGTGGTGCTTAGATTGGGAATGAATTAATTTTTGCTGCCGTTGCTAATTTTTTGTTAGTTTTTTTTTTTTTGTTTTAAATCAATTAAATTGAAGAAACCAATTGAACTGTGCACAGAATTTAATTGATTGAAATAATGTGTGTGATGTATGTGTGTGAGATATATGTTAGTTAACACGGAGTGTACTTTACGTACTGAACGCATGTAAAGTAGAGTTGCTATATAACAGTCGGTAATGTATTGTATGCGAGCTATAAAAATTTACTTCCTGATAAAAATTTGTTTTACAAAAAGTTTGAAGTGTGGCGTAGAGAGCACGCTAGACATAAATGATAAGAGCTATTTTACAGATTGCTGTGTCACAGCAAGATTGTAAACATGATTTTATGAAGTGTGTGATAAGATTTTGTAGAACTATTAAATTTTTAGAATTTACGAAGAATTGCGAAATTTAAATGTTTGCAGATATTTGATACTTCTTTACTGGGTTGCGCAGTAAGTTTTGTCGTTCGATAAGAAAAACACGATTTAATGGTTTGAAATACATTTTATTTTGCTACTGAGATTTATACAAACTAATCCAAAAAAATACAACAAAAATAAGCTTATTGTAATAGCATTGGTATAAGCTAAACATTCAGGCGTGATCCTAATAAATTCTATTACTTAGAAAATGCCTAGAATGGCTTAAATCTAATGGAGCACCTGGTCAGAGCCATTAGAAAACCATATAACTTACTTGGAACACTCGTTTTGGTCTAAGAAGTTCATAAATATCACTAAAGTTTGTGTTAAATGCTTATAAAATACTCAGAACGACTGCATCGAACCTAAGGCTCATTAAAAAATCACATCTCCTCTAAATTACACAATATAAATGCGCCTGAATATTTACTTTCACCAATACTATTACAATAAGTTTATTGTATTTTTGGATTAGTTTGGATAAATTTCACTAGCATATTTTATTATTCAATATAATCTCTCTTGACTTCAATGCACTTGTCCCAGTGATCTTCTAATTTATAGGTTCCATCCCTAAAGTGAGAAACCGGAAGACTGTCGAAATACGCTACCACGGCTGCTATTTTTTAAAGTCAGCGGGGCTAAATCTGGCGAATAGGGTGGATGTTGAAAGAAGTCGTACTTTATTCACTGATTTTCGCAATGGTTTTTTGAGCTGTGTGAGTGAGTGCATTGTCTACACGAAAAATTATTTTTTCTTCTGTCAACTAGTTCTTTTCTCACGAATTTTGACAGCTGGTTCAAAAGGGTACAATAATAATCTGAGTTTATTGTTTTACCAGTTTGAAGGTAATCTACGAACAAAATTCATTGAGATTCAACTAAAACCGGGTTCACACCACTCCTTAGCCTTTTGTTTTGATTCAGGATTATGGTGGTAAACCCAAGTCTCATCCATAAAGATGAAACGACGCACAAAATCCTTTATATCCTGTGCACAAAGCTGTTTGAAACCCAAAACTTCAGTCAAAATATTGCTCACTGTCTGAAGCACTTTTTCAACGTCCTTCACGTAGATTATCTTCAAGACTGGTACGACGACGTTTAAATTCAGCAACCCATTTTTCTACTGTTCTAATTCAAGGTGAAAAGAAGTCCTTACACACTTTTAACAATCCTTCATGGTTTTGTTTTGGTGCTACACCTTCCGAAAATAAGAATTTTATCACTGCACGATATCAAATTCTTTCCGATATTAAAAAAATACTGTGACACGTCAATTTTGAACAGCTGTTAATATACGAATGAGTAGACACATCTACATGAAACTTTTATGAACGCGTGTTCATAAAAAAGTAATACTATTTTTAGAAAAATAAACGACGAACCTAATAGCGAAATCTCTCTTATGGAACGACAAAACTTACTGAGCAACCTAGTCACAGAATACTACAGAAACGAAAGTAAGAAGCAGTTTTTTTGACAATGCTCCTAAAATAGTTTCTACGTACGCCAATAGATGGCAATATTCACATGCAAGTGACCGTGATCCCTCGTTTAAGTTTCGTAGTACCTATCTTAAGTATCAAAGTACAATACATACAAGAACTATTTATCCTTTTCCTATTTGTAATAGATATTTTAATCGAAAGGATAACATGAATAAGCATAAGAGGTTTGTCCATCGGTTACTCCAATAAAATAAACTTTAATCGAAAACTAGCAAAATTTTTCTTAATAATTTTCTTTACTCCGGATTTGAATCTTCAGCCAGAATTTCACAGGCTCCAGGGATGTTTTGCGTCTGAAATTTTGGCTCAAAACATCGTCGGAATATAAATTTTGTTCTTGTACGGAATTGTTCGTATTTTTCGTTGAAACTCTTTTCGCCTGATTCGGTCCCTTGTTTTTCCGTATCCCTTGTGTCTATCCCTTGTGTCCTCATTAAATATGATTTCAATATCTTCTGTATTAAGATTTATTGGAATTGCCGGGTTTTCTTGGATGGGTGTGATTCTCAATATTAGAGGAGATTGAGTTGCTAAATTAGAAACTGTTGACGCCGTATTTTGTATGGGCACAACTGGAATAGATTTTGATTGTGAAATAGATTTGTTTATCACGTTCCGCATTTGATCAATTGTTGAGTTGTCGTGATCTTCTACAATTGAATTAATTTTCTGTCGTTTTGTTTTTTTACTCTGCGGAAATTCAATGCTGGTTGCGTTGCGCAATATTGATTGAGCACCGTTTATATTTTTCGTATTTAATATTGATTGACATTCTGAATCGGTTTCGGCTTTTAATGTAGGCCACACCAAATGCACGTTAAACGTATCCATCCAATCTAATATGAAAATTATAGGCTTCCCATCAGATTCAAAATTCATCGAGATATCTAATATTAAAGCTACAGATAGGTTTAACAAGGCACAAAATTCTCGCCGGAAAAATGTAACTGAAGTATTTTCTTCAATTTTATATTTATTAAACTCTTGAGCACTCATATTCAACTGAGATCGTAACGCTTGTGGATTTATTGCTGTATTTCCATGTAATTTTTTTCTAAAACTTCTTTCTCATTGACATCGAAAGTTATTTCTTCCTCGTTAGTTCGAAAATTATTTACTACATATAGTATGTCGGAAAAATTGAGGTACTTTGAAAATATTTGATTTGGATGCGCATTAGCTGAATAGAAAGCTCGTAATGAATCGAAATCTAGAACTCAAATTAAATGAGTTTTAACCGTATCCATACCACAAGTTAGTTGAACCACTTATTTCGAAAGCGCAACATCGTCGCGGAAGCTACATTCCTTTATTTATTTTAAATTTCGCAGTATAACAAGGAAAGATTTTACCGACACTTTACATTTAGTTTCCTCATTCTCACTGTCATATATAGTATCGTCGAACTCGATAAAAAGGCTGAATGAAATGTAACAATATCAAAGGAAGATTTTGTGGAATTTTTTGTGCGAATAGTTAATGCAAAAATGACATAAAAAAATTAGTAACATTTTCTTTTTTCGAACATCTGTTGGTAACTCTGTGTGCGATGTTCGAAAAACATCGACGATTAATCTTCGTTTAAACTTACCAATTTAAACCATGGAAAAATCCATTTTTCATGGTTTCCGATTTTTTACCGATTTTGTTACCCGCGGATTTTTCGAAAAATTTTCCTTGTTCTAACTTACGGGCCTTAGTAATAGTTTAATTACAAATTTTTCTTTATAAAAATTTCACAGAATTTCATGCGGACCTTTAATAGATTATTGAGATCTCCGGGAACTGAAAATAACCGAATACGAGCGAATTGAAATAAGAAAAGAAAAAATTTGGAAAAATATGACATTTTTCTATTATTGTTTTTCAGCGCGCAGCAACTACGATGGTAAATATTTTGCGATGAAAAGCTTTATTTATGCCAACCGTATTATAAATAAAAATTATAATTGTTTTGAGTTTTATTAATTATGTTAAATTATTATATTAAAGATTTCGCGCTTAACTTACAATAATAATGGTTTATTTTCGTAAATATGTAGTTACATATTTAATTATTTTACGCTTTTCTGTAATTTCAAGTAAATTTATAACAGAGACATCTGTAAACGGATTTTCAAATTACAGAAAGCTCGGTTTTGCAATCGGATAAAATTGAAGTGCTTTACGTTTTGTTCTGTTTTGTAATAATATTTAATTAAGAAAATCAGGGCTGGGATGTTCTAACATCACCATGTTTCGATAATTTATCGAAGTTTATTTCTCTTTTCTGTAGAATAAAATTTAACTCTGTTTCAATTTTTTTATCGTTTACCAGCCTGCTAGATTGCAATATTGTGATGTTTCTACTGTGTTTCTATCACCAAATAATTTTTTTTCGATTGTAGAATGAAAATAATTGAAATATATATTGTTCAAATATATTCTAGTAGGTTGTGATAGCAATAGAGAAGAAATAATTGATAAACGAAACAGAAGTCAAATTAATTCTAGCAGAAAGAGACGTAGACTTCGATAAAATATCGCAAAATGGTGATGTTAGAACATCCCAGCCCAGGACATCGTTGATTTTTTGTACACAAAAATAATTTTCGTAAATAGATTTTGATGTAAAAATTTTATTATATGAATAATATTATTGTTTCTACATGGTGATTCATAAAATTTCGTATCAGCCCAAGTTTTCTCTTTAATTTTGTTATGAATGGGGAATGTTTAGATTGCTATTAAGTACATCGTTCATCTCAAAAATTTTGATGTGCATGTGATCAGAATTTACCAAATTAGTTAAATTTTTATAAAACTAAATTTTAAATTAGATGTAAGAAGAATCCGCGGCAGCACCCTTTATTATCTTACTTTATAAACCTACACAACTAAACGGAAAGCTCATTTTTATAGAAAATTAATAAATTTATGCTCCGCTTTAGTTTAAATTTACCAAATAAATACTACATTATGATGGCTGATTTTCAAATATGTGTTCTTTGAATAGTTTATTAAAAATATAAAATTAAAATTTAGATGATTTGTTTAATTTTTTATTCATAAATTCATGTTCAAAAATTTTCCAATTACCACGGTTTCTTATAGTAATTCAATAAAAGCTTCCCCTCTACTGAAAGCTCTCCTTTTAATATTACGGCTCTTCAAAATCATAGATGGCTCTGCTAGTACTCGAAGCCATTTTACATAATTTTCCAAGAAAAGCTTAATTACGATATTTTCAAAGCTGTACAGTGTCCACGATTACTCAAGAAACAAGTGGAGAGTATTACTCTTAGCTTGTCCGATTAGGATTTGGCTGTAGGCCAATCAGTATGAACATATTGAGCTGAGGTTATTCTAGTTTCCACCAAGGCACGAGATCTTCAAATTGCGAATCTCTTCAACTATTCTTATATTAATTGAAAAATTGTTTAATAATGGATGATTTTTGAAGCATTTGGTGCATAATTTAAAAAAAAAAACACAGTAAATTGTAAAAATATATGAAACTTTTATTTGAATCGATAAATCAATGTTTGCCATTTACTTTTTAAACATTACTTCATATAATGTTGGCTAAGTTTTAATAAGTTTCAATTTTTATTCACTTTTTCGAGCGTTTCTGCAATTGTTGTTGGTTTATTGGCGTAGACGAGTGACTTCACGTAGCTCCATAAAAAATAGTAAAGAGGCGTCCAATCACACCATCTTGGTCAAAAAAGTTTGAAATCATCGGTCGCTAGCGAGCACTATTGATGGTGACGTTGCGACCATCGTCATCTCTGAAAAAATACGGACTGATGATTTCACCAGCTCATAAACCGGATTTTTTTCTGGGTGTATTGACAGTTCTTGCATTGCCTGTAGCTGCTTTTCACATCAAATGCGGTGATTTTGCTTATTAGCGTACCAATTAACCTAAAATGAGCTTCGCCGCTGAACACAATTTTTCAGTAAAAAACGCAGATTTTCGTCAAGATGTTCTAAGGCCCACTCACCAAAACTTGGACGTTGTGCCAAGTCGTTCGGCTTCAGTTATGAACGAGCTGTATTTTATGCCTTCAGACTATGATCCTTATGTAAAACCTACCAAGTAATCTAATGCCACAATTCCAATTGCAGTTCCCTGCGATGAATGGACATTTGGTCGTACCAATCAACATTTGCTGCTACTGCAGCAATATTTTCATCAGTACGCACTCTAAGCATACGATTTGATGGATTGATGACCAATAACGTGAAATTGGTGCGAAATTTTGTCTCACTGATTTTTTTTAAGATTTTTCATGATGAAATGGCAATGCTAACTGATAACAATTGACTTTGACAGATGTCGCTAATCACGCGTGATGTGTCAAAAACATTTACAAGGACACATTCCCAACAATGTACCCCCCCCCCCCCCCCCCCCCCCCCCCCGAATATTAATATTGACAGCACATACTTAACAGTCGTGAAGTACATAAGTGGCAAATTAATCATGGAAAATTTTTCGATTCTACAACGCGTTTTAATAGTGGAAACCTTTTTCACAACTCAATAATCAATTACATTACCATTAAGAAAATTAAGTGAAACTCTCGGAAGGAATATAGTGCCTTTAAAGCCTACAATTTAGCGGATTATCAAATAATTTGAAAAAAGAGGAACTGTGGCACATAACCAAAGTGTGTGCAACAACGTATCAGCCAAGACTCCGGGCACAAGAAGTTGGACTCCGAAGATCAACGCACAATCCAACATTTTGCATAAAGGCTTGGATTTATCCCCGTATAAAGTTCAATTAACAAAAGAGCTGCTACCAAGATATCATTTGCGGTGCTATACGTATGCAAATAAGTTAATGTTGCTTGACAATAACAATCACGATTTTTTTGAAATATTCATTATGAGTTGATTAATTATGAGCTTCGTCATTTTCACATATGTGGACTTGTAAACAAATAAGGCAGGTGGTCCTGGGCGGCAAAGAATATTCATCAATCACCATTACATTCCTTACAAGTGATAGTGTTGTGTGCAATTTGAGTTGGAGCGGTCATTGAACCATATTTTACGAAAATCCGAATGGTTCAGCTGTTACAGTCACTGGCGAACGTTATCATGATTTGATAAGGAATTTTTACAGACCAGATGGCCAATGGTTTAGTGAACATGTGGTTCCAATAGGACTGTGACACATCACATACTGCTAGAGAAACATTATCTGAACTATATTCAGCTTGCGAATTTTTTTATCGGGAATTACTTGGTTTATAGTCGATTAAATCTCGCCTCATGAAGTCCTGAATACAAAACAAAGATAACTCCCGAAAAATTGTATCTGGAAGTATCGGAATATAGTAAATTTCTCTGTTTGTAAAATTTCAGGCTGAAAATCTATGCTAGCTTCGTGGTGGTCAATCACGTAGTGCTAATTGGGTTTCAGCTTTACCGTTTTCAGCTTAATTTGGGGTTTTCTAGACTTCCCAGCAATTGAAGCGATAAATACATAAATGTAATATTTAAATTTCGGGCTGAATGTTATAAATATCATGACAGTAAAATGTGCCATGACAGACACATTTTACTGTCGCGATAGTGATATACTCCCGATAGTTATAGTTTAGATTTGCTAGCGGGCTTTTTGTATTATATATTGGGCTAACTTCATGTAAATGAAAAGTTTAGGTCTGTCTAGACTATCAAGCAATAGGAGTATTGCTCGCTACGTGAGATTGCGTATACTTTGACAAGCAATTTCAATTGCATTTTGTAGCTGTCACAATTGTCAATCTAATTCAGAGCAGAAAGTGTTTTTTTTTCATATTACGTCATTTTTTTGTAATCGATTTAAAATGGATCGTGATAAGATGTTTTTTCGAGAGGTTCTTCTTTTCTTTTTTTATTCCAAGAAAACTGCCGCTGAAGCTCACCGATTGCTTTCTGATACTTATGTCAATCAAGCTCCATCGAGAGCAAGCTGTTTCAATTGGTTTCATCGATTCCGAGTGGTGACTTTGACTTGACAGACAAAGAACGGCCAGGTCAGCCAAAAAAGTTTGAAGATGTCGAATTACAAATATTATTGGATGAAAATGCATGTCAAACGCAAAAAGAACTTGCAATGCAGTTAAACATTGACCGATCAACCATTTCTCATCGTTTGCACGCAATGGGAAAGATTCGAAAGCAAGGAAGATGGGTCCCACATCAACTGTCCAAAAATAAATTGAGAGCACGAATTGAAGCATGCAAAAAAATCTTGCTGAGTACAAAAAACATAGTTTTTTGCATCGAATTGTTACTGGCGATGAAAAGTGGGTGTATTACGACACCTCCAAACGTAAAGCGGCTTATGTCGATCCAGGCCAAGCAGGATAAGGTTATGCGCTGGTTCATTGCGATAAGGTTATGCTGAGTATTTGGTGGGACCAGAAAAGTGTTTTGTATTATGAACTGTTAAATCTAAATGAAAAGGTTACAGGTAATCGCTACCAACGCCAACTGGGCAATTTGGCACGTGTATTAGACGAAAAACGGCCAGCAATAGCGAACAAAAGCTATAAAGTTGTGTATCATGATAACAATGCCAGACCACATCGTGCAAAAACCGCTCAAAACAAGGTAGAGCAACTCGGTTGGGACTGGCTTGAACAACCTGTGTATTCTCCAGACCTGGCACCTTCCGACTACTATTTGTTTCGATTAATGCAAATATTCCTGGCTGACACACGCTTCCGAAACGCCGGAGAAGTTCGGAATTGGATCGAATGCTGGATAGCTGGGAAAGTTGAAGGCTTCTTCAAACGAGGAATCCACAAACTTCCCAGGAGAGAGCAGGAAGTCATAGCTAACGATGGTGAATATATTGGATAAAATATACTGTGATGATGCGAATACTTCGAACGAATACTGGCCTGATCGATATGGGATTATTGAAGCTGTCATCTTAGTATCGGTTGAAGTTTCATTGGAAAGGACTTTGAAATGCATCTACAGATACCGAGTAAGACGATTGAGAATTGTAGATAATTTACCAGTCATCATGACTGTTAAAGCAGCAAGAGTCTTCTGAAGCGATGATTGACATTTGGCAATTCACAAGAAGGCTGTCTAGCGTCGGTCGTATGTGTTTTACAACGGACCCTGGATGACAGGGAGTTATGTGGAACATGTCTGCCAAAGTGATTGTAGGAACCATGGAATGCAAGAGCAAACCAGAGCCATATGGAAGACGATCGGCATGAAAGACGGTCTATGGAAGAGGTTCACAAACGGCCAGGAATTTGGAGGAACGACAGCGATACTAGTTGAAACGGGCCGGATCCATTACTAAAATTTGGCAATTAACTCAGCATGGGACGAGACGTTTATTCAAAAAAAATTTCATTTTTAGAAAACTAAACTATTGTTTTTTTGTGAGATTGGTGACATCTGAGTTTGAGTAGTAGCACTAATGGTAGTATTATAACAGTTTCTTGTGCAGCAACTGGGTTGGGGTCGGATCCCAACTTATTTATTTAAAAAATATTGCTCATGATATTGTTACGTTTTTGCCTTGTCAATCAAGGTCCGAATCACTGGATTGTGAATAAATACACTGCTTCAAATTTGAACTCACACAATTTATTTACACAACACAATTTATTATACAACACAAAATTCACAATTAATTATTATAATTATAGCACACTTTTTAATTATCACTTTAATAATCGCTTTAAAATCACTTTAATAATCTTTCTATTTAACCTTCACTGTATCACGTTTAAAATAATACTCAGCATTCCACGTCAACGCGCGCCTTTATATACCAAAATATTTGTTTCTAGAATAATCCTAAATGCGCATGAAGCAAATATGTTAGTATAGAAATGACGCCTAAATGTTGAACCAAATTATAAATTATAAATGCAATTGAGCCAACCCAAACGTTCTTTTCAGGACGAAAAGAAAAAAATAAATTTTATTAAAACAACATATTTAGGTATAGTTACAAATCTAATTTTGTAAATTAAATTTTACAATTAATGGTTGAGGAATGGCCAAGTTCAATTGAGCAGGCCCAAATCCAAAAATTCTAGAATAATTCACATTAGAATGCAAATTGTATCCGATAACCCAAATTTGACCAAGATCGGCCAAAAAATACCGAGTTCATAATAAAAATGTAAATAATAAAAAGAAAATTTAATATTTAATATTTTTAAAAAAATCACAACTTTTGTTGGGAATTTTTAGGTTTCAGCAAAATGGTGATTTTGAAAATCGGAATCTTGAAAGTCGGGATTTTGAAACTCGGGATTTTTTTGTCGGGATTTTAATAATTTGGTCTTTTGCAATTCGGGATTTCGTACCGACGCCAAAAATTTATTATGATGTTCGTACCAATAAAAACAAAAGTTGTGTTATTTATTTGAGGTATGTTGGCCTAATACTTAGGATGTGGCGCCAACAAAAGTTGAAAATTTCCTTATACGCGCATTTGCTTGATGTCGTTTGCAATATCGAGTGCCTTAAGTGCATAAATAAAAGTTATCTATACTTCAAACATTTACTCTGATTTTACAATATATAAATATATAGCTAAAGGCATTCCGCATTACTTTATTGTCTGTTCTCTGATAATAGTTACCTTGATATTGAACTTATTTAACTAAAAATTGTAATATTTTATCTAGCAAGTCTATCGATAGTTTAAGACAAAGCCAAACAAAATATTGTAGTTTGCACAGAACTATACACAAATTATCTAAATTGATATTGAATCAATTTCATGCACAAATCAAAAACTGCGTCACATCGTCGTATACAAGACACTTAGTCCGATATTGTTTCAACGCTTTAATAAAATGCCAAATCAAAATTGTTAATTAATTATGTGATGAGCGCGCTGTGAGATGACAAATATCGTTTGTTCTAACCATACGGAAATGTTTCGCGATCCGCACACTAAAATTATAATTGATGCCCATCAAATGATGACTGGGAAATTTTCGACACCAAACATTAGTAAAAAAAATTTTCAATCGCAGTTCATTGAAAATTTGATAGGAATGTATTAAATTTAATTAATTCAATTAAATATAAATAATACTTGACCTGTAAGGCCGCATACATACTTTACATATGATTTTAGATGTGCTAAATGGCAATTTTTTTCTAGTTTTAGCCGAATATACGATACTTAGATTTTTTATGATATGGGATGGAGGTCGTTACGAGATATAGTTACATTGAAAAAAGCGTGACTCAAGAATTGCTGTGCTACACTGAATATAGATCATGTATGTGCGAACAGGGTTTACCCTATTGAAAAACCTTCTAGTCATCTTGAATGAAATATGCTTGGTATTTTATCCTCAATTTTCAGTCTATCTGCAAACACCTCTAAATTGTAACATTTGGCATTCCCTACTAATATAACTGCTTAACGTTACCAAGTTACGAACAAGAAACAACGAAAAACGATGTGACCAAACGATGCAAATAATCGTTTCCAATAAACATTTTTGGAAGGGGTGCTATAAGACGTATACATGTTTACATTTTATAATAAAGCCAAGTCGTATGTCAGGCTACCCAAATATTATCAAGTAACCGATATCTTATAAACGTGACTAGGTAGCGGTTTAATTTGGTTCATTTGTCATGCGCCAACGTGCTTGATTGCAATTTCAATTTGCAAATGTCGAACGATATAAAAATCGTTATGTCCAATTAATTATCCGATTAAGTAAGGTTAAAGTATTGATTATACGTTTTAACGATAATATGGCCAAACCGTTGTTAACAGTTTTACCAGTAGATCGAATCTCGAGTATTCGGTCTTACTTATGCCTCGCACCAGTTAAACCGAACAGCTCTAGTCTTTTTTTTTGCAAAGACGATCTGCATATACCTTCATGTCACCAATATTGGGCAGCACCTACACATTTGTGTGTCATTTTATCTTATAAATATTTCTTTATTTTAATTTGGGGGGTCAATTTGCCTTTAAGAACTACCACAGACAATGAGAACACGTGATTATTGGGAACAATAACACGGTCTGGTTATCTACACGACTTGGTAATAAGCAACCCTTTAAATGTGCCAATGTTTTAACGTCATATCTAACGGGTTGGGTATACGATTTGCCAAATCCAAAACTAAAAAAATGAAATTCCAAAATCAAATTCCAAAAAACAAAATTCCAGAAACAAAAACTCCAATAAAAACAATTCCTGAAAATAAAATTCTAAAAAAACAAAATTCCTATACAAAATGCCAAATTTCAAAATACTAATACACAAAATTCCAAAAATATCCCATTTTATGGCCATGGAAATATGAAAGGCGCGCGACTTTTGTCGGGATTTTTAAGGTCTTAGCAAAATTGGGAGTTCGAGAATCGGGATTTTGAAAATCGCAATTTTGAAAGTCGGGATTTTAAAGTGGTAATTTTGAAAGTCGGGATTTTCAAAGTCGGGATTTTAAAAGTCGGGATTTTGAAAATCGGGAAAACAAGCCCAACCCGTTCTATGAACCTTTAATATTCCTCGATCATTGACATTTATTATTCAAACTGTAATTTGGTGTTCTCTTTGATTGAGAAAATTTTTTACTTCCGTTTTTTTGAGCTATACATTGATATCCAGTCTTGAACGTATTTGCCGATTCTCCACAGTTTTTGGATATGGTGTACGTCAATAATTTAATAATACTTTGCACAACTCCCTACAGACTTCCGGACTGATCATTATTAATTTATTCTTAATAATTTGCAACTTTCGCATAGCTTATTCATTTGTTTCAGTCTGCCGTGACTTATCTCCATAAATCGATGGAATTTATTTGATGTGAATTGTGATTCATTATCACTAAATAATTTTTTTGAAATTACGACTCTTGAAAATATTTCCTGACATTTTTCGATGTTAATTACGTGTACCTTGATTTCCAATCATGAGCCATTCGAAATCTCCAAGAAAATTCTGTTGCATTCTCACTTTCATCGGGATATACGCGCTCGGTTTAAAACTGTTCCTAATGCCCCTGGAGAGTAGGAGTATAACACGAATCTCTTGAAGCAAATATTACATTCTCTTTTAACTAGTGCTTAAATTGTATCTTGCAATAACAATTTATCAGCCCGATGAAGGCACATATTTAGTACTTGTTTGTTGATTCTGAAATCTGTAAAATTGCGCCAATACTCGATTTGTGATTTGTCCCATCACGTCTAAGTAAATACAGTATGAGGGAAAATCTTAGGAAATTCAATCGTTAAAACAGAATCAAATTTTGTGTTATTTCTCACTATCATTGGTATTGATTCCAAATTTAATATTAACTTACGTTTACCGTTGTATGGTTCTCTCAAATTCAAAATTCGTCCCAAATAAGATCTGCTTTCCTTTTTATTTACTTTTAAAATGTTTGAAAAAGGTAAAAGAAAACTTAAAACTCAATTTTACATTGCAATAAAAAAAACTAAAAGTGATCGTGATCTTCGAACTCTTTTATTAAGTTCTCTCGTCTATGCTATCCCCTTTCCAACGATATGCAATATGCCATAAAAACCCTTTTAAACACTTTACTAAATCACAAAATTTGTGTATCGGGACACATCAGCCTGATATTCGATATTCGCGATAAAAACTTGTTTTTTACTAAATATCTTACCCTAAGGCTGCGGGCCAATAGTCGAGTAAATCATTTAGGTAAAAAGGGGATTTATAACAGATTTAGATCTTTTGAAAAATAAATGAATTTACCGAAAAATTTACTTAAAATTGACTTGTACCCGACAATTGGCCCACAGCCAAAGTAGCCAACAACCAACAACTTTTATCTTTATCTTACATTTATGTATGTAGGTACTAACTTTTGGACTTAAAAATAAAAATCGTTTTTTAATAAAAATAAATCTTTATTTTAAATTTTGCTCAAATTTTTGATCTCCGTTGCGTATGCACGCACGACATCTTCGCCTTAATTCCACTGTATAGGTGCGTGGACGCATTTCGTCTTTAATTTTAAAGAAAGCCGCTTCAATGAATTGGAATAAATCATCCCTAGATCGAACTTTCGTTACGTATACCAGGCTTTGACTCGTCCTCAGACGTAAAAATCTAAAGGAGTTAGGTCTGGGAAACGTAGAGGCCATGGAATAGGGCCATCCTTCCCAATCCATGAATTTGGGAATACGTCATTTAGGTTCTCTCTGAAAATTAATCTCCAGTTGTAACCCGCCTTGGTCGTTTTGCATACGCTTTCTTGGTTTGTCCTTTTTTTTCCCCAACATCCGGGTGCTTCAGTGGGGAGGGTTATTCTACGACCAACCTAGGTGTTACAACTCGGTCATGTGCGTATACACTATCACAGTAATCACTGTATTACCGATATAAATCGGTATCTTTACCTTTTAGTCACCACATATCACGATCACTTCACATTCACTTTCCTTGGAAAATCGTCAGTTCCCCAATATGTTAAAAAAAAATAGCAATTCATTACATCAATGGACCCACCGATCCCAATAAGCAACAATAGTGAAAGCAACGCACGATTTAATAAATAATAAAATTACTCAGAACATTAGCTTGACTATTTGTATTTAAATTTTAAGAAACTTAGCGCAAAAACATTACATCTAATTATTTTTCTTGTGGGGTTAATGTGAAAATTTGGTGTTTGATATTTTTCTCTTAAACTAATTTTGAAAGATACACATATACGTATATAAATAAAACGGTAGAACCAACATGTACTTTTACTAATGATAAAAACTCACCCGATTGTATTTTTTTGTTATCCATTTCCTACGAGACCTCTTGTGTGCCGTTCTGGATAGAGTAGCTGGAAATTCTGTTAATCTTGGGTATAAATTTTGTATTTTGAAATTATTTATATATTTTTGTGTGCCTTTGCGCGATTTTTTTTTTTTTTTTTTAATTATTTTTAAATAATTTTTTTTTTCACACCACCACAAATCACTAAAACTAAACTACCACTACTTAGTACTAATAACTCATGCAATTCAAGATATTTAAATTTTTACGATTAATTATTTTCTTTTTGATTTGTTTAATTAATTTTTTTTTAGATATTAGAAACAAATAAGGCCAGATAAAATATTTTTTTTGTTTGCTCGGTACCACTCCGAGCAAAAGTTAAATGACACTGCGTATGACGTCTTGCTGTTGTCGATTTTCAATCAATGATCAATGCACAGATAACCGTACGTAATCCAACAATACGTATTCCGCTCTAATGTGTAGTGGTGTGCAGATACTCAGCTGAAGTTGTTTGTTCACGTGGTTGCGTGGTAGCGTCTCTGTACACAGCCAACAGCGTTCAAATTCTCTAATGTACATGGTTTTCTTATTGGATGTTGTAGGACTCAGTGTTTAAATCGAAATGAAATGAAGAGTAATTTGCCCCCCTTATTTAGTCCAGTTAAGTAATATGGGGAAATTTTTGCTTGTCCAAAAACCGTGCGAATGGGAAATTATTTCAGTTTCGCAAAAAAACTTTTTTAGCCCGCGAGTAATTTCAAATAACAAGTGTTATAATTTATAACAAATGCCAGTTGTAATATAAAACTGCGTCGTCGACATTCCGGCGCACTTTAAAAATAGATAAAATGATTCAACACCATCTGTTTACACCGCACCATTTTAACAGAATCATACCGACGGTTACACAGTGTGCAGGACAACTACCAGTTTGAAAAATAATAGGTCGGTTTTAATTGAAAATTGACACGTGTGCTACCAATTCGGGCAAGTCATTTTATAAAAACTCATGGTAGTTATCCCCGTTAAGATGCTCAGGTAAGAAGTGTGGTCCAATCACATGATTTTCAATTACTCCCACCCAAACATTGACACTAAATCTTCTTTGGAATTACCTCTGTCTTTTGGCACGAGAATTCTGATCTTTCGACCAGTGATGAAGGCTGTGCAAATTAAGAATTCTCTCTTTAGTAAATTTGGACTATCATCTGTCCACAGAATAGTTTTCAAAAAGTAGGGATCATCCACATCTGTGTGCAATAAAATACGACAAAACTGGACACGTTTGTCAAAGTCATGATTGTCCAGATCTGTAACAAATAAAATACATACACGTGAGAAAGTATTACTTACTGGCAAGATGTTCTTTTAGTTTAATATTGACATGGGTAAGGTACGCGGTAAAGCGAGAACGGACTCGTACCCATGCCATATGCCAATGGCTTATATTAGCGCGAACGACTTGTAAATCTGTTCAAAAATTACCTACCTTGCACTGGAGTGTAATGGAAAGGATGTATGTTGTTTTGACGAAGTATGCTCCACACTATCCAGATGGAAATCCCGAGTGATGCAACTACATTTCTTATGCTTCTAGTCAGTTCCTCTTCAAACAATGCTACAATTTACTCATCGACAGTAACATTATGTCGCTTTATAATCCCTCTTGGTTCATTAAAATTTAAATTACCGGTCTTGCGTAAGCATCGATAAGTATTTTGGAAGGTGTGGCAGCTGAGTAATCTATCAGGAAAGTGTTCCTATGGTAAATCCTTTGTGCGGCACGAGGACGAGCGACGCAATTGGCGCTATCATATGCCATCAAAATGTCAGTGTATTCTTCATTAGAGAATGTACCCATTGTAGCAATAATAACAAAACTTAACTAAAACAATATAACTATATTAGAACAGAATGTAAGTTTAACAGACGCGTTTGTTTGCAGAGACAGTGATATGTCTACAAAAATAATGGAAAAATAAAAGTAATATCGTAAAAGTAATATTTGCCTACTGAACCTAAAATACTGCTAAGCTGAACTTCTTTTGTATAAAATTAAGCATCATCAAACAACCTTCGCTTAAGTTAATACACATTTGAGTCACACCATGAGAACAGCCCTTATAAAAATGGAAATAAGGAAAAACATCTTTCCTTCAAATGAAGGAACATTTGATATCTGTAACTGAAATGAGGCAAAGAAATTCCTCCATGGAGTGCAAGTGGAAAAGAACAAATCGCGCGAAATTGAGTTGAAATACAAACCCTGTGAAAACAGGCTAAAAGCTTGATAAATCTTTTGAGATTCCTGCAAATAAAGCTACATCAATTTAAGACATTAAGTTCATGGATGAGTAGAGGCCGATCACTTGAACTTTACACTCCTTACTTTAAAGTGTTATATGAAAACAATTTAGGTTAAGTTCGTTTATATTGCTAAAAATAATTTGAATAAAGTATAATTGAATTTATTCCGAGGCTGTGTGCCAAACTTAAGGTAAATTGTTTACAACGATCAGTTTGCCATAGGGTTTTCGACAAATAATTGAATTTTTAACCCCCTCCTCCATCGAAGCCTGTTCGACCTGAACAGAATCCAAACTTCCACCACTGCTTATCGTTCCAATGCACAACCTTGTCTTTCCTTATTTCGCCAGTGTACTATTAAATCTTTCCACCATACCATTTAACTGAGGATGTCAAGGCGTTCTTCTTGTCTTATTTATGCCAAATAACCGACAAATTTACTGGAATAACACCAATTCAAAATTTCTTCATGACAACAGCGGCTCGGCTTTTCCGTGTTGCTCCTTTTACTGCTGCACATTTATCACATTTTCTACACCACTCTACTACCGACTGTCTACTTCCGGACCAATAAAATCGTTGATGAATATTTATGAGTGTTTTATTAATTTCGAGATAGCCTCCACTTACTTTTCGATGACACCCCTCAAGTATGAGATTAATTCTATTTTTCGGCACAACTTTTAAAAATTGTTTAGCTTTACCATCCAAGCTCTCCCATATTCATTTTAAACAGCCATTTTTTTTAAAATAAGGCTGCTCTACTGTGCCCAATGGGCCCCCCCATTAAGGATGTCTAATCTAAAATCTCACTCAAAGTTGGTCGACGACACTCTTCCTTATAATGCAATATTATTGATAAATCCGCGTCAAGTAATTACTCCTTCCGGATTAAATATTCCGTACATCGGGCATCACTGAATCACCCTTCATACGTCAGCATTCCCATTTTCGCTTTGTTTTCGATGCTACATGTCAAAGTTGTAGCTTTGCAGACGTTTGTTCCAGCGTGCCACCCTTCTCTCCGGATTCTTAAATTGTACGAGCCATCGTAACACTCTATTCGTAAATGAAATTATTTACCATAGAGGTATTTATTTTTAATAAGTTTCACGAATTCCACTTAGCCAATAATTCTTTGTGCGTCACACAATAACTACGCTCCGATTTCGATAGGATTTTTGACTGTAATATGTAATCCCACGCTTTCGACCGTCGCGCCCAAGTCACGCGCGGGCAAAACTGCCAAGTGGTTAATTCGTGTAAACTTTTCGCAACATTGGCGACTATGGACATGAATAGTCTATAATATATAGGTACACAATCAACGCGAGCTTCGTGATTCATGTAAATTTTTGGGTCTTAGTCATTCCTTTTCGATTGAAATTTTACCTTCGTCTCTATGAATTACATTGGCGGTTACCTTGTAACCCAAGTACTTCACTTCTGTTCTGCAGAGTGAACATTTCTTAGAACTTAACTGTAACCCGGCGGATTGTATTCGTTCCAAGACTACAGGGTAGATTCCTCACGTGCTCTTTAAAAGTTTTTACCCTAAATATACAAAACCCGTTCTCCAAAATTATCTTATTAGTTCGCACTCCGTTATTTGTTCAAAATTCGCTGCGGCATTACATAATCCAAATCGCATTACACGATCTTCCTCTTGAACTTTTACCTGCTAATAGCCACTTTGAATATCCAACGTGGAGAACATGCTAACACTCGATGATATGTTTAATGTGCCATCGATTCGTGGTAATTGATAGCTATCCTTTTTCGTCAAATCATTATGTTTTCGATAATCTACACAAAATCTTATGCTGCCGTCCTTCGTTTCAACCAACACTATCGGTGAGCTTCACGGACTGTTTGATGACTCGATAACTCCTGTCGCTCCTTAATCATTCGATCCACTTGCTGTTTTGCCAAAGATAATCTTCTACGTACTTGAAGAATCGGTGTCTGTATTCCGGTTCCAATTCTTTGTTCTACCAGAATGCTTCTTTCACTATTTTCACATAAAATAGACACATATTGTTCTAGTAATCGCTGCGCTTCATTTTTCTGCGCCAGTTTTTTTTTGTTTACTATCTTTGCAAGCTGTTCTGGGGCCGAGATTCTCCCAACTCTTTCACGGCTCGGTTTTTCCGTCTTTACTTTTACCCCGTTGCCAGCCAATTCGAGGGCGTACGGCTATAGGTCCGATTTTCGTAGAACCATCTGCACATTGCATAGCTCCATGCCAGCCTGCTCTCCGACTGGAAGTCATAGTTGTGTTCCTTTTCATCACATATCGTAATCTGACGATGAAAATTCCCTTTTGCATCCCGTCCCTATGGGGCCTGTAATTTTCTTTTGTTCTGTTGTGTTGACCTCTCCCATCGGATTTTTCTGTTCACATTTCACTATGTTATTTATTACTTCTTCACATTTTGTCGCTGATGATTGTCGCTTTCTTGTGGTTTTGACATGTTCGAGAGATGGCTTTTCCGATCATTATTCAATAGCTTGTACCGCCCACAACTTGGGTGATCCGGAACTTCCTTTCACAAATTGTATCTGTTATTTGGTGACAATTTTTCTTAAGAGCTATTATTAATTCTGCAACATGACTCACTTTATCCCATGCATTTCTGTTGGTAGCCATTTCAAATTGGAACTTAAAAATCCCAAATGAAGGAAGTTGTTCGTGAACTACCTCTACCTGCATTGTTGTTCCATTTGCTTTCAGGCTAAGAAGGTCTTTTTCGAGACGTTGAATCTCAAACTGCAACTTATGTTCAACATCCTGAACATTCGACTGCACTTATTGAACTACGTTTTGTACTTTCTTCACTTCGACGCATACCTCTAGAAATTTTTCGACTATTTTCTTCTCGAATCTTTCGTTGCCTATTTTATTTTATTAATTTCATGTATCATTTATCGAGCCAAATCTTTGAATTGTTGATCAAATTTTTGATTTTGTTGTTGCGACACCTTGAGGGTCCTAACATAACTTAATTTATTATTATTGTTTTTAATTTATCATTTAAAAAAAAAATATATAAATTTCGTTAAAATTGAATAGGTACTGCCATCTGTGTTCTACCATTTGGTATATACATACATTATTTAGTGAATTAAGCTCGGTATGCAGCTCGAGCTAAGATAAATTGTTCATACAAATTTGACATAAAATTTAGCTCAGCTAAAAAAAATGTGACTTAAAATTTATCTTTCGATTTAGCTGATCGGTACGCAGTTTACGCTAAAAAAATGTGAAATGATAGTTGCGCGGATTGTAATGTAGATGGTGCTACTAACAAGTTTACACTGAATTTAGCAGCTATTTATCGCACGGTACATTAATTGTAAGATAAATTTTGACAGCTGTTATAATAGGACGCCGCGAAAGTATATATTCAAAATGAATTATTCGGATATAGAATATTTAATTGAAGATTACGATGAATATAGTATATCAAAACTACAAATAACTTTCAGAGCAACGACGTCTTAGAACCTAATACTGAGGTCGAAGAGACTAATGAAGAGATCATAGAACCTACTGAATATGAGTCAAAAGAATCCATGAAAAGGAAACATAGTGCAAGAAATACAAACAGTGAAATAAAAAAAAAGGATTTTCTAGTGAAGAAAAAAAAATGTTCTTTAGTGGAAAAATTTCCAAGTATTTGGAACCTAGGCGATAAGCACCATAAAAATGCTAATGCTATTGGAGCTAAGTAGCAACCGACATGGGTAAATCGGGTAAATATTCCTTTTGATATGTCTTCGATTTTTTAACTTATTTAAATTAATTAAGTATGGGAGTGCAAAGCTACATTAAAATCACTTAGAGACAGCATGCGCTATCACAGAGGACGAAACAAACAAATACCTAAATCTGGTAGTGCTGCACCAGATATAGAAGATTTTACACAACTAGAAGAAGAGTGGGAGACTATAGACTGGGAATTCAACAAAGATATGGCATTTTTGATGTCAGCTGCTCCTGAAAACCGAAGACAGTAAGTATCATGAATAAATTGTTAAATATGCAAATGTTCTAGAACTGTCTATTTTGTATTTAGGACCATTTCTACCAGTACAACCGGAGATGACGATTCACAAGGTGTCATGGACTGTGACACCAATAGTCAACCTACATCAAACTATTCATATGTGAGTCTCTTATATTATATAATTAAAATATATAATTAATTAATTAATTATATATAATCTTAATGGTTTTATTATAATGGATTATTAATTTCGTACATATTTTTTCAAAATAGATGGAGAAAAAAGGCAAAAAAAACTCCAATGATCAATAGTGCTACAGATAAACTGTCTAATACTATCAATGAATATATTAATTCCAAAAAAAATAAAACAGAATCTACCCAACCACCTTTAAAACATTACATTATCCTGAGTAATTTAGACAGAATGCTGCAGAAATTGCCAGATGACACCATTGAATTATTAAACATAAAATTTCAACAACACATAATGGATGAAATTATTAAATTGAATATGTAAATATAGTTTTTAATTTTAATTTTTATTAAATACTATATGTTATAACATTTAAAAACTATTTTTAATTTTCTTTTAAAAAAATCGATCTACGCTGCCACTCCAACGATCCTGATTTGGAATTTACTTATTCTTTCACGGTATCCCGCACAAATTTTCCAAAATTAGTCTGCCGTCCAGCATTTACAGAATGCAGTTGACTGGAGAACATCGATTCTGGACTAATATTTTTTCGCCATGCTCCTTCAATTAAATTTTCACTCTCGTAATGGTCGGCATAATTTGCGGGCACATAGCTACTTCTGTTTTTTTAAGCATATAGTTGTGCAAGTAACAGCATGTTGCTACGATTTTTTGCGCCCGGTCAGGCCAACAAAACATAGTTCTTTTTAAGTAAAGCCACTTAGCACATAAAATACAAAAGGCATTTTCTACAATCCGCTTTGCTCTATTGAGCCTATAATTAAATATGCGTTCTTGTTCGGTCAAACATTGAGGCTTGCGTGGCACATACGGTTTCAATATTCTTTTATGCAAAGGAAATGCAATCGTCACTAATAAAATAAAATGGTATTTTGTTATTTCCAACTGTACAATCTTCTGGAAAAGGCAGTTCGTCAAACCGATTTTCCAAATTTACATGCGGTAAACACATCTGCATCACCTTCACTACCACGTGCCCCAATATCAAAATATACAAAACGATAGTTTTCGTCAGCAACAGCCGTCAGAACAATGCTATGGACCGCCTGCAAATAAAAAGGATACTCGTTTATGTAAATTTCTGCAAAATAATCACGAATTCACGAGTCTATATGTGATTATTACCTTGTAATTATAAAATATATTACCAGAATTCGTGGGACACTTTAATGCTATATGTTTGCCATCAATAGCGCCGATGCAATTCGGAAAATTCCATTGGGCATTGATCTCATTTGAAATTTCTAGGAAATTGTTTTGCGATAATTTGGGAACTTCATCATGTAGTATGTTGCAAATTGCATTACAAACTTCATCCAATATTGATCCAAAATGCTGTTTGCTGATGCGGTATATTGATGACATATGTCTTAGAAACGTCCCAAATATCTGAATAAATATTATAATTTAGATGTTTTTTGTGTATTATAAATATAATATAACATAAATATACTCACTCCAACACGATCGATAGTTTATCTTTTGCCGTTATTTCATCATTAGGTCGAGTTCGGATTTTAGGTCGAGTTCGGATAATGTGGTTCCAATAACTCAAACAGTACGTCGAATTCAGCGGGTGTCATATGGAAGTTTTCGTAAAATACATCTTTCCTTTCTTTCATATCATGGAACTTCATAAAATAAAAATAAGTTAAAACTATTTTTTTTGTAATTTATAAAATTAATCCATATATTTTTTAATACATACATCAACAGCAAAGCGTCCTTTTTGGTTCCTATTTTCTAAATAGGGGTTAACTCTATATTTAGCTTTTCTCCTCTTAGTATTTTCTTGCTCTTCCATCATCAGCACAATAAGGGACGAGGCACCAATAATAATAGTATCCTCATCACTAGAATCCATTTTAAATTCAAGTTTTCTTTTCAAAAAATGACAATTAAATTTAAAAAAACAACTAAACAGCAAGATATAAGATAATTGGCATAATTGACATTTTAAAATTAAAAAAAATTGACATTTCTTTCAAAAAATGAAAAAAGAAAACAAAAATTTATCTCTACACAAATTATTTAGCTTGATGATTTATCTGTAGCTAATTGGAGACTTGTAGAGACCACGTTAAAATTTATCTTAGCTCGAGCTGCATACCTAAGTAGCCTTAGGCATTAATATTTGGTTTATTTGGTCATTAATATTCGGTGTTACGTAAACGTCTATTGATTTTTGGAGCGACACCAATGTATACCCTTTGTGCGTGTGTGCGAGCGGCTGGGATTTAAACAAGTTTTTTGTTGTTGTGTTTTCTTGTTTTGATTCGTGCAGCTGCTACGGATGAGAGAGGGTGTGCAAGTGACGCGCGCAGACACAACAAAAAAATATGTTCCTATATTCTTGTGTGGTGTGGAGTACTGGAGTGTGGTACGAGAATTTTTAGTTTTTAGTCTCGTTTTGGATTCTATAAAGAAAAAATCAGTTTTTGGTTAAGCCAAGTCAAATTACCACCATTTTGATGTATAATAAAATATTGGAGTTACGTTTATAATGAACTTTTGGTTACATATCGTATTGAAATAATTAAAAATTTTGTTAACCCATAAAAAAATAATTTAAAATGATATCGAATAAATAAAATGTATCGTATGATATTGAGAAAATACAGAAAGACAGTGTTTTATTGTGGATAAAAAAAAAATGGAGTGTCATCGAGTTTTTTATTGAACCACCAAAAGTCATCGAAATTATCATTTTATTTGAAGTATTTGGTGAGGTCCCGGTATAACGGCGGCCGTGACGAATATTCGTATCAAAAGGTGTGCCGCAACGGTACATGAATTTACAAAGGCGGAAGGACGTCCAACATTTTAGTGCCCAAGCCCAACCAGGCAAAATATACGAGAGGCGGAAGGACGCCCAACATTTTGTTGCCCAGCCAGGCAACATTTTATACAACGGCGAGAAGACGCCGCGACTCATTTTGGCGGGACCGTTCTGAAGGTCAAAAAAGTGTCATTTTGTTTGTTGTAATTTTAAGTTAATTTTTATTCATTTTTTATGCGCTTTTTTCAATTTTTTTTACAAATATATATTTGACTTTATTTTCAATCTCCAAATTTTCATTCTCAAATAATTCAAAATTGAATTGTACAAATGGCGCGGTGTCTTTGTTCAGATATTTATATTTGTGACGTTTACTTTTGTATAATATATGGATGCGTAAATATTTTATAAAACCTTACAAAATATCGCGATTTTTAAAGTTACACTGGGTAACTTTTCCGGGTAAGATTTTTTTTTCTAACGCACGTGTAATGTCAAAATGTGACCCTGTCAACTAAACGCGTGTAAGTTTTTTTACCCTGACTGTTGAATCAGGGTAATTTCTTGTTGCCTGACAGTTCCAAAGAATTTCGCATAAATTTATACGGGTCGGTATGATGAGAAGGGGATATTCATTCTGTGTCGGTTCTATATGTACAGGCTGTCCTTGCCACCGCCAATTTTCTATAAAGACGGTGTAGGCCAGTCATGCAAGCCTCCAAATCCCCACGACCCAATACCCTGAGTATTGGCTGGCAAAATTGCCGTGTGTGAGAGGCCTCTGCATGAACGTTGATAACTGTGGGTTGGCTGCGAGCCATCCGTAACATTGTTGGTCAAATGTTTGTTCTAACAGCTAATAATTGAACCATATCGAAGGTTCCAGGTAGCCTGGGAACTGCCACCACCATCTCACGTTTCTCATCTAGTTTTTCATTACATCTTCGAACTCATAATTATAAGGGTATCCTTGCTTCTCAAGGTTATGGCCAAGATCGTTGAGTTGTTACCCAACGCACACCTTCGATACGATTAAAACATTCACAAGCTACCAATTATTAGTTATATACGAGAATTTCACCTTTTCCTAACTAAAATTTATTCAAATATAAATCAAAATATTTTAATTAGAATATCAAAACGGCAAATACATTTTTTTATACATTTTTTTTATTCATAAATTTCATTTATTTCGCTCGTATTTTTCACTCTCCTTCCACATGATTTTTATTTTTAATTAAATATTTTTTTGATAAATTTAGATATAATTTTCCAGTAAAAAAATTAAATATAAATTATAAATCCAAAAAAAGTGTATTTTTATATTTATTTACCCATCATACAATTTTTAATTATAAATTTATGTGAATTTTTTTTTGTTATTTATTTAATATTTATTATAATATAATATGAATTCCGAGTAGAGTAAAAGAAAAATCTTGTTTATAAATTATAAATGAAAAATCACATAAAATACGACCTATTTTATATAATTTGTTATTTTTTCCAAATAAATAAAACGGCCAATAAAATAAAATTTAATCCGTGAATTTATTATTTTGTAATGACTTCTTGTATTTATAGGTACTTAAAATTATTTTTTTTAACTTACGTTTTAATTAGTTCCATTTTTTAAAAATTTAATTATATAGACTTTATTTCATCAAGAAAATCATAAAATTAAATTATTATATTTAAAAAATAATAATAAAAATAATTAAATCTATTTTTTTATTTTTAAATATTTTATTTTTCGGTTTTAGTTTTTTTTTCTTTTATTAAATTAATTAAAAACATTAAGAAAACAAATAATATAATAATAATAATTACAATTTGATATAATTAAATTGTGCAAATGATAAATTATAATAAAATAGAAATTAAACAAATATAAAAAAAAATCTTAATTTTTTCTTTGTCTTGTTTCCTTTTTAATCAATTTTTACATTTGCATATATTTTCCTCACAAAAATGCTTGTACCAATATAACCAACAGTGCCGCACATAATACCTAGCGCTCCACTAAATAATGCCATATAACCAAAATAGAACGAGGTCTGGAACAGCCCGTACATTTTAGTTTTGAAAAAGAAATAATAAAATGAATATATATAAACGTAGATGGCCGTGGAACCGGCCGACAGGAAACTCGTCCACTGCCATCGATAGTCTTCCGCATTCAATAAAAAGTATGTACACACGATTGTTACGCAGACGGTAACGATCATTAGAATAAAGAATACAAGTAACATGAAGCCATACACGTAGTAGATTTTATATGCCCAAAATGAGGTAAAGATGAAATACCTGAAATCGAAATAAAGGTAAGCAATTATTATAGTTTAAGTGTATGTAGTGTTTGGATTGAGGCTGAACTAACGATTGGAAAGCAACAACCCATTATCATACCCAGTTACAAACGTGAAGGTAACTTAAACGAAATTATTATGTTAACGGAATAGGATAGCAAGAGACGTCATTTTTTCTATCGTTTTAGTTTTTTTTGGGTTGGTGACATATTCCCGAAAGACAACATTCCAAGTCATAATCTCGAGGATACAAAATCCTGATGGTACAAAATCCCGAGAGTACATAATCCCGAAGGTACATAATCCCAAGGGACAAAATACCGAAAGCACCAAAATCCCGAAAGGACAAAATCCCACAATCACGAGAAAATCCCGAATAAAATTGAATTCCGCTCGGAATTCAATTTTATTCGGGATTTTCTCGGGATTAACAGAAATCAAAAGGTTTCCCAAGGTTTGTTTCATTTAGTTAATGATGATTATATAAAATGAACCGTCTAAATATAAATAAATATGCTTTTTAAAAATTATTGAAATTAGAAAAATTTGAATGATGAAATTTGATCGAACGGTTACTTCTAGATGAATAAAAAAAAATGATATATCAAATTTTTGTTTTTTTATACATCTTAATTAACACATTGATCGCTTTGTCAGTCACCGGTGACTGACACTGAGTATATAGCCTAAATGTTACTAGAATTGCTTGACGCAGCCCTTCTGCACATTACTACAACTTGGCCACAGAACTCTCTATCTTATTAAATAAAACTTAAAAAGAAAGAAACTTTTTTGTTACATTTTATAAAAAAAAACCTGTTGGCCATCAATGTGCTAGGGCGTCTCTACCCGCTGTTTAATGTATAGAAATAACAGCCTTAAGCCGCAGCTACACAAATGAAAAATGTCGACCAATGTTGGCCCAAAGTGATATGACAAAGGTTATCGCAATAGAATTATTACTGTCACATGATGTGCTTTAATTGGTTTTTCAAAAAGAGTCTTTTCATCTTTTTATAAAAAATTGTTTATTGAGCGAATGCATACAAACGTTGGGCCAATATGTTGAAGTGTTCTTACAATCTGCAATAACAGCCATAATTTTCTTACAAATAGACTTTGAAATTTTCATAGGTATTCGGTATTTTGGACCTCGGGATTTTATATCCTCGGGATTTTGTACTCTCGGGAATTTATTACTTCGGGATCTTTATAAACCTTCGGGATTATATATATCTATATCGGGATTTTGTCCCTCTCCCAGATTTTTTCTTTCATTTTAAAGAATAAACTTAAATTTGCAGCCTTATATTTAAGATGGCCATTCAGTTTTCAGTAACATGAAGCAACAAATGCTTGTCAAAATTGATGAATATGAATTTCGGGATTAACAACCAATCCGTGTGTATGTTTAGCAACTTAACTCCGTGTTATGGGGAATGGAATTTCCCAATATTATATTATTAAAAATACGTTAAATTCATTAGTGAATAAATCCTTTCTCTTTGTAAAATTAAGGGCGAAATTTGAACGAAACGTAATATGGCGTTGTTTAGGTCCAGTGAAAGTTGAAGGAGTCCGTGATTTACATTCTGCTGTAGATGAGCGTGGATGCTCTCAAATCCTCAATTGATGAAAATGCAACCTCCTCTTCATTTTCTTCTAAAATGGAAATTGTGCATTTTGTTATGTAAGTGTTCACAGACCCCAATATAATACTTCGAGCATGTGGCTTTAGAACACTAATCGCGCACAGTCGTTGGTGATTTTTGATTTTGTTCGTGAATCTTTACATGACACGCATCGTTCAGGTTTGGTGGTGCTTCTCGCTTTAGCAAAAGAAGACGGCTGTGTACTAATTTTTTATATCCAATGCAGGTCATAGCATATTTTACTGAATTGCTTTTTGTTGTGGGGCTTCTAATTTCGAGGCGATTTCGGGTCAAACTCATTGCAAGCTCTTTGAGAAATATCTTTTTTTTCCGCTTTTTTGTGTATTCCATGTTGAATAACTTAATCCATAGAGACGATAGCTAGCTAAAGCTATGTCAACCAAATTGAAGAAAAGGGTCATTAGGGCAACGATTAGTTTTTCTTCTGAACATATACGAACGACACATTTTATCGAATATAACAACATAAAAGCCACCTTTGTTCTCGTTATAATTATGAATTATTTCAGGTTTTTTAGTTAATTCATTTATGGTATCCGTAGCGTGTGCAGTTGATAAAAGTAAAACGTTTTTCTTGTTGTTGGTAGCATAACTAACTAAGGAGATTTCTGCAGCTGTAATTTCTTTTTTGGCAAAGCAACGGCTTTATTTGGCCGTATTGTTCCAACTAAAGTGGTGTTTCGGCTACATAACTCTTTGGCTATGGGGTAACTTGTGAACAAATTATCCATTGTTATGTTATATCCTTTTCCAAAAACTGTTTCGAAAGACGTAGCACTAGCTGATGAGCTATACCTGTGGATCTTTTTTCATTTGGTTGGGTGCCCAAGTAAATCTCACCACTTAACGGATAGTTAGTTCTAGCATCTACAAGCCAGAATATTTTTTATACCATGCTTCCTGGCTTGGACGGTATGTATTGGCTGAAAGAATATCTTCCTCATGTTGACATCAATTGTTCATCGAGTGTTAGCTCTTGCGATGGAGAAAATTGTTTTAAAATGCGGTCCAAACATAGAGGAATGGAGCTAATTTGTTTTCACGTAACCTGGCTGGTCGGGTTCTGGTATCGTCAAAACCTAGAAATCCGGAGAGCTGGTCAAACCTCTCCGATTACTGCTCTTAAAATGCCATATGACTTATATAAAGTTCTTTTGCTGCAACTAAATTTGATTTTAGGGGCTCAAAAATTAACAAAAATAATTATAGCAATATATGCGTATATTTCGTTTGCGTTTGTCTTGTGCCATGAATGAAGTTTTTATTGGATGTGTCAATCGATTGTTCTCTTCATACTTTTTTTTGCCTTCCATGTTTCCAAAGAACAAGGTTGAGACACTTTTCTGTTTGATGCTACATTTTGCGCTCTGAATATTTCTGTCGGACTGGGTAATGACCACCAGATCGTGTTATCTCGTCTACCTTGTATTTTTGCCCACGATTGGCAGGGACCTGTTTCTTCATTATTTATGAACTCACCGGGAACATCAATTTAATCTGAATCAAATGCTTGCAAACGTCATTCTGGAAGGGGAGGTTCGTTTAAGAACTGTCCATCTAGGCCAAATAGATCATTATCTCGATTGTTATCTACATTATCGTCTGCATCGTCCTCCTCGCGTCCGGTCTTCTCATTTTAGGTTTTTGTTTTTTATCTCTCGATTAATAAAAATGTGAAATCTATTCACATAATAATTATTTTGTATTTTAGTCCTAAAATATTGCAAGTAAATGTGATCTTCATACTAATTGATAGTATGTTTAATTTTCTCTTGAGATTGTGTTACACTGCAAAATTTGTCTTGGACAATGTTGAGTTATGAAAAGTAATCTAATAAACCATCAAATATTACCACGAAAGGCTGTCGGTGTGTGAAGAGGAATTCATTATTCTCTATCAAAAATGACTTGGGGAACGATAAACCCCAAACATGATTCTAAGGTTAAAGATGCGAAAAAGCCGTCAACCAGAAAGCTGCCAAAGATTCCGTGTTGAAAATCTCGGATCGTAACTTTTAGGCCTGCAATGGCCATTCATGGAATGAATTCTTTCTCAAACTACCGACCAATATCAATTGTCAGCCGTCGCCAAAATTTTTGAGAAATGCATTAACCAAAATCTAGCGAAAGTTTTTGAATACTATCGTGAAAACCACTCCAAAACCGATCTTTTGACATATATCGTAAGCAAATTAGATCTCGTCCTAGAACAACGTGGAAATGCCTTTGAAATCATTTTGGATATATCCAAGGCTTTTGACAAGGTTTGGCATGAGAATTTCATGTGTAAACTTGTAGTATATGGCTTGAATTCGATGACCTGACCATTATTTGATGGATAAAAAGATTTCCCAAAGATCAAGAGGTGACGTTGTGCTAAACGGGATAACATCAAGGACGTATTTTCTAAATGCCGGACTCCTTCAGAAATTAGTTATGTCACCAACTTTGTTTTTGTTATACATCCAAGATTTGCTGGATAGCACTGTCAACCCTATCCACAGCTTTGCTTATAATGCCATATTCCACTTTTCTATTTCATTCGAGGTGTAGCATACACCTTCAGAGCTTAACGACTAACAGCTAGAAGTTCTCACTTGCCATAATTCCTATTTGAGTATAATATATGAGTGGAGGGAGAAAGAAATCAGTTCCAGTTTAATGAGAAAAACGGATGAGATGGAGAATTTTCAATATTATAAAAATCGTGTACGAAAGAGAATCTTAAAAAAAACGCCATTACAATTGGTTATTTAGATACATTTGTGTATGGTGGACTTAATTTGAAGCAAAAAAAATGTTTTGCCCGGAAAAGGGATATCAAGCTACTTGTTACATATTTTCTATTTTATTATAACGACCTCTTCATATTCCGCTCAGTGGAAGCTTAGTAAAATTATTCCTATTCCTAAAATTAGCAATCCTCCTGATCTTTCCATTTCCGCCCTATTAACATTTTAAATTTTCTGACCAAGGCGTTTGAATTGGTAGTAAAAAAAACCCAGTTCAATCCCATATCGAAAGCTTTAATTTGCTTAGTCTTTTTCAATAGGGTGTTAGAAGGTTCCACGATACTACCACAGCTTGCAGGCGGGATAACTGTAGCATTAAATTCTTCCCAGACAACAAAAATTAATGTGGATAATGACGCACCCCGGAAAGTGTACAGAACAACTAACCACCACTTTCTAATGGAAGAGGTTAGTGTGTCATCAGAAAATCTTTATACAGCAGGTTTGCAAGATTCATTTTTTGCCAGAGACCTCTATTAAGTCTGGTGAACCCGAACCACAGAAACTAATCCAAGAACTCGTGTGAAGAGACCTAAGACTTTTTTAATTTTATCAGCAGTTGTTGTTTTAAGAAATTTTGCAATCAATCTGACTGTTGGAGCTTTTGTTGATTTTGGTTTTTTAAGAATATAACACCAAAAAGGCTTAATTCGAGTGTTTTATTAAGTAGTAAGAGAACAATATTTTTGTTTTGAACTGGAACTGTCAGTTAGCAGTTGCAGTTCAAGAGAAAAACATTTAATTCTATTCGGAATATGTAGAGGTTTTCCGATAGGGTCAGTACGATCGGGATATAAGGAAAAGACGCTCTATTAACGAGTTCCCTAAATGGACTATTCGTGTTACGAAATCGAGTAAAGCAGAATTGTTCAAGGTTCCAGTAGTATTCATTGGATACTTTCGACAAAAGACCCAACACGATATTTCTGTCTGCGTTTAAGGCGTTAACACGATACGTAAATTAAAACTGTGTCAATCTATGAATTGGATGCAGCATAAAAAACCCAGAGGCCATGCTTATGGATGCCTGGTATTTTACAATTAGGAGGAGCAATTCACTGAAAACGACAATTTATCGAGAAAAATCACCGAAATAACAATTAATTCACAACGACATCATCATTTTATTCAAAAACAATTCACCGAAAAAGACAATTTACCGAAAACAACAAAACACCGAAAAAACTATTCATCGGAAACGACAAATTTAACTGATTTGTAATAATAAATTCAAACACAAAAAATAATTTTTATTATTATTATTATTTAATAACGGTATCGTACCGAAAAACTGAAACTTTAATTCCCGGAAACGAAAAAAACTAAAAATCCTGAAAAAAATATTTTGGAAAATATTGAAACAAAAAATACTTAAATAATCGCGAAATTTAAAATATTTAAATTCCTTTTCTTAAATTAATTGAACCGGTCCAAATAGTGAATTTAGTGTCCATTTTATAAGGCAATTGTCGAAGAATTGTCGTTTTCGGCGAATTTTCGTTTTCGGTAAAATGTCGTTTTCGGTGAATTAGTTTTCAGTAAATTGTTCTGAAACCAATGAAGTACTTACTGTTCGATAAAGGCATGACATTAAAAAAATACCAGGAACGGTTAATAATAATATTTACATGCTCAACGGCAGTTTATAATGTCAATGTCATTAATGCAAACTTCGACCCGTATAAAATAGCGATCGAAAATGAGCGAGAGCTGACTTTATTCTCATAGCCATTGTAGTAAAGAGTATGGCCAGTAGTTATTACGGTGTTTTGAATTTTACTTTAAGATTCTAAATGGATTTTCGACAATTTACAGAATGAAAAAATGCTGTAATCTATCTCCGCTCGATTGGAAATGCCCAAACCTCTTCGGAAAAAGTGCAAGTACTGTGGAACACACATATGTAGTGAAGAGCTGAATTTTGAAGATTTTTATTTATTATTTATTTTATTTTTCAAATAGCTCTTAAGCTAATTTTCCAGTTTACAGTACAATATATATACATCATCTTCTTAATAATTATGAAATTTCTTTTAACAGTTCTGCCCTAAAATCCTTTATGCTTCTACAATTTCTTATATTTTCCGGTAACTCATTATACATCGATATACCTTTGTCAAATATCGATTTTTTACTTTTAAATTGTGTTTTAAACTCTAAATAAAACTTATCCTTATGTCTAGTATCATGATTATGCACATTCTGTCTCCTACTATGATCTCGCACACATCACTTCCCAACAAATACAACAACGTATCATCAGCAAACAAGTGAATTTTGCATCTATTTAGAATCTGTGGCATATCATTTATATATACTATAAATAGCAATGGTCCCAGCTTACTTCCTTGTGGAACTCCATACTTTACATCTACAGGATCAGAGCATACATCGTTTATTTTTACATACTGCTTTCTATTACTTAAATAACTATCCAACCAACTAAACAATTTGCCACTCACAAAATATTTGTTTAATTTTCCTAGCAACTTTGCCCTATCTATTGTTTCAAATGCCCTTTTAAAATCAAGGAAAACTGCTACCGTCAATTTGCCATCCTCCCTCTCTCTTCCAATCCTCCATCACCATCTGAACAGCTGTCTCTAAAACCAGATTGGTGCCCACATAGCATATTATTCTCACCGATGTGCCCGAGCAGCTTATCCAAAATTATTGACTCCAATATCTTGTCCAAGATTGGCAAAATATTTATAGTACGATAATCCAACATCTGACAACTATTCATAACTTTAGGCACAGGGACTACACATGATATTTTAAAACTTGTAGGAACTACTGCATATTCCAACGACAAATTTACTATGCGGCTCACATATCCTCTTAAAACCCTCCATAAATCCTTAAACATTTTACAGCTTAACACCCCCTCACATCCTGCCAATTTTAACGTTTTAACTATTTTATCTAGGTAGTCCTTCTGCACCATGCCCACATGCTCAATCCCTCCTCCATCATATGCTATATCCACATTGTCTTGATCCTCCGGTACCCCCTTATAATATCCTCTACACTATCTACAAAATACTTGTTTAATCTGTTCGCAAAGTCCATCTTTTCGTACACCATCACTCCATCAAAATCCATTCCATTTATATCACTCCTTCCCTTAGACCAATTAACTTTTTTAATATTTTCCACATCTTCTCCGGCTTGCCTCTGCACTGATCAATGTTTCTCTCATAGTACAATCTCCTCTCACTCCTAATCACAGCAACAAATCTGTTTCTTTTCCTTTGATACTCCAACCACCCTTCCTTAACTGTCTCAGTCCCCAACTCTCTCTCCTTCATCACTCTAAATTTCTTATACGAATCATCTCTTGCCTTCCTAACCTCCTTCACTCTGTTGGTGAACCATGGACAACTTCTAGCTATGTCCACTATCCTTAACTCGCCTGCTCCTCTTTTCACTGCTTCTTCCACCCATAAATTTAATTTCCATTACTCCTCCTCAATGCCCCCCAGTGACTTCTCGTACACCATCTATATGTTCTTATAAGTTCCTCTTCTACAACATTTAGACCTATCTTTCCTTTGATCATGTTTTTCCCATTTACATCCTCCCCCTTGATCATTATAAGCCCATGGTCTGTAATGTTTGGGGTATCCACAACAATACAATTCACGTCCTTATTTGAAAATACTAAATCAATTTCCGTTCTTGATGCATCCGTTACTCTGGTATGTTCCTTCACGAACTGTTTAAGCCCAAAAGATTCTGTAATTTCTTTAAGACACTTAACATAATGTTCTTCCGATCATTCCCAGTCTCGATTGAAATCACCCATAATTATTATCTTCACTGCTCCTAACAACATCAATCCCTCTAGCCACTCACTAAAGGCAGTTAAGAATTGCGCTACGCTACCACTTGGTGACGTGTAACAGGAATTACTCAAAAGGAATGTTGGTGTATCGGTGTGTATATTTATTTACTGGAAATACTTTGACTGGCTTATCTTCCGATTTCTGACCAAAAGAATTGGGAATTTGGAATTTTTGAATGAAATGTTTTAACTGGAATTTTACGAACAGTTTAGGAAATATCCCTAACATTTTGTACAATTTTCCACTATTTCTCAGGTTAATATTTTCAATTAACCCAAATGTCCGGTTAGATCGGATAAATTGGTTTCTCGAGATATCACAATCGCATTAACAGCATTTTCCTAGAAAAATACTCGAGATTTCGTTTAAATTTTATTTACGTATGATTCAAGAAAACCGAGGTTCAGTTGCCTCTTTCTCCAAAAATGTTGGTAATACTGTCCATGGTAAACAGAGAAAAGGCATCTTCAAGCTTCTAAACTCGTTTCAATTTAAAATTGTATTGCATTTAGTTGCAAATTCACTGAAATAATCGTGTAGATTCCGGATATTGAAAGAGACACGATTTTATTCTGCAAGGATAATACCAGCAAGATTTTAGAGCAGAATTTCGACCATGGTTTTGTAATAACTAAGGAAGTTCGTAAAGAAATATTAGCCCATTATCATTTGAGTTGTGTTATGTGTAACAGTACAGTTGCAATATTCAAAAGGCATTAGTATGTCACTATCAAGGTTAGTGTTCATGGCCCCATAAAAAGGTAAATTAGCAATTAAGAATTCTAAACAAAATTTTGCAGGTTTCTTATCAACAAACAGGTAATCTGTTGCTTCATTAACCACGCACCATTTATCCAAGAACGCCATGTTATAACTTTGACGAGGTGTAAATTAACTATGTTATCTAATCAATTTAAAGTATATGAAACATTGTGTATTACTTGTACTTACATTTCGATAAATATTGATCCAAATGGCAGAACACCGCCCAATAACACAATAACAGCCGGTTCCATAAACCATTTCTTTTCAGGAATCGGTCTTGGCACGGCATTTACTCGACACGGATAATCTGGTTGGCCGTCCAAATTTCGGCCGACTACAGTACCAACCAGAGTCAGGGGTAATATCACAAATATACAAATACATGTGACCGCAACCATTGTACCGAATGGTATGGCACGCGATGCATGATAATATATAGCAATGAAGTTGATTAGAAACGCTGTGCCGCATACAAAGGTCGGAATGAAAAAGGCAGATACCAACATTTGTCGTATCCAAACTTTCCCACCCAGTCGCGCGTATAGCGAACCACCAAAATATCCATTCACCGGTGATGTAGCAGCATACACAAATATCGTTGTCGAAAGCAAAGATCCACGCCTGTAAAAGAAATCGATGCAATTAAATATGAAATGAAATGTTCTCCGCCGAGAATTACTTACTCTGTATAAAGTTCTCCAACAATTGCGAATATTATAACACAAAGAACGACAGTGACAAGTTGGTATCCAGCACCAACTAATGCCGAGAATAGCAATGTATTCGAAGGCGAACGAAATACATCACCATGAACTTGTTTCCAACCGTATTCATCACCTAAATCACGTTCCATATCGTCCATTTCCTCATCTTTACTATACCGGGCGTAATCTTTACGAAGTGTCCGCATTAAAATCATTGAGACGAGGCCAACTAGGAAAATTACCATCATAAAACTGTTGAAAATACTGAACCAGTGAATCTATTTGGAAATAATTTTTATTATAAGTATCAAGTTTATGAATTTTTGTTTGGGGTTCGAATAAAAACTTACACGATGTTGAAAAAAGTTTGGATCCAAATACTTATCGAATCGATTTTCAAATTTAACTGTTGCAGGCTTCCAATTGACTTCGTATGTAAATCGTAATTTGGCTCCAATTTCTAATAATTCTCTGCGTTCTGTATTCAGATTTACATCGACAATTTGTTTCCCGTTATAACCAATATCGAATCTTTTATGCGTATGAATGTAGTACTTTTTGTCTTCTCGTTCACCGACTCGGCCCCATATCGGAAGGCCATCAATATACATTTGATACCAGTAATCATTTTTCACAGCGTACGTAAATGCTTTTAATTTTTCTTCATTCAATTCGACCATACAAATTTCAGTCTCCTGGATCGGATCCTTAAATTCAATTTCATATCCACTAAATTCTAATTCCACACCCTGGAGGGCCTCACTCAAAGTCTCATGGTAATGATTTATATTTGTTTTTGTGCCAACACAAAATGGCAATGTGAAATATGCATAAGTTTCTTGTCTGTTATCATACGGTCCGACTGTATTCATCCACAGTACAACCTCTTCGTGGTCTTGATACTGTAATCAAAGAACAACAACAAAAAATATCGTGATTTATGATGAAAGTGAAATTCATGTTTGATGACAATTGATTAAATATTGAAAGTTTCTGATGATTATGATGACATGAGCTGACAACTCATCTGGGATTGAATAACTTATTTTCGTGTCAGTGTCATCATAAACGACAAAGCAGATTACACGGTTTTAGACGTCAGCTTGGTATTGGTTTCAAAACAACCGGCGTTCGTTTTGAATGGAACACGTAAACCATAATAATTTTCAAGGAAATATACTGTAAACTATGTACTTACCACATGATTATGCTCATCGCAGAATGATACAGTCAGTATTGTTGCCAAAATTATCACGATCCGTGTTAATTTACTCATCTTTGTTTTGTGTTAAGGGGATGTGTTTGTTTGCTGTTTCTCGTTGTACGCGTTTTATTACAAAACCGGAACGATTAATTCATGTTTTCTTGTAGCAAAAATATTAATTTTGAATGTACAAAAACGAAAAGCTGAATGATTTGTGTGTTATTTTTAATTTTCCGTGTATAAAACGAATGAGGAAAATAAAATAAGCAGCAAAAAAAATATTGAAACACGTAGACACGGAATTTGACACTTTGACAGTTTATTGGTTTCGGTGAAGGCTCTTTCTTTTGTTTTTCGACATCGAAAACAAAATACATTGCGGGTGCCATCTATTACTGGAGATTTTTAGTATGGTTATATACTAAAAAAAAAAATTAGTACTCATGTGTCTTTAATAAACAGTGCACGACGTAATTATTGGATCACTTGATTAAACAATGCCTCAAATGAATGCGCACATTTAAATATTGGGAATAAAAAACTAATGCTGTGTGCTTGACATTGATTTTTTTGACACGATTACAACAATAATTCCATTTGGTTAAAGCGAAATCAAAACTGGGTAAACTAATTACTTTACCAATGGAATTGTTGTAATCGTGCCAAGGAACTACGCCTTAAGTAAATTTATGCTCAGTTCATACATTTGTTCATAGATGGCATTAAACAAACCGCGTTTGATGTTTTTAATAAAAAGACTTAAGATTTTGCAATGTCCAAATTAGTTTTAATTGGCGATTGATAAATCTGATTTAAGGATTATTTACAATAAAGATATCCTGTCAATACCTAGTGTTTTACTAATCATCAATATACGTAGTTCGGAAATTAAATTTAGAGACCGGTGAAGTGACACAGTAATGAACGGTACGATGTACATTATTCCAATTCAGGAAAATCGAGAGAAGTTTAGCTACCACTCAACATCAATTTGTCAAATTGACATGAAAGGTGATATGAAGCCAACTATATATGGATTCATTAAACACAACTAAACTCGCGGAGTTAGTAGATCTTTTAATAATATCAACCACTATCATGATACTAACCTGATCAGGTTGCAAATTAATGAAATAAATCGACATATTGACGAGTCACGAGATGGCACGAAATGTTCCTGATTTCGCAAATTTCAATCACAAAATAGTTCCACCACTAAACATTCTGATTAAGCAAAAGCATCAGATCAATTGGTAAACTATTTGCATCGGCGGTTAAGGACGAAGCCAAGATTTGGAAAATAAATTGCCCCCGATGGAGAGAATTTAAAGCAGAAACTAAACAAACCTTTTCAAATGGCGATTCAAAAACTAGATTTTTAATTGACACCGCAGCAGACATTACTGTAAAACGTACCATTAAGCATGAGGAAGAACATCGACATCAATCGCGAGGTTTTCGCAGCCACAACATATTTTATCTTGGTTGAGGACGAATTGTTTTAGATCTCGGCCTTCGAGAACTGTCATTGTCAATATTCTATATCCATATTCTAGATAACATATCGGTGATAAGGAGTTTCTCCATATGTGGAATGAAGTTGTACGGGAGAGGGCATTTGACGATTGGATCATCACGGATTCCACGTAGAGGAATTTTTTTGAACTATGATAACCACAAATTTTGACATTTCTCTGTTATAGAATTAAAAGGGCGTAACCGTAACTCGACTTATATCTAATCAACTTTTTCATACTTTCTGTTTTATTTATAACAAATTATTTATTTATAAGTATTATTAATACAATTGTTTTTGCAAGTACATTAAAATTTGTATTAATAATAAATAAGACGGAAAGTATGAAAAAGTTGATTAGGGCATAAGTCGACTTACGCCCCGGATTATAAAAGCCTTGTAAATCAAGCCAAACAAATAATACGGACGTATAGCGACGTATTTGAGGGTTATGGACTCTTACCACGAGAAATGGAAATAGAAGTGGATGAAACAGTGAAGCTTGCTATTCAGCCTCCTTGTCGTATACCCATGGCACTACGAGCACATAGTTAAAAGCCGAATTAGAGCGAACTTATTAAAGAGGGTATAATCGCATCTCAACAAGCTAACACAAAGTGGGTTACTAAAGGTCGAGGCACATAGTTTTCGTTTCGTTCCGACCTTTAAGTTGAATATGTCAAAATGTATGGAAAACCGAAAACATGCTCACATTGTTAAGTTCAAGGCGGAACCGAACCGAAACAGTTGATCAAATTTCAATAAAAACTTAAACAATAACCTCAAAATATTTATTATGGCGTTTATCGTTATCGTTTTTTTTGTTAATGTGTAAATCTTCACTCATTATTAAATCAATTGATATGATAATATAAATAATTGATTGAATTGAAACAATATTGTAAGAAATAAAAAAACTTGAATTATCAAACAACATAAAAACAACTCAAAACGAAACGAAAGCTATGTGCGTGAGAATTTAAAACAACTTATTGAAAACGAAACGAATCGGAACGGAACGAAAACTATGTGCCTCGACCTTAATACTACTTGTTAAAAAAGCGAACTCTTTTAGGATCTGTCTATAGATCCAATACCTCTAAATGGCACAATAAAAAGGCCTCATCGTCAAAGTACAACAATTGATGAAATCCTGCCTGAGCTGGGAAAAGCAAAAGTATTCTCTACAGTCGATACAACCAAGGGTTTTTGGCAGTTGAAATTCTCAGAATCGAGCAGTAAATTAACAACCCTTTGGACTCCGTTTGGTCGATTGAGATGGTTGCGATGTCCTTTTGGTATCTGCTCCGGAAATTTTTTAGATGAAAATATATATATGAAATCATACAGGACTTAAAAGGTATCGAAATACTAGCTGGTGACATATTAATTTATGGAATAGGTGATACTATGGCTGAAGCAATAGGAGATCATAATATAAAATTGGAAAAGTTACTCATACGTTTGCGTGAGAATAATTGCAAACTTAACAAAAAGAAGACTAAGATTTCTAGTAATGCTGAACTATTTAGGAAGATACATAAAAAAATCTAAGTGCAGAAAGCTCTGTTCTCCGAAAATGAACAATTGAAAAGTCAAAATGGAAATGGACGTAAGAGGAAGAACAGGAATTTTAAAAACTGAAAATGCTAGTCGCCGATACGGAACGTTAACTGCAGCGGAAAAAATTATGCTATGATCGAGAAGGAGTTATTAGCCATAGTATTTGCATGAGTACGATTTGATCAGCTCATCGTTGGCAATGTAACGACTCTAAAAACCGACCATAAACCACTCATATCAATATTCAAAAAAACACTGTTAAAAGCACCAAAAAGATTGCAGTTGATGCTTATGGTACTCCAGCAGCGCTACAATATTGAACTGAAATTTATCGAGGGTAAAATTAACGTGATTGCTGATACATTATCTAGGGCATCATTGGAAGTACCAGAGGATTTTAATTTTATTAATCAGTCGAACGTTTTTAAAATAAATGTAGCAGAAAACAAGGTTTTCAAAGGATTTCGGAAAATTGATTTAGCTGAATCCCTTGAAATCACGGAGGAAAGAATTGATACCATCAAAATAGAAAGCATGAAAGATCAGTCCTTGCAAAAGCTAATTCCTTTCATTTGTAATGGATGGCGAAATCGAATACAAAAAGTTCCTGATATACGATCATATTACAAATACAAACATGAACTTTCAACTCAATATGGATGAATATTTAGAAAGTGTAAAATATTAATTCCTTATAGTCTACGGAAATTAATGGTTGATAAAGTTCACGTTGCATATAACGGTAATTGTGTAATACAATAAATTCACTGACGCATTACGAGATACAAAATGACCGAAGAGGTAGCAGATTTAGTGCGCCGGCGGGAATCAGCAAAGGCTGCCTTAGCCGATTGGAAGGCGCCGTAGGAGCCTTATTGACTGACGAGTCAGTTACGGTTGTGGATTTAAATATCCGTCTAGAATATTTCTCCCCAAGGCTACAATTTCCTACATTTAAGGATCTTTACGAAGTATCGATACACAAGACTGGACTTTCAGATGTTCATAAATTTTACTATCTAAAAGGTATGCTGACTGGAGCAGTTGCATCTCTAATAACCAATATTCCAATTACCAGTGCTAACTACAAAGATGCTTGGGAGAAAATATGCAAGAGATAGATGTGGCTCATATTTCAAACACATTATTGAACAAATTTTTTGCACAACTTAATTCGAAAGGCGATCCTAAAAGGCTGTGCATACTAGCGGATGTTACGGATGAAATTTTACGGGCTTTAACAGCATTAGGCGCAGAGGCAGCGAGAAATTACGTTTGGCTCATTTATATGCTATTAGATCGATGTGAAGATAAATCTCGACAAACATGGGCACTTGAAACAGCTGATGAGTCCTTCTCAACAATTGAACGATTTTTGCATTTTTTTAACTAACCGAAGTTTCGCATTTGAACGGTCGAAGCCCACTTGCAGTGACGTCGGATCACCCGGTAGCAAAGGAAAACCACTGATCTTGCAAATCAGTAGAGAAGAGCCGAATAGTAGTATCAGTTGTCCACATTGTTCGTCTGACCATTATTTATTCAACTGCAGCAAATTTATAAATATGAGTTCAGTAGATCGTCGGACATTTGTAGCTGAGAAAAAGTTATGTTTCGTATGTATGAAGTCATGTCATAGTTCATATCAATGTCGTTCAAGACACCGATGTGGTCATTGCAAGAGGAAACACAACACGTTACTACATTCAATGGAGAGTACAACAAACAATAAAGAAGCAAACAGTAGCTTAGAGGAAGTTTTTCAAAATGGAGAAGTTAAAATTTATAATACGAAATTTGATGGTGATCCGCACGATATTCCTGAAGAGACAACGCGTTAAGTTACCTACAACATTAGTCTACTATATTATTTTTAGTATAGAAAAACCCATTATAGTGTGTTTATGACATCGGAAGTTAGATAGGAAATATGTAATACCATGGTATCACACAAAATGTATTAAAACAACAACAAAGTTAAAACAATTTCAACTTGAGTTCAGAACTAGTTGGCATGGTATAAAGCATTTCACGTAATTTGATTGGTTTTGAGTTCGTTAGCGCGTATGGAACTTTTTATTTCCGATGACATGTAAGCAAATTTAATCAGAAACGAACTCTAGGAGATAGGCTGCTAAGTTGAGGATGAAAGAATTTAATCTTTCTTTAATGAAGCTTCCTCTTTCTTTAAAAGGAAAGGTCTTTTTCTAAGTTTTGAAAGCGCTAGGAGGAACTAGCATTTATCTAAAATCTTTCATACATTTTCAGAGCCTGTTTGATTTTAGGGTACACTCTGCAAATTTTGAGGAAATAACAGATTTGTTTTCTTCCTTATGGTGAAGAGACATACTGCTAGTCCTGCCTATAACTTTGGCCTCGTTCTTATTTAAATGGTAAGGATGTCTAGTAGTTACTTTGGAGAGAAATTTATTAAGCCACGACCTCATGTCGAGCGAAAAAATTGCATTGCTCTTAATGCAATTTTTTTCGCTCGTCAGGAGGACGTGGCTTAATAAATTTCTCTCCAAAGTAACCCTATCCATATATTTGAACCTATGTAGTTCCGATATTATGCTTAGACATATGTACCTATTTTCGGTATTTAGAAAAAATCTAGTTCTGAATGTAATCCATCTCAGTCAGAGAGTCTTGCTTTTCCCTCCTTTTGCTTAGAGTTTCACGGCACTTATCTTGTTCAGCTAGCTGAATGTTAGGAGCTTCTATATGTTTCTAAGAGCACTGTTGTATCTTTGGCAGTGTAGTAAAATAACTGGTTTTGACATTGCCACTTATGGAGTATTCTTTCGGCTCTTTAGTTTTACTTGCATGAGATTTTGCTTCTTCGTTGGTGAGTTTGTTTAACCTTTTTCCGGTATTTCTGGATTTAGCGATATGTTTTTGAATATTTGTCGCTCCTTGGCTACTTCACATCCGTTGATGTTTGCCCAATGGCCAGGTCCCGGATTCTTGCAATTAATACATTTTGCAGTAACATCTTTACTAATAAGGCATTCTTGAACGTGATGTTTCCCAGCACATCTCAAGCTTCTAGTCTCTCTTTGATAATATTTCTGAATATAAATTTGAAATTTTTTGCACTGCTATTTTTTCCAAGGGCTTTATTTTAACTCTCATGTTTAGCAGCAACATGTTCCATTTTTTGTTTACTGTTAAAACTAAGCACATAAAGTGAAAGCTTTTTTTGTGGATTTGAACTCCTTGTTCAGTTTCGATTTTTTGTATGTTTATGATCTATACAGCATTTTCTATTTGATGAACCTTTTACTTGAGATCCTCAATGATTTCCTCTTTTGAGCTGGTTCTATGAAAACTTTTAGCCATATTTTTGATTGGACAAAGAAAGCTCTATAGGTTTCAGAGTCAGCAAAATTAATTTTAGCTAGGTGCCATTATTTAGAGATACTAGAGGTTTACCTGGTTGTTGTTGAGGAACGAAAGAGAAGAAAGTTGATGCTTAAGTTTGTCTCATTTCTGGAGAGTGGCGAGCTTCAGTTTTCTTGCTTTGTTTTTTAACGCTTTTACGCCAGTCTAACAGCCAATTTGTACAACTTAATCGGACACCATTTTTTCACACGAAACCTAATAGCACTGCTAATAAAATCTCAGTTCAATAATTTATAGAATTTATGACAACTCGTAGTACTAACAAAACCTCAAACTATCTAGTATCATGTCAACAAATGTAATGCATGTGAAGTTTTAATTACTATTATGGTACTCATATGTATCAAAAACCGCAAATACACACACACACACACACACACATATGTACAAAAAAATAATAATAATTATAGTAATAACAATTAAAATATGTATTATCATTATGCAAAACCATAACTTATGTTTTATATTTTCCGTTGAAAGCATAATGCGAAAGCAACAACAGTACAAAACGAATTTATATCACATCATCAACAATACATCAACCATTTTTCCGTTAATAAAAAAAATTCATATTTTTTCAACAAATGAAAATGAAAATTTTGGGGGGGAAAACCATATGTTTGTGGGTATTCAAAAAATAAATAAAATATTAATTACAACAGTTTTGTTTATTTAAATAAATTGTTTTACAATTTAAATTGTTGCCAATTGGGATAAATGTGGAAGAATTGACTATACTTGTGGCTTTTATATGGTCTTTTAAGTAAACAGTGGTGGAGAAAATTTAAAAAATGGAGGGGCGAATATGTTGAGGCCAACTGCCGACTTTCTTTTACCACGAATGTATCCATAGATTTCGAATACACCACTCTTGATTTCTAAAGCGGAAAAATAAACTTACCAGACTTTTGGTAGAACTCTGGTCAGATTTTAGAAAACCAATAATGTCAACCCTTTTAAGCTCTTGTTGAAGCTGTCACTTCCGGTACCCATTTTTCTACTAAATTTCGCAAGACTCGCAAGAAAAACCTCGTATGGAAACTGCCACTTCCGGTGAACCGAAAGGCTAAAACTCATTGGGATCTCCCAATTTAGGGAAAACATTATGTATGAAGTTTCATCCCGAATAATCAATCTGTATGGGTTGCTGTACAGGGATTGAATTTTTTGCTGAACAACAATTTTTTCAAAAATCGTAATTTCCGGCTAAATTTTGGAAAACTGATCTGAACTGGTAGTGTTGCAAAATTACACTTCGACTTTGTTATGACTGACTTATTTAAATCCATGTGACCTCGCGCCTTCGCTTTATATTTCCAAAAATTAAAATAAATTTTGGTTGCTGAATAACTATGTCTGTCCATTTGTGTAAACTTTCCTAAGTGACATTTTTAGTGTGTTAATAACGTTATATTGTACTTCATCATATTTTTACCTTAACCCATTTGGGACCAACTTTTTTTCTTCTACATAGTACCCACTTTTCATAAGGTCCTGGACTAGCCTACCTCTTCTAATAGGTTTTTAATTTTTAATTAATACATTTAATCGCTTTTTGGACCTTTGTTTTTTGATCCCCAATTGGGGCCTATGCGGGGACATAAGACAAAAATTTAAAAATTGAAGAGCTTGGAGAAATATTTCATTATATTTTATTGAACCTATACAAAATAAAAATTACGTATTTGAAGTTTGTCCTAGCTTGTCCTAAACCCAACAATAACGTTTCCAATTAATAATAAAATTTAACAGTGTAAAATATATTACATATTTCGGGAATAATAAAAACCCTTTGTCCTAAGATACTTCTAAGAGGTTACAACTCTTGGGGTAAATGTTTTCACTTTGTACTAGACCCAATCCAACTAGAAAATATGAGTTTTCCGGAAAAATTAGGGGAACACTGGGTTTAGTATTCAAAGTTGTATAGGTAAAAATCGAAGTAGCTGTACGACTGCTGAAGAAATTGTCTATGTATATTTCGTGCTTGGTTGGCTCAGTGAATACCTCGACCATATTCATATCTACTCTCTCGCCAAGATTACCATTTTTCAAAATGGTTATCTTCAGCTGGTTTTTCCTCCTGATAAACATTCATTTTAAACATAATATCCTGTCTCTCCACAAGCCATAATCCACTGTTTTAACCGAAATCGTATTGGCTTTCCCTGAATAAATTGTTTTAAAAAATAATGTCCGTATTATCGAGCCATTTGCTGAGCGGGCATATTTTAAAAATTTTGTCGCGGCATGTTCGATCTATATCGGCGTTTCTATTGAAATGAAGATTGCGCTTTATTTCGAAATTTCATTTTCGTTTAATTCATTTTCTATCGAGATCCTCATCCTTCGACCAATACAATTTTTCTTAAGGGATACTGTTGTATCCCAAATACATCCCATATACATTCTGAGACAATCGACAGACATTTCAAAATTGTGAACATTTTTTTGTCCAGCGTAAATTTTCGATTGGTTTACTATATTTAGCATAAGGTCTTAATCAAATAACATTTTAATCATCTCAACAGCCGGTTTGGATTTTAACGCGTTAGTTATTTCATTCCTTATTTCTGCTGATGGGGCTGGATATTCATTAGAGTGTGGTTGCATCTGTCCCCATTTTGGTGTACCGCATATAACATATTTTCGTCAGACGATTCAGTGGCTGTTAAAGAGTCGTCTACTCTTCGACGCTTGTGTGTTTGCGTAGATTGAGGCTAATTCGGTATTAACACGTTTTCATCATCATTTAGAGGGTGTAGCGTAACTTCTGTAGCATAACCAGCACGATTATCTTCTTCAATTTCATTTTCGTCAAAGTCTTCGAGGTCAGTTATAACGTCCAATGTATTTGATGGTAACTTTATACAATATCAATAACACCGCCCAATTCGTCAACTTCATCCTCAGACATTGCTTCTAGCATTGTTGCAGCTTCGGATAAGTGAAAATCTTTTTGGTGCTCATAATTTTGACTGATGTGACGATGGTTTGCAAATGGGACTATAATAAGGTTTAACGGAAAGTTGCCTGATACATCAAGCTCGGCTTTTTTGGTTGACATTGAAACAAAGAATTTTCCGATTTCAAATGAATTTTATTAAACCAAATATGTGCCATTTTGATCGATGACATTTTGCCATTTTTCTGGTAGAGCCATGATACCATCAATGTAGAACTTCTGTGGTTTAAAGCTGAAAATTCTAGACAACTCGCAGGTCTCTTTTGAATTTAATGTAAAACCAGATAGTTCTGCATGGACCAAAACAAATGGTAGTCCGATGGTGCTAGGTCAGGACTACATGGTGGGTGCATCAAAACTTCCCAGCCAAGCTCTCTCAGTTTCTGCCGGGCCATCTTCTGCCGGGCCAATTATGTGTGTGGTCTAGCGTTATCATGATGGAACACAACGTCTTTTTTGTTGATCAATTCTAAACGTTTTAACTGAATTGTTGGTCTTAAATGCATTAGTTGCTGAAAGTTAAGAACAAAATCAATTGTTTGGCTCAGTTACAGCACTTCATAATCCACGATTCCTTTCCAATCTCACCAAACACATAGCATTATCTTTCTTGGCGTCAATCCTGGCTTTGATACCGTTTGGGAAGCTTCACCTCGTTTCGTCCATAATCTTTTTCGCACAATGTTGTCGTATCTTATCCACTTTTCATCATCAGTAATCATTCGCTTTAAAAATTGCTCAATTTCGTTCCGTTTCAGCAGCGTTTCGCAGATAGAAATCCGGTCCATTACATTTTTAACTGTTAATTCATGGGGGACCTAAACGTCAAGCTTTTTTTTATATCCCGCCATTTTCAAATGGTTTAAAACTATTTTGTGATCAATATTTAGTTCTTTATCAATTGCATGGCTGCTTATATGCCAGTCTTCTTCAATTTTCTGCATGATTTCAACGACTTTTCCAGTGGTTGGTCGACCAGAGCGAGGTGCATCTTTGACATCCATATTTCCAGCACGAAAACGCGCGAACCATATCTTTGCAGCTGATTTTGATGAAGAACCTTCCCCACAAAAAGCACACATTTTTTCGCAAGCCTGAACCGCGTTTTTACCTTTGTCGCAATAAAATTGCAAAATATATCGAATTTTTTCATTATTTATCTCCATGTTTAAAATGAATGTTGTAACTTTTTATTCACTTCATCGATTTTAATATTTTGTATGTCAAAGTGCAAGTTAAAATGTCACCTTTCAAATACACATAAGATACGATCAATTGTTACTGACATATATGAATGTAAAGCCATCTACCGAGAAAAACGCCACGAATTTTTGCCTCGTAACTATTATTTTAAACGAATATTATAAATTTTTTGAGATTGTGGAAACACCTGTAACGGTTTGTTTGGTTAATTTTGAAATTGCTTCGTAGTACCGTTAACCGTTAAACAGATCTCTCAGTGAACTTGCGGTGGAGCAGCATTTTGCCGGCTAGGTGGCAGTCGTTTGGGCGGGATCTTTCCACCGATCACCAAGAGCTTGTTGATGCTGCTTTAATGATATTATCGAGGTCGGTTATGAACACACACACATACACACAAGTTATGTGAATACATCCAATTTTATTGATCGCGGTTCTTCTACCACAACACTTTATATGTATCATTATATCAATAAATCCAATGGTTCAGGATCCGTAGTGCGAGAGAAGTATATTTTTTCTTAATACCGCACACACAATACAATACTTTGCAAATTATACTTGCGGTGTATTTTTATTTTAGTTTAAATATTTTTATTTTTTGTGATTAACTTGCACTGAGTACAAAACAATAATGAACCATCAAAATTATTTACAATATTCTTGCTATTATAACAGGAGAATTTTGAAACAGTACCAAACGTGTTTCCCCACCAACAAAACATAAACTAGAAATTTTTTCTATCGATCAGCTGTGTAATGTTAATATTTATTATTGGTATAGTGCATCAATAAAATATTCGTACTAAGTGGCGCGAGCTGTTGATTTGCTATGCATGATAGATTTAGCAATTTCAAAATTAATGTAACCAAGCGAAGGCTACACACCCATACCTCGCTAACAAATTGGTCGTTGAAAAAATGAAACAAGTATTTTTTTAATTTCCTTAGAATAACAAGGTCGATCATGATAGGTAAAAATAGTTGAGGTTAAGCCAAAAAACAACTTGGGTTTGACGCTGAGACCAAGTAATAGTTCCTGTTAAAATACCGAACAATCCGACAAGAAAGCGATCTAAATATGGTTCGGTGCTAAATAAACCACGCGTACCAGAAAGTCCCTAATCGTAAGAAAAAGAAGGCTCTGCTTTTTTAGCATCCCATCTAAAGGTTTTGACCAAAATGATATTATTGAGTTCGTTTGGTCAACGAATGGGTTAACACAAGGGTTAACAAAATTATGGAATTACACCAATAGAGAAAATACAAATCTAATCGAAATGCCCGATGAAAAATATGGAGACACAATTTCGTTATATCGGAAAATTAAGGCGGAGTGAGGGGCCAGTTTCAAATTTTTGCACTTGAGAGTGTGCAGGCTCTGAACACTTTTGTTGGATTTCAACGATGTTGGAGTGTTTCCCCATACACTTTAAAATACGGCTGTTAAGTGATCTGTCAGATTGCGTTCCTATGTGCTTTTGCCATCTGGTTGTTCCCCTGGTGTACCTCAAAATCTTGGTTTTGGGATGGAGAAGGGTTTATGATGATATTATATGTCACACTCCGGTCGCATTGGTCTTTTGCTGGTTTAAAAAAGATAAATTAAATTTTTCATTAAACACTTTTTTGTAAATGTTCAATTTTACTGGGTCGTTTGCACCATTCATGCATGTATAATGAGTACATCTTACTTATGTCAATCCGGTCTCTAAATATTGCTTAGTATAGAGTTCACTCTGCATAGTAATGTTAATCCCTTTCGATGTGGTCTCTTACTTGGTTAAGTTTTTCTTCCTGAATCTTAAATTTGATATGCTTTTCTCGTTGTGATGGCGTATGCGCCCTAAATTCAGTGGATTTAGTTTTGTAGAAATGATATATACGATTTTGACTAATGTGAAGCGTTTTGAGAAAAAAAATGCATATCCTCATACTGACTGCTTTTGAAAATAATACAAGCATGAACCGTGTCTTCTTAAATTCACATTTTACGTTGACGTCCCTTTGGGACCCTCCGAGTAAATTTGGAAAATAATCCAAATTTATCCCTTGCCGTCAAACTCCAAAATAATTTATGCACATATTCTTAGCCGATCGTTTTCATTAAAATTCTCGTTGCATTTAAAACTACAATCATTGGCACATCCATCAGCTAAACAACGTGATCATCCTCTAATAGCTTTTAGCATCTTAATATTGTTTCCCTTCATTTTGCAAACGTTTGCTTATATTTTTTCCAATTTATAGGATTACGTCCCTTTTTACGACATAATGGTCGAATTTCAGGTATTTTTAGGTCCGTTTTTATATTACGATCAATCTCATCAATTACAACTTCGTCAACCAAATTATTAGTGGTAATCGTCGTATCTGTTTTTAAACAAAATCAGTGGTAACGGTCTCACGTATCCGCTGCGACAAGACCGCAATATATTACTCAAATTTGCCTGTGTAGCGGTTATTTATATAATTTAAAGAAATACAACTTTTAGTGAATTTTCACACATAAATTTTTAATTATTTTTTTATTTTCAGTAGCTGAGGGTTACAATACTTTTGTCTTACTTCATTCAGAGCGCATTGTCGACTAAAACTAAAAACGTGTATTAACAGTAGAATGAAAGAAAGAAAGAAAGAAAGATAAACAGGGTTGCCGCTACACTCCCCCTTTTAAACTTTAAAACGGCTCGTTAAATTTTAAACTTAAATGTTTTTTTATTATTATTGTTGTCGGTGTCGTATACCGACTATACTGCACTCGTATACTGCACTGTTGTCACCGAAGTACACCAAAGCATATGTTTCGATAACAAACTCCTCAGTGCTATGTGGCCGGGACAGGGTGTCCGCTACTACATCCGATTTTCCTGCGGTATAAATAATTTTTACATTAAATGATTGAATTAACATGACCCACCTGGCTAAACGGCCGACGGGTGACTTTGTAGTCAGGAACCATTTCAATGATCAGTTCGAACTATGATATCAGCCCTCTTTATGTAGCCTCCAAACTTGTTTAGTGCCCAAACCACTGCGAGTGCTTCCCGCTCAGTGGTACTGTAGTTTCTCTCAGCGGTAGTAAGTAGACGGATCGCATATTCGATTGGCCTCTCATCATGTCCATCACCCTGCAGTAGCACAGCACTCAAAGCGTAACGACTTGTGTCAGTCATTAGGATGAACGGCTTTCCAGGATCCATTTGACGTAAAATTGGTGCATTCGTCAATAAGTACTTCAATTGTTGATAAGCAGAACTTTCAGTGTCACTCCAAGTCCACGGTGCGTCTTTCTTTGTTAAATTGGACAATGGATGGGCGACATTGGAAAAGCCGTCGATAAACTTTCAATACCAGGAACAGGTTTGCAAAAAGGTTCGAACTTGTGAAACATTCACGGGCGGTTTCATTTCCAAAATCGCAGATATTTTATTCGGGTCGGTCTTTATCCCATCATGCGTGATAACGTGTCCTAAGTACTGCACTTGCTGACGAAAAAGTGAATTTTTCCCCTATTTGTCCGTAAGCTAGACAGCTTTAGCCGTTTGAAAACCATCTCAAGATCGTGCAAATGCTGATCGAAACTATTTGAAATCACTATTATGTCATCAAGGTATGCTAGGATGGTAGGAATGCCAGCTCGAAAACGGTCGATGAGCCGCTGGAATGTCGCGGGGGCATTTTTTAGTCCGAACGGCATCCTCTTGAACCGATAAAGACCAAATGGCGTAATAAATGCCGTTTTATCACGATTTTCACTGCTGACCTTGACCTGCCAGTAACCGGAACGTAAATCAATCGTTGACAATAAGGACTGCTTGGCCAATTGCAAAAGCTCGTCGATTCTGAATAATGGATAGCAATCCGTTATTGTAACTGAATAAGACCCCTGCAGTCCAGCACACACGCAATTCTGTATTTTTTTTAGGAACCATCACCACAGGTGCCGCCCACGGTGATTCACACTCTTCGATTATCTCATCATCAAGTATTTTATCAATTTCTCGTTTCAAAATTTCTTTGCGAGACGCAGACATTTGGTAAGGCGTACGGCCACAGGAAGCTGGTTCGAATCTATCGTCTTGATGGTATGTTCAACGAATTCAGTTGGGTCTCCCCCTGGCTCAAAAATATCAGAAAAAGTCGTTAGTAAATGTTCCACTCGAACCTTTCTCTCTGCTGATATTTCAGTGTCCTCATCTGGTCAGAGCTCGATAGTTGCAAAATCCATCGAAACAGGTTGCTGACAGGTTTCAAAATTAAGCGAATGCTTGTTGTTAGGTTCCTGGTTAAACCAGAACAGCCTCTTTCCGGAGTCGATAACAATTCCAGCATCCATGATAAAATCTATCCCCAGAATTGTATGCTGCACTTCATCGTCGGGGAAGATAACAAAAGTTGTAGGCACAGTTTTAAACCCAATCGGGATCGAAACTTCACGCTGGGTATAGAAAACACGTTTTCCTCGTTGACAAGATCCATCCGCCAACTTAACATCAAGATTCATTTCGTTGAATGGTACACGATTCTCTTTAAGGATTTTTGCCAACGAAACACTAGCTATGCATGCGCGTGATGCTGTGTCTATAAGACCACTTCCATTGGATTTCAATCCGGTTGCACAAGTGTCCAAACTGTTGAAATTCAATGGACTGGCCGAGATCGTTGATTTTTGTTCACATTTTGGGCAATTCGTTCGCACTACTCCCGGTGCACCACATCTGTAGCACTTTATTTCTGATGGGATGATGATGGTTTCTCAAACGACGCACTTTGAGGTTTGTCTAACCGAATTTTCTTTTATGTGACCCACGGTCTTGCAATAATTGCATCAATCCTTGCGTGATGGTGCTGATTCGATCTTTACGCGTTCCGCTTTAGATTTCGCTCATGTTCGCTAATTTCCCTTCATTAATAAAAAGTTCTTCGGCTCGGGCTAGTTCCAATAATTTATCATAAGTTCCAAAACTCGTTCGTTTAACTCGTTCACGAATTTTGCGTGACAGCTGACCGTATATCATGTCCAAATGCGTTTCCATCGGGACATTAAGTTTTGCAAACAAAACATGCACTTTTGCAATAAACAGGTCAGTTCGCACATCACTGCCTTGTTTTAGGTTGAAAATTTCCTGAAACACCATATATTTTGAGCGCTGAGCGCCAAAAGCTACCTGCAACATCTTTTTCGCATCGTCGTAGGATTGTACAATTGCGATTTTACTCAATCCCATCATAACGCGGCTTCGTCGATTAATAAAATTCGAAAACCACGAAGAGCAATATCGTCTGGCACATTCGCCGTTTCTTTGTACGTATCAATGTCAGCAATAAAAATATCTACATTCGATTTGCCATCGTACCGGCAGGAACATTTCGCGAAATTACCAGTCGTGTTGATAATTACTGGAGCCGCTTGTTGTTGTACCAACCCCATAGTTTTGATAGCTTCCAACAATTTGTTGAATTGATCGTCCGTGAAATGCGCCATTCTGGTTTGTGATCGTGTACGCACTTGCCGAATTGTTGAGAATGATTTATTTGTATTTTCCTCTATTGGTTTAATCGGCTCAGGACCTAAATCATATGCTAATAATTTTTTTTTTAAAAACAACACAAAATTATTCTTAAATTAGAAAATTTTGCGAAATCCGACGAACAAAAGAATAAAATTACGCGACGTTAAGCACGCGTACACTATACCACGGTAATTATAACCAAAGCGACGCAATGTGTTCAAACACGAATGCTCTCGATTCTTTTCGTACAGCAAAACACTAAATAACCGATTTTACTGTTTATTATAAACATTTTTCGAGCCCACTGTTGGGATGCCAATTATGTAGCGGTTATTTATATAATTAAAAGAAATAAAACTTTTAGTGAATTTACACACATAAATTTTAATTATTTTTTTATTTTCACTAGCTCAGGGTTACAATACTTTTGTCTTACTTCATTCAGAACGCATTGTCGACTAAAACTAAAAACGTGTATTAACAGTAGAATGAAAAAAATAAAATGGAAAAGAAAGAAAGGTAAACAGGGTTGCCGCTACACCTGCTAATTTGTTACTTTTTTTGATAACTTACGTAAAAAATTAAACTTTGACGATGAAGTTTTAAATTTTCCCCCGTGAACGTGATTACAGATTGTAACCAGATTTCAAAACTTTAACACATTAGGAAAAAAAAATCCTTGCATCAAGACACAACCTGACTTTACCGTTAGCCACTGCTATCGGTGAACACCATGAACTACTACTCTCCTCTATGACCCCTAGTGACAACATTCGATCTAACTCTTGATACATAACTTTTTCAACTGCAGGAGACACCATATAATGTCTCTGTTTAATTGGCTTAGCGCCAGAAATATCAATACTGTGAGACAAAATAGACGTCTTACCCAAACCTAAAATGTTAGACGATGGAAATTTTTTTATAACACAATTGAGTTTATTTTGCTGTTCAATGGATAAATTATGTTGGTTTGGATTTACTGGAAATGGAGCTTTAACTAGATCTGATATAAAATTATTTGAATTAAATTTGGAAACAATATTTTGGTTTGATATGGTATCAGATAATTTAGAAATTGAAATTTTTAAACCGAATTCTTGCAAAAAATCAACTCCCAGATATAAATGTTGACTTAAATTTGGAGCTAAATGTAAAATAATAATTAAAGTTTTCCCCGCAAACGTAATTGGTACACGTATATGACCAAGAATTGGTTCACAATTGCCATTGGCAGTCTTAACAACAGAAGGCAAATTTCGAAATTTTATTCGAGGTTCGTTAGAAATTTTTCACAGCCTTTACCCAAAATAGAAATGTTAGCTCCGCTGTCTAATAATCCAGAAATTGAAGTTTCAAAAATTTGTACTTCTGCGTATGGCCTACCATCAGTACCATCAGATATTAGAGATTCCATAATTTGTTTTTTTAATAATCTGCGTGATTTCCAATATTTAATATTTCTGAAAGTCGACCTATTTAACTGATTAACTGAATGTGATTGTTTTAAATGATTTATTGGCTCCTGGTCGGCCTTCGTTCGTGTAACTCCGGATCCGTGTTGCACGCCGAATCTTCCAAAATCGTTGCTATTCTGGGTGGGACATTCCTCGAATTCACCCCCCCCCCCCCCCCCTCTGAGAGTTTTCCGAAATTTTTGTTTTGCATCTAAAACATTGTGGTTTTAATACGCCGTGATACCCACAACCAAAACAAAATCTGTGAGTAATTGGAATAATACATTCTTTAAAGAAATGATCTCCTTTATTACAATTCCAACAACTTTGCTTGTTTGAAAATTTCTCAATTTGAAATTTAGGTGTACTAGTCTGATTTTGCGGATTACTAATATGCTTATTAAAATGTAAAGCAGATAGTTGTTCATCTTGCGTTAACTTTATTGATGCGTTAGAAGCTATTTCATTAATATATTTACACTGCTGTTGGCACAAAAGCTCCGGGACAAAACCTGTTCTTTTCCACGTATCTTCATAAGCGATACATACACGTACCATTTCGTCAATTGTCGTGAAATTTTGGTTGGTTGTTTTATCCTGAAGACCTGCTCGAACATTTTGCCGCATAAAATACATTAACTCGGAATCTAACATAGGTTGTTCAAGTTGCAAAGATATAAACAACATTTCATTATAAAATTCATTAAAATTTTCGTTTTGCTTTTGCTTACAATTATCAATTTGACGACGGATGTCCATATCTGTTCGTCGGTCCTGAAAACGTTTTATAAAGTCTTGTTTGAACAAACTCCAAATAATATTGTTGTTTCGTTCAATATACGTCCAGTACCAATCTGAAGCAATGCGTTTTAGAAAATAACTAAAGTCTTGAACTAATTGATCCTCTGAAATATTATTTGCCTTTGCCAGATATTCAACTTAACAAAAATAAATCGTTTTGCGGGAACATCCTTTACAGTTCCATCAAAAGAAATATTCCACTTTGAAGGAAAAACTTTAGATGATTTTTTTACGTTATTATCGAAAAAGGAACATGGCTCTGATGTTTGTGGCTTTGAACTTTGAATTTTGGTTGATTGTTCTGGTAAATTTGGAATTTGGTTGTTACAATACGTTAAGCTATTATTGTTTATTTTTGGTTCTGGGGATGCAATAAATTGGTGAATTCTTTCAGATTTATTTTGGATAAAATGTTTATTACTTATTTCAGAAATAGTTTCAAATGAATCAGAATCATCTGAGACATCTTCCTGTTCAATAGACAATTGTAAAGCTTTCAATTTAACAATAGATTCATCTAATAAATTATCGTCTTCTAACGTATGTTTGATTAAATCTAACAATTGATTACATTTTGTTATAAAAACCTTAACTTCAATAGCTACTGTTTTGGAATAACTTAACCTTTGCAATCGACCATGTAAATGCAATAATTTACTTCAAAAATGTGTTAATTGTTCAAAATTCTTGCTCGTTAGAGCTTCATCCACAGATTCATACAACAAATTGAATTTATTATAAATTTTTTTAAGTTCACTTTTCGGATTTTTACGCGCTGCTTCGTGAGCTTTTATTGTAATTAATGAAGTATGTAGCGACTCTAAATTAAATTGTTCTTTCAAATTTGTTAACTTTTTACTAAATGAAATACCTTCTATATCTCTAGCAGCACACTCTAACTCAATTTCGTCAAAATCTAAATGTTCCATCAACATTTTGAGATTTTCTTGTTTTAAAATCTTTAGAAAAATATATCAACAAATAACAAATAACAAAAAAAAAAAACAAAAAAAAATAACCGTGTTTAGCACAAATGCGGATGTTCGAAAATTAATTTATGATCAATTAAAAATATACGACATCCACAAAAAAAATGTAATACTTTATAATAAATTGAATAGTTTTGAAAAAAATAATATTTAAATATTAACCCAATTTATGGGTGAATATTGTAAAAATGAAATTATATTATTCAAAAAAATGTTAATTATTGACTTTTAAAATAGATTTAATGAACGACAAGGGTGAGATTAAACGAATATAGTAATAAAAAATTTTTTAACAAAAACTAAAAAAAATAAAGCAGTAAATATATGTGTATAATGTTTGCAACAACAAAACAAATAATATCGTAATAAAAATAAATTTGTATACCAAAAACACTTTTCATAATTCAAAAGAAATCAAACAGCTATACTGGAAAATTTTTGAATGAAAAATATTTCTGATAAAAAAAAACCTTATCATAACACATATTGACACAAACACTTCAATCAAAACCTAACTGGGAAAAGAAATGCGCAATATGAATAATGAACCTAAAACAACTATATTAAAATTAAAATACTGAAATCTACGGTTGGACCGCAATCAAAGTACCTACATGTTAAAATATATTTGTGACAAAAAAAATATTTGTAAACTTATATTTTTAACATCCCATTCAAACAGAATTTCGAAAAAAGGATGCGATTATGAGCTTACAAAAAAAAACTAAATTGACTTTTCGGTTGTAATCCTTACGTTTGGGCGCCGTCTGTAACCAGATTTCAAAACTTTAACACATTAGAAAAAAAATATAAATACAAAATATGTGTGTTGGTTAAAATCTGATCACAAAAAAATACCAATACAGGGATTTCATGCGGTAATTTCTTAGCCGACTACAGCTCAGGGTCAGTGTTGCCAACAATTATTTTTGGTGAGTGCCAGATTAAAGTCAAAATAGTGCTAGATTACCACTACAGACTTTTACAGAGTGCTAAATTTTTTTAGTACCTATTTTACCAGTAAAAATGGTCCTCACCATGCAAAATAAAATCAGCAAAAACTAGAAATTGAATATTAATGTAGGTGTTCGCAAAACTGCTTCTCAAATATGATTTCATAATAAATCACAAGAAAAGCGTTACACTATGTTTTAACAGCAAATATTTTGCTAAAATTCCATGTTTTTAGATATTTCAAAGATGTCAATTTGTTTGGAGTTTTTATTGAGATTCGAAAATTTCTAATTATAGACAAACTACAAAACCATATCCAAACATCATTGTGGTTATAATACTTACAAAATGTGTAAATAAATCAACATAGATATATTGATTTAAACTTTTAACAAGGGAGACATAAACTGAAAAAAATTTGAAATTTATGTATACACACAACTATATATTAAAGAACCATCAAAGTAATAATAGAATATTTAACAAATTTTAGACAAAATTTTATTTTTCAAATTCAATTTTTATATAAAAGTTTGTATCTAATTTTCTAAATACTTTAGTAATTTAGATTACAAAAAAATAATATAACAATGTACATATTATATTAATTAAAACTCATACAATATACAATGTATAATTATCACCAATTATCACAAATTTTAAATCATATTAACTATTCGAAATAATAATATAAGACTTCACATTTCGTTAAATATAAACTAAAAATGTACTGAACAACAGTAAAGTTAAAACTAGTTTAAATTATATAATAGTTCTCTAACAGGCAACTCCTCCTCAGCTTCCTTATTATAGGAAGCCATAGTACCGACTTTTTCTATAACATCTCCTGGTAAAATGTAATTATTACAACATTTGTCATAGCGTTGAAGCCCAAACCTTATGCTAAGAATAGCATTAAGAGTTATTAATTGCATTCGATTTCGCGTTTTATTTTTAACCAAATTCATTTGGCTAAATACTCTTTCAATATCTCCATTCGAATGAGGAAGTGACAATAATTTTAATGCAAAATTGGCAATATCTCCAAAAGGATTTTCTGCTGCTGAGTCACGATATTTAGCTACTTCAATCCATAATTCTATAGTTGTTGTGGAGTGCCACCGTACAGTGTCCAGCTTTTTATATTGAAACTCAATTTCTGTAATGAGAACAGGATCAGATTCAAACGTTGTTAGAATTGGAAGAATGCTTTCCTTGTGTTTGCTGAGGGCCTTTTCGATGCTTATCACATTCATTTGTTTTAGTCGTAAAATATTATCAGGTAGTCTATTTTTTAGTTCGATAATTAAATTTGTTAAAAATAATATGCAGTTGCGTCTAACATCCTGTTGTTCTGGTTGAGGGATCGTTTTAATTTCGGTTTCAAAATTGTATCCTAAATGTGATGACCAATCGATGTAATCTGCTATATTCATTTGAATGACATCAAATGTATGGTTGTATACGATTTTACGTGCTAACGATTTTAATAAATTTACAATATCATTTAGCAATTTGGTTGGGTCTGCCGATTTTAATTGGAATGCTAAATTTACGACCGAAACCTCTTTTAAAATTGGAGCCAGAAAAATAAAATACAATTTATAAGTGTTGTTAGCGAACATTTGACTCAATAAGTCTGCAGTCTTGCATTCATTTTTTTCGATATTAAATGTCGTACTTAGCTCGAGCCATGCTGATAATATGGTTTTTACTGCCTTTTCAATTGATAGCCAACGCGTGTCGGAAATTCGTGGGATGTTCAACGGAATTGCATTTTCGTTTATTATTTTAAAAAGCTCGTTATATTTATATTTTCTTATGCTCGAATGAGCAAACCAATTATGTGTTTCTCTTAACATAAATTCCAATGAAGTCGGAAGACACTTACTAGCGTGTTGTACGGCCAACACAATCGAATGACAAGCACATTTAATTAAAATTAAAGCTGGAACTTCCCTTTTCAAAATTGTGTGGACCCCATTATTAATACCCGTCATGACCGAAGCATTGTCGGTCCCTAAACCCAAAAGATTGTTCAAATTTAAACCATATTTTTTTAAAATATCTTTTATCGCATGGACGATTGATTGTGCATCGCATGACGAGAGCTCATATAAATCTAAATATGTGGAAATTATTTTACTATGAACTTTAGAAAAATAAATAATTGCTATTCCCAAATATTTAGTAATGGTTATATCGTTTGATTCGTCGATTAAAATACTATATGGCGAATTTCCGACATCCGATTTTAAGTCATTTTGAAAATGTGTTGCTAATATATTTTGAATGATGTTTGTGCATTTGGTTCGACGAATTTTAATTTCTGATTTTAAACGGCACTTCGTATTTATCAAATCAGTTAAATGTCCCACGGGCAAAATTGATTGATGGCAAGCTACATACATGCACAAATGAATTTCTAAACTATTACGTTCATTTCGGGCTTGTTTGTGTTGATTATAATTTATTGTACGTTGTCGAAGGTCACTAAACGGTTTTGCTGCCTGCATATGTCTTTTACTTTGGGCATGACGATCGATAATAAATTTCTTTGCAAAAAATGAAATTTTGCAGTATTTGCAAAACAACTTATTTTTATCGTTATCTATTCCAATAATCCATTTTGCATATTTTTCATTTTTAAACCAATCTTGGCGAATTTTTTGGGAATAATTTTTTTTTATGCTGGAGCATAATTTTTTTACGACCTGGGACCTTGACCTACACAACAACATTTAATATAAAACTATACTGAAGAAAAACAAACTGTAGTAAACTTGAAATTTGAACTTACTCATTGCTATCGGACATATCTGAGACTGAAGGTGTAGCATGAGGTTCATCCTCTGCCGATTTGCCCGGCCAGTCACGGGATCTTGATCTACAAAATAACAAATATATATACAAATTTACAATTAGTTTTATAGGAAAGGATAAATCTGTAATTAAACCAGCCTAGTACTATCGGATATCTCAGCAAATGTACATTCATCATCCACTTCCATTGTTTGCTTATGAAAATCTCCCAAAACTCGAAACTTTGACCTAAATAGAAAGTACAATTAACTTTATAATCAACAAATAAATAAAAAATTAATTTACTCATGCTATCGGACATATCTGAATAATCAATTTCATTGGATTCCACATACATAACTTAGCTGTTTTTTGTTATTTTGTAATTTGTTGCATTGTTGCAACAATGCTAGTGCCAAATGAAATTTGATGATGGCGAGGCGACAAATTTTTTCAACGAATCCACTCAATTTATTATATATGTAGTTAGCTTTGTATATTTTATTATTATATTATGCATTCAAATATAATCAAATATAATTAATTTTCTTCTAACCTTACTTTTTATTATTATTAGAACAATTTGTAACGACACAACACACACATTCGGTTTATAATTTCACACTCGAAGCGAACTAAATAATACACATAATTCAAATTCAACAGCAAGAGACTAGAGAGTAACACAATTATACAACAGAAAGAGAAAACGAAGAACGAAATGATAGGAATAATATAGAAAATAGAATATGAAAATAGGATGCGTCCGTTTTGTTCCCTCAGTTTAGAATAAAAATGAAGTAATAGATATCGATAATGCAGTTCGTCCATATTACACAACTAATTTTTTTTGTTTATTTGAAAGTGCTAGATTTAGTGCTAAAAATATTTAAATAGTGCTAAATTGCACCTAGGTGCAAAACACATATTTATGGTGCTAAACAAAACAAAATAGTGCTAAATCTAGCACTTAAAGTGCTAAATTGGCAACACTGCTCAGGGTTGGGGTGGGGTTTTTGAAGTATATATTGGTGCTAACTTATATCGCATAATAATAAATATAAAAAATAAAACAAAACAATTGTGGGACAAACATTATTCAAAAAAATAATTAATATTTAAAATGAATTTAAACTTAATAACCGGAACAAAAAAAATAACGATATTCATAACACACATAAACGCAAAATTCTCATCCCTTGTCGTTACCTCTTAATCTTTAACACAACATATTAAAACAATAAAATAAAATCACGAATATTTACAATAACAAAAAAATTAAGTATATTATTTATAATTAGGATTTAAAAAAAATGAAATTATATGTACATAAATATATAAAAAAAAATCGTTGATGCACTTAGCTGACGTGTCTCTTCTGGTGTATCTCCTACTAATACTGTACCGCAAACTGGATGTATCTCCTCCTGGTTTAATTAACGTTGGTTACTTTTTTATATCTCTAATGGAGCTCTGGATTTCTTGCTTTTGAATGGGTTTTGATTTCATGAATTTATTTCATGGACCCAAATTTTACAATGATTGAGTTTTTAATTTTTTTTTTATTGTTGTTTTCAACACTTTTCGTTAATGTATATATTTTTTTTTTTATATATAATTTGAACTTTTCTTTGGATATTTTATACAAATTATTGATTTATAAAAATAATTTACACATATACATTAGATATTTGTGATTTTTTTTATTAATTTACAGTATAATTAAAATACTTCGACCGTTTTCTTTCAGGTCTTATGAAAAACTCCCCGAAAAAAAAACTATTTTTTTAAAGTGCTACCACTAGATTTCCAAAAAAAAAAATTTATGTAATTTTTATGTAACCCTTTCCGCATTTGTACTAAACACAGTAAGTATAAAATATTTAGTACTACCGTTGTAATGAAACAACTCGACCTGTTTCAAGATGAAACTAATTTAATTTTGCCTCTTATCGTAAAGCTTTTTCCAGGCGATGAACTGAAGTACATTGAAGTTATAAATAATGATTTCCGAGCACTTGTGTATTGCGAGACCTTTAAGAAATTTAAAAACATTCATATATCTTAGTTTTGGACAAAAGTTGGTACAATTATAATGAACTCAACGAACCAATGTTTGGTAATATCTTAATATAATTTGTACGATTAATACGTGATCTGATTTTTTATTTTGAATTGCTTTCGACAGCTTAAGTCCATCTTTATAACTAATATATATACCAGAAATACAAACTCATTGCATTATTGCATTTCCATTTATTTCCTTTTATATTTATACCCATTAGTTTAAATCATTTTCACATTTTTTACGTCCGCTTTACTCTGAATATACCTGGAAATTGGAAATAGTGGAGTAAACTAAACTGAAAAATCATGAAAAATTAATTTTCTTTATTCCATATTCTATTTTTCTACTTTAATGCACAAACTAATTTTTTTTTTGTACGATGGTTCGTTATGTCTTCATTACGTTACATTTAACTTACAATTATTACTTTTGTAAACGCCATTATCTTCCAAAGCTGTTTACTTTTTCAATCTTAATTATAAATTTTTTCGTTTTTAATTAGTTCAGTGGTTTAAAAACTGATCAAATAGCTAATTAAAAATAGATAGACGTCGTACAACATACATACTTTGTAAAAATAATATTAGCATAAAATAGCAGAATAGTGCAAACCAGAAAAAAATGCTTTTGCATAATGAAACAATATTAAAATGTAAAAAAAAATGTTTATGCCTTGCAGACACGTCTCACCTCTTTCATAAAACATCAAACTTCTAATTGTTTTTTTTTTGTTAAATGTATTGTTTGCATTATAATTTTCAAAGTTTTAACTTTGCTTTGTTTTATTATAAAATTTTTAATTTTGAGGTTAACTCTGCAGACTTGACCTTTTGCTTATCTTTGCAAGCAAGTAGACAGCAAATAGATTTCATCGGAGACATTTTTTTAGAAAGCCTGCGAGAAAAAAGTTCAAATACTTTATAACAATATTTATAGATCTGTAAATAGCTGTTCTGCTGCGGCGTGTACAGCACAGTATGCTTAATGCCCAATTCATTGAAAAACTGTTTAAATTCCGCATTGAGAAAACTTCACAACGTCACGTTGTCTGATCAAAAACTGCAGACACCTTGTGTCCGTTCTCTTGCTGTATTCCCATTAGTGCAAAATGCAACCTTCTCTGCTATTTCTGACTTTTCATTCAACAAATATAGGCAACGAAAACGTATAAAAAATCGTTCTTTAAAAACAAACAACTCAAACAACTTTGCCTCGAGTCTATTATTTCGTAGAATTTTTTTACGTGTGCAACATTATGATGTTTGAGTCGTTCATGTCATGCATATAGTGAAATCTTCTTGACCGGCACATTTGCAGTGATCCCATCGACTTCCTATAATCCCTTAACTTTGAACAGCATTTGGAAGAGTCTGTTACGTCGAACTATCATTATATAAATGTTTCTATCCTTCAGTGGTTCACATATTGCAATCGATAGCCATGATCCATGGCCTTTCCTCACGAAAATAAATTCAAATGAGTTCCGACATATGCAGCACATTTATCATCATCATCTTTTCACAATTTTTCACCGTTATATGCAACGAAGTCTTTACAAAGTTCTCTTACCATTCAAATCGATGACATAGCATATAGAGTCATAGTTCCCGAGTACAAAACCCAAGTGTTCTTGTCTTGCCAGTTGATGTCGAGCTATGACGCAGAAATGCATCGTCTAAAACATTTTTTTGTTTCTTGTTGTCCGAGTTGGAATTCTTCTTAGTAAACTTCAGCTTCGCCATCAACATTTCCGTTCTTTCGAGCTGACCTAATCGTGCACGCAAATTTACCATAATTTGATTGTCCACATTAGTTAGTTCCCACGCGCTCTGTGAAATTGGATATATTAGACATTAAAATCTTCGTCATAGCTATTGAGCCGGAAACCTCTTCACCTTGTTCCTTCAATATTTGCGTTCGAAGTTTATCGAGCCGCAATTTATGATTTGCAACAATGGATGCTTTTTGCTCGCCTTTGAAATTGCACGTCTTGCCTTGTAAAAATTCTGTTTCTATGTCTTGATATTTATCGATAGACTACAACCACAATTGGTGCCATCTACTATGTTTACCAATTCATCTATAGAATTTGGCGCATCTGAAATTTCCATGTTAGTTAATTTCCACCACCTTCCAATTTTTCAATGCGTTCCATTTTTTGTAGTATTTATCTTTAATCCGATTTATTCACTGCCATGGACTGGGTCCCTTTTGTATTAACCTGACTTGTTGCTTTTCCAGCTAAAGCTGAAAGCTATGTATAGAGCGGTATAGGATTATTTCATAGGTCCTGCCAAGCAATGGCTTGTAACCATAAAATATGTACGTGATGGCCTACACGATTTCAATAATTGGCGTGTCGGCAGAAATGATCGACTTTCGAGCCAAAAAATATTTGGGATGGGAAAGAGTGAAATTTTCCCCATGAAATGTACTAAAAAAAATTAATATTAATATCAGGACTCACGGCAACCACTTCTTGGCACTCGAATATCTCTCTCAACTTGGGTCCCAGCGCTATAAACATCGTAATCGCCCCGGATACTATAAATCGATTGTTCAAACTCAGAAAATGAAAAGAAACTCTACCCCAACGCGAACCTCGTTCCGCCCCAAATTTTTTCGTTCCGAGCAAAAACTTTTGTTCTTTACGAAAATTGATTTTGATGAGAGAAAAAATCAAACAACTGATCTCAATTTTCAATATACGATTGTTGAGTGGACATTCCATTCACTTTTTCATCGTATTCAACCCTAATGTAATGAAAAGCGAATGGAAAGTCAATTCAAACTCAGGCATCTATCGAAACTTGAGTTGTTTTATGGATTTTTTTTCTCAGTGTTGAAATGAATTGGAAATTCAAAAGAATTCAATGTATGTTATTGGCATGGAATTAAATCGAACACAGACGCGAATCAATACAATGCATATTGGTAAACAAAATTTTTCGTTTTGCCAACTCTCGAACACGCGACCTATAACTGACCATGGAATCAGTCGATAGACGTCAGTTAGAATCAGTGAAATTCTCGGAATTAGAACATCCTCTCCTTTGAATTTCCCCTTGATGAGCGTCACTTAAATCACGTTGTTCATCAGTTTCTTCACAGCCGAACGTGTTCCGTTACACAATCTCGGATGGTTCAGATTGCGCAGCATGATTATTACAATTCCGACCTTGAGCATCAAGTTATGCGGTGGTATTCCCAGCAAATCAAGCGCATTCAAAAATTCGGTCAAATGGTTGGTTGCCGCAATAATACATTTCCCCAACGATTTTGTTTTCAATCAAGTAATTCAGACTGTTTGCATTCTTATACTTCCCTGCAAAAATCGCTCGTTCGCTGACCCAATGGAACCCGGGAACACTTTCGTGATAAGATCTTCCTTCGACGTCGTGAACATCCAAAAATTTGAGATCTCGAGAGAATTGTGGCCAAAACCAATGAAATCAGAAAGGTTTCACTTGTTCCACCGGGACCCTCGAGGAAGAATATTCCGCCGTTTCGTTCGTCAACTGCCTTCATCAATGCGTCGTCCACGTTCTTTTCCTCTGCATTCAAAAGTGGGACATTCATTCGTACTATTCCGCTTATTTAATCTCGATCGTACACTTGCGCTCGTTGCAATTCATGATTAACTGTATCGTGCATCGAGCGAATTGGTTCTCGCGTGCCCAATTTGGACAAAAAAGCTGCCGCACATAAGCACGCACATGTCTTCGATCATGATCGAAGTCTCGTTGTGTATCTTGTCGTTTATCTCAATCTCATAATTCGATGTTGCTGTGCGAACTTGATGCAAAATGTCGTCAGTCATCTCGTCCGTGTATTTGTTCCACAATTCGAATGTGTCCAATAGATGGCACGTTGCTATGATGGTCGCAAACAATGTTCGAATTTGATTTGCCGGCGCAGAAACAGTGGTATCGATGAGTGTTGTGTCATAATGTGAGTTGTTTTCCAGCAAATTCAGCCGTTGGCAAGCCTCTCGATAAATGGCGCACAGCACACCAACTATAGTACGATGCGATTCAAACGAAATAGGACCACGAACATAGAACAAAAGCAAACGAAAACAGAAGCATTCGTCTTGTCGTGGATGGACGATGTACACATGGCCAAGCACATCAACCGAATACACATCGACGTATCCTGCAAAAATAGGTTGACCTTTCTTTCGTCGTTGAAACTTCTTCGTCCACTGGTTCCAAGTATAATTCGTAGCATTCCCCAGTAAAGTAATGCTCCTGCGAACGGATCGCTTTGGCAAATATCGAAGAAATCAGTGAGTATTGTAGCTGGTGGTTGTTCTGCTCACTGTGCTGCAATAGCTTCCGTGAAATAGACACGTTGTCCATTTTCCAAGTGCACCCACAAATGTTGAACAGTGGGTTGACGTTCGTGTATTGCAAATGAGGAAATATGCAAAATGGACTCATTGCAACTGACATAATGGCTCAATTGGAGTCTTGACACTTTGTCATTTGCATCTGGAGCAGCAATGCCGAACACTGATTGGTTGCTACCTTTGTTCACGTATTTGCAGACATATTTAATCGACTGGCAGTGTGTTGCGAATGTTTTCGATATAAGCTTGCAATACGGAACGATCCAGCAATTATCGACCACGATATCTTTCACTTTCACCGTCATCGTGTGTTTGCTAGCAACGGACGCGGATATTGTTTTGTGATGATTGATTCGATTTGATCTGGTCTGATTTTCTCAATTAACCACAGCAGAATGTGTGCATGTGGTAATCCACGTTTCTGCCAGTTTAATGAGTACATCCAAAAACGTGCCTATCCGATAACCATCCATAGCCAGCCGTAATGCTGTACATACCTCATAGCATCCTGGGTATATCCATGCATGTGCTGTAGGCTGCCAACATATGTCGCCGAGAGAATGGTAAATTGTCCGACAGATGAGGTTGGTTGTATCTCCTTCCGAAACGATGACATCATGCAGATGAAGATACTACTCGGAACGTAGTTTTGATTGATTGATTCGGATGAAATTTAAACGTTCCTTTTAGACTTGAACAAATACATATCGATGCAAAACTGTTGAAACAATTGACGATATCTCAAAAACGGTTGTCCATGTCATATCGCATAATCAACCGATAAGTATAAAAATGCATGGGACTAACCTTCTTATTCGTTTCTTCACCTGCAAAATGAAAATGTTATTTGTAGAGCAATGCAACTACAATCGACAGCTCAATAACTGATACGGTCAGTGGATTGACCATCTTTATCTGGAAGTGGTAACCATCCTCTCCATGACAAAACATCAATGGATATTGAAGTGCATGATATGATCGATGTGTTTCGTATACGCGCTGCACTCGTCCTACGCCGCTTGATCATAATATCACGTGATTCCACATTTTCACCAACTATCACTACTGCGACTTCGTCTATAGTCTCCGGTTGGTCTTTTCTCTGCTCTGATGATTATTTTGCGATCATCGGAAGCCATTGTCTCCAAAGCAATTTCAAACAAACGAACCAGCACATTGTGTTCATGCAAAAGACATTGAAGTCATTAGACATCGCTGATTGACGATTATCTCTCGTTTTGACGCATTGAAAAGCGCACGACGATAACTTAATTCAAATTCGGAATTTCCAACGAAATAAACTTGAAGGAACTCGAGTTCTTGATTTGCCGGTGAACTCAACGCTCTGCTTTGATGATAAATCTGTCATTGAATCAATAAAATAGAGGGCAATTTGATGGGTGGGTAAAATCGTGCAACATTATCGAAATGACGAACACGTGGTGGCGTCATTACTTATAGGTGGGATTATAGCCCGGTTGACGAATAACAATATCGGTTCCAAATGACGTCATGTTAAAACATAGAGATAAGTACGCAATGGCTACGGTGGCGAAATCAAAACCGGCAATTTAACTTTGCCATCGGCATAGCATAGCTTTCGCGTTTATGCTTGGAACTTCATGCTTGGCAACGGCGGCACACGTTAGACAATGCACCAATATTAACGCAGCAAAGATATTTGTAGGCGATTGTAGAGCCATAATTGAAAGCAGTGCGAGTGAAGTCGACGTTCACCGCAATTCTTCGTCGAGTTTCGTGCAGCGCGAACTTGTCCGATATGAGCACGTCTCTGTTCATTTAATTTGTTGCGTTGCTCTTGCGTTTCATTCTCACGGATACCGCATGCATTCTGTGTGAATTACGGTTTCCTCGTCCTAGGTTCGATCATCTGATAGCCGGAATTTTAATCAAAAATCAATTCCTAAAAATTACAATGGTTACAATTTCTGGCAAAAATTACCAAAATTGTAAAAATCACAACGAAATGAATATCACAAACAGTTAATTATACTCAAATTTTCAATTTAATAGCAGCAAGAAAAATAACATGTTCACACAGAAAATGACAATGGGCGCTTTCAGGTCATCTATCATGATTAGTCAAATCATCGCCAATTTGACTTAAAAATTTCGTAATACTAAACATTTTCACAACGTTACCTTCGATTTTACTCAACATGTTCCCAACTGTTGGGTGCTTTATGCGAAAAGGACACCTGTCAAAATGCACAATGCCTAAGTAACCGTACAACGCCATCTACTGGGTTGTGGTATTAATGACCACACCTCAACGCTATCTCTTATTTATCTTGTTAACTTTGTATTATTATCAATTTATTTCGCGATTTTCTGAGATTATTGAAGCTTTGCATCGACGTTTCACGCTTGACATCGCCCAAAATCATCAAAACATGGAAAAAATTCAAAATTTGATAGAAAAAAAAACTCAATTTTCTTCGACATTTTTCGGAATATTCTTGTTTTCCACACAGATTTTTCAATTTTCCTCTTCCAAAAGGCCATCTGAATCGGGTACGTGTGAAATCCCGTACAAAAACGTCCTTCTTCGATTTTCCGAATATTCCAACTTTTCCGGCGGATTTTCTCAAACCATCTACTGGCAATTGTGAGCCCAACAAAATAGAATGAGTCAAATCGGTTCAGGCGTTCTCAACTGATGCGCGTTTGATTGTTGATGCAAGAAGAATTTGTATTTTTTTTTTACAATTATTTGACATTTATGTTATAATTGGATTTTCAAATCCAGTACCTCCCGCCCCAAGCGCCGAAGCTTTATCCAATGCACCACGTGTCACATACAGAGTGTACACACTAAATTCATATAAAAAAGTCTTTTTATTTTATTTTTCGTAAACCACAAAGAAACAACCAAATCAATCGAGCCGTTATCGAGTTTTTGCGAGACTAACGCACGGCAATTGATTTTTAGATAGATAAATAGAGAAAATAAATAGGTAAAATAAATAGATTGAATAAAAAACAAAAAAAAAATCCATGCAGCCTCCGGTGGGATTCGAATCCGGTATCTCCTAGCCAAACGCCGAAGCTTTAACCACTGCACAACCTGTCTCATAAAAAATGGACATACAAAATTCATATAAAAAAAGTTTTTTTCGGGTTTTCCGACTTTTCCGGTGGGGTTTTCCTGGGAATTGCGAACACAACAAAAAAGTATTGAGCCAAATCGGTTCCACCGTTCTCAACTGACGCGCCCACATACATTTTTTACACCATTTTTATATATATGTATGTATATAGAAGATTAGTGCCCCAGAAGCCCATAACAAAGAGATCTTGTGTTTTTTTTTTGAATTTTTGCAATTCTATCAGAATGAACATGTATAGCAATAGCAATAGCAATAGCAATAGCAATAGCAATAGCAATAGCAATAGCAATAGCAATAGCAATAGCAATAGCAATAGCAATAGCAATAGCAATAGCAATAGCAATAGCAATAGCAATAGCAATAGCAATAGCAATAGCAATAGCAATAGCAATAGCAATAGCAATAGCAATAGCAATAGCAATAGCAATAGCAATAGCAATAGCAATAGCAATAGCAATAGCAATAGCAATAGCAATAGCAATAGCAATAGCAATAGCAATAGCAATAGCAATAGCAATAGCAATAGCAATAGCAATAGCAATAGCAATAGCAATAGCAATAGCAATAGCAATAGCAATAGCAATAGCAATAGCAATAGCAATAGCAATAGCAATAGCAATAGCAATAGCAATAGCAATAGCAATAGCAATAGCAATAGCAATAGCAATAGCAATAGCAATAGCAATAGCAATAGCAATAGCAATAGCAATAGCAATAGCAATAGCAATAGCAATAGCAATAGCAATAGCAATAGCAATAGCAATAGCAATAGCAATAGCAATAGCAATATCAATATCAATATCAATATCAATATCAATATCAATATCAATATCAATATCAATATCAATATCAATATCAATATCAATATCAATATCAATATCAATATCAATATCAATATCAATATCAATATCAATATCAATATCAATATCAATATCAATATCAATATCAATATCAATATCAATATCAATATCAATATCAATATCAATATCAATATCAATATCAATATCAATATCAATATCAATATCAATATCAATATCAATATCAATATCAATATCAATATCAATATCAATATCAATATCAATATCAATATCAATATCAATATCAATATCAATATCAATATCAATATCAATATCAATATCAATATCAATATCAATATCAATATCAATATCAATATCAATATCAATATCAATATCAATATCAATATCAATATCAATATCAATATCAATATCAATATCAATATCAATATCAATATCAATATCAATATCAATATCAATATCAATATCAATATCAATATCAATATCAATATCAATATCAATATCAATATCAATATCAATATCAATATCAATATCAATATCAATATCAATATCAATATCAATATCAATATCAATATCAATATCAATATCAATATCAATATCAATATCAATATCAATATCAATATCAATATCAATATCAATATCAATATCAATATCAATATCAATATCAATATCAATATCAATATCAATATCAATATCAATATCAATATCAATATCAATATCAATATCAATATCAATATCAATATCAATATCAATATCAATATCAATATCAATATCAATATCAATATCAATATCAATATCAATATCAATATCAATATCAATATCAATATCAATATCAATATCAATATCAATATCAATATCAATATCAATATCAATATCAATATCAATATCAATATCAATATCAATATCAATATCAATATCAATATCAATATTAATATCAATATCAATATCAATATCAATATCAATATCAATATCAATATCAATATCAATATCAATATCAATATCAATATCAATATCAATATCAATATCAATATCAATATCAATATCAATATCAATATCAATATCAATATCAATATCAATATCAATATCAATATCAATATCAATATCAATATCAATATCAATATCAATATCAATATCAATATCAATATCAATATCAATATCAATATCAATATCAATATCAATATCAATATCAATATCAATATCAATATCAATATCAATATCAATATCAATATCAATATCAATATCAATATCAATATCAATATCAATATCAATATCAATATCAATATCAATATCAATATCAATATCAATATCAATATCAATATCAATATCAATATCAATATCAATATCAATATCAATATCAATATCAATATCAATATCAATATCAATATCAATATCAATATCAATATCAATATCAATATCAATATCAATATCAATATCAATATCAATATCAATATCAATATCAATATCAATATCAATATCAATATCAATATCAAATACCTACAAGGTACTTTGTACCCAAAGAACGCGTGGAGGCCAAAATTTAGTTCTGGGGTGTTTGATTAGGCTGTACTGAGTTTTTTATTATTTGCATGTCAATAGATTTAGTTTTACGTTGTAATTTCGGATTTGCATCGATTTTCGATTTGGGTTCCGCTAGCTTTGAAATGGAAAGGTCTAGTAGTTGATTAAAGACATTTAATTAGTCTTAAACTAACCTTAAATTTTCCAGTTGGTTCTATATCATTTTGTTATTTTTGTTCTACTAACTTTTTTTAAGTTAACAGAACACATGATTTTAGTTGGGGCAATAAAGCCCAACATTTTTTAATAGAACATTCGCTGGTTAATCGCGTAATGCTGCGCAACAAACTCGCACTATTGAAAGGTCTTAAAGATATCATTCGAAATGAAATTGCCTCTGCCTCAACATAAGTATGTACTTCAAACTGTATATGTAGTTAGTTCTTTTAAGTAAATGACGCCGACGTGACGCCCCACTTGGTAGAGTTGCAAGCATTTCCAGTTGAAGAAGGGCCAGATCAAACAAAACTAATTAAAAAATTTTCCTCACACACCCAAAATTTCTTAATTAGTTAAACCAGCAAGGCACACTGTAACAATCCGTGTTGATATCGGTTCTATGTCGGTTAATTAAGTTCAAAGCATATTTAAATCCTTCTAATTTGATTTGATTAAAATTTTTCGGGTGGTTAATCGGATCCTTCGAACTAATAATTTTTAATTTAATAGCCAGAAAATTTGTTTTTCAAATTATAAATTGATATACGTCATGATTGATATTTGTGTAAGTCAAATTCATTTACACAAGAACAAAGAACATAATTAATCATATCCTTAAAATCAATAAATCATGTACAGTTTCTGTACCTAAAGCTACAACAAAGTAATTAAAAACTTATATCTATCTCATTCTCCCGTTGTCTCGACGTAACAAAAAAAGGGATAAATTACTAAAATATTTAATTTAGAAATTTAATTATTTACATAAAATTTTAATTAATTTTGTATAATTATTATTTATTTAGGATTTTAGTACTCTGCACACCAACAACAACAACAACACCAACAACGACGACACCATAAGAACAATGTTTTCCTTTTTGATTGTAGTCGTACATCATAATTTACCTATCCTGATGCTGAATATATGTATGTATGTATGTATGTACAAAGGATATAGGTATCCGTTTAATGTTTTGTTGTTGGTATTTTTTTACTTATCCAAGGCAGATAATAAGTACCAGTTTGTTCATTATTTACGATAATTTTAAAAAAAATAAAAATTATTTATTTTGCACTTTGGCGTAGTATCTGAATCTGTAAACGCTGAGAAGCGGTTATAGGTACTAGGATACACATTTCTGGTTTTTGTGTAATATCAGAATATGTCGTTTGGAGTCGAATTAAAAAAAAACAAAAAAAAAATTGTTTTTCGGTACATAAGATAGAATAGTGAAATTTACACCTGTACGAGTTTCGTACATTACCACCGAGTTATTTATTATTTGTTGCTATGGTGCGATATAGAAATTTTAAACTTATGTGAATTTTATGCGCTTAATATCGTATTCTATGTATATACATAAATATATAGTATGAGTAAATTATGTACTACATATAATAAACATAAATTCGTGTATAATTTTCACCTTAAGCGGTGTAATAAATTATATTTTGTTATTAGAGCACGGTGGGTGGTTTAAAATAAAGTTGTTTATTCTATTTGAGATAAGTGAGAATTCGTTCTAGCACGTGTACGGGTGGGAGGTCGAACTGAAGCACGAACCATTTTAGTATATTGCTCCAAATAATTAATTACAAGAGTATCCTTCAGGTACAACTCTTCAAAAGTTAGGAGTACGAAACGAATTGAATTTTATTTTCTTAATTTGGTAAATTTAAACTATTTTAAAATTTACAAAATTCAATAAAATAAAAATAATTTATATTTCACATTTCAGATTAACAAGGTTGTGTGATTTGATAGAAAAACTACTGTAACTTTTAAGATATCGTAAAGTAATACATAGTAGTAGTAGTAAAGTATCCTAATCATGAAAATTATTTAACTCAAGATTTTTGCAGATTTACTTTGTGTCTGTGCGTGATCTGAGCAGATTTAAAATTTGTGGCTTCTTTATCGCTCGCAGACAGGTTGATTGATTAACGGTGAAACTTCAAACTTAAGCTTTTTTCATAAAGTTTGAGATCCAAATAATTGTTGGCACACGCGGGAAGTAGCAGTTTCCAGATGATCTTTAAGTTTTTTGTAAATATTTTGAAAAGTATAGTGACCCTTCAGAAAGAAACTTCATTTTAAAGCGTTTTTCATAATTTGGGAGATCCAAGTGGTTTTTGGTTGAAATCGGTCTTCCGGTTATGTAGCTTTTTCGTTTTTTGCAAATTTTTTAAAGTCTATTATCTATATGACTATGAGAAATATGACTATGAGAAATATATGGGACCTTCCAATTTATAGAAAAAACTTCTTATACATTTTGTCGCTGACCATTGTCTGGGCTGTACAGAAGTGAAGTTTTGTTTAACAAGTTATTTTCTGTCAAAATACGTCATTTCCGCTTAAATTTTGGAAATCTGATATGTCTGGAAATCTGATGGTTCCCCAGGTGGGAGAGTGGCAGCTTCCATCGGACTTTTCTCGTTTTTTTCAAATATTTTAAAAAGAATATTCTCTATACGAGAAAAACGATCATGAACTACAGAATCTTAATTAGATTTCCAAAATTTACGCGGAAAGGTCGTTTTTTGACGGAAAACGGTTTTTCAGAAAAGAATTCGACCTCTGTACAGCCCAGATAGATTTAACGGTCAGAACCAAAATTCATGCTTAAGCTTTTTCTATAAATTGCAATGATGTTTGAACTAAGTTGGTCAACCGGGAGTCACAGGTTTTATAGAGCAATCAATACATATAAAAGTCAAGTAAGTTTTATTTTTTTCTTTAGAAATCAAGTTTGGTGTATTCGAGATCTTTGTATTAGTGGTAGAAAAAGTTGGGTGTTGGGTGTTGCTCTAACCACTTACATATTGCTTTTAGCATGCTTTTCATTGGGAAACTATTTTACTGATATTTACTCTATAGTAGGCATGTATAGCAAACTAACACTCTCAGAACCCAATTCTCATAGTCATTTCTGCAACGTAGTAAAATAAAGTAAAGATAACATGAAAAAATTTGGACCTCGAGGTTTTTGCGGCTAACCAATCGCTATACCGCTGAAGTAAAAAATAAGTAGTTCAGTTCAAAAAAATCTCGGTGTATGTGCGTGCAGACTAAATGTCTATGTCCTCTCTACAGCCCAGTCACTTTGTCTGAATGGGATGAAATTTGTTTAAGCTTTTATCATTATTTCTGATATCCCAGTGATTTTTGGCCGAAAAATATCCATCGGAAGACGACACTTCCATAGGAGCTTTTACGTTTTTTGTAAATATTTTGAAAAGTATTTACGAGAAATGCACTTATGATCTAAAGTATTTGAAATTAAATTTGCAACAATTTCGAGCCATTTACAAAATTTAAGCGGAAATGATGATTTTTGACTAAAACCGTACACAACATACATTTTCGAACCGATGAACAGCGCAGAAGAACTGATTGAAACTTCACATTTAAGCTTTTTCCGCAAACTGTGAGATCCTAGTAAATCCTAGTAATTTCTTTTCTGAAATCGGTCCTCCGAAAGTGTCAGCTTCCATAAGAGCTTTTTGTTTTTGCTTGAGTTTTGAAAATGATTTCCTTAAAAGCGTTTTCGCTTTTGACAAAAATTTTGAAAAGTTTATAGCATTTACGAAAAAACGAATAAAATAAAAAGTGACAAGTTTTGATAAAGCAAACTTTATTTTTCGGAAATTTAAATTCGGATTAAAACTTTATACTACAGCTTTTTTCATAAATTGGGGGATCCATGCAAAATGTGGTGGAAATCTGTGTTCCAGAAGTAGCAACTTCCGTAGGAGTTTTTACAATTTTTGCAATGAAGATCAAATTTTTTAACAAGGGTAGACCTTTTTGGTTTTGTGACATTTAAGCAGGAATAATTATATTTGATTATACAAAACAATTTCTATTACTAGTTTAGTAGGTCAGAGTTTTGCTTTAGAAATTAAGTGTGTTGTATTCGAGATTTGCCGTACATTTGCCGTAAAAGCAAGTTAGGCATTGACCACAACAATTATATATTTCTCCATTTTTTAAGATACAGTGAGTCACAGCTTATTTGATCCAGTCGCATTTTATGAACAAAATTGTAAATATCTGTCTTATTTTGTTTGAAAAAAAACTAAATGTAATATGAAAGTTGTTTTGTAATAAAAGTAAATATAGCTTTCATATTACATTAAGTTTTTTGTTTTTTCCAAACAAATAAAGACATTGCGAGATATTTACAATTTTGTTCATACAATTTTGTTCACTGTATTTTACCAAGCAATATTGTTTTTGATGTTAAGTCCAAGTGCACTTTGATTTAAATGTTGTATATACCTTCGACGGTGGTTATAACACTTGGACCGAGAGGTAATGGGTCCGAATCTCACCAAAGGCTGGATTCAAAAGCAAATTGTCTTCATCAATTACGATCGGTATGTTAATAAACACAACCAAAAGTATTAATTGAAATTAAAAGGACATCGAATCGACTGGAAAATTAATATTTTCTTAATATCATTTCTACTATTACCTTATAAAGAATTTTAGGCTAATTAAGGCTCTTCTCGTTTTTGATGAAAGGTAAAGTTCTGCCGGTAGAGCAAAACCTAAATTCACTAACAATTGAAAAATAGGGGTTGAATTTCAAAATAATACCTAGACCTTTGTGCTAAAAAAGTAAAAAGAGCTAAAATAAAAAATCAATTATGCTGCGAGAGAGATATAACAGGACCCAAATTGAAACCCGATATAAAATACAATTAGGTGCGCGAAGTTAGGTCACTATGTCTAAGAGTGCAAGAAGCATGATGGAAACTCAACAATAATGGAAAATGGCTCAAAAATTCAACGCTTTGCTTCAAATAGAACAAAACGAATGAGTGGTGGTGGTTAGTTATTAGGCTTCCACAGCTTAAATACATTCACTCAACCTATATTTAGTTAACCTCAGATCATATTTTATTGAGTAGGTCAAAAGGTTATCAATCATCACAAATATTTTCAGAATTTGTCTATGGGTGTTTTTCAAACACTGTCTTATTACAGACTTATTGACTTATTTAGCGCCACCTTGATTAAGTCGCTCAAGTCATTTAAATTCATTGGCTGTGGGCCAATAGTCGGGTAAAAGTCAATTTTAAGTATATTTCGGTAAATTCATTTATTTTTAAAACAACTCTATGGCAAACTGATCGAAAATTCTGTTCTAAATCCGATTTTTACCATAATAAACGATTTACCCGATTATTGGCCCGCAGCCATTGTACCGAATTATTTGTGACGTAATAAAAAAACAAAACGCAATTTCTTATAAGGAAGAAAAAAATCTTGACATGTTAGTCATTGCCACTAGATTTGAAAATAGAAACAACATGTATTACAGTCAAGACACAATTTTGGAGACATTTCAGTGTATACGTACTTATTCAAATAAGATGATTTGACGTTAAGACTCGTAAGACCGTCTTAAAAAAAATATCTTTGTTAAGACAATTTTTTTAAGACCAAAGTCTTATCTTAATTGGTATTCGGGCAAAGTCGTCTTAAAATGGCGTTGTGAAAACTCTCTGTGTGCACAGCCAAAGATATTATGATGAACTAGAAATAAACCACCAAGAGTGAATCAAAATGCTTGGTTTATTTCCCACGGAGTTAACAATATCCAGCACACGGAAGCAACAAATAAAATAATAATTTCGATCAACTATTGAACCACTCGCAATAATACAAACCACAAATTCTTGTTAATAGCTTTTATTTTAGATTTATATGGTACAGCAATGCCATCCGTCTCGTATGAACGCCAATGAAAAAGAGACCAAGCTCAATTTTTAACAACATGAAGAAAAAAGTTAGTATATACAATGTCATAAAATTCATACTTAAATGTCTACATAATTATACTAATTATAGAGTGCACCCAAATTACATTGAGTACTAAAAGTTTTAGAATTACTGAATTCAAACCAGCTGTCACCTTTATAATAAACAAGAATTCGTAGGTAATTAATTATAAATTATTTGTGTTATTTTAATTTAATACATTAATTAATTATTATTTAATTTAATCTTAATCTAGGTACTAGTAAACAGAGATGACTTCATCTAAATATTGAAGCTTGGTAAGTACACATTTTGTCGTTACATTCTAACAAAATTTGTCTTTTTCAGATTGGAAATATTTCAATGCCAAGGTCAATATAAATTCAACCTTGTTTACCAGTGACGTGTAATTTGTGTTAAATAAAGTTTATTATAAATATAATGCAGTTCCGTGTATTTTAATTAATATGTGAATTTAATTCATGTCTGTACCAGACATACCGGCCCACTGTCAACAACGTTGACACTATTAATCTAATGAGGAGAGTGTAGTATGGTGATGAACGTTGGGAGATATAGTGCTCCGACTCACTTTGCTGCTTCGATGTAATCTACAAACTCATCAGTAGTGTTAATAGGTAGTGGACATAATTTGCTAATTGGTCGCTTTATTCGCTTTGATTTTGCCTCAAGTGTGACGACTCGTGTTATACCGTCCTGTCCAGGATGTTTTTCCAATACCCTTGCCAAAGGCCATTTAGATGGTGGGAAACTTTCATCTTTTAATAGAACCAGATCGCCGATTTCTATTTCCGGTTCCTTGTGCATCCATTTCGGCCGTTGTTGCAAACGACTTAGATAATCCGAAGACCAGCGTTTCCAAAAATGCTGGTACATCCTCTGGGTCAATTGCCATCGGGAACAGTGATTCTCGTTCAAGTTAAGCATGCTCGGTTCAGGAATCGAGTTAATAGCATTACCTATTAGAAAATGACCCGGTGTCAGAACGGTGAGGTCATTTGGATCGTTTCTGATGGGACATAATGGCCTTGAATTTAGGGCACCCTCAATTTGCGTAAGTACGGTGCTCAGTTCTTCATATGTTAATTTGGTATCCCCAATGATCCTCCTAAGATGAAACTTAGTCGACTTTACACCCGCTTCCCATAGACCGCCGAAGTGAGGAGATCCGGGTGGAATAAAATGCCATTTTGTTCCGTCGTTTGCTAGATTCTGAGCAATGTCGAATTGTAATTGCTTCATAGCTTTGAGGTGATTAACCTTTAGCTCTGCTGCTGCTCCCACGAACGTAGTGCCGTTGTCACTATAAATATCAGTGATTTTGCCACGTCGTGAGGTAAACCTTTTAAATGCTGCAATGAAAGCAATAGTGGTTAAGTCACTTACGATTTCTAAATGGACCGCTTTGGTACAAAAGCATATGAATATGCATATATAGCCCTTATAAGCCTTGCTGCCTCTTCCTGGGGACATTCTCAATAACATTGGCCCAGCATAATCGACTCCAGAGTGTTGAAACGGTCGACTTCGAGTGACGCGAGGAGTAGGTAAATTCCCCATTAACTGGCTTCGTGCGTTTTTGGAATATCGGATACATTTGAGGCATTTGTGGATAAACTGCCGTACCAGATTGCGGCCGTTAAGGATCCAATAGTTACAACGTGTATATCCGACCGTCTGAGTAATACCACCATGCAGTGTGTTGCTATGCGCTTGACTAATGATCATGATAGTAATCGGACTGTTACGAGGTACGATGATAGGATGCTTCGTTGAGTATGGTAAGTAGCTATGTTCTAACCGACCGCCAACTCTTAACACACCATCGTCATCCAAAAAGGGGTTGAGTGATGCCAAAGTCCCTTTAATAGGTAAATTGCCTGTGCAGCATTTAATCTCTTCTTGGAAATATGTCTGCTGTTCATGTTTCAACCAAAATACTAGCGCCATACTGAGCTCGTCTATGGATAGAAAACCAAGTTTTTTATTTGATTTGGTAACATTACTTACATTATGCCGAAATCGTAGTAAATATGCCGTTATCCGGACCAACTTCGAAATGGACGAATACTTATGAACTAAGTCCCATGAATTGTTCTTGACCAGCGTTGAGTTCACCAACTTGCGTTCTTCAAGGTCAATGTCTTGACTTAATATTTGTTGTTGATTCGGCCATTGAGATGAATGCAGAGCCAACCAGGTAGGGCCAGTCCACCATAGTGGATGATTTTGTAATAAACTAGGCGATACTCCTCTGGAAGCACAATCGGCCGGGTTATCTTCCGAAGAGACATGCCTCCATTGAGCAATGTTTATATTGAGTATTTCAGTCACTCGGTTTGCGATAAATGGCTTCCAACGGTTAGGATGTCCTTTTAGCCAGTGTAAAACAATCGTTGAGTCAGTCCAACCATACATCACACAATGTTGGTATGCATTTACGGATGTCACCTTGCTGAATAATCTTGCCATTAAAAGAGCCCCACACAACTCAAGTCGAGGCAATGATACCTGCTTTATAGGAGAAACTCTAGTTTTCGCCGATATTAATCCGATGCGAACAGTGCCATCAGCACACATCGTTCGAGAATAAATAGCTGCTGCATATGCTGCATTGGACGCGTCACTAAAGCCATGCAATTCACAATTTTGATGCGATAAATTAGTGTTGAGACATCTTGGAATTCTTAGCTGAGAAATTTGTGGAAGTTCATCTTGGTAACTGAGCCAAGTCCGTTTGATTTCTTCGGGAACTGGATCATCCCACCCTATTTTAGCCAACCAGAGCCTTTGTAAAATGATTTTTGCAATGATAATGCATGGAGAAACCCAACCCAAAGGGTCAAAGAGCCGGGATATGTCAGCCAGAATGTTTCTTTTGGTTATGTTTTCATTATTGGATGTAGAAATGTTGTAGCCAAGCTCGTCGGTCGTTGGATTCCAAGAAATGCCTAGAGTTTTTACTACACCATCTTCATGAATATCCAGTGATGATTTAGTTTCATGAAGTTCTGTTGGAATTGATCTTAGAACATCAGAATGATTCGATGACCACTTTCGGAGCTCAAAGCCACCTGATTTGAGAAGCTTGATTAATTCTCCTTGTAGCTTTTGCGCCGACTCGATAGAATCATCACCAGACATAACGTCATCAACGTACATCTCATGTTGAACACTTTTGGATGCCAATGGAAACCTTTCTTTTTCGTCGGAAGCTAACTGCATCAGTGTTCTTATGGCTAAGTAAGGAGCACTCGCCGTGCCATAAGTTACCGTATTTAACCGAAAGTCACTGATTGGATCATCAGGATTGGAACGCCAAACAATTCGTTGAAAATCCGTATCATTATTGCTCACCCGTATCTGCCTATACATCTGTTTAATATCTGCCGTAAATGCAATCTTGTACGTGCGCCAATTCATTATTATTGAAATCAGGTCCGGCTGAATAGTGGGTCCCACCATTAATGTTTGATTCAGTGAAATTCCATTTGATGACTTTCGAGAGGCATCAAAGACGACTCGAAGTTTAGTACTAGTGCTGCTCTGCTTAAAGACGGCATGGTGTGACATATAAAATGCTCGATTAATGTTGATAAAGGGTTCATCAATAATCTCCATGTGTCGTTGATCGAGGTAATCTTTCATAAATTTGCAGTACTCCTCACGAAGATTAACATTCTGACGAAACCGCCTTTCTAATGACAATAGTGTAGCAATTGCTCCATTTCGTGAAGTACCGAAAGTGTTTTCATCTGGTCTAGAATGGATAAATGGAAGATTAACGACATAATTACCTACTGATGATCTTCTATGCGTGTTCGAATACAGCTTTTCACATTTTAATTCATCTGCTGAGTACACCTTAGTTGTTAACTCGTCTATCTCCCAAAATGACTTTAACTGTTTTGAAGTATCGCAGCACGAATGGAAGTTCATGATTGCAGCAGACGAACTCTTGACCACTTGTAGAGTTCTCCCAGACAATATCCAACCCAGAGTTGTATTTTGGGCTGTGGGCGATCCGTCTTGACTTTTAATGAGACCGTCCAGTAATAAATCGCCAAAAACATCTGCACCAATCAACAGGTCAACAGCACCTGGTTTATAGTAGAATGGGTCAGCTAATCGTAGATTTGACATGTGAGGCCATGTTGATGTAGCCACAGTTTTCGTGGGAAGTTGAGCCGTAACAGTTTTAAGCACCAGCGCGCTCGTTGATAACTTGAAGTCAGGGTTTATAATAGATTGAATGTTGAGCTTGACTGCATAATTCGCTTTGCCTGTGTTCACTGATCCAACTCCTACAATTGGTATATTAATTACACTTCTTTGTAATCGCAGTTTGTTTACCGCTTCCTCCGTTATAAAGGTTGCCTGAGACCCTTGATCTAGAAGAGCTCGTAGTGTCACCTGTACCCCAAATGCAGACTGAACCTTAACAAGTGCTGTTGCCAGTAAAATTTGTGTATCCGCGGATGGTGTAACGTGAGCACTGACTAAATTGACCACTGGAGTAGTTTCAATAGATTTTTGTGATACGGTTACGGCCGGCTTATCTTCGGCTGATGCTGTCTTGGAAATTTCGTGCACCAATGTATGATGTCGTTGATTACATCGTGAGCAGCTTTTAGCACTTTTGCATTCAGTATTGTAGTGACCACTTCTTAAACAATTAAAACATAGCTGGTTGATTCTCACAAAGTCTCGTCGGGCATCTACGTTCATCTTTTGAAACCTAAAACAAGCATAGAGAGGATGAGTTTTGTGACATAAAACACAGGACATTGAAGAAGTTGTGTGTAGTGTTCTGATCGGAACCGAAGCAGTATCTGGAGTACGTTTTATGGTTGACTTAGGTTTAGTCGGTGCTATGACTTCAAGTACTCTAAACCGGTCGTGAAGGAATGATTGCAGCTTCTCCCAAGTTGGAAGTTCACCATTAGGGGCGTTCGTCATCTCCCATTGCTTCAAACTTTCGCCATCTAGCTTCTGTATTACCATGTAAACGATCCAGTCATCCCAATGTTGAATAGGTAAGCCAATATTCTTTAATGCCCTTAACGTCTCACTTGTTGTGTTCAAGAGTTTTTTAATGGCTGCCGACGACTCGGTATGTAAGTTGGGTTGGGATGTTAAACATTTAAAATGGTGATAAACTTTACCCTCTTGTTGTCATAACGCTTCACCAAAGTTTGCCAAGCATCTTCATAATTGGCATCGGTGGTTTCGATATTTCGAAGTAGGTGTTCCGCCTCACCAGATAAATTCGATTTAAGATAATGTAGTTTTTCTACAGCAGAAATAGATTTATTGTCGTAAACGAGGGTTTTATAGAGATCACGAAACGACGTCCACACTAAATATCTGGAGATAAATGATGGCAAACTGATTCGAGGTAATTTAATTTCAGATTTTGCACTTGTCTGTGGTTGTGGAGTGGGTGTAGATGTAGTTGGTTTTCCTTGTTCAATCAGCTCCGATATCTCAGCTATCAAATTGATAAATAGTTCCTCTCCAGCCGAATACGCATCTAACTCGCGGTCGTTATAAATGGCAGCACGATTCGTTTCCGAGTAAACGTTTTTGTACTCTATCCAAAGTTCGTTTAGGAGATTTAACCGTGTTTTGAGATAAATTTGGGTAAGGCGTAGTTTAGGAGATTTCCTAAAATTCGTTTCAAATTTTTCTAATCGTTTAACTAAACCATTAATAATATCGATTACCGCACTAGCACTATTATCACTTTTTACAGTTTCTGGAGCCATGTGACGTCACTATATGTTCACAAACACGTTTAACGAAATTAAGTATGTATTATCGAAATTAAGTATTATCGAAATTAAAGTAATGAATGGATCAGCAGATCCGGCTCGAAGGACCAAATTATGTGTGCACAGCCAAAGATATTATGATGAACTAGAAATAAACCACGAAGAGTGAATCAAAATGCTTGGTTTATTTCCCACGGAGTTAACAATATCCAGCACACGGAAGCAACAAATAAAATAATAATTTCGATCAACTATTGAACCACTCGCAATAATACAAACCACAAATTCTTGTTAATAGCTTTTATTTTAGATTTATATGGTACAGCAATGCCATCCGTCTCGTATGAACGCCAATGAAAAAGAGACCAAGCTCAATTTTTAACAACATGAAGAAAAAAGTTAGTATTTACAATGTCATAAAATTCATACAGACTGTGTCCGAAACCCATGACAAATATTTTTTAGTACTAACTTTTGACGTTTGTATTAAAAATATTCCCCTTAAATCAATTTTTTTTATTTTTGCTGTCCGGATAGTGTAATAATATTTTGAATAATTTCCCCACCTGTCAAGCGAATTTTTTTAAATATTTTTAAACTAGTTATTATTGAAATACTCATCAATATGGAACTAATCATATTATTTATTATTGTATATTATTACTGGCTAATTATGCAGCAACGTTTAAATAATCAAATTGTGTTGCTCAGTGATGAATTTTCAATGCTACCATATACCCCGAAAAGACAAAATCAGATCATTGGAAAAATTTTATCATACGACGATTCAATGACACGCAAACATTTGCGCATTTCAGCTAATTCATTTCGTGAAATTGAAACGTTTTTGGATAGAAAGTGTCACGGTTGGGCTCCACAACTTGAGCTTATTACGTTTTTGCTTTGGCTAGGTAGTGGGACTAGCTACAGAATTGTTGGTGCTGTGATGGATATGCCAAGGTCAACTGTAAATGACATCGTTCATAAAATGCTTGATTACACGGTCGACAGAATAATGCCACACGTTATTCGTTTACCATCTACCACTGATCTCCCAGAAATAGGACGGAAGTTTGCCAGACGTGCTGGAACATCTATTTTTAGTAATTGTGTTGCAGGAGCCATTGTGCCATGTGTCCAACACATCTTCATGACCAGTACATTAATCGGAAATCTGAGTATTCAATACAATGTCAAGCCGTATGCGACGCCAATTTCCGGTTTCTAGATGTGTTTATTGGATACCCCGGATCTGTTCACGATACTCGTGTTCTGTACAATAGCCCAATATTTAAAAATAAATTATATCCTCCACCGTCATGGGTTCTGTTAGGTGATAGTGGTTATACCCGTGTCGCTTATCACCGATTGGTATAATTACGCCTTTTAAAGAGAATAGACCATTAAATGAAGCCCAAAAACTTTTCAACACAAAACACAGCAAAGGGAGAATGGCTATTGAATGCGCGTTTGGCCATTTAAAGACTCGTTGGCGAAGCATTTTCAATAAATCACTAGAGTTGAAAATTGAAAACAGTGTTAAGACTGTTGCTTCATGCTGCGCTTTCCACAATATCTGTGTTGCTACAAAAGACAATGTTACAATCGACTGGTTGGCATTGGATGAACCGGAAGAAGAATCAGGAAGAACTCGTCCAAATGAAAACCAGGTTATTGAAGAAGATGCGACGACATATAGACAGAGAATGTTGGAAAGCATGCAAAATTAAAACAACATAAATAAACACAATTTGAATATTTAATAAATTCAGTCTGTATTAGTTTTTTTTTATAAATAAATACTTATAAATTAAACTACTTATTAATTCATTTATCACATATAGATATATATATATATATATATATATATATATATATATATATATATATATATATATATATATGCTGTATCACTACATATATATACAATATATAGTATATATTTTACATTATAAATTCAATTATTTATCATAAAGCTTTTATCATTACATGATAAATATACACCTCGTTTCAAATTCATTATTTCATATTTCTATCCTGTACCGAAATGTTTTAATCCGAGTCTGACGAATCGGGTATATAAATTGGAATTTTTTGTATTTTTGCATATTCGCTTAAGAAACTTATAATGGACTTTCCCTCTTTTTTGAGCCTCTTGGAGTCTTTTTGGTATAATTTGAATAGACTATCCTTATCATTTTTATTTGTATTAGGTTTCGATGAAGGTGGCTTTCTTTTCCTGGTTTGATCAATTTTATTTTCAATTTGTGGCGTTATATTTACAAACTCGACTGCCTCTTCAGTGTTTTCGCCATTTTTGCTGAAGGAATTTAACTGGTTTACAACCGTGCATTCGGAAACACTGCTTATAACTAAAGGTGGGTTAATGGTGTGTTGACTGCGGCCAAATTCGTGTATCATTTCAAACCACTTCCAGTTATAAGCAGTATCTTCCCCATCTTCAACTCCAACCCCTGTTGGTGGACACAATAGTTCCTATAAAAAAAACAATTAAAATGCATTCAAATTTTAGTTTTGATTATTCAACCACACCTTGTTTTTTTTATAGAGATAATTCCACTTCAGGCGTATTTGCTCTGTTGTGAATTCTTTCAGGTTTCCTGTAGTTTGAACGGCACTGAGAATGAGAAAAAATGTTTCGTTGATAATATGCATATAGATTTATAAAAAAAATAACTTACAGCCATACTTCCTCACGCTTATAAAATTTGGCTTTAAAAAGCCCCGCGTGTGTTATTCTGGCTTTAATTAAACGCTCTATATCAGCATCGCACACTGAAAATAAAAAAAAATAAAAATTACCATGTGGATATACAATATTTTTTTGGTTATGTTTCTTGGAATTTTTAATAATAATGATCAATTTATAAGTTAATGGTAGATATTACTTACTTCTTTTATATTTATCACACATTTTGTTTATATGACAATAATTATTTTAAAGTCTATCTATACTATGCACTTTAATAATAACAAAAATTAATATTTTTTGTTTCAAACACTTTTCAATAAATCGTCAATTCAACAATGCGCAACAACCTCATTGACCAAATAATTCCCGTCGACTGAATTATTTCGTTTACGTCAAAAATTATTTTACAAGATGACTGTGATAATTTGGGTGAATTCGTTTTTTATCAGAGTAATGTCAAAAATTAGTACTAAAAAATATTTGTCATGGGTTTCGGACACAGTCTAAATGTCTACATAATTATACTAATTATAGAGTGCACCCAAATTACATTGAGTACTAAAAGTTTTAGAATTACTGAATTCAAACCAGCTGTCACCTTTATATAAACAAGAATTCGTAGGTAATTAATTATAAATTATTTGTGTTATTTTAATTTAATACATTAATTAATTATTATTTAATTTAATCTTAATCTAGGTACTAGTAAACAGAGATGACTTCATCTAAATATTGAAGCTTGGTAAGTACACATTTTGTCGTTACATTCTAACAAAATTTGTCTTTTTCAGATTGGAAATATTTCAATGCCAAGGTCAATATAAATTCAACCTTGTTTACCAGTGACGTGTAATTTGTGTTAAATAAAGTTTATTATAAATATAATGCAGTTCCGTGTATTTTAATTAATATGTGAATTTAATTCATGTCTGTACCAGACATACCAGCCACTCTCCAAAGACTATTTTAGACCTGTCAAATAATATTTACGAATTTTATTTCTATGCAAATAAAATGATTTACAATTATTTGTGTAATATGGTACGGGTACCATTAAATTCATGTAATTAATTGTAGAACAGAAATAAAGAACATCAAGGTGTGGTTATCAATATCAAGACGATGGAAGTTTGGTTTCGAATTAATGAAACAATGAATTCTTTGTATTAAAAAATTAGGTCATCTTATCACACTGCAGTGATCAAACTACAAAAATATTGAAAATACTTTGAACTAATCAAAGTATAATCACAATGCCTTAGCGAATTTTAATGATTCGCTGCACAATTGCCAACCCCTTTGTAATAAGCCTCAACTAGCGAAAATGTAAGAGTTTAAGTTGTGCTCCGTTTGGACCACTTAGGGGAGTGGTCCGACCACCAACATTTTAGGTGTCAGTTGTATATTTGTGACGAGAAGCCTATAAAATTTTGGTGAATGTAGCAGTAATTGAAATGGTATGAACAGCGTGTAACTTAAGCTCTTAAGTCTTCGCTGGTTGAGGTGTAACCTCGAATTTTCTTGTTTTTAACACATACATCCATTTTAGAAATCGCATGTATACGTTAAATACAACTCATTAAAATTCGCTAAAACATTGTGATTATACTTTGATTAGTTCAAAGTATTTTCAATATTTTTGTAGATTGGTCAGGTCACTGCAGTGTGATGAGACGACCGAACTTTTTAATACAAAGAATTCAATGTTTCATTAGTTCGAAACCAAACTTCTATCGTTTTGATAACCTCACCTTGATGTAAAATTACCATCTGGCTATCAATCCAGAATAACCCAAAATTTCATTTAGAAATAAAGAAATTGGGTTATATGCTCATACATATTTTTTTAAATAAGTATAAAATATAAATTACAACACATATGTATGACGTACAAATAGATTAACAAAGCCAAACTTAATTTCTGCCAAATTAATATTTTAATATGTGACACTAATATTAAAATAAATAAAAAATCTATTTTAATATAGAACATAAGTCATAACTTATATAATTGTTTATCCATTATTTTTTCAATTTCCATGTTCGAGCCCCATACAATTTTATCGGGAACGTCAAATTGAGACCAATAAGATCACCAAATCTGTATATCTTACGTAAGCCTTTTTTAAGACTGCGCAGAATACGAAAAGTGTCATAATTAAGACTAAACTCAAAACAAAGACAAAAAGTTTTACCGACGATCATTTTTTAAACAGTGACTGTGCGACAGAATCGAGGTGGAAGTCTCTTCGCGAGGTAACTTGTTTGAATAAGTCGGTGTCCACAAATAAATCGGTGTTTGGAAAACCACCTATGACTCATTCGCGAGTAAACGTATGGCTCCCGCATGCATTACACTTCATTGAGTCGCTCAATGGTTCTCGATTCTGGTAGCCAGACCGGTACCAATCACCAGTTCAGGTTTTAATAAATTATAAATTGAACCACTCGTGCAATATTTTTAGTACACCTGAGTGAATTAAAGATGTGTAATGATTTGTAGATTTAATCATTCAGAAACCAGGTTTACTCGCGAATGGATTATAGACAAATTCTGAGAATATTTATGGTGATTGTTAATATGGTCTGGCCAACACAATGAAATATATTCTGATATGTGGAACATTTGAAACTTTTCGTACGAGCTTCATAGACATTGGAATTGAATTTTAGAATGACGTTTGATGTGGAGGGGAATTTGGGATTATCGAAAATAATTACAAACGACGGTGATCATCAAGACAGAGTGAACAGTCCAAGTTAACAAGCAAAAGTGAACAAAAAAAGTGAAATACTAAATACATAGTGAATTGTTGAAGAAATTATAGGTGTTGCTGTAAATAAAATTCATAACTTTAAACGCGTGTTTTTTTATTTGAAAAATCTGTATTATACGAATCCATACCGAGCGCTAGAGATTCGTAACATCACTATATATATTTGGGGAGGTCTAGTCCACTATACCAATTTTTGCAAGTCAATTTAAAAATAACTTTGCATTGTATTACTCTAGGAATGCTAAAATAAAAACTTTTTGTAAATTATTCAGAATAAAATTTATTTGAATTATATTGAAATGATTTGGATAGGGTTATATATTTTAAATAGAATGTTAGGAAATAAATTCATGTAAATTGATGATAAAAGAATTGGAAATATATATTTAAGTATTAAATCAATTATTAATATAATTTGAACTTGGTTAAAAAGACGAATACAACAAAAAATAAAATTCTTCAAGAATTATTTTTTTCAGATAAATATTTGTTTCGTTCCTATATAAAGTTAAAGGAAACAAAATAAAATTTTGGCTTTTGTTTTTGAATAATCTGAAAAATTATTCATACAGTACACAAAATAAATTAACAAGCGTAATTGCTAGGTAGAAAATAATCAGGCAACATTAAATTTGATTGTTGATCTTCAATTTTACTTGACAAAGGCACAAGACAGTGTGCCAAATTTTGAATTTGTTTATTAGTACGTGTCGCTTGCTGAAGATAGCGATGCCATTTTTATTTAAATGTTTAAGAAAAGAGGGTGTCATTTTATGGTGGTTATATCACAAAATTTATTTCACTATTGGATACTGTTTTAATTCAAAACAAAAAATGCTACAAACGCAACCTCTTTAATTTGACGTTTTGGTATTAGTTATATGAATGTTTTCTATGAAACAACTTTTAGGTATTGATAAACTCGGAAATTTATTAAAGTAGTATTTCAAAAGTTCAGCTGTGCGGGTTATGCAGTAGAATACGTTAATAAGTCAAATTAGCCATCTACATCGTGAGCTAATGAAGTTACACGATTGTTGAAACAACTCAGCTTGAAGTTACTCAACACGTTGAGATCTCATCGCAAGAGGCTGCTTGATACATGCTTCGCCAAAAAATGAGCACAGTCAGCGTTGACCACGAGAGACAAAAGGCTCACAAGCGTAAGGCCATGATGGACAGAGAACAATTAGACGAAAATAGCACCGACATCTGAACTAAAATAATGATTCAGCGTTACGAGGATCGGCCCACGGAGTCAGAGTCCATATGCTTAGCTGACTTTGTCGCTTGGTATACGGCTGTTGGTAACAAAAACAAAGGCTCGGGCCCAGACAACATATCTAACTATTTTATTTCTCAGTTGAAAGAGGTACTAGCCGACCCACTGTCTATCATCTTCAATATCTCTTTAAACTCTGCTGTATTTCCAACTAGGTGGAAAACCGCGTTTCTTGTTCCAATATTTAAGAAAGGTGATAAAAGTTGCATAGAAAATTATAGACCAATATCTCTATTAAACGCGTTTAGCAAAATCTTTGAGAAGTTAGTCTACGGATTATTATTTAACGAAGTTAGAAATTTCATAAGCATAGTACAACACGGTTTTTATGAAAAACGATCAGTTTTGAGCAACCTCCTTGAGTTTTCTGGTTATGCTTTTGAGAGTGTCGACAAAGGCTGTCAATTGGACTGTATCTACACTGATTTCCAAAAAGCATTTGATACTGTATCTCACGAAATCTTAATTGACAAATGTTTCAAAATTGGCATTTCCCCACCCATTAGTAAGTGGTTAGCTTCCTATCTGAAAAATAGAGTACTAAATGTGAAGTTTAACGGATGTATTTCTAGAACTATTGTAGCTAGTTCTGGTGTTCCACAGAGGTCTACTCTAGGACCTTTACTTTTCATAATTTTCATTAACGATCTATCTCGTGTGCTTGTCTGTCCCCACCTATTCTATGCTGATGACTTAAAAATCTACTCGAGGATCACGAACTCTAACGATTGTTATCGATTGCAGACTGACATGCAAACATTGAGCTCATGGTGTGTGACTAATAACCTAAATCTAAACATTCAGAAATGTGTCGTATTGACATATTCTAAGAGAAGTAACCCTGTTCTATTTGACTATTACATCTCGGACATAAGATTGGCTAGAGCCAATCATATTACTGACTTAGGAGTTACCTTTGACTCTAAATTATCATTCGACAAACACATTGATCAGATTTGTTCTAAAGCTCATAAAATTCTCGGCTATATATTTCGCATCGGTAAAGATTTTCGTGACCCAGCGGTGTTTATAATTCTTTTTAACTGTCTAATTAGGAGTGTCCTCGAGTATGCAACTCAAATTTGGAATCCATTTTACGATAAATATATTGACCAATTAGAACGAATTCAAAAAAAGTTTACAAGATTCTTGGTATATAAATCTATCCCGCATTCAGGCAATATTATGTACGGCACAAGGATGAACATTTTTAGTATGGTTAGTCTGGAAAACAGGAGACGTGCACATGATGAGTTACTTCTGTACAAAATAATAAATTTTAAAATCGAAACATCTGCCTTATCATCGTTGAATTTGTATGTTCCTGCTTATAGGACGAGAAACCATCAATTATTTCTTCCATTACATTCGCGTACTAATCTTGGATCTTCAAACCCGCTTACCAGAATGCAAAGTGGTCATAACGAGCTTTTCTTCTCTTTGGACTTGTCATTGTCAATGAAACAATACAGATCTGGGGTTTATCATTGTCTAACACAAAACCAGTATTAATTGCTCTTGTACATATTAGTTGCTTTGCCTCAGTGTTGCACTGGTTTTTTATTGTCCTAATTGTTTGATCGAGGTATTTCAACTTCTTTAATCACACGCACCAAGTATCTATATTAGATAACCAAAAATGGTTAGTGACTTCCATATATGTATTTTAAGCGGTCCACTATTAACTTAATTTTAACTTCATTTTCTCCTGACTAACTTTCAAACTTTCAATTTGTATTCGAGTAAAAATTAATTTTTAATTTTTTATATTTTGTATCTCGTAGTATCAAATATTATATAGTATCAATATACGACACTGCCTTGTAAAATCGTGTTCCAAAATATTTTTCTATAAGCTAAGAGTGAAGTTAGGTGTTTTAGTATAAGTTCGAAAAAAATTCGAAAATCAACACAGCTAGGGCAAAAAACTGTGTGTAGGTAAAAAAAAAAAGTAAATAAGTACTGTCATTGTCATGTCAAAAACGTTCTCAATTAAATTTTAGTGGGCTCATAGTCTGTGAAAATGCTAGAAAGATGCTAGAATACATAAATAATAAATGGTGATACAGACGAATGCAATGTGAGTATATCGTCAATTTTACTGATACATTTATTAAGTATTAATTATTGTTCTTAATATTCTATTTCAATCGGAAAGTTTTAAAAGTTAGCGAACTCAATCATCTACGTCCTACGACATCAAAATTCTCTATGAAAAATCGATGTTTAATGTTTCCGAAGGAGAGGATCCTGAAACGCCGCTTAATATAGATGATAAGCTTAAGCTACTCACAGGTGATAGCTTGTTGAAGTCCGTCCAGGATCAATTAGAGAAAAATCTTGAAAAGTTAGCCAAAGAAAAGGATGCTTATTCTCCCGTTAAATTGTTCAGCTGTAGCGCTGACACTTGCATCTAATGATAATCTGTCCTGTTCAGTTAATATGGAAAGTACCCAATCAACTGGCCGCTCGAATTATATAAAAATCCTAGAACAATACGTAAATATTTTTGAACAAATTCCGTTACGTTTATTAAGAAAGTTGAAACGTTTTCAAGTTGAGACATTCCAAAAATTAAAAAATACTCGTTTAGACCTGAAATCCAAACTGCAGATTAGCGAAAAAGAAATATTAAAACGAAAGGAACCTTGAGTAAAGATGTACAAAAGTCAACCACCGAACTTTTAAATTTGGATTACTCAGCTGAAATGGCATCAATATAAGATGAACAGGAATGTGCTAATAAAAGTTGATACCGATGACTGCCAGTTGAATATTTGTAACTAAATTAAATGTGCGGATGAGATACATCTGTAAACCATCCCTTTAGCTGGTAACAACTCTACGATTGCAAAAAAATCAATAAAAAACCAATAGCCAGTACGTTGTCGTTAAACGCAGTGGATTTGAAAGATTTTGATCCAAATTACATAAGTGATGAGATTAACCTCGACGATTCTTACATGATAAGGAACACCATTATGTAATTTCATGAATAAATGATAATTAAAACACTTTTTTAACCAACATTATTTTATTTATTACTCGAATTAACCACTCTTATTGCATCAGAATGTTAAGCCAAATTAAGATAAATCTTTGCAGCTTTCCACTATATAATTACATGTTTCGATCAACAAAACATGTTAGTAATGTGGTATTCATCATATGCATAACGTTTCTAACGACACTTTGATAACCAAAAATCGTAACTTTTTGACAATTTGATTTTACTTCGAATATTTTTTCGAAGTTCGAAAAAACGACAAAAGCGACAACGTGACAAAAAATCTAATTACGGCGATAAGCTAAGAGAAAAAAAGAACACGAACGTCGTATATATAAGTTATTTAATATATGGTAGTATTATAATTATTATTCTTATTATTTTGTATATTTATATTTTTATTATTATATTTCTTAGCTTTGTTTGTAAGATAGAGGCGACGCGTAATTGGACTTTGTCTGTGCGTCGCCCAATTGGAATTCTTAAATAAATAAATAAATAAATAAATAAATAAAAAGAAAAAAATCGTCAAAGTGACAACGATAACGAAGAGTGAAGTAAAGACGACGAGGATGACACAGAGTACGTTAACGAACATTCAGTCACATATCGTAAAAGAAACGCTACACATCGTACGAGACCGATGATATTGTGCACCACAAACGAGAGATGGCGACGCTTTCTTCACCATTTCGCTGTGAGGCAGTCGACATAATTGACCTAACGCATTTATGGAGACTCCGAATGCCATAGAGCGCAAACAATACGAATCGAGCATTGACATCGAGCGCATGGTAGGGGAAGATCCATTGGGTGCCCGCAAACAGCCCGAAGAGTTTGTGAAAAGTATATTACAGCAAGGTGCCGTAGAGAATGCAGATGATTTCGATGATGCAACTATGGTGGCATCGCTGCTTTTAGTTTGCCAGCGATCCAATGTAATGGCCAAAGCTGACTTCTATCGCATGATGCGTAGCACTAATTCTAGCCAACAAGAGATACTTCTGAGGGCTTCAGCTGCATTTTTTTTTTCAAGTTGAAGCAGAAAAGCAAAGTTTCCCGCAAATGCTGTTTGCTTGGCACAAAACTCGACATTTTCGTTGTTAGAAAAAATATTTTTGCATTGCGATTTGTGCTGGTATTACAACTGGTTATCGTTAACAACGGTCCACACAGTCTCAGTATGACTTATGCTATTAGAAAAACAACTGAAAGTATCAATTACTAGTGGAAGTTTTTGAGATATTGGTCAAAAACTGAAAATAACTTATATTGCCGCAGAAAATCAAAAAATTCTAGCGAAAATTCTAGTCCAAGGATTTTCCCCAAATTTCCCACATAGTCTCAGTTAAGCTATTAGAAAAACAACCGATAGTATTGGTTACTATAGTGGAAGAAATGCCGGAAAGGTGGAATATTGTTAAATTTCAAGATTTCATATACCGAATTCCTTTACTTCGGAGACCTTGTTAAAGTTAGCTGATAGTTTCCAGAAAGATAATGCAGATTGTGTCTTGACTATTTCAGCCGAAAGTTAAACTCTCTTTATACTCTCGCTCCTATCGATTTTTAAATTCCTATAAACTGAAATAGTTTTCCCTTCACCCGAAGGATATAACCCGATCCTAATTTCGAGTTTATGACTGATTTTTGCTGTATTCAAGACACTATCTGAATTATCAGTCGTCTGGAAAATGTCGGCTAACTTTAACAGTAAACTACGGAGAGCAATTAATTTGCCATTTTAAGGATCACTTTTAATATTTTATTCCGCTGAGATGTTTTATTTAGTGGAAATAGTGATACATTACATAATACGTATTGGAAGTTTTTTACGAAATGTTTGCGACTCGTTTTATTTGCATATGTATTAGTGTTATTACCTGTACAAGACGAAACTTGTATTATACTCGACAAATTTAAACAAAATTGGTACAAAGAACAGAATTAAACAAATAAAAACATAACCTCCGAAATAATCACATATTTCAAATCCCAATTGATTTAATCAGTCATATTATGTATTTAATATAATAATTTATGTTTATTTAATATGACCAAAAATTCTCTAAGTAAGATGGTACCAGATAAATAAAAAAATTGTATGAAATAATAGGAATCTAGCCCAAAAAGTCATCTACACACTGCAATAGATAAGAGCTATCCAATTTCAAATATTACGCAACAAGTCTTTGTGGATCGTCAGGGTACCCAACCTTGGCTCGTTCGATTTTCATAATTAAAACGAAAAAGTCCGCAAATGGAAATTCTGTGGAGCGAATCCGGAGATTTTGCAACATGGCCACATACATAGTGCAACAGGTTAAAATTAATAAATTTCACAAAAATTGGCCACATGTCTATTCGGATCGTCAGAGTGCTCCATTTTGAACCTTTCATTTTATAATAAATAGAAGAAAAAAGTCCGAAAATGGAAATTTTGTGGAGCGAATCCGGAGATTTTGCCAAATGGCCACATACATAGAGCAATAGATTAAAGTTGTTAAATTTAACAAAAATATGTCAGATGTCTATGCAGATCATCAGATGGCCCCATTTTGGCCCTTTCATTTTATCATAATTAGAACGAAAAAGTCCGAAAATGGAAATTCTGTGGAGCGAATCCTGAAGATTTTGCCACATGGCCACATACACAGTGCAATAGATAAAATCTGTCACATTTCGTAAAAATACGCCACAAAATGGTCCAAAACCAATATATTATTATAGATTAAAGCCGGTTTTTTATGTTTGTTTCGCTGGCGCCGAATCCCTGCCTAATTGAGGTTAAAATATCATATTACTTTATTCAATTAATGAGTGATACGTTTTTTTAATCCTAGGCAGATCCAGTTCCACCCAAAGTTGTGCAAACTCAAGCAACCGTTGCTTGACGTCGATGGTGATAATAAGTCTCATTATCTATCTCAGAGTAAAACAGTCCAATTTGGAACAATACACCGCATGTCTCGCGAATCGTCAGGGTGTATCATTTTGACCCGTTCATTTATCATAATCGTAAATTGAAATTTTTTAGGGAGTATTCGGGATACTATGGCACAGTGCGAAGCGTCCAATTTTGAGAAAATAAGTCACACGCTTAGGCGAAAGTCCTTTTCGAAACGAATTTTCGGTTTTTCGAACAAACGTAGAAGAAAGCGTCTTAAAATTTCGAAAAAATACTTTTCTTTCGTTTTAATTCGTCAAATTTTTAAATAGGCCTGGTTTTGTATTATAATTTATCATTAATAATTTTATATGAGATTTATTGTGGAACTTATTTCTATATAATTATTAAGTACACATTGACAAAATAAATACTGTAATGCAAGAGTGATCCGAGGAATTTTCTCGGATTTGAAATATGATTTGTGCCGAGACTGAACCCATTGCAATTGTTATTATAAAATGAAATGGCCAGAATTGAGCACTCTGACGATCCGCATTGACATGTGGCGTATTTTTGTGAAATGTCACAACTTTAATCTATTGCACTATGTAAGTGGCCATTGTTTTTACATTATTAATCTTTGATATTTAAAACTAGCTGACCCGGCGAACTTCGTACCGCCTCAAAATCAATAAATGTTTTTTAAAGTTATTAGCTTAATAAAATTGAGTTTTTTTATTAAGATTAAATAAATTAAATGAATACTCCAAATTAATTAAATTCAATGAAATTACAAAAATCAAAATGAAATATATTTTAATTACATTGAAATGAATGTAATTCACGTGGCAGCAAGGCTTTCGTTTTATTGAATTGAATAGAAATGGTTCGCGTAGCATTATTGCACTACTTTCTTTTAAACTGTTTGCTGGGTGAGTTGCAATGGAGTCGAGTCCCTTCATTGTAGCACCTTATGATATACGGCATTTTTTGTTTTATTGTTAGGTGCGAGAACGAATAAAGCGGATGGTTTACCGACACGTGAACATGCTACGTACAATTGGCCGTGAGAGAAACATTCATTTTCTAGATTCAGGCCACAAACACTCAAGGATTGGCCTTGTGATTTGTTGATCGTCATGGCGAATGCAAGACGAATCGGAAATTGAATTCGTTTAAACTCGAATGGCATATCGGTTGGGATCATCGGAATTCTCGGAATGAGAACTTCCTCACCTTTGAACTTCCCTTGAAGTATCGTCGCGTGAATTACATTGCCCATGAGTTTTCTCACCACCAAACGCGTTCCGTTACATAGTTTTGGTTGATTCAGGTTTCGTAGCATGATGATTATCGAGCCAACTTTTAGTTGTAAATTGTGCGGTGGCAAGCCAGGTAGATCCAATGAGTTTAAAAATTCAGTTGGATAGTTGGTTGCTTCGTCTTCGTTTGTCACACAGTCAATAGATTTGAAGGAATGAAGTGGACCGACGATTAGATTTTGAATTGTAAAATTTAAGTGATCCACATCTTTGTTCTTTGCCGCAAGAATTACTCGTTCACTCACCCAATTGTGATTTTTGTGGTTAGTAATGATGTTCGGGAACACTTTGTTGATGAGCTCGTCCTTCGTTGAGACAAAAATGCAAAAGTTCTGAGGAAACGAAATCAATCCGTTCGATTTGTCGACCGGAACACGGCCATTACCGATAGTCAGCAATTGCTTGGAGAATTCTTCGGCAGATGGATCGTTTAACAATGCAACTCGCATATTTGTCGTCAGCTGAAGTTTCTTCACATAACACCACAGAGTCGATGATTTGAGGCAAGCGTTTATTTCATCAGCAGCGGTCGATCTTGGAATAACTGGTATTGTTTGACGGAAATCGCGAGAAAGTAGAATCATTGCGCCTCCAAAACATCTTGAGTCATTGCGTAGATCTTTCATAGTTCTATCGAGTGCTTCCAATGCGCGTTTGTGCGCCATTGTACATTCATCCCAGATGATGATTTTACTTGCTACCAAAACTTTCGCCATTGCTGAGTGTTTTGCAATGTTGCATGTCGGGTTTTCAGCCGATTGAAGGTTTAACGGTAATTTCAACGCTGAATGAGCTGTTCGGCATCCTTCTAGCAATGTGGCCGCTATCCCAGAAGAAGCAACTGCTACAGCAATATCGGATCTCGCACGAACAGTGGCCAAAATCAATGACATGAGGAATGTCTTCCCAGTTCCACCGGGCGCATCGAGGAAAAATAATCCACCATTTCCATCATGAATTGCCTTCATTAACGTATCGTACACTCCTTTCTGTTGGAGGTTCAACAGTGGTACATTGGTTCGAACTGATTGGTTCAATGCATCTCGATCATATTCATGTTCACGTTCCAATTCTCGATTGAAAGCGTCGTTCATTCCACGACATGGCGTTGGCATTCCTAATTTGACTAACAAACTGCCGCACATGCGAAAACACATGTCTTCGATCAAAAGCAAAGCCTGGTTATGTATCTCCTCATTCACCTCGAGATCGGGATTTCCAAAACTGACACGAATTCGATGTAGAATGTCTTCTGACATGTCATTCTTGTACTTGCTCCATAGTTCACGTGGATTTGATGGGAAGCATGTCGAAATAATGATAGCAAATAATGTGCGTATCTGGTTTGGAGTTGCAGAAATAATTGATTCAGCGATTGTCATGTCCCAATGAGTATCGTTTTCAAGCAAGTTGAGCTGTTGACATGCAGCACGAAATGTTGGGCACACTACACCATTGACAGTTCGAAGTGATTCAAATGATGTCGGCCCACGAATATTCACCAGCAACAACCGCAAGTAGAAGCATTCGTCATTCTTCGGATGAACTGTGTAAATGCGACCAAGAGCATCAGTAGAACGCACATTTGGATGATCAGGAACCTCATCGCCTTGCTTCCGACGTTGAAATTTTTTTGATGAGGCGTTCCAAGTGTAATAACGTGGCATCTCAGAGTAGAACAATGTTCGTGCAAACGGATCACTTTGACAAATCGAAAAGAAACTGGTCAATGTTGTTGCTGGAGGTGTCTCAGCACGTTGAGCAACATTCGATGAGTTGAAATAAACTCGTTGACCATTCTCCAGATGCACCGCCAAATGTACAACAGTGGGATGACGTTCATGAATAGGGAATGAGAATATACGCCAAATCGCCTCATTGCAGCTCACATATCGACCAACTTGATAATGCGTGATTTCATCGTTTGTATTGGGATTTTGAACACCAAAAACTGCCATATCGCTACCTTTCGTGACATATTTACAAATGTATTTTATGGACTTCACTGAATTGCAGTACTCCACGTTGCAATGCGCCTTGAATGTTTTGGAAAGAAGTGGCGAATATGGAACAATCCAAGTGTTGTCGACCACGAACTCATTTCCTCTCACTATCGTTGTGATAGTTCTACCGTTATCATCGGCTGATCGACGCCGGTACAGTGGATAACCATCATTGCCAGTGATAGTCTCTGCGGTTAAATTTCGTGGATAACGCTTGGAACACTTGTTGTCGACCATGCACGGTGATTGGGGATTGATGGAGCCACACGGACCGTGAACCATGTTCGTAATTACAACATCATGCAGGTCTGGATCGGTTTCGGGATCAGGAATCTCGGCACATATGATGTCATCTATTTGGTCTGGTCGAATTTTTTCGGCTAACCAAATAAGAATGTGAGCATGCGGCAAGCCTCGTTTCTGCCATTCAATTGAATACATCCAACATCGAGTATCCCCAAAGACGCAATGCCTAACAATGTTGTTCATCAGCGACCGGATTTTTTGTTTGAAGACACGTGCGATAATGTCGTGCCGATCACTTGTTATTTGCCCGGGTAGCAACAGTTGAACAATCTCTATCCATTTCGGATTGCAAGTAAAAGTGATGAATAAATCTGGACAACCGTAATGACGAACATATGTCATTGCATCTTGCGCATATTCATGCATATGACGCGGGCTGCCAATGTACGTCGCCGGTAGAATAGTCAATCGACCAACATTAGCTGCATCTCCTTCGGTGCTGATTGCATCGCGTAAATGGATATATTCCTCCGAACGCAGTTTAGCTTGGTTCAACCGAATGAAAATGAGGCGCTCTGTTTCGATTTTGACGTACATGTCGACGATATATTGCTGAAGCAAACGACGAAATCGCAGCAAATAGTTGTCAGAATTTTGACGAATCATCAAACGATATGCATAATAATTCATCGAGCTAACCTTCTTGTTAGTTTCCTCACCTGAAATGAAATCAGTAAAATTAGTGTCATAATCTAAATTATGATATCAGTACTCACCGCTCAATGGATTTATCATGTTGATATTGAAGTGATATCCATCGTCTCCTTGCCAAAACATCAGCGGGTATTGCAATGTATCGTATGAACGGTGTGTTTCATTTATTCGTTGCAGTTGTCCAGTGTCGCGACGTGTAAGCACAATATCGCGCGGTTCCACGCTTTCACCAACAATCACAATTGCGACTTCATCTATTGTTGGAGCATTAAATTGGCGTTCGTGTGTTCCAGCGGGTCGTTTATCTGCTCTGATCACGACTTTGCAGTCGTCACTTGGCATGCGATCCAACGCAGATTTAAACAATCGAACCAATGCATGATGTTCATGGAGTAGTTGCTGCAAATCTTTCAGAACTATCCTTTTCATTGCTGTATTGATCGTTTGGCGCCGATCAAGTTGATCCTCCATATTGCCCATAAAGTATATTTGGATGAATTTATGCTGTCCATCTTCAATCGGTTGCAATGACCCAATTCGGTGGTGAATTTGGCCTTGAATCTGTAACCAAAAGAAACTGAATGTTTACTCTCTCGAGCAGAAATGACCTTAAATGTTGGAAACATCCATTTGGAAACATCCGTTGTATCTTTGAGTGTTGGATAGAAAATGTCGTGATTCTGGTGTCTCGCCACGAAGCAATGAACGCAACAGTTCAGGTGGTGCAGGCAATAATGGCAATCTCACCTTGCCACTGAGACAGCACAATCCAGGCGTTTCTCCAGCGAACTTCAATGCACCGCAATGGTCGCACACAAACTCCATTGGGCCAATTCGAACGAAAGGATGCGAGTTGTAGTCAATTGTGCAATCGTATTGAAACGCTATTCGATTCAAATCAACACTTGAAGGATTTCTTCTTGCGCGTCGAAAATTATCTCGTTGTTGATCTGTGCGATAAGCTCGACGATTTCTCATTGTCAACTGAGCCATTTGACGTACTGCCTCTCTTTGTGCTTGTCTTTGTGAAGCGCGAAGTCGGGCCATACTAACGCGGCGCACTTCTCGTGTGATTTCTTGTTCATCTGCAGTGGATTGATTCGCAATAGTCCGAAGTCTAATTGCATTACGGCTTCGTGGTGAAAGATTAGATCTTCTGGCTCGCGGCATTGTAAATAATACTGGAAAATTAATCACACAATCCAAAATTACATAATCAATTATCGATGTGCGCACAATCACAAATGTGATAACCTCACAAAGTGAACATCTTCGAAGGGAACTTACCGTTTAAAAATCCCGATCGAAAATAGAATTCCGCAGAATAAAAAAAAAATTAAAAAAACCAAAAAAAAAACTGGTGTCCGGTGTTGGGACACTCTGTACCACTAAAAAAATTACGTACTATTGTACGCAAAAAAGTACTGTTTTCTTATTGTTATTGGCATACACCACACAACCTCTTATTTCACTAAATTCCACCACTTATTTTAATATTATATGCTAAACCACAAACCACTTAACTAATATGAAATAACCAAAACCAAAAATAAATTAAATTTAATATTAAAATCGCAAAGGAAAAAAACTTTTTTTGGAGCTGTCAAAATCTACTATTCGCAATGAAATCGTAACTCGGACGAAGATTTTATCTATATAAATAGATAAGTAGATGAAATAAAAAAAAATTGGATAAAAAATAAAATGGTAAATGTGCATGCAGCCTCCAGTCGGATTCGTATCCAGTACCTTGCAGTCCAAGCGCCGAAGCTTTAACCACTGCACCACTCGTCACATACAAACTACACCTACAAAATTCATATAAAAAAAGGTTTTTTATTAGATTTTTGGGGCTTCCCTTTTGAGTTTTTCCGACTTTTCTTTTTTCCTAAATCACCACTGTATTGAGACGAACAAAATAAAAAAAAACAAAATGTACTAAATATATGAGAAAATGAATTTTCTTGATAACTTTTTTGTTGGTGAATTTTTCCAATGTTTTAATAATTATTATGCTATTCGGAACGGAGTCAAACTCAACAAAAGAAAGATCATAAAAATCGGTCCAGCCGTTCTTCAGTTATAAATGGTGTAACTAACCCGACTTTGTTTTATATATATAGACATATTTAACGGTCTTTGAAATTAAATAAAATTTATAATGAAAACCTTGTTTCCTTCTTATACAGGGTTAACTAACTAACACATATAAAGAAAAATGTGGCTTAGTGAATACTTCTCATGATCCATCCGATTCGAGAAGTTTTTACTAAAATTTTTACTAAACAATTCGTAAAGAAATTAGTAAAATTTTCTCGGACATTACATAATGAATAAAAAATTTCCGCTTGTAATTATATAACAAAATAAATTCTCTTTACTGATAGTGCTGCCACTTGCAGCGAGTAGCGCAATTCCTTATTTTTCGCTGTCGAATTCCCGCTATGAATTGATACTTTCGTAAGCTTTTGCGATCGCAAAATCGTGAAATATTTTGAACTCATTTTGAACACTTTAAATGCGCCTTCATATGGATAAGCTAGTGCTAGCCGCACCCGTAGAAAAACATCCGATATATCTTGGTGGATAAACAGATTTTCCCTCGAATTGTGATTTGATGCTGGAATTGGTTGTAGATCGGAGTCCTAGTAAAATGGTTGGTAATAATTCTGTCCATTCTGGTGATTGATGACACGTTATTGATGCTTTAAGACTGGGCTGGTATTTTTAAATCATTCCGTTGGCTTGCGGATGGTAGCTCGCAATATTTGAATGATTGATAACTAGCAGGCGGGCTAGTTCTTGAAACAATGGGCGCTTTCAGGTCCCCTATCATGATTAGTCAAATCTTCGCCAATTTAATCTAAAAATTCCGTGGGTACCCTGAAAGCGCCTAATGTATAGATTCAAATTGTCTGCCTAGATCAGATGTTATTTAAAACGGTGGGCCGTAACGTGCAATCCATCCATAAATTAAATTTTGCGGTTTAGTAACGGTAATCATTTGATGCCGGTAGAGGACCAATTATATCGACATTTATATGCTCGCACTATTGATTTGGTTGGATTGCCGTTATTATTTTTGAATGGTTGTGCCTATATGAGTTTTTGATTGTTGACATTGCAGACATGACTTAACAAATTGTGCACACTCTTTTTTTATCTCAGGCCTCACTAATTTTTTAGTAATAAGCCTCGTCGTCGCTTTCATGCCTGGATGAGCTAGATCGTGCAATTTATTTTTAATGTTGATCGAAATGGTTTTGTTATGAATGGACGAATTAATCCGTTGACCGGTTGACCATTGATCCGTTCCAAGAATAGCAAGTTTCTGAAGTTTTAATGAAAATTTTCCGCTATTTTGCAATATTAATTTTAACTCTCCGTCTTGTTGCTGATGTTGAGCAGTCTCTTCCAAATTGATGGACAAATTCTCTATTGAGTTGACTCGTGATAGTAAAGCGGCCTTTATTATCTCTCTACCAGCAATATGTGGTATATCCGTTGCGGCGTAAATACATAGATTAACTGTTTTTGATCGATGAGAATGTAAAATTGCCTGCCTTCAATCATATTTTGGAAAAAGTTTAACTGTCCGTGAATTTTTTTGAATAAAATCGGAGTAGTAGCATTTCTCCATTAATCGATTGATAAAGTACTGCATCCATTGCAAATTCCGATGCATCGACACAAAGCGATAATCCAGACAATTTAGTGTTTTTTGCTTGATATGCTATAATTTTCTCGTCGTCCCACTCAATTTTTATGTTATCATTTTTTTATTGCCTTTGATGAGCTTTTGCAAATGCATTTGATTATCGTACTGCGTTCGGTGTAAATCGTCGAAAAAAGTTTATCATGGCTAAGAATCGCTTGAGTTCCTTATGTATGTTGTTACGACTGTGTTGTCTTAACAAGACATTGTTGTAAATTTGTTTCTATTCTCCACGGTTTCTTGCGTCCGGGTTTTTGTTGTCTAAACGTGGTTTCTTGCGTCCGGGTTTTCGCTGTCTAAACGTGGTTTCTTGGTGGATGGATTCTTGTGTGTTTTCTTCTGTTATGTTGGCAACGGAGCGAAAATGGGGGAGAGAGAGAGAAAAATGCGCATCGAGTGTGTGCAAAGTAAAACGTTTTGAAAAAATGTTTTTTTCTTGTATGTCTCTCTTTTGTACCAACGAAAATTTGGTATAAAGGAGAGACAGAGAAGAGAGATGCATTTTCTTCTAAAACGTTTTACGAGCTGTGCGACGCTCGAATATTTTTTTGGTTTGTCTTTCGAGTTTTGATTTTTGGAGGAGAGATAAATTGTAAAATATTAAAAAGTATACAGTGTGTTTGAATTTAGTATTTTTAAAATATTAAAGTTCTTATTATTTAAAATATTATTGATCGCCAGAAAGAAGCGAATAAAATTGTTTATTTCTTACATTGTTTACAAAAGACGAATATAAAAAGTGAATTTTGAAGTTGATTTGGTTTTAATTTTTTATTTTTTTTTGGTTTGTGGAGTTTGGTTTCATTTTTTGTTGCAACAATTGGAAAGAAGTGAAAAAAGCGCAATAATTTTTTGTTGCTTTTGGCTGGTTTTATAAGTTTTGTTTGTTGTTAAGCCTTATGGGAATTTCTTTAAAGTGATATTTAGAGAAAAAAAATATTGTATGTAGAAGTATATTTTTCTTCAGAAAAGTGATAAGCCACATTTAACGGTGTTTCGGCGAGCCAACGCCCAACGTATTTTGGCGGCCAGTCGAGGCCAAAGATTTTCGGCGGTACCACGCCCAACGTAACGGGTAGCCAACCGGCTATTCATATTTTCGGTTTAAGGCGGAAGTACGCCAACTAAGTGCCACAACAAGTACAACGGTAAAAATTATTTACGGAGGCCAGTTGAGGCCAGCCGGGATATTTTATTTGATATCGGGGAGAGGCCCCGCAACGAGTTTCGGGTGGCCAGTTGAGGCCAATCTGTTTATTTTGGTATCGGGGAGAGGCCCCGCAACATTACTGTAGCCAACCGGCTATTGTATTTTTATCGGTGGTCTGCCGCACCGCAACGGCACCAAGGCCGCAACCCAATTTTTATCGGGGAGAGGCCCCGCAACGTCCGACCGCACAAGGTCGCAACGGTACGGGTGGCCAACCGGCACCTCGTGTTTATTCATTTTGGTATCGGGGAGAGGCCCCGCAACGCCCAAGTTATTTTTTTTGCGGCCAGTCGAGGCAAAATTATTAACGGCACCAAAGTCGCAATGGTCCGGGGCGGCGACCCTGAGGCATGACGGCACCAAGGCCGCAACAGTTTTGATAATTATTTAAGGTACCATTTTTATTTTTATTTTTATTTTTTTTTTGATTTTTATTTTTCCTTATATTTTATATATATATTATATTAAATTTAAAAAATTTTGTAATCGAGCGCCGCACAGCGGGTACGCGCTCGGTACGTATTGTTCTTTCTCTCTCGCTTCTCTCTCGATCCCTCCATTTCTTGTTTTCCTCGTGGGAAGTTGTGTTTTCTTTTGTTTTCCTTTTTAAAATAAATTAAATAAAATGAATTTCTAAGTTTTCGGTCGGTATGATGGGAGCGGAGACTCCCTCTGTGTCGGTTTAGTGTTTGCGGTCCCTTGGTGCCCGCATCCGATTCCGTAACCAGGGCTCGACCCCGTTTGAATTCGGATGGATGCGCGCACCAAGGCACCTCTCTCTCATTTATAATTTTTGAGTTGTTCGTTCCTCAAGTTCCGGCCGACGAATTTCGGCGGAACATCCGGGTATATTTTATTATTATTATTTGCGTTTTATTTTTATTTAAATTTCTGTTTTACTCACGGTGTAAGCCAGGAGCACATGCAAGCCTCAAACCCCACGACCCTTCGCACTTCTCCCTGAGAACGTAGCCGGCAAAAATCACCGTGGAGGCCTCTGCATGCGCTTAGTGAATATCTGCAGGTTGGCAGTAGCCAGCCTGTAACAGTGGTGCCCAAGCTATTTAGCGAAGTTTTAATAATTGTTATTTTTTTAGGATTTTTTTAGCTTCACTCCCTTTGGCGTGCGCGTCCAGTGTCGAAACCGGTGTTTCGCATTGTTTGAATTCGCATGGACGCGCACACCAAAGCCAGTCTCCCGGTTGACATTCCTTATCTACGATCGCAACCAGCACGGGCTGTTTGATTGCTCCTAGATGGGAGATGTCATCCCCTATTCTTTGGACATCCGACTTCCGGGCTCTTTCCCATTTCCACTATGTTGTGTCAGATTGTGGTGGAGCTCGGCTGTCATTTGTCTGGAGTTTAGTTTAGCTTCATTTATCCTTACCTCGAAATTTCTCGACCGAAATTTGAGGAACAGAACACTTTATTATTGTATTATTATTATTATTTTTATATTTTTATTATTTAGCTGACATAGAGTGGGATTTCCACTCTCATCATACCATCCGTATTTTCGTTTTGATTTAAATTTTTTTCTATGTTTTTTGATTTTTTGATAAATTGATATTTTTGATTTTGATTTTGGGTTGTATTGGAACCCGCGGGTACTTATTAGTACTTCATTTTATATTTTTTTTGCATTTTTATTATTATCCTGCCTGCATACCGCTGGGTGTGTTGGTAGATTTGGATCTTCTTTTCTTTTTTGTTCTTTCGTATTATTTTGTGAGTTTTAACGAGCCCCCCCAAATTAGGTTCTCATCGAACAGCGCCACTTTCGGGGGTATCTCGTCCTATCCGTCGTTAAACTAATCGTGGGAATACTGGACCCACAAACCATCACAAGGTAACCATTCCTTCCTTCTTGTATTATTATCTTATTTATATTTTGTTATTGACACTTTGCCTCCTCATCTGGGTGTGTTGGTAGTTTCATTAGCTACGTTATTATTATTATTAAATTTTATTTATTATTATTTTTGTATGAATCCAAATCCGTAGTTGGTTATCGCGGTTTGATTCATGCGTTGAATTATGTATTATTATGTATTAAAATGATTTTAACGAGCCCCCCCAAAATAGGTTCTCATCGAAAAGCGCCATTTTCGGGGGTATCTCGTCTACATCCGTCGTTAAAAAATTGTGGGAATACGGGCCCCACGACCGATTTATAAGGTAACCATTCCTCTTATTCTTATTCGTCTACATATTATATTTCGTGTTTATATTTTTTTTATTTATCTAGTTATAGTGGGTGTGGAATATCTTTAGTTGTAATTTCCTTTAACTTAAAACCTTCCGTTTGAGTTAGAGTTATTTTGAATTAAACTTTTTGTATTTTTTATAAATTAATAAAGATTACGTTTTGTCGAATTATTCGAACCTATTCATTATCCCTACCTAAATTCTAAAATGGACATAACATTTTTCGAGCAAGACGAATTGGAGCAAAGCTATATTGATGGACCATTATTGTCTGAGAGTGGCCTCAATTACACAGGATCTCCAGCGGGCATCTCCATCGACATGTTCCTGTTTCAGCTAAATACCATCGCTTCATCTCGGGGATTATCCGAACAAATTTTATTGTTGGAGGTACACACCATCTTGGAAGACATAGCGTTACAATGGTACTGGACATTTCGTAAACACAACCCGCACGCTACCTGGACCGAACTACGAAACGGTTTGATCGAGCGATTTCAAGACCGCCGCACCAACTACGAAATTCGAAGAATGGTCGAAGCCCGGAAACAACAACCTACGGAAAGTTTTTTGGACTTTTATGATCACGTGTGGACTCTTACCCTGCAATGTCGCAAACCGTATTCTGACGAAGAGCTCATCCAAATCCTCATGAACAATATGAAGCCGACGTTACAGTTTCATCTCACCGATCGTCGGTTTAGCACCATAAATGAGCTGATCAAAAGTTGCTCTGCTTGGGAGGAGTCTTTCAGGCGGATCAAAGCTACGGCGGGCCCTGCAATCCATCCACGACGCGTGATCAATGAGTCATCAGGCAGTCCGTATGATGATGTTGGAGCATATGACTCTCATGAGAATTATCCCTTGACTGATGTTCTACCTGATAACTCAGTATCCGCAATTCACACGGGAAGCAGGTTTCCATCGGCAGCGGCGAGACGTCCTGGAGGACAAATCTCAACAGACAACTCGAGATCAGATTATATACAGCATTCGCATTACGGTAAAAATGTCGTCACCACAACGGCCACGCAGACAGAGTGTACCGAGATCATATCCACCTCCACTCAGACTGAGTGTACAGAGAACAAATCAACCTCAACCCAGACTGCGGATAGTAGAGAGGATAGAGCAACTCAAACCGATTCTGGAGGACGCAGCGAGCAATACGGACGCGGAAATCCGCTCCTATTCGAATCCGACGAAGAAGTAAGCTCGTCTGCAAGTAATGATTCCTTTTCCGATCCTTTTTCCCCATCCAATCCTTCTCCCCTTCCTGTCGCTCTTAATTTTTTCTATAATGCCCCATCATTGGCAAAGTTAGATCGTTTAAAGCGTTCCAAGAAATATTGGAACCGTCACGACGCAATGAGAAATGACTTGATTTCCTCCGTTCTATTCTCCGAGGGTAGTGACACTCGGCCTTACGCCCAGGTCTTAATAAATAAGATTCCTTTTAAGGGTCTTCTCGACAGCGGGGCGAGTGTCAGTGTTCTCGGGAGTGGATCGGAGAAACTTATGTCAAATCCATTTGTTGAATTCCATAACTTTCCTTCCACTATAACTACCGCGAGTGGCCAAGTTCAACGAGTCTTTGGTTATATAAGAGCTAACGTCGAATTTAACGGAGTTACTAAATTTATGAATTTTCACGTTGTCCCTTCCTTGGAACAACCGCTTTATTTGGGTATCGATTTTTGGAATCGTTTTGGAATTTCCCCAAAAATCTCCGCGTTAAATAATTCGGACGAATTAGGTGAAACTACCAACACACCCAAATTTCATATTTTAACATCTGATGATCGTCGTAAATTGGATCTTATCCGCGAATCTTTCCCGAGCAGCGATATTTTAGGTTTGGGCCGCACATCCCTCATCACTCATATGATCGATGTCGGTTCCGCAAAACCAGTCAAACAACGTTTTTATTCCGTGTCCCCAGCTATCCAGAAACTCATGTATGCCGAGTTGGATAGGATGTTGTCTTTGGGGGTCATCGAGGAGTCACAAAGTTCCTGGTGTTCACCGGTCACGTTGGTGCGTAAGGCCAATGGGAAAGTTCGTCTGTGCTTGGATGCTAGAGAACTGAACAAGGCAACCGTCAAGGATGCGTATCCGCTGCCCATAATCAACGGATTGTTGGGTCGTTTGGGACACACCCGATTCATTTCGGCGATTGATTTGAAGGATGCCTTTTGGCAGATCCCACTCGACCCAGCATCCCGCGATAAAACAGCGTTTACGGTTCCTGGACGGCCCTTGTATCAGTTCAAGGTGATGCCGTTTGGCTTATGCAACGCACCACAGACGCTTTGTCGCTTGATGCACCGCGTGATCCCGTACCAACTGCACGATAAGGTCTTTGTGTACCTCGATGACCTTCTGGTCACATCCTCCACTCTGGCCGAACATTTCGATTTGCTACAACAGGTTGCTAGATATCTGAACGACGCTGGTTTAACAATTAATTTGACCAAAAGTAAGTTTGTGTTGAAAGAAGTAGACTATTTAGGTTATATTGTGGGTGATGGCTGCCTCCGTACAAACCCAGATAAATGTAAAGCTATTCTGGAGTACCCTATTCCGAAAACGACGAAACAGATTAGACGTTTTCTGGGAATGTGCGGATGGTACCGTCGCTTCATTCCAAATTTCGCCTCCTTAGCTTCTTCTCTCACCGATCTTACTGGTAAAAACACTAAAGTATGTTGGTCTGCAGCTGCTGATTCTTCTTTTAACGCTCTCAAAACCGCCTTGTCAACTGCCCCAGTTTTAACGTATCCTGATTATACAAAACCCTTTTTCATTCAGTGTGATGCCAGTGCCGTTGGGGTCGGTAGTGTCTTATTTCAGGTGGACGCCGAGGGGGTGGAGCGGCCCATTGAGTTTTATTCTCATAAGCTCAATGCGGCGCAGCGAAACTACTCGGTGACCGAGCTGTAATGCTACGCTGCCGTCCTCAGCGTGCGAAAGTTCCGTCCCTACGTGGAAGGTTATCCATTCGTCATTTATACTGACCATTCCAGCTTGCGCTGGTTAATGAGTCAAAAAGGCCTCTCCGGACGTTTGGCGAGATGGAGTCTTAAACTCCAAGCGCTGGATTTTCAGATTGGATACCGAAAAGGTTCAGTTAACATTGTACCTGATGCGTTGTCTCGAGCTTTTCCGGATGAATCCGCTCCTTGTGAGGATGATTCCGAAAGTAAGAGCACGCCTGATCCTGGTGTTCAATTTGGAGATCCAGCCTTGTCGAGTAAAAACATCAACCCTTCCGTGAATGCGTTAATACCTTCTTCAGTCCCCATTCTGCACGTTGATCAAAATTCGGTTGCGTTCCAAGATCCAGATTACGTCGATCAGATCGCGAAAATTCGTACATTAAAAGATTGTTCGCACAACTACAAGATCCAGGATGATAAACTATTAATATCCCCTTCCTTCGGTTTTAAATATACGGATACCGACCTTTCGAATTGGAAACTTGTTATTCCTAATTCCTTAACTTCAACGCTTATTGAACAGGCTCACGTACCTCCCACTTCAGCACATTTAGGCGGCAGCAAAACTCTCGAACGCCTTCAGCGTCAATTTTACTGGTCTCAAATGGCAAAACAAGTTAAATAGTACGTTGCTAGCTGCACTAAATGTAAAATGAACAAAGCTGTTAATTTCTCTACACAACCGGCCATGGGAGCTCAGGTTACGTCAACTCGCCCGTTTCAAAAACTGTATGTAGATTTTTTGGGTCCGTATCCACGTTCGAAACTCGGAAATACCTGTATCATTATCGTTCTGGATCATTACTCAAAATTTGTAGTTGTAAAACCATTGCGTGAAGCTTCCGCATCTTTGCTATGTCGATTTTTGGAAAACGATATATTTTTGTTGTTCTCAGCTCCCGAAATAATCACCTCTGACAACGGGAAGCAATTTACCTCCAATTTATTTAAGGATCTGCTATCTAAATACGGTGTAACCCATTTACGTACGCCGGTGTACTCGCCCCAAAGTAACGCTTCCGAGCGTGTTAATAGAACGTTAATTGCCAGTATTCGTTCATATTTGAGCGATCACGACCATAATTTGTGGGACAAAAATTTGCAAGAAATTGCGGCTGCTTTACGTAATGCCATACACGATTCGATACATTATTCCCCTCATTATGTCGTGTTCGGTCAACATATGTCGATGTACGGTTCGGATTACTCACTGCGACGATTACTCGATGAACATGATCCCGGTGAAGTCCAGGCATGGGCTAAGCCAGATCGAGTAAATCTGTTAAAAGATCGTATTATACATTATCTGCGTGTGGCATACGAGAAGGGAGCTCAGCATTACAACTTGCGTAGTACTAAGCGCTCTTTTCGAGTTGGACAATCTGTCTTTATACGATCTTTTGCGTTGAGCGATGCGACGAACAAATTCTCCGCGAAATTAGCCGGAAAATTCAAACCCGCGGTAATTTCTGGTAAAGTAGGTCAGGTGGCGTATACCGTCGAAGATTTGAATGGCAAATCCCTAGGTACTTATCATGTCAAAGACATCCGTGTTTAATCGTTTCTCTCTCTATCTTTATTTTCGTGTTGTTTGTTTTAGGCCCGGCTTATGAGACATCTCAGGGTGTGGGACGTTCCCACGTTTGTTACGACTGTGTTGTCTTAACAAGACATTGTTGTAAATTTGTTTCTATTCTCCACGGTTTCTTGCGTCCGGGTTTTTGTTGTCTAAACGTGGTTTCTTGCGTCCGGGTTTTCGCTGTCTAAACGTGGTTTCTTGGTGGATGGATTCTTGTGTGTTTTCTTCTGTTATGTTGGCAACGGAGCGAAAATGGGGGAGAGAGAGAGAACAATGCGCATCGAGTGTGTGCAAAGTAAAACGTTTTGAAAAAATGTTTTTTTCTTGTATGTCTCTCTTTTGTACCAACGAAAATTTGGTATAAAGGAGAGACAGAGAAGAGAGATGCATTTTCTTCTAAAACGTTTTACGAGCTGTGCGACGCTCGAATATTTTTTTGGTTTGTCTTTCGAGTTTTGATTTTTGGAGGAGAGATAAATTGTAAAATATTAAAAAGTATACAGTGTGTTTGAATTTAGTATTTTTAAAATATTAAAGTTCTTATTATTTAAAATATTATTGATCGCCAGAAAGAAGCGAATAAAATTGTTTATTTCTTACATTGTTTACAAAAGAAGAATATAAAAAGTGAATTTTGAAGTTGATTTGGTTTTAATTTTTTTTTTTTTGGTTTGTGGAGTTTGGTTTCATTTTTTGTTGCAACAATTGGAAAGAAGTGAAAAAAGCGCAATAATTTTTTGTTGCTTTTGGCTGGTTTTATAAGTTTTGTTTGTTGTTAAGCCTTATGGGAATTTCTTTAAAGTGATATTTAGAGAAAAAAAATATTGTATGTAGAAGTATATTTTTCTTCAGAAAAGTGATAAGCCACATTTAACGGTGTTTCGGCGAGCCAACGCCCAACGTATTTTGGCGGCCAGTCGAGGCCAAAGATTTTCGGCGGTACCACGCCCAACGTAACGGGTAGCCAACCGGCTATTCATATTTTCGGTTTAAGGCGGAAGTACGCCAACTAAGTGCCACAACAAGTACAACGGTAAAAATTATTTACGGAGGCCAGTTGAGGCCAGCCGGGATATTTTATTTGATATCGGGGAGAGGCCCCGCAACGAGTTTCGGGTGGCCAGTTGAGGCCACTCTGTTTATTTTGGTATCGGGGAGAGGCCCCGCAACATTACTGTAGCCAACCCGCTATTGTATTTTTATCGGTGGTCTGCCGCACCGCAACGGCACCAAGGCCGCAACCCAATTTTTATCGGGGAGAGGCCTCGCAACGTCCGACCGCACAAGGTCGCAACGGTACGGGTGGCGTGTTTATTCATTTTGGTATCGGGGAGAGGCCCCGCAACGCCCAAGTTATTTTTTTTGCGGCCAGTCGAGGCAAAATTATTAACGGCACCAAAGCCGCAACGGTCCGGGGCGGCGACCCTGAGGCATGACGGCACCAAGGCCGCAACAGTTTTGATAATTATTTAAGGTACCATTTTTATTTTTATTTTTATTTTTTTTTTGATTTTTATTTTTCCTTATATTTTATATATATTATATTAAATTTAAAAAATTTTGTAATCGAGCGCCGCACAGCGGGTACGCGCTCGGTACGTATTGTTCTCTCTCTCTCGCTTCTCTCTCGATCCCTCCCTTTCTTGTTTTCCTCGTGGGAAGTTGTGTTTTCTTTTGTTTTCCTTTTTAAAATAAATTAAATAAAATGAATTTCTAAGTTTTCGGTCGGTATGATGGGAGCGGAGACTCCCTCTGTGTCGGTTTAGTGTTTGCGGTCCCTTGGTGCCCGCATCCGATTCCGTAACCAGGGCTCGACCCCGTTTGAATTCGGATGGATGCGCGCACCAAGGCACCTCTCTCTCATTTATAATTTTTGAGTTGTTCGTTCCTCAAGTTCCGGCCGACGAATTTCGGCGGAACATCCGGGTATATTTTATTATTATTATTTGCGTTTTATTTTTATTTAAATTTCTGTTTTACTCACGGTGTAAGCCAGGAGCACATGCAAGCCTCAAACCCCACGACCCTTCGCACTTCTCCCTGAGAACGTAGCCGGCAAAAATCACCGTGGAGGCCTCTTCATGCGCTTAGTGAATATCTGCAGGTTGGCAGTAGCCAGCCTGCAACAATGTGAAATGTTGATGGAGATTTAACCAGATGCAATTATTGAAGTGTGGAAATTTATGGATGGAAGTTACAGATGGATGCTACAGATGATATGGTGAAAGAATGCTGATGTTTAACAAAAGCTGATGACGAGCTGAATTATACGTAGACAGTTTTGAATTAAAAAACTTAAGCACTACTTTGAACACTATACTATTTTATTAAATAACCAAAAGAGTTTGTTATTTATAATTTTAATGATTAACAACTTGTTTGTTCGCAAGATTTGAATTGAATGCATATAAGAAATTTTACAAAATATATTTTACATATTATACGTTAAGCTATAACTGTCATGTTTGAACTTATAATTAATGTAGATTGTAGCTAACTTTAATATAAAAATGTACTAATAATAATAACATTAAATAAAGTACTAGTACGATATACTATGTAAATAATTATAGATTATAAAACGCACCCATCGTGCTACTACTCTAGTACTACAATATCATATGATGAAAATAATGACAGTTAAGTTGACAAGTTGTGTTTACAAGGTGAATTTTACAGGAATGGCAAAAGATAAGTATAAATTATTGTTATAAAATAAATGTTTGACAATATAAATTATTAATTAGTTTCTCAATTTCAGATGAATATTATTTGGATTAATTTAAGAAAGTGGTAAGTATGAGAAATAATGTTCTGTGTTATTAATGGTATATTTAATTTTAGATTGTTGATGTGCTGATAAACCGGCTAAACCATTCAACTCTGTAGTTGCAGATTTATTGAATAAATTATGTTATAGTGAAGTATGTATGTTGTTTAATTTCTCCAAACACCTTAACTACTTCTTGTATTTTAAAATTATTGTTAGCACGAATATGTTCCTCATGCTGATTATTGTCCGACCCCCTCAGTACCTTATGAATATGATTTTGAAAGTTCAGTGCTGCATTACATAAACCAAAAGTCATACAATTGAATTCAAATAATCTAAATTTGATGAAAGGCCTTTTATAGGTCGATTTTCGAAAAATGTTTTTGCCATGTAATAAATACGAAGTCTTGCTAAAATGGCAATGTATATCGATCAGCTTTAGTTTTGAGTTTAAAACTCTATAATATCCACCTGTTACCAACCGGCTACTTCACGTGCCGGATATTGTGTGGTAAGGTTTTACTTTGTGCATATATTGTACTCGTATGTATAATGTTCCCAATTCCAATAAATCTAAATCAACCGGAAATAATCAATTTTGATACCCGACCGTAACGTAACAAATTTGATTAGGATTTTATTCCAGTTAGAACAATAAAAGCTCAAAAAGCTTAATTGTTACTTAATTAGTCAACATTTTAAGACAAATTTGGTAAAAAATCAAATTCCCATGAAGAAGGGGTAACAACACACAAAGTTATATTTACCCAATAAATTAAAATGAAAGCAACAAAATGGATTGCTCAGTCAATAGTACCGGAAAATTGATAAAGTAATTTACATAAAAGTTAATTTGTATTATACAAATAATGTTATTTTAACTTCTTTTCGACAAAAAAGATTAACCTTTTTCACATTTCGTTTTTTTTTTCTGTGTACAATTAACAGCTTAAACACTTTTGATGTACCTTTTTTACGCAAACCTTTCGGAAAGAAAACTTATATACTCGACTCATATTATTAATACACATAAAAAGCAAATCACCTCTATGTATGTACATTGTACATAATACACTGACTCATTTATAATTTCGTATTAGTTAGATTATGTATGTATTGTACGTTCGACGTTATATAGTAATTAGGGCATTGCTATCATTTTGTGGAGATATTTGGATGACTTATTGCTAATTTAGTTGTTTTCTTTGCATTTTACCGTTCTGTCAAAGAATTGAAATCCTGATACAAACCTGTAGCGGTCACAACGCAATCTACATTGATGTCGAATGCTTGGCTACTGCACAACAAAATAAGTAGATGATGCGCGCGTATAATTATGTACAATTGTTATTTTGGTATACACAGAAGTATTGCGTTACGTAATACCAAAATAACAATCGGATAAACAAAAAATCGGTACACATTTTGGACCGGCTGATTTTACGATCATTATCAGTACCAAACAAACCGAGCTTCAATACGCTTGGTATTGAACAACAAAATAATGTTCAATATAAAAAATAAATAAAATAATAATTCAACATAGTTAATAAATTTATATAGTGATAATTGGTAAATCTTTATATGTGGACACACTGTTATATATTAAATAATAATAATTATTGTATAATAAAGTAAAAAAATAAATTATACAGTTGTGGAGTGTTTTATATCTGAGAAGCAGTCATACGTTAGAAACGTTTTTATATGTAGGCAAAAACCTACAAGTGGTGACTCTTGTGAAAAATAGCGGACGTAGTAAATAAATTCCGTTAAAAAAAGAACACGCGAAATTTTGCCTTATTGTTTATGGCATTTACGATAAAGTGTACGCGTAGTGTAGTGTAGACACAAAGTATACGGGCAACAGTGCAATTAATAAACTGTATGCGAGTACGTGCTGAGATTTACAATAAAATATCTCGCAGCAGAGTATATTTCGGAAACATATAAATATAAGTGGTTGGCCGAATTAACTATACAACTTCAATTCAAAAACGGCTTCCTGAAATCAAAAAAAAAAAACGGTAACCAAAATCACATTTACTAAACGGGAACCGTAAGTTACGAGTAGTTTCGTGATCCAGATGCATAATAGCTGATACGGAGTTTACTGATATTCAATCTATAAGTAATAGCTACTAAGTTTTACGGAAATTACTGATATCATTGCTGTAAGGCTGGAGTATATAAATACGAGTACATCATTCCTGACATGCATGTTTGATATTAAAACACTGAGGTGAAAATCTAGCCAACCATGTGCTACAAGGTCGTCAACAAATAGAGGTCATCAACGAAGACAAACCAAAAACAGTAAGAAATTTAAGTGTCTTATAAATTTTTTTTTTTAAATAATTTAAGTTGCATGTATCTAATATTTTATTTTTTCTCAATTAAAGTATTAATCTAAAATAATTATTTATATGTTTCCATTTAATTATCATTTAATTGTATTAAATTGTATACTATTAAAATATTTATTAATTCATTTAAATCAAATTTCAAATTAATTAATTTAATATTCATTTTTGATTATCGCTTCTTGTGAATTATTTCATTAACATTTGTTTAATTTATTTATATTCTATTTAATTGTCTGTTAAATTATTATTTATTTATCAATTAATTTAGTCTTTACTATTTTTGTTGTTCGTCATTTTCTAAAATTTCATCTTGAACTTATTATTTGATTCAAAATTTGAACATTATTTTTCGCTCGTCAGCCATAACAAATTGTGTTCACAATTTAACCAACCACACGTTTTTCGTTTTGTTTTTTTATATATTTTGGGTGCTAAAAACCGAACGTCACAATGAGTTCCGATGACGATGACAATAAAGTTGATAAAAAAGGAACTCCCTCAGTAGAATCTTCTCGAATAAAGTTGCAACCCTTTTGGCCTACTAATCCTTCCGTTTGGTTCGCGCAGTTTAATGTTTTTAATATAACGTCTGATTCAACAAAATTTTCCCACGGTATTTCTGCATTACCAACAGAGATTTGTGAACCAATAATGCCGTTAATACTAAATCCTCCGAAAACCGAAAAATATGCTAAGTTAAAGGAAGCACTAATCGCTCGGCACGCCCTTTCTACGGAACGGCGTCTTGAAAAATTATTAGAAAAAGCAGAATTAGGCGATCGAAAACCTAGCGAGGTTTATTTTTCGATGAAATCACTCGCAGGGGAAGCTTTCGATAATAAATTGGTAGAAACATTGTGGTTTCGTAAATTGCCACGAGTTATCTATGTCTCGTTGACTGCGATGGGTGAAAAGGACATAAATGACTTGTTGCCAGTAGCTGAAAAAATATACGAGATCACAACACCTAGTGTGTCGACGATATCTCCCACCCAACCACCAAGTTTCGGCGAAACAGAACTATCTGACGCCGTAGCAGCAATGAAACAATTTAGTGAACGACTTTACAGTGTTGAATCAAAATTAGAAAAATTGAATTTGAATCGTAGCCGCTCACCATTTTCAAATTATCGATCAAAAAGCCCAAATAGAAGACCAAGAAGCCACAGCAGAAAACGTAGCAACGACAACAGGTTCTGCTATTATCACAACAAATTCGGAAGTAATGCTCGAAAGTGCTGTAAACCTTGCTCATTTCGCAGCAACAAATCGGAATCCACAAATGAAACTAAAAAAAAAACGATTAAATCCGATAGTAAGTGCGGCAACTAATCGGATACGGTATAATCGCCGCTTATTCATCAGCGACCCGCAAAACAAACTTCAGTTTCTCGTAGATACCGGTGCCGATCTTTCAGTACTTCCTGTCGAACATTTTTCACATACCACATCCAAAATAGCTAATGGTTCAATAATCCAAACATACGGGACGAAATTGCTGAATGTTAACATTGGTTTACGGCGGCAGTTTCCTCATGTATTTACTATAGCGTCAGTTGACAGGCCGATTCTTGGTGCCGATTTCTTGATGAAATACGGACTTCTTGTCGACCTCCGTGGTAGGCGTCTCTTGGACCCCACAACAAGTCTTGCGGTCAATGCAATAATTGCGAGAGTAAAAACGCCTACACCAACGCATCCTTCTCTTCAGAATGAATACGATTCGCTTCTGAAGATGTTCCCTTCTCTGGTTGATACTCCTGACTACGCAAGTCCAACAAAGCATAACGTGGTTCATTATATATACACCGAGGGTCGACTGCCCTTTTCAAGACCACGTAGGTTAGATCCGGTTAAACATAAAACTGCGCTCACTGAATTCGAGCATATGGTTCAACTGGGTATATGCCGACCGTCAAATTCTCCGGTTTCGTCCCCTCTTCATATGGTAAAGAAAAAAGATACTGCCGATTGGCGTCCCTGTGGGGATTACCGAAGACTAAATGCCGTTACCACGCCGGATCGTTACCCGATCCCACACATTCAGAGTTTTACAATGCACTTGCATAATTGTCGTGTTTTCTCAAAAATTGATTTAGTCAGGGCTTATCACCTTATCCCTATTGCGACCGAAGACGTGGCCAAAACTGCAATAACTACACCGTTTGGGTTGTTCGAGTTTACCAGGATGCCCTTTGGTCTACGAAATGCGGCGCAGACCTTTCAACGCTTCATGAATGAAGTGACCAAAGGTCTAGATTTCGTGTTCGTCTACATTGACGACATATTAGTAGCCAGCAAAAATGAGGAGGAACACAGAATTCATCTCAAACAGTTGTTTGAGCGACTCGTTGAATATGGAGTGAATATCCAGATCTCAAAATGTATTTTCGGTGTCCGCGCTCTCGAGTTCCTCAGCCACCAAATTACTCCAGACGGTATAACACCTTCGAAACAGCGAGTTGAAGCCATACATAGTTTTCCCCCGCCAACTTCAATTCAACAAATTCAACGATTCGTAGGAATGATTAATTACTACCATAGGTTCATTCCAGGGCTAGCCGAATTGCTATCTCCAATTTACGCTCATTTAGTAATATTAAATAAAATGGCAAAGAACGCGAAACATTATTCTTGGCCCGACGAATGCAACAAAGCATTCACAAAAATCAAACGAGCACTTGCTAATGCGACACTGTTAGCCCACCCCGATAGCGATACACGCTATAGCATCTCTTGCGATGCATCCGGAAGTGCTGTAGGAGCAGCTCTTCTGCAATGGAATCAAAATAGTTGGCAACCTTTGGGATTTTCCTCACGCAAACTCTCGCAAACAGAAGTAAAATATTCTGCCTTTGACAGAGAGCTACTTGCTATTTACTTAGCCATAAAACATTTTCGCTGTTTCCTGGAAGGTCGGCAGTTTACTGTCTATACAGATCATAAACCTCTAATCAAAGCATTGGTCTCTCTGAGCGAGAAGAGTCCGCGGCAGACTCGACATTTCGACTATATCGCTCAGTTCACGACTGACATCCAACATGTCCAAGGCGAGAAAAACGTGGTCGCTGACACATTGTCACGGATTAACGATCACGTCTCAGCAATAGACAATGTCAATTTAGATCTGAAACAACTAGCTCAGAAACAACAGTCCGACGATGAATTACAGCAATTATTGCAAACTTCATCACGTCCCGCGAATTCCAAATTTAAGTTGGAACTCACCGTCCTTCCCGATTTAAAAATTTTCTGCGAGACTTCAACAGGCATGAATCGACCATTCGTCCCTGCATCTTATAGACGTATAGTGTTCGATGCTCTTCACGGTTTATCTCATCCCAGTATGCGAGCATCACGAAAATTAATTTGCAGTAGATATTTTTGGCCGAATATGAACAGCGACATTACACACTGGGTTAAATCTTGTATTGGTTGCCAGAAGAGCAAAGTTCAACGACACACGAAGTCTGAACTAGGACATTTTAAATTGCCTTCTACTAGATTTGAGCATATACATATGGATATCGTGGGGCCATTACCACCATCCGAAGGTTATGTGTATATTCTCACAATTATCGATCGCTTTACTCGTTGGCCTGAGGCGTACCCCATTCAAGATAGTACCGCGTCCACAATTGCCAAGACATTTATCGAGCAATATGTTTCTAGATTTGGGATACCACTGGAAATCACAACAGATCGAGGCAGTCCGTTTGAGTCTAAACTCTTCGCTGAACTTACGTGTTTACTTGGTGCGCATAGAATTCGTACAACAGCCTACCATCCGCAGGCAAATGGTATGGTCGAAAGACTTCATCGTCAACTTAAAGCCTCACTCAAAGCTCGAGGAAACACAATTAAGTGGAGCACAGAGCTGTCCATTGTATTGCTGGGAATTCGAGCAACAATAAAGGATGAATTAAAATGCTCTCCAGCCGAACTGGTCTACGGACAAGCCCTTAGACTACCAGGTGAATTTTTCGAGAGTAGCTCTAAGGATAGTTCCGATCCACATAACTATGTTAAAAGGCTGCGCGCGGCGATGCGCGACATCATTCCAGTGGACACTCGAAATTCATATATACAACCTATATTTGTTCCCAAGTGTTTAGAAAATTGCGAGTATGTATTTGTTCGCATTGATAAAGTACGAACAGGCCTAACACCTCCTTACGAAGGACCTTACAAAGTCATTCGTCGTTTTCGCAAGCATTACATCCTTGAAATAAACGGCAAGAATAGTAATGTTAGTATCGATAGACTGAAACCGGCCTATGGTGTCCTAGCTGAGTCTAGCTTAGTATTAAACCGAACGATTCCTAAAAAAACCGTCCAATTTCAAAATGTCTCGGATTTAAAATAATCCACTTCCTACCTTTATTTCCTCTAATTTTTTTAGCACATTTAGGGAGATTTTACTTGCAGGGGGGTGATGTAGCGGTCACAACGCAATCTACATTGATGTCGAATGCTTGGCTACTGCACAACAAAATAAGTAGATGATGCGCGCGTATAATTATGTACAATTGTTATTTTGGTATACACAGAAGTATTGCGTTACGTAATACCAAAATAACAATCGGATAAACAAAAAATCGGTACACATTTTGGACCGGCTGATTTTACGATCATTATCAGTACCAAACAAACCGAGCTTCAATACGCTTGGTATTGAACAACAAAATAATGTTCAATATAAAAAATAAATAAAATAATAATTCAACATAGTTAATAAATTTATATAGTGATAATTGGTAAATCTTTATATGTGGACACACTGTTATATATTAAATAATAATAATTATTGTATAATAAAGTAAAAAAATAAATTATACAGTTGTGGAGTGTTTTATATCTGAGAAGCAGTCATACGTTAGAAACGTTTTTATATGTAGGCAAAAACCTACAAACCCATCTGAATGGCAGTACCGACGATTACTCAAGAATTTCTTGAGCAGTTTTAATATTTTTTGCCAATCTTCTTCTATTTTCAATTCGAAGAATTTAAAAGGTTTTGCGAACACTACATCAAAACATTTGGTACCTGTCTTAGGAAATCACACAAAAAATTCACCAATACAACGACTTTTCATTATTTCCATAATATTTGAAAGGTCTTAGATCAGACACAATTATTTACAGTACCACATTAGTTCTTAAATCCACCATTTGGCGTGGTTGCATACATTTTTATCATTCTTATATAAAAATAACATAAATCGTTTAAACCGTTTTTATTGGCCGTCAGTTATAAGTTTAAATTATTAAAAAAAAAATCAAACTTTGGAACACCTTTGTGTGGAACATTAATTGCGATTTAATCATATCATTAATCACGATTAATATATTTCGTTTCTTATATACGTCTGTTGAGAACTAAAATTAAAATTTTAAATATTAAAAATTGAATATTAAAACGCAAAACACATAAAAATTTTGTAGTAATAAATATTTATTTTAACACTATGTAGCTGTTGCCTGTGACTTCCTTCGTTCACATGGTTGCAAATCACATTCAGCTGCACAAGTGAGAAGCATGAATTTCCCAAATTCAGTTCACACACTTGTAGCGATATTGTCCCTGTGTTTTAGTTTAAATGAATTGCAAAAGCTGGTCGTACCGGCAACTGCTAACATGTGAATTTGAATGGCATATCCACTTGTAGCTTTGCTACTTTTAGATTGCAAAACCATGCTGGATTGAGGTTTCGGAGAAGAATGATAAGCACGCCAATTTTCAATGTTAAAACGTACGGTGGCGTGCCTGGTAAATCAAGTGAATTCAAGAATTCAGTTGGATAATTGACAACTTCGTCTTAATTCAGTACAGTATCGATGAGTTTAATCGGTTAGAATGGTTTTTCGTTTTGAATCATGACATTGACATCATAGTTTTTCTATGATAGTAAACCACGAGCCACAATGATTTTTGTAATTCTGTGCGATATGTAGGAAAACTTGTGGACCAATCCCTCTGTGGCTGCTGTGATTTTATAGAAGTTTATTGACAGTGTTCATTATAAAGTTGAAGATTTAAGACATGTTTTAAATGAGTAGAGTTGTTCATTTTCTCTCAAATCTTTTAATGTACGATGAAGCGTTCCAATGTTTTTACTTTACCCGTTCCAGAATTTTTGTTGACATTGCATTTCGGTATCTTAGTGATTTGCATATTCAAAAGCAATTTCGATGCTAATGTGCTGTTCGACCACCATATAACACAGGAGCCGCAATTCAAGATGATGCGACTGAGATTGAAATATTTTTTCGTGATCGTATAGTTGCCAAAATAAATGAAATGAGGAAAGTTTTGCCTGTGCTTCCGGGCGCATCTAGGAAATACAAATCCGTCACTTTGGCTTGTAATTGAATGCATAATTCTATCAGACGTTAAACGTTATTCTGGAACCAATTTCGGGACAAAGTTGACGCGTCACAGTATTTTTTAAAATGGAAAAATTGAGTATCGTGCTGTGATAAAATTCTTGTTTTTGGAAGGTGTAACACCAAACGCAGTTCTGTAACGGTTGTTAAAAGTGTAGAAAGACTCTCCACCTTCAATTAGAATAGTTGAAAGATGGGTTGCTGAATTTAAACGTCGTACAAGTCTTTCAATGATCGACGTAAAGAACGTCCAAAACATGCATCAACACCAGAAATCGGAACAAAAATACAATTCGTGTCGCATTCGCTAACAATGGAACAAAATTACATTAGAATGCGACATTCTCAGTAACATTTGAAGCGTTTTTGAAACGATAAAAAGAATTTTGTGCGTTATTTAATCACTATGGATGAGACTTGGGTCTACCACCATAATCCTAAATCAAAGCAAGAAGCTAGTGATGTGAACACGGTACTTCGCCTCCGAATCGAGTTTGGGTCCAGCAATCTGCAAAGAAGGGGTTAGCAACAGTTATTTGGGATGCACAAGGAATTTTGTTTGTGGATGGATTACTTCCAAACTGGTAAAACAATAAACTCAGATTATTGTTGTAATCTTTTGGACGAGCCGGATGTAAAAATTTTTGAGAAAAGATCTGGTATACAGAAGAAAAAAATAATTTTTCACGAAGACAACGCACCCTCTCACACAGTTAAAAAATCTTTGCGAAAATAACTGAATTAAAGTATGAATTATTGCAACATACACCTCCTTTGCAAGATTTAGCTCCCTCTGACTGCTGTCTGTTCTCACATCTAAAAAATATTCATGCGTAGGAAACGATTTTCATCGAATGAAGAGGTAATGGCAGCCGTGGAAGCGTATTTCGGCAGTTTATCGGATTCTCACTTGAGGGATGGACTCCCTAAATTAGAAGATCATTGGAACATGTGTATTGAAGTTGAGGGAGATTATATTGACTAATAAAATGTTTTTCAAACCATGAAATCGTGTTTTCTTATCGAAAGACAAAACTTACTGAGCAACCAAGTGCGTAACCCTTAACAGTTGTCAATTCATAGAAGGAGATCGATTAACAGTAACCGCATGTAAAAGCATTGTTTGTTTGTACAGTTGTTTTATAATTTATATGTTTATGTTATATTTAAAGTTTTATTCTTATTGAATGTTCTATATTTATTTTTTAAAATGTTTTATTATAGGTTTTATATATTGATATTTATTGAAAATGACTGATATAAAAATTATTCTTTTGATTGTGGTCAGTGTCCGTTTCCCGTTGAGCTTATGGTGATTTAACACCTTTGTTAGTAAGAGTTATGTAGGTTGTGGTTATGTTTACTTCAACTCACTACCCTTGGCTTGGGTATACGAACTTAAAGGTCGAGTCCGGTGAGTGTAAACTCGTATTTAAATAATATACTTACCCTTTATGTAAAAATCCTCGTATTAACTATTAAAAGGTTTAATTAATTTTTAATTTATTTTTATTTTTTTTTTTTAAATTTAAAGATGGTCGGCGATCGATCGTCGTACGAGAAAGACGCGTTTTTGTCTTTCTCTGTATAGAAAATTGAAACTTAATTTTTTTTTTCTGTTTTAAATAAATAAATAAATAATATTTTGTATATAAAAGTTATTAAAATTAAATATTAAATATATAATATAAAGTGTTAACAAATGAGTGTTAGTAAATAGAAACGTGAATTAACGTGAAAGTATCTAGGTTGTTATGACGTGTTGTTTTGTTATTTGTGTGACGCACTGACGCAGCAATGGTGAACGCATCACAAGCTAAGTGTTTTTTGTGTTTTATATTTTTATTTATACTTTGTTTAGTTTATATTTTGTTTAATTTTTATTTTTTTGTAAAAAATTTATAAAAATTTTAATTTTGTTAATGTAAATATTTTTTAATATACGCATTTGTGATATGTGTCGTATGGTTTACGATTGTGTGTGTGTGTGTGTGTATGGATATATGTATGTATGTACATTCACGCAGTTTAGTTATAGTCAAATAAGACAAAAAGGATGAACATAAAAATACTCTTCAGTTGTTTATCATTCATTTTCCGTTCATTTTTAAATGAATTTTTTATGCTAATTTCTCTTCGCTCTTGAATAGTAAAATGAATTTTCAGAAATGTTATGCAGTAAAAAACGAATAGTGTCTAATGAGCGAAAAATGAGAAACTAATGTCGTTTTTACTGGCACAAAAATCCACATCCAAATTTTTGGATTTTTTATTTTTTGCCACAGAACACAATTTTGGATTTTTTGTTGACGTTTACTCACACATAAAAAAAAAACTAAACGTCATGTCAATTGTCAAAAAATACGTCGCGCCATTTATATTTTATTATATTTGTGATAATTGTTTAAGCAATTTGTGTTTTTATTAAATTAAATTTTGTTTAATTCAAAGTGTTGTTTTATAAAGATTATTGCGTGTGCACCGATAACAATGTTACAACAAATAACCTTACAACTTTTGCATTTCATCCGCTGTAAATTATAGTAAATAACGCAAACTTGAAAGCCGTGTTTTTTTCTTGTTTTATTATAGATTTTACTATATTTTATTAAATAATTCATTTATAATAATGTCTGACGAATCAAATGAAAGTGAATGTGGTTAAAATAGATAATAATCGAACTAAAATTATCAACAAGCCTCGAAGAATATGAAAGTTTGCAAAAATTATTTAGACGGGCTCTTCGTGACTACTACAGCACGGATATTGATATCGAATATGCTAAATTAACCGTTTTATGGGATAACGATGAAATCTGGGATGAAATATTATTATCAAAATATGCCTTTAACTGTCTTAATGACTCTCAGCTGTTTCAAAAACAACTTAATTATTTTCAAATTAAATTAGATGAGTAAGAGAGTGCATTCACATTCATTTGAGGTATTCACTAAATTGTCTTCTAATTTCAGCTTTCCAGAAATTATAAAAAAATGTTAAATATTTACCGAGCCGAATGTAAACCTTCTCTTATAGAAGTTGAAACAGTATACAAAGAATTCGCTAAAAAACACGAAACGGTAAGCGCAACGAAGATTGACTGGGAAACGGTGGATCGTAGTTATAATCGTGCGATTAATATACTCCGTAAAATTCTTCCATTTGAATTAAAATTAAAAAATCTTGACGCAAAAAAATATGGCGAGAAGGAGCGCTTATACTTGCAGTACATAAATGACTGTGAATATCTCCTGGAAGATAATTTTCTACAGGCGATATACGAGCGTATGATGACCGACTATTGTTTATGTGCGAATGTTTGGTTCGAGTACATGGAATTTATTAATTCATTATTAAATGATAGCGAAGAAGAGGAGGATGATTTAAAGCAGTCGGTGTTACAAAACTGGATGTAATTGAACGAGCCTTGCGAAATATTATACGGAATTCTGAGTTTTATATATAAAAAAATTAAAATCGTTTGACAAATCTTAATATAATGAGACATTCGAAGCAGTTGTTGCGGTAGGTTTCGAAACACCTGAACATCAGGTACAAATTTGACTAGATTATTTAACCTATTTGCGTCGCCAGACTGATTTTAAAAACGAAAAAGATATCGAGATTTTACGTAAAATTTTTGACTTGGCATGGAGTACTCTCGACCAACAATGGGATGTATTAGCTGACCAACAATGTGAAATACTTCAGTTTTGGGGTCATCTCGAGTACTCCAAAATGGGCAACACTTTAAAAGGTCGTGAGATCTGGAATACGGTCATGGAAAGAGCGGGCAATTCCTATAAAACCGCTCTATGGATCAAATTTATTGATTAAATAAATAAAATAAAGTAATTTATTGAAATTATTTATTGATTGATTTGAAAAAAATTGAATATTTCGTCGTTATCCCATAAAACGGTTAATTTAGCATATTCGATAGCAATATCCGTGCTGTAGTAGTCACGAAGAGCCCGTCTAAATAACATTTGCAAAATTTCATATTCTTCGGGGCTTGTTGATACTTTTAGTTCGATTATTATCCATTTTAGCCATACTCGCTTTCATTTGATTCGTCAGACATTATTATAAATGAATTATGTATTTAATAAAATATAGTAAAATCTATAATAAAAACAAGAAAAAAACACGGCTTTCAAGTTTGCGTTATTTACTATAATTTACAGCGGATGAAATGCAAAAGTTGTAAAGTTATTTGTTGTAACATTGTTATCGGTGCACACGCAATAATCTTTATAAAACAACACTTTGAATTAAACAATTTTTAATTTAATAAAAACACAAATTGCTCAAACAATTATCACAAATATAATAAAATATAAATGGCGCGACGTCTTTTTTGACAATTGACATGACGTTTAGTATATGTGTGAGTAAACGTAAAAACAAATCCAACAAATTTTTTGGATTTTTTTTTCAAAAAAAAAAAAAAAAAGACAAAAAATCTAAAAAAATCCAATTCCAATTGATTCCAATCAGAAAAAAATGTGGATTTTTGTGCCAGTGAAAACAATGTAAAAAGGTTGATCTTATTTTTTGTGTTAGCGAACGGGATCTACTGCTCTTTTGGTTTTACTTTTCTATTCTAATAAGAAAGCGAAAATTCATTCTAGTACTGATTGGATAAAATGTATTGTTGCCTGTATTGAATACATATCATTTCTTTCTACTTTATTCTTGATAAGTGAATAGTAAAACAAAATATTTTTTGTTCCTTTACATATTTCTTGTTGATCAGTTTTACAAATAATGCATTAATTCCGTGGAAAGATTTGCTGACAGCAATTTTTTTACTGATAATACGCAAAAAAAAACTTTAAAATTTCATAAGAGTGATAAAGAACAGAAATATTTTTTATTTCATTTTATAGTAAAATTTTATATTTATATGTGTGTATATGTGTATATGTGTATGTGTGTAGATATGTATATATATGTGTATATATATAAATATTCATGACTTTTTTGTAGATTGATTTAAGACCTCAGGGATGAGACCTCATATGTGTTACGGCATGGCAAAGGGAAAATGGTTTTTAATTTTTTATTTCCATTTGTAATGACAATTAAATCTTTGATGTGATATCCTTCGGCCTTTTAATGTTGACTGTTTTTTTTTAAATTGCTTACTGCTGGCACTATTTTATCTAAAAGAATTTCTGGCTCAATAATATTTCTCGAAACAGGTTCGTCTTTGCATGGGAATGATATATACGAATATCGATTGATTTGAATTCTAAATCCTAATCAACGACCTGCTCATGCACCAATTGCGTAAAAAGCCTTCCGCGTGGTTCTATCTTCCGTTCGTGTTATCACCTTACATAAATCATGATCGTTTTGTTTGATTGAGACAATATACTGCGGAAGATGCATAAAATCATTTTTGGGCTTAATTGGGATTCTAGCAAATCGCAATTCTAGCAATTAGCATTAATTTGGGAGAGGCTTAGTTCGGCTGGGTCATCTGTCAACTGGTTATTTTGACGTGTAAATGGAGGAATAGGAAAATTCCTTGGCCGATTATTTTCGGATTTATTTTGTTGAAAATTGAAATTATTTTCGGATTTATTTTTGTTGAGTACTTCACCCGGGATTTATATTGAAATCCCGGTTCAGCTCAACATATCAGATTCGAACTTGATTAGTTAAGACATTGCTTAGCACGGCCGAACTCCAGAACTTCTCTAAAATCCATTTTTACATTCACATTTAATTCTGCTTACCTGATTTGACAATAATTGGTCGGGGTATGGCCAAGTTCCATTCAGAATTATCGAATTTTAGAACTTTATCAAAAGACACATTAAAATCCCAATACAAGTTGATCCTAATTTATTAGAATCCTAGCCCAGCTCTACAATCTGAACTGGAAAATTTTGGTTGAAAACGGCATGTTTCATTCATTATAGCTGAATCCGAAAATTTCGTCAAATTCGGCTTTGCACCCGAATTTGATCATCATTTGTTTTGAGTTTGCTTAGTTCCATTGAACATGCTAGAGTGCCAATCCAATTCTGCGTACCATATTTAACAGTTATTGGTTGAGGAATAGTAAAGTTCCATTGAGCATGATATAAATATCCTGTGCAATATAATTATACTTGGTAATTAATCGAATATTCTCTTCTTTGGTGAACAAAACTAATAAAATATTTGAAATTTTTGAATTAAATTAAAATTGTTTGAAATATCATATCAGGTAGTTAATCTGGTATTGAATAACATTGATATTTTTCCAGGAACCATTGCCTTTGGGATACCTTACATATGAAATTTTTTGTTTTTTTTATTTTTTTTTTTTATTTTTTTTATTTTTATTTAATTTTTTTTTTCGATTGAAGGGTTAAATACTAATGAATTTTAGACTAAGTTTGATATAATTTAAATAATTATGGTTTCAGGAAATCCTATTGTAAGTCGTGGAATTGCAGGAGGATTAAATTAATAAATGTTTATATTATTTAGGAAGCCGAAAAATATTAATTTAGAATTAAATTTCAGGAAATCTACAGACGTGAAATAATATTTCTTTGAAATATTAATTGTTGATTGTGTAGATTAGAATGGTGTTGTCATTGCTTTAATAACTATCGACTTTATTTAAGGGTCTGCAACTGGGTCGATTTAATCAATTAAATTTTGCATTAATTTACAATTACATTTCAGGAAATTTCCAGATGTACGTGAAATAATACAAATTTTTTCTCAGGTTGCTGATTTAGAGAAGAAATTGTTGAAGACCAATACCATCGTTATCCATTAAACCTATTAAACCTTTATCCTTCCTTAGTAGATTAGTATTGTGCTGTCTTTGTGTTGCTAACTATCGGCTATACCTAGGTGTCTGTAACCGGGCCGATTCTGTCCCACTTAACTAACCTATCCAATCCTTCGGTTTTGTTATATGTAAAAAAGAGTGTACGGTGGGCCCGGCGTCACCCGGGAGCTCCTGTGTAAGAACTTGGTCGTGCATTCAGAATCAATCAATCAATCAATCAATTTTTTTTTTTAAATTTAAAATTTAATAATAACAGAATTAATTTTTTGACTTCTACTAAAATACAAGATTGTGTAAGAATGAAATAAACGAATGAATGACAGAATTGTAAAAGAATATATAAACGAATGACTCAATATTGAAATTTTTTGAGCTTATATACTGTTTTGTTGAAGGCGTTGCCTCTCATTCGGCTTATTTTCTAAAGATCTTTTTTTCTATGTATGAAAAATATTTTGCTTAAATTTAATTTAGGTTTTATTGCGATCTATACCTTTTGTTCAGATGTTCTATTTTGGTTTTATTGTGGTCTTTTATTTGGGGTATATTTTTGTGTTTAAATATTTTGCTTAAATATAATTGTGGTCTTTGTGTGATTAGGACGATGTTTTGGCTTCATCTATAATTTTTCCATCGTCCTTATCACACAACACAGTGTTATATAGACGGCCGAAAGCGTCGGTCGAATATAAATTGGGTGGTCTTTGAATTTCCTTATACCTTCTTTGCGACGTTGAAATTATTTCACTTTACATTACTTTATAATAAAGAAGCTTCTTTGCAAACACATCAATACCGCATAATGAGAATAATGTATTAACGCTGTTGGTGGTGTTGACAGTCCTCTAGCAATTAAATTTTCTGTTGTCAAGTACACGTGCTGTCCATTTTCAAGGTGCAATACCAGTTGCGCAACTGTTGAATATCGTTCATGGATTGGCAGTCATAAAAAGCGCCATGCCGCTTCGTTGCTATTAATGTCGCGTCCCAGTTGATAATTGTCGATTTCATCAATAGATGCGATATTATATCCTACACCAAAACCAACCATATCGCTTCTTTGTTGACATATTTGCAAATGTACGCAATGTTGTGTGCTTTGTATACGTTTTTGAGAGTAACGGCTTATACCCTTTACGATTATCGGCTTCAACATCTTTCTTCCGTACTTTTAAAGTGATGAATTTCCTCCATGTTCAGTTGATCGTAGTTAGAATGAATATCCATCATCGCCAATGATAGTCTCGGAAAGAAGCTCTTTTCGGTATCATTTCGTGCATTTCGCATCTCGTGCATTTCCCATGCATGGAGAATTGGTGTTGAGTAAGTTACATAGGTCATGCCAAAATAAAATCGGATATTGCAATTCGTCGAATGAGCAATGAGTTTCAGTGACTCACTGAACATCACTATTTCTTCGACGAAGAATTATGCCACGCGAGTTAAATTCTTCGCCAAATATACCGACAGGTGTTTTGTCTGCTCTGATTGTGTGGATCGAATGAAGTTTGTAATGCAGTAGCAATTTCTCGTTTAGAGTCCGTATTGAATCGATAACATTGATCGATCTGTTCATTAAATTTGAAATAAATTTGAACAAATTTGTAATCACCACCTACCGATGTGCAGAACATATTGGTCAACTTATCTTCCATGCCGGTACTATAATCTGGCATGGAGCTATGCTAAGTGCATATGGTTTTACAAAAATCGGGCCTATAGCCATTCGTCTTCGAATTGGCTTCCAAGGCGTAAAAGTAGGACATGAAAAGCGAACCGCGAAGGAGTTGAAAGTATTCATTACTTTAATTATGGTTTTTCGGAGCGGAGAAAATGTAACCTTGGTAATAGCAATTTTCCATCGTAAAGTGTGATTATTTTATAAGTCTGGGCCAACAACAAGCCACTTCCAAAGATTGGGACAAGATACCACTACCAAAGTGTTGAATTTTTAATAGTGGCCACAATGACAAAACATTGTTTTTGCTGTCAAATGATAAGCAATGGGTAGTTACACACATGAACTACGAACGGAAAGAGCATCGCGAACTTCAGAAATAGACGATCAATGGGATGGAAGGCTGGAAATGTGGACCGGAAAATATTCTCTATAGAAAGGAGAATTCGACGTATATAGTGGTATCTTGCACTAATCTCTGTAAGTGGCTTGTTATTGGCCCAGACTGATAAAGTACTCTCATTATTTCGATTAAAAAATTGCAATAAGCGATTCTGATACTTTTTCTGTTAATTTGTATTTATTTGTTAACTAATTCACACTTGATTTTAGGTTGTTTATTACTTATCTGTTTGATGATTATTGTATTCCACTCAAACTCACTCAATTTAACCTAATAAGAATTTGAGTGCTACTAACACATATATAATTTGAATTTTTTGTTATTTTTTGTTATAAACTTCACTTCGGTAGGACTAAGTGGTCTTCGGTAAACTTCACTTCGGTAGGACCACTTAGACTCAGGGAGACCAATCCATTCCCTCTTCATAAATATTACGAAAACCGGCTCATATAAATTCGCTATGCAAAGTTTGATTCACATTAGGTGAACGGTGTAGAAATTTTGTGGGGCTCCTTCATCCAGGGAACGGACCCCTCAGGTTTGAGCATGCCACTAATTTCATATAATCCCTTTCCTTAGCTCATTTCCATAAAAACATGTAAAAAATGGAATTTAAACAAAAAAATTGTACCAAAACTCCTAGACCCAGGAGGCCAATCCCTCTAAAGTATTTCAAAAAAATGCTCATTTTGTTAATAAAATTCCTATGCAAAATTAAATCCTATTGGGTGAAAGGTGTGGAAACTTATAATTTAAATCAAGGGACGCTTGATCCAGGGTCCAGCCCTAGTTGTACTAACTCGACGTTTCTCGAAGTTTCAGCGCAATGGACAGCAAAATGTGAAAACAGTGTGTACTAAAAATTATGAACACATGATAAAGGAAGAACTAAAAAAAACTTGTTTATCTACGTATGAACAATTATTGCTTTTAGTAGAACGAGAAATTTTTGTTTGTGGCTGAAAAAGATAAAACCGAATTAATATTTCTAAAAATTAGAACAAAATTGTTTATCTCCAATAATGAGTTTCACTACTGTAAAATTGGAAACTAATGACATCTTTTGGATTCTAGTAGAACAAAATCGAAATAAATTCATTAAATTTTGTGATTGCGACTTCGATGAAATTACCATAGGAATCAGATTTTTTGCAATTTTCTCGCCAATCGTCTTAGATTTCCTGCGCTTTTTGATATGTCATTATCTCAGTATTGTTCCTTGATAGCGTTGCAATGGTGCAAACAAATGACGAGTCGGGAAATGTAGAGAGAAAATTGGAAAAAGCCACCGTCAATTTTCCATTTAACTTCAATACAATTTTTAAAATGAAATTGTTGGTGGTAGGTCGGTTAGTTTTTCTGTTATGGTACCACAAAATGTGGTGCTTTATAATTAATTGCGAATGACGACTGAAAATCGCTTATTGATTTAAAATAGTTGGTACGATTTTACATTAAAATTAATGGAAATATTAAAAAAATATTTTTTACAAATAGTAAATTCAATGCTGCACTTCTAATGCTAATAATTTTCGCCTTAATTTCCTGTTACAACTTTGTTCATCAGGATATTTGGGCAATAATCAGCACCCAATAAAATATCAATTTTATTTGATTGGCGATAAATTGGATCAGGCCACAATTGATTATTTAAATGCCCCCATCTTTGACAGCCGAAATGTTGTTCAGGCATTGGTCGAGTTATACTGGGCATGGGGGGTTTCCATGAAAAAGTTTGTTGAAACTGTTGCTCCTACACGGAAAGTAACTAATTTTATGGCAGTTGTGACCTCACTTTCGGTTAAGCCACTAATATTCATATGCGGTTTCTTCATTCTAGCTTGATGTTCTTGGATGCGTTTTTGCTGATAAATGAAATTTATGTTGGGGGGTCTTGGGGTTTTATGTTGATTGTGATGAAGGTGATCTTGTTGAAATTTTGTGCAATCTTTTAAATCATTTCTTTGTTTACACAAAACCCAAGCCTTTAAGGTTTGTGCGTGACATGTTTCTTTTGCGGGTGATGGAGTTGCGATAGCATTGCGGACCCTGATTTGAATTTCATTGTCTCTAATGCCTTAAATCGGTGTCCAACGAAACTTTGAAATTCTTCTAATGTTGCCTTTCTCTACGATCTAAATTATCATCTCAAACAGCCTTGATGTTTCATTATCTAGTTTTTTCATGATAATTGGTATTGTTGGTATTTTGGCAACGATTTTGATTTCGATTTTTGGTTTCTATGCGTCATTATAATTTTCACCTGTTGAAGCCACATGCTGTGACTTATGACTGGAAAGATGGCCGTGGAAAGATGCCCATTTTAAAAGATCATCATGGAAACGTAGAATTTCAATCCGTCTTATTTTCACATCGGATTTGTTTTCGCAATTTCTAGGTTTTAGTTCATTCAGCACCTTGAAAATTATTTACCTCACTTGTTCGAAGTAGTTGATTAATACTGATTAGTAATCGTACATGGAGTGAAGTGTTTTAGTTTCTCCTTCTTCTGGGGTAGCGTCTACTAATAGTTTTTCATGAATCTCATCAATTTGTGCTACCCTGATAGTGAGTTGGTGCAGCTTGTGTTGAATCTCAACAAGGCTTCCACCTCCAATCTCTAACAATTGGTTAGCAATTGCGATTAATTTATAGCACAAACACAATTTAACATGTTGTGCCTTGAATTTTCCTGCTTTCTTCTAATTGCCAATACTATTGCCTAGGTCGAGAGTGCTTTTACTCATAGATGTATCAGAACTGCTCCCCATCTTATTGTTGATGATTGATATATCGGAATTCCTTCCCGTTGGTGATTTATACATCAGAACTGCTCGTATCGGTATCGGTGTTTTGTATTGACAATATGGTGTATTGGTCATCGTACTGTTTTGGTATACTTACTTCTGTGTCTAATTTGTTTTTAATTTTGCACGGTGTTTATCAGATTTTCGTTGTAATTGGTTTTCTTATTTTGAATTTTTCAAATCGAGTACATTGCCCCTTCTAGAGAGGTACATTGGCCCTTCTAACAAGAGCAAATAAACGACGCAAAACTTATTGTGGGCCGGGACTCGTACGTTATGTTATATCAACATTGTTGTTGGAGTGTAGCTTATACTTTGTAAAATACTTCGATATATGTACCGGAGGTCCGGATCGACAGTCCAATGATATATTTCCAAAGATTGCCTTAATCGTAAATTGGGATATGAAATCCTAGCATGTTCAGATCCGTGATGGAACACGGACAATAAACTTACCTTCAATTCACGTGTAACCCTCATATTAAAAATAAGATGGAGAAGATCGCCCCTTTTTTGCTGCACGAAACAATCCAGAAGAGTCAAAAAAATCAAATTTGTTATAATTAATTTTCCTGAAAAAGCTTTTTTTTTTGAGTTTTTATTTCTGTTAATAAATAAAATTTAAAATTCTTGGAAGTCCTATTTTATATATTTTTATTAATTTACTTATTTCATTTTTGGTTTGTTTTATTTATTTATTTTATTTTCAATTTTCCTATTTGACATATTTAATTTTTCTGCAAATTCTTAGCATTTTTTTAATACTGTATTTTATTATTTATGTTCATATTTATAATTAAAATTATTTCGTATAAATTATAATTAATATTAACATAAATTTAATATGTATAACCTATTGGTAATACTAATAACAATAATTTAATTACATTTAAACGTAAACTAAACGAAACAAACAATACTTTTTAGAATCAAACAAAATAAATTAAATAATTACATAATTTTCATTCGTTTATTAAATTAATTTATCGTATAATTATAATAATTAATAATTATTTTAGTATCGTATGTACAATATTTTTTTTTGCATTAATATTTAATTAATTTTGCTTTAATTTTATTAACAATTTTTTTTTCTCGTATATGCTATACTTTAATTAATTTTTAAAATTTATTTACGTTATTTATTTAATAATTTTTTTTGGGTGTATGTGTGTGTATGTATTTATGTGTTGTTTCTGCTCTTTTAATAAAAATAATTTAATAATATTCATTTATGTATAATTTTTTTAAATAGTATTTTATTATTTAATTTATTTAAATTCAATTTGATATATTCTATTTAAAACTATGTATATATATATATTTAGGGATGTATATTTATATAATTTTAAATCAATTAAAATAATTTATTTTGTATTTATATAGAAAAATAATAATTATAATAAAAATAATTTTTTAATTAAATTTTATTTAAATATTTATAATTTATATATGTATATGTTTTTCTGATGGTAACAATAATAAAATTTAATAAAAATACTAATTTTATATTTTTATTAAATTTTGTTGTTGCTGTTATGTATTTAGTTTTTTAATTTTTATGTATAAATAAAATAATAATAATATAAAATTGATATGTAAACTAATTTATTTAAAACATTATTATTATTATTTAATGTAAATATTTTTAGATTTGATGATCCTGGAAAAATACAAAAAAAAAAATGTTTAATTAATAAATTGAAATAAATTACATATTTAATTTTAATATATTAATGTGACATATCATATGGGGATATATTTATTCGAAATATTAAATTTTTTTTAATTTTTATTCGTTTGCAATAAATTTTGATAAGTTTGCATGGTGGGTGCAATTATTAATTATTTTTTGTTGTTGTTGGTATATTGGAAATGTAATTTCATGATAAACACATACAAAGTATTTATTATTTTGCTTGCGGTGCAATTTATTCGTGGTAGATTACATTATTGGAAAATTATTTTTTTTTTTAAATAAATAGTTTTGACTTGGAATGTTTCATTATTTTACGGTACATTGGTGGACTACGAAATAGTGCTGTTGCTATTGAATGACTGATTTGACTTGTTTATCAAATTCCAAATTATAAAGCAAGAACTCTTAAAATAGTAAACATATTCCAACCCCTCAACATCGAATTTAATGAGCTATTCTACAATCCCATCCGTGCGTCCATTATTCAAATCTACATCAATTTAATGACCAAGATTATCAAGTTCTTGCTTAAGACATCAATTTCGACAAATTGTAAGCAAACAATGTGTGTGAAGTGCATTTTGAGGAAGTAGTATTGTTCGGTACTACGAACAATACTACGAACATTTTTAATTAATTTACAAATTTTAAAGTTCCTCTCAAAAATTTACAATGATAAATTATGATTATTATTATTTTTTTTATTATCACTGCAATCTGTTCTGGGGCCAAGACCCTTCCAACTCTTACGCGGTATGCTTTTTTCGTCCACTTTCTCGTCCGTTGCCAGCCAATTCGAGGACGAACGGCTGCAAACAATTGCACTATTATCTACTAAAAAAATACATGTTGGGCAATTTTTGTGTTCAATGAAATAGAACATCAGTCGTTATTTGATCTTTGCCGAATGTACATCAAAAAAATATTTTAAAGAAATACTAAATTAGGAAAGCGTCATTCAAAAATTTATTATTTCAATTTTAAAAATAGTAAATAAATACTGTTATTAGCATATATGGGTCACTCAAGTCATTGCAACGTTGAAGAATAGGAGATTACCCACCGCTTAAAGTCTGAAGGAAAATCGGTATCAGAAATAGCAGGAATTTTTGATCGACCTCGTAAATTAGTGTCAAATGCTCTGAAACCGCGCAGACAGCCAGACACTAGACGGAAATTGAGCCTGCATTAGAAGAACCACTAAAAATGGGATGCTTTAATAGATAGAGCAGCCAAAAATCATCTTTTTATGTAGTAGATGCTAAGGAAATAAAACGAAACCTCAACTTAAACTGTTCGGTTGTCACCATTCGTAGACGCCTGTTGCTAAATAATTTACGGGCTTGCGCTGTCCGGCACGTTCTTTTGTTATCAAAAAAAAAATGTCAAAGCCCGGTTAAGTTTTGCCAAAACGGACTGGGCCACTAAGGATCCGGAAAAGTGGAGAAAAATTCTTTGGATGGATGAAACTGTTCGATTCTGATGGTCGACATTATGTTCGACGACCACCGATAATGATGATGATGATAATGACGACGACCACCGATTAATCGTGGTGGAGGATCCATTATGGTGTGGGGTGCTATTGGATCAAAGAAAAAAAGACTGCCGATGTTTATGTCCAAATATTGAATGAAATAATGCTAGGATATGCTGAAAACGCCATACACAAGGCGGGTGTTTTCAGCAAGATAACAGCCCGAAGCATACCTCTAAAATGCAAAGAAGTTTTTTAGTAATCGTAATGTGCACGTTATGCAATGGCCGGTTCAGTCACCTGATCTGCCGAAACCGACCCTGCCGAAAATTTGTGGAACGAGTTAAAGAAAGCCATTGTAAACAATGAATACAGAAATAAGGCAGAATTATGGACGGCAATTAAATTAGAATGGGAACAAATTGAACCACACTATGAACCACACCTGCAAAGAAGTAATATAAAATGGAGGTCACACGACTAAATTATGAACAAGCCTTTTATTAAATAAAATGTGTGATAATTTATTATAATGTTCCTATTGTGAATTGAATTTAAATTTTTATACTTATTTTTAAGTTTCTATGTAATTTTTTCGAAATTGATAAGTATTTCTCTAATTAAATAATATTTTCCATAAAAATTACCAACTGTGCTATTTCATTGAACACTACTGTACATGTGTGTGAAGTTAGTCCAAAATTTCATCCCAAAAAAAATAAAAAAAATATCATCGGATAACACTAAAACTGCAATGATATTCCAGCCCAGAATTTACCATAGCATTTTCGTTCAATCTCGAAATTTTATTCTAGCCCAGAAATTAAGTTTTAAATATTAAAATTAAAATTAAAAATTATGTAAAAATAATAAAAATTTAAATTAAATAAACTTATTTGATTTAGCACTGTGTAGAAAAGTGGGTCAGCTCGTTGATTCTCGGTACTCGGTAGCGACTGAATATGTTATTACAAAGGTCAATACAATGCCCGTTTTAGAATGGTTGATTTTATAAAATAACGAAGAACTATTCTATACGACACTGGATCGTTCTGATAAGCTCTAGTTTAGTAAGCTCAGTCGATACTGTATAGTATCGACACCCTATAATATCCAATGGGATTCAGTCTGGTATAATTAGTGCTTCGGAGGCCAGTAACGGAGTGTAATTTAATCAACACGAAATCACATTAACTCTACATTGAATTTCAATTGTGTTTGCATGTTGTGAACAGAGCTGAGACGATTTGGATCAGTGTGGTGGCTAGCCTTTAGTATCACAGTCAAAATTGACTGTCGCGACATTTTTTTCAAAATGGTCATAATTTTAATTAAAAATGTAAACATATCAGACGCCATGTTAGATAAATTTCCATTTTTTATATATTATTTATAATTTTTTCGGCTTTTGCTAGATAAATTTCAATTTTTTATACATATATTATTTATAATTTTTTCCGCTTTTGGATTAAACTTTTCTACAATTTTTTTTAGGTGGTTATAATTTTAACTAAAAAATTGTTAATTTGATTGACTGCCATTTTAGAGATATTTTTATAAATAAAATAAATTTGAATTTTGTCATATAAACTATTTTAGCTAAAGTGTAGATGACGTATACATCGAAAAAATCGGATAAGATGAAAACTTTTTAAAAAACTTTTTTTGTAGGATTGTGTATAATTCCGGAAAAATTATCACATAAATTATCACATTTTCCGGGAAAATTATGGCATTTTCATTTATTTTTGTTTTTTGGTGATAAGTTATAGATAAAACAACAAAATTTAATATTTAATATTTTTTGTTTAATATTTTAATATTTTTTTTAGCGTAGGCGTCATTAATAGATTCTATATAATCCGCTCCTACGTGCGGCAAGCAGTGCGACATGTTTGAAGATCCCGGCTCCTGCGCCCCCCGAAATTAAAATCTAAACACCCCCGGAGGGCTATGCGAGGAGGAGCGCAGGTGTCATTAATAGATTCTATATAATCCGCTCCTACGTGCGGCACGCAGTGTGACATGTTTTTATATGCCGGCTCCGACGCCCCCCGAAATTAAAATCTTAAGACCCCCGGAGGGCTATGCGAGGAGGAGCGCAGGTGTCATTAATAGATTCTATATAATCCGCTCCTACGTGCGGCACGCAGTGCGACATATTTGAAGATCCCGGCTCCTACGCCCCCCGAAATTAAAATCTTAAGACCCCCGGAGGGCTATGCGAGGAGGAGCGCAGGTGTCATTAATAGATCCTATATAATCCGCTCCTACGTGCGGCACGCAGTGCGACATGTTTGAAGATCCCGGCTAATACGCCTCTCGAAATTGAAATCTAAAGCCCCTCGGAGGGCTAAGCGGAGGGGAGCGCAGCGACGTCCCGCGTGCCCGTGAGAGTTATAAAAGCCGTTAGCCTCTACAATTACTGCATTTCAAAATTCCGGCCGAAGATACATCAGATAAAATATTAAATTTCATTTATTTTTAAATGAGATTCAATATTTTTTTATTAAAATTTTTTTAGCACGACTCAACGTATTTTTTTTAAATTTCAGTTCGTTTTTATTCCAATAGATGGCGTTAGGTTCAAAATGCTAAGCAAAGGCACAATTTTAGGTATAAAAAATCCGCTTTTGACTGTCCCGCTCAGACTGTCAAAAAAATTTGACTGCCTTGCAATCTTGCCTGTAAAAATTGTGAAGGCTCAACTTGCACCAATACTGAAAGATATTCAGTCGAAAGCGTAATTGCAGCAGAGAGAGAGGCCTTAGACGAGGAAGATGCACTACTGACGAATGGGTCATTGGATGACGAAGAAAATGAACAGATTAACGATGTGTCACTTGATGCAGAATTTGATATTTAGTTACGGTCTTGAAAATCGAAATTGAAGATTAATGAGATGAGGTTGAGTCACGGGTGGATTATACTTGATTTGAGTTCAATAAAAAGAATCGAAATGTAATGTCAATTAGATGAACATGGACTTGATATTCATTCTCTTCCTTTCCTCCATCTTTATTTACAGGGAGATAAATCAACGACCCAAAAAACCTCTATGAGGAATTTCAGTTTGTCTTGTTGGATGCTGTCAGGGGAAGCCAGAGAGATGACGTCCGGAGTGAGGTTACACTCCAGGTGCCGGTAGGGTGTTCACCGATGCCATATTCGAATTCAGCGACCCAAAAGACCCCCGTAACGATTTTCAATTTGTCTGATTCCATTCTGTAAGGAAAAGCCAGGAAGATGACGTCCAGGGCCAGGTCAGGCACACCAGGTCAGGCCCACCAGGTGCCCGTGGGGTCTTCACCGATGTCATAGCTGGGTTCAGTGGCCCAAAAAAAACCCCTAACGATTTTCAATCCTCGTCTTATTCCTTTCTGTCTTGTCTTGTTCCTTTCTGTAAGGAAAAGCCACGGAGATGACGTTCAGGGCCAGGTCAGGCGCACCAGGTGTCCGTGGCGTCTTCGCCGATACCATATCTGGGTTCAGCGACCCAAAAAACCCCAGATACCGAGTTTCTGCCCTTCCGCGCATGAATCTCGAAAGAAATCCACGGAGATGACGTTCAGGGCCAGGCCAGGGCGCACCAGGTGTCTGTGGCGTCTTCGCCGATGCCATATGTGGGTTTAGCGACCCAAAAAACTCCCGATACCGAATTTCTGCCCTTCGGCGCACGAAATTCCTGAAGTGTTCCACGGAGATGACGTTCATCGGCGTTCCTGACCCCCAGATGTCCGGGAGGTCGATTTAAACATCATAATCGTGATCAGCGACCCCAAAAACCCCCGAGTAGCCAAATTGAGTCGGTTTTGCCTTTTTTTTACGAAGTTATAAAATTGGCGGAAAGGCCTCCCAAAAATGCATTTTTTGGCTGCATTTGTGGCTGCAGCAATGCACTCAGAGGTTTCTACAGGGTAGAACGTAGGTAGGAATGATCTAAATCGTTTTTGCCACCGAATGCAAAAAACCACAACCCTCTACGTGCTGTCCTAAAAATTTTCCTATCTTTTTGCTTCATTGCCTCGACTATATATATATATATATATATATATATATATATATATATATATATATATATATATATATATATATATATATATATATATATATATATATATATATATATATATATATATACACATTGGAATTTAATTTTTAGTTTAGGTTCAACAACAAATTTTATTTAGTAAAGAACGCTAGTCAGAAGCTTTTACCATAAGTTGGGAGATCCGAGTGAGTTTAAGCGGAATAGACGATTTTTGACAGAAAACATTTTTTTTGTATAGTATCATGAATAGTTTTGATCTCGGATATTCTTTCAGATTTTTCATTCGCTATATCGACGAAGTCAAAAAAAGTAGTTTAAAAAAAAATCTGTTTGTGAGTGTATCCGTGTGTTGAACTTGTTTGCTTGATTTCCAAACAGCAATCTCGCGTTCAGGATATAGATGTAAAAAAAAAATGTTTTCCAATATTTTTATCACAATACTAAATTTATTTTACAAAAATTATTTTATTTGCTGATGTATCTTCACCAAGTGTTTTCGCTTATCTGTCAACTGTATTGGTTATAAAAAAAAATGCTAAGCTTTATTAAATTACAAAATTACAAATTCAAGTATTAAAAGTTAATTAACTATGAATCACAGATTGAATTACAGGTGGCATTGTTAGGACATGTCCTTTTCATGTCCTGTTAATGTGCATGTCCTGTTAAAACTCGTATCTTTGTGGTACATTTAATCGCATCTATATAGCGGAATCCACATGCCACAACTCTGAATATCGTCGATAAACTGAACTGTCTTTCAAATATTTTAACAATCCTTGTTCTTTAGTCTTGGCATAAATTAGATCACGAGATTTTGGTTTTCACTTATATAATCTGTCTCGTTGCTCGTTGGCCACAACCATTGTGTCAGGCTCGATAATTTTTCAGGAGGGATAGCTCTGGAACAGTGACCTGCGGGATTATCCTTTTTTGACTTAACATGCGCCGAGTGTTTACGAGAAATGCCATCAAGTGTTTCGCTCGTTCGATTGATAATAAATGTCTTCCAATGCGTAGGTTGTGTAGAAAGCCACGATAATACGATCGTTGAATTGGTCCACGCAAAATATTGTACGTCGCTCAATAAGGTCTTTTTAACTGCCAAAATCAGCTTTGTTAGCAAATGTGCTGCACATAGCTCTAGCCATGGTATTGAGATCTGCGTTTTTGCACTCACTGAGACCAATTTGAACAGTGATTTCAACAGTAACGAATTTTTTACCTCAAATTTTAACGTCTTCCGGAAAGATGGTTTTTACTGTTCAGACACGAATTTAACCGGTAGAGGGGTTCTTGTTGCAGTCCACATCAATTTTGATAGTCAAATTGTTATCATCCCCAACACTGATAATATCGAGCTAATGTGTGTCAAAATTAAAAATAATAAAAATAATGTTTTTATTTTATGTTGCTATATTCGACCACTAAGTCAGATTGTAAGCTATCAGCTTCTTACTAATGCTGTTGACTTCGTCCTTGACCTGATGAACACTAAAGATCAAATCTTTGTTCTTGGTGATTTCAATCTCCCCGGACTTAATTGGGATTATTCAGATGATAACACTCATTATGTTGCTTCGAATGCACTAACCGCCAAAGAAACTTTATTCACTGACAATATGTTGAACTCTGGACTATTTCAGATTAGTAACGTTAAGAATAGTTTGAACAGGCAGCTCGATTTGGTGTTTTCCTCTGTTATCGACAATAGCGTCGCTTCTGAATCCAATCTAATCCTCTGTGCCATAGATGTATACCACCCTCCCATTTTGATCACTTTTGGTCTGGAACAAGACAATCCCAATGTCAACTCTATAACTCCATTACGTTTCAATTTTCGTAAGGCCGACTTTGTGAAGCTTAAACATTTATTGGCTAACGTTGACTTTAACACAATTTTAAATGATCATAACGATATAGAAACACAAACTGTCAATTTTTATTCTGCAGTTTTTGAATGTTTTAAACATTCCATTCCGTATACCCGCCAAAAAACTGTTTCGCCATCACCTCCGTGGTATAATAATGAATTACGAACGTTACGTAACCTTAGGAACAAGCGTTGGCAAAGATTCCTGAAAACTAAATCTGACTCTGATTACTCTAACTATTTAAATAGTTATAATGATTTCAGTAGTTTGTCTGACGAACTTTATGGGAATTATATCTAACTCATGCAATCCAATCTAATCGCTGAGCCTAAGTGTTTCTGGCGCTTTATCAATATGAAGAAAAAGTCCGACGGATACCCCTCCACTTTCAAATATAAGGATCATTCCTCTAATGATTCTAAAGTCATAACAAACCATTTTGCTAACTTCTTCAGTCTGGCTTTCACAAGCAGTGATTTTAAACCTGATGAATGTTGTTTTACATACTTGAATAATTGTTATCAAACAACCTTAACTTCCATTGAAATCGATTATGAATCCGTGGTACAAAAGATTTCCGAACTTAAAGATGATTTTTCATCCGGCCCTAACGGTCTACCATCCATCGTCCCAAAAAACTGCAGTGATTTTCTTGCTCAGCCACTGACGACACTTTTCCAAAAGTCGCTTTCGCTTGGAATTTTTCCATCCGTTTGGAAAAGTTCTTTTATAGTTCCGATTCATAAGAACGGCTGCAAATCAGACATCTGTAATTACCGACCTATTGCAAAACTATCTAGTATTCCTAAGCTGTTTGAAAGTATTGTGTATGATTCACTGTACTTTCATTGTAAACCGATGTTTTCTGACAATCAGCATGGTTTTCTCAAAGCACGGTCCACGACCACAAACCTTATTGAATTCACTTCACAAACACTAAATACGATGGAAGCAGGAAAAGAGGTTGACGTTGTCTTCACCGATTTTAGCAAGGCGTTTGACAGGATTTCTCATGAAGTTATTTTGTTTAAGCTTAGGGCCCTTGGCTTTCCTCCCCAAATTCTCCGTTGGGTGGGCTCTTATCTCAAAGGCCGTTTATACCATGTTCTATTCAGGTCATCAGTATCAACTCATATATCAGCAACATCTGGAGTGCCCCAGGGCAGCCATCTGGGTCCAATTTTTTTCATTCTATCAATCAACGACGCTGATTGTTTAATAAAAAATTCATCGATATCTATATACGCCGATGACATGAAGATTTACAAACGGATTTCAAACATTACCGACAAGAGCCTATTACAATCCGACCTCAATAACTTCTCCACTTGGTGTTCAAAGAACAACCTTGATCTGAACGTGGGTAAATGTCAGACAATCACCTACTCTCGAAAACGTGTACAGTCCATTTCTCGCAACTATTACATTAACAGCGATGCAATTACCAGAGCCAGTTCTGTTCGTGATTTGGGAGTCATTTGCGACAGTGAATTGAATTTCAGACAACACATCGATCGTATTATCAATCAAGCCAACTCTGCCCTCGGTTTCATCAAGCGTTGGTCGAAAGAATTCGATGATCCTTATGTTACGAAGGCTCTCTATTCAACATTCGTTCGTCCCCTGCTCGAGTATGCTAGCCAAGTGTGGTCACCTTATCATGAGGTTCATATTAAGAGGATTGAAGCAGTCCAGCGAAGATTTCTTCGCTTTGCTTTACGGGGGCTACCGTGGGTGGACATGTTCAACCTGCCTCCATATCAGGATCGTCTAAAGCTAATTAAATTACAACCACTTAGTAAGCGCCGAGTTGTTGCAGACGTGGTTTTCATTCATCAAATACTAACCGGCGGTATCGATTCTCCAGTTCTGCTTGGTAAAATTAATCTAAATATAAATTCGCGAGATTTAAGAACGGTACCTATGTTTAGAATCGACCCTCATCGAACTGATTACGGAAAGTATGAGCCAATCTCTAGAATGCTGTTCGAAGCTAACCAGCACTTCCATTTGATCGATTTTAATATGACGAAACGCATGTTGAAAAAACTTTTTTATTTTTCTTGACCATAGTTTGATGTTTTATTTAACTTATTTGTTTTTATTTGTTTCATTTTATTCTGCTTTACTTTATCTTGTTTTATCTATTTTAAATCTGCTTGTACTAAGCAGACTCGACTTCCGTTTTCCTTCCGTCTGCGATGGGTATCGTTTTGCTTAACTATTCACTTAGCTATTCATTTATAATCATATTTGATTTTTATACTTTACATATTTAGCCGTTTCAACATTCAATTTTTCAATTTCACTGGTTAAGCAACTCGATATCCTTGTTTATAATTCACTTGAATTATACTCAAAAAAATAATAATAATACAGATGGAGACTCCCCGCGCGTAGTTGGGAGGGGTAATAGGTCGTTGGGATAATTATTATTATTATTAAAAACGAACTGAAATTTAAAAAAATACGTTGAGTCGTGCTAAAAAAATTTTAATAAAAAAATATTGAATCTCATTTAAAAATAAATGAAATTTAATATTTTATCTGATGTATCTTCGGCCGGAATTTTGAAATGCAGTAATTGTAGATGCTAACGGCTTCCATAACTCTCACGGGCCGTTAGCCCTCCGGGGGCTTTAGATTTCAATTTTGGGGGGCGTATTAGCCGGGATCTTCAAACATGTCGCACTGCATGCCGCACGTAGGAGCGGATTATATAGGATCTATTAATGACACCTGCGCTCCTCCTCGCATAGCCCTCCGGGGGTCTTAAGATTTTAATTTCGGGGGGCGTAGGAGCCGGGATCTTCAAACATGTCGCACTGCGTGCCGCACGTAGGAGCGGATTATATAGAATCTATTAATGACACCTACGCTAAAAAAAAATATTAAAATATTAAACAAAAAATATTCAAACATTCTGGAACAATCACAATACACCATTACACCAATTTAAATTAATTTTTCCATAGGCGCAAACCAAAACGGCATTTATCGCAAACATAATTTTTTTAAAGTTACGTTTAATTTTTTTTTTAATTTTTGTATGGTTACCCCTTAAGTGCTCGGCAATAAATTAAGAAAATAGTAAAAGAGTAAAATTAAGTAAAAATTGCTATAAATGGACCATTACAAATTGCCATGGTAGGTGAGAAAATTAAAATATAATGGAGCAATTTGCAGCACACGATAATCGATACAGAATATGAAAACAACCAACGAAATTCTGCCATTGCAGGTGAGGATGCATACAATCTAAAAAAAATTCTAAAATGCATTTTGGACGTAGAAAATTTGTGCGGTCAAAACAAGGAGGAGGTGCGAGAGTATTGTTTAAGAAAAGAAATGCAGTCAAAAATTACTGATAGTGTAAGGAGATTGAGATATCTTTCAAAAAATATAATACACCAGTTGCTGTACCAGGCGAGGAAATATAACGTATTTAATTTTTTTTTTTTTCCAAAACAGAGGATGTCAAACGGAAAATACAATTTTAAAATACAAAAAAACTTAAAAATAGCAATGAAATGATTTATTTATTTTTTTTTTCTCTCTCAAAAATTAAATAAACATAATACTAAAAACAATAAAATAATTGAATAAAAAAACAGACAACAACAACATCCCGGGAACGACAACACACCAACCAGTCAAATACATCTAGGTACATAATATATTACATATTCAAGATTCTTCCACTCACACAACAGCCTGAAGACATGAAGCAATATATGTAATTTAATAAATTATGATATGATATTGTGATCACGGTCATATTCTCTACAAAATTCATCATATAAGAGGGCCTTTATAGATTTTTTAAAGCAGCCAACACTCATTTGAACATTATAATCGTGATCCGCGACCCCAAAAACCCCCGAGTAGCCAAATTGAGCCGGTTTTGCCTCTTTTTTACGAAGTTATAAAATTGGCGGAAAGGCCTCCCAAAAAGTGCATTTTTTGGCTGCATTTGTGGCTGTAGCAATGCACTCAGAGGTTTCTACACGGTAGAACCTAGGTAGGAATGATCTAAATCGTTTTTGCCACCGAATGCAAAAAACCGCAACCCTCTACGTGCTGTCCTAAAAATTTTCCTATATATATATATATATATATATATATATATATATATATATATATATATATATATATATATATATATATATATATATATATATATATATATATATATATATATATATATACCAATAGGCTCAAATTTAGAATTTTTTTTCTCTTTTTACAAGAGTTTGATAATAAAATTGTACATCTACAAAATATGTACAAAACATGTAATTGTAGAAAGGTTGAACCTTCACCTTTAGAACGGTTGGTCATTCTTTTTTATGGTTTGGTAGCTGCGCCTTCTACAGGTCAAAACATTTTGATGCATTCATTTCACTAAAACTCTTGCAAAAAAATTGAAATCGATGAGATGAAAACAAAACCGATGCTGAAATATAATGGAATAATGACCCACATATAAATAGACACATTGAAATTTAATTTTTAGTTTAGGGTCCACAACAAATTTTATTTAGTAAAGAACGCTAGTCAGAAGCTTTTACCATAAGTTGGGAGATCCGAGTGAGTTTAAGCGGAATAGACGATTTTTGACAGAAAATATTTTTTTTGTATAGTATCATGAATAGTTTTGATCTCGGATATTCTTTCAGATTTTTCATTCGCTATATCGCTATATTGTGAATATTCGCTATATATTCACAAAAAATCTGTTTGTGTGTGTATCAGTGTGTGGAACCTGTTTGCTTGATTTCCAAACAGCAATCTCGCGTTCAGGATATAGATGTAAAAAAAAATGTTTTCCAATATTTTTATCACAATACTAAATTTATTTTACAAAAATTATTTTATTTGCCGATGTATCTTCACCGAGTGTTTTCGCTTATCTGTCAACTGTATTGGTTACAAAAAAAAAATGTTAAGCTCTATTGAATTACAAAATTACAAATTCAAGTATTAAAAGTTAATTAACTATGAATCACAGATGGAATTACAGGTGGCATTGTTAGGACATGTCTGTTTCATGTCCTGTTAATGTGCATGTCCTGTTAAAACTCGTCTTTTTGTGGTACAGTTAATCGCATCTATATAGCGGAATCCACATACCACAACTCTGAATATCGTCGATAAACTGAACTGTCTTTCAAATATTTTGGCCATCCTTGTTCTTTAGTCTTGGCATAAAATAGATCACGAGATTTTGGTTTTCACTTATATAATCTGTTTCGTTGCTCGTTGGCCACAACCATTGTGTCAGGCTCGATAATTTTTCAGGAGTGATAGCTCTGGAACCGTGATCTGCGGGATTATACTTTTTTGACTTAACGTGTGCCGAGTGTTTACGAGGAATGCCATCAAGTGTTTCGCTCGTTCGATTGATAATAAATGTCTTCCAATGCGTAGGTTGTGTAGAAAGCCACGATAATACGATCGTTGAATTGGTCCACGCAAAATATTGTACGTCGCTCAATAAGGTCTTTTTAACTGCCAAAATCAGCTGTGTTAGCAAATGTGCTGCACATAGCTCTAGCCATGGTATTGAGATCTGCTTAATTGGGGCCAGTTTCGTCTTGGATGTTAATAACTGGCTTGTGACTTCACCATCCCATATTACTGCAGAGTATGCCGCATCACTCGCATCTGACAATCCATGGATTTGAACCTTTCCGCTGTACTCTACTAATCTTGGTATTTTGATTTTTTGGAAGTGTGCGAATTGATCCCGTATTCTCCTATATTCTTCCTTGGCAATTTATCATCCCAATTTACCTTGATAAGTCATAGTTTCGGAAACAAGATTTCCAAAAGGATTGTAGATGGAGATAAAAATCCAGGAGTGGATCGAACTGTCGCGAGAATTTCGATATTGTGTTTCGTTTGTTAATCGCACCATCCCTCTCTGCCAGTACCGTATCGTGAATGTATCTTTCTCTGGATGTCACTGAAAATCAAGATTTTTGACTGTGGATAAGTTATTGTTTCGTTAAATGAAAACCGTCTCTCATCAATGTTGAAGTTTCACATCGATGGCTTAAAAATTTCTGGAAATGTGTTGATTGATGGTGGTTGATTGACAGAGTGGTGTGGTAAATAATAACTAACGGCGGCTAGGACGTCTGAAGCAGTTCTCGCATACGTCCAAAACTTATGTGCTTTCTGATGTGCTTTATATACGCGTCGCGTGACATCGGATTTAGTTTTACCATTGAGCATTATATAATGCTCAATGGATTTACTGAAAATGACGAGCTTTCAATAAAAAAAAAGCTTTATTTTACCGAAATTCAGCACATCCAGGCGGATTGGTTATTCGAAATAAAACGTCATACTAAAGCTTTTTCCATAAATTGCGACATCCATGTGGTGAACATCTGTCAGCCAGTAGGACCAGCTACCGTAAGAGCTTTTTTAATTTTTACAATGAAGAATAAAATTTCCACAACCTTGTTGGATTTCTGAAATTTAAGCGGAAATTATGATTTTTGAACATACAAAACAATTTGTATCACAAATCTCGTAGATTAGTGTTAGAGACGAAATATTAACCCGTCCATTTTTTAGCTTTGATTTAATGAAAGCTCTCCAAAAACGAGAAATAAGATGGGTTGGTATTTTTAAAGGGCGATTTTGTAAGTTCGCCAAGAGGAATGGTATGGACTATGGACCATCTATGAAAACTATGTGATTCCTTGAATTACTCATTCTCTATAAGGCTAGGTAGTCATTTCAATGATTTGTCGCATATTTTGACTAAAATTTACATTATTTATATGATGTGTGTGTAAATCTACGTCGGTATATCTGAAGCGATGATTATTATGATGATTATTATTAAATAAACATACCATTTTATACATATGATGGATAATGATATTTACATATATATTCAAATATTATACAAAATAATTTCATTTTGATGATATTCCAAATATGTGTATAATATGTATGTATTTTACCACCACCCCCTAAAAAAAAAGTTAAATAAATAAATAATTAGTTTGGTTTAGTTTTAGTTTTCTAATTAATGTCTATATACATTTACAAATATGTCATCTGTCGGTTTTACAAAATTTTACTATACTATTCCATATTATTACCGTATACATATTCGTACAATATGTACATGCATATAGTCATGTACAGTTAGAAATATATACTCGCACTCACACCAGTATACGCCAATATTTGTTGTAATTAAAGTTTGTGGCCTACGGTTATGGAATACAAAATATTATTTCGTTCAACAACAAAATTTTGTTAAATTGAAATAAAATTATAAAGCTGTTGATTGTAAATTTCTGGATGGGTATTTATTTATTTAATCAATGTCGAATGGTTTTGATTTGTAATTTTTGATACCCACAAATTAAATATTGCTACTCTCGCTTCTATAGTAAACTACTGTTGCATGGTGGAAATTTGTACCGCGGTGACGGTATAGTGAGTGCTATGCTGCGTTCTGTTTGCCTACCTACTGCTTTTACGCCTCAATAGTGACGTTGCCGAGAAATAGAAACTGGTTCTACTAACCTGACAATTACAAACGCTTTATTTCCGTTTAACGATTTAGGAGTAATGGCAGTAGCGTTTTGTGTCCCTCTTTCTGTACGCTAATTTGCTTCTTTATCGTCTTTTTCGTAGGAGATACATCTTCCCAAATAGTTTTATTTGTCAAGTTTTAATAGACACTTAGAATATTGATTTTTCTTCGATTCACAGGTTGGCAGGGTAGACGTTTCAAAAATCGCGGATATCATAATCCCGGAAACCAAAATCCCAAAAATTAAAATCTTCGAAATCAAAATCTCGAAAATAAGAGTCCCGGAAACAAAAATGGCGAAAACCGAAATCCTTAATTTTAAGATATTGATTTTAGATTGATCGATTTCACAGCCGATTGGATTAAACCTCAAATTGTTTGTGCAATTAATATAGGATTTTGATTCGAATTCCAAATGCAGACATAGACAATTGACAATTTGCATGGAACTAAACCATAGTTTTTGGAAAAAATACATTATGCAAGTTGTATTTCAATATGAGTTTCAGGTAATAGGGTTCTGAAAAACTACAAAAGTTAAAAGTAGTTGATCATTTTTAAGCGATTAGGATCGACTCGGTTTGAATGACAAAAAAATGGTTTACATTATGAGTTTCTGTCCGGTTCTTAAAACGAACCAATTAAAATGAAAGTTAGATGAAACTGAGTTTGGAATAATGAAAAACAAATTTCGAACGAAGTTGTTTAGAATAGCCAAATTATACCAAGCTAAGCTAATTCTCAACTGATAGGGAAAAAATGAGGTCTATTTGAATACCACTAAGCCATTTATAATCCTTTAGCGATGAACAACTAATATGAGATTTCGGCGGGTTACCCTCAAAAAATCGATACCCCGACAATCAAAATTCTACGGGGATTGGTGTGGGTGGGGGGGGGGGGGGGGGGTTGTGTCTGTGCTCGTCTTCTTCCGTTTAATTCTATCAATCGGCGGTAATTCAAGATTTTTTGAAAGCTTCCATTTTTACCCACTTCATCCACTGAGCCCGCCGTGGAAGCCTCTGCATCAAATATATATTTATTCTGGTGGCGATCTGAGCAATTACAAGTTCAGGAATGCTTTTTCATTCCTTGGCTACCTCGCCCGCGTGGCGAGTCGTTACATACTTTGAGTTAGTACCAAAAACAAATTCGAACATAATGGACCAAGTTTAAATGAGAAAAGCGAATTTTAAAATTTATTTTAAAAAACAACCCTAATTTTGTCCTTAAAACATAATTTCACCTTAGTTAGTCCAAAAATCTTTTAAAAATCCTAATTATCTTCAATTTGATCAAGTTCGAGTTAGAATTGACCGAGTTTCATCAGTTTCTGTGACTCCTCGGTGTAATTTTTCTCGAAGTAAATTAAATATAAGATCACTCCAAAGTTTTCACCTAATACTAAATTTAGAAGAACAAATTGTTTAAACAAAATTGAATTGAGGTTATATTTAACGTTTGTTTAACATATTTTGATCGAGTACAATGTAGCAATCCAGAAATTCGTCGCAGGAACACATATTTTCGCTAATGAGAAAATATAAATTACCTTCGATTACCAGAGGTCTTTTATATTAATGCCTACCAAAAAAAAAAATACTTATCGTATCTTATCAATATGTAAATAGTTGTTTACAAAGATATCTGCCATATCGAAATGATCCCGAAACCAAAAATTTTGTTGTCTCGATTCAACAACACTTGATTTCCCCAATATCTATCGAAATTCAATTACCATAAATAAATTCAACCTTTTTTTGAACTGGCGTTGTGTATTGCTATGTATTTTAATTTAATTTTCATTTGATTATTTATTTATTTGGTTCAATAGAAAGTTAATCAGATGGAAAAATAAATAACAAAATTAAGTGAAACTGCGATGATGATGTTGATGCGATGATAGGGGGAGATAATAGAAATCAAAAGTTCGAAAATATTTTTTCCATCAGATTTATATTTTTGTTGTTGGTTGGTTGAACGTTAAAGTTATGTCATCAATAAATAAATAAACAATTTAAAACAAAATATTTACCAGATGAGTGGCCATACTCCTTCGGTGGATAATCTGTGTGAAATACACTTTGTCCAATTGCTACGATGCCTTTTCGATCGATTGGACTATTTTGCGCTGAGCTGCCGTGATTCATTTCTGTTCGAACTGGAAATATAATTTCAGTTTGTGTTATCCGGGATGATTCATTATTGCGTGGTGATGGTGCTTTATTTTTGGTGGGTGATAGAAAATAGTTAAAAAATTGAAAATTAGTTAAAAATGTTAGATTTATAAAATTTATTATAAAAAAATGTAATTAAATTATTTTTATGTAAATGTATGTTCCCGTGTAATGTGTCGCAGGTATATCCTAAACCGTTAATCTAAAGAATCTTTCTTAACTGACTGATAAAATAATGGACGTTGGCAAATAAACAAGATTAATGAATTAAATATGAAATAAAAATGAATTGAATATGAGTTGAATATGAATTAAATATGAATTGAATATGAATTGAATATGAATTGAATATGAATTGAATATGAATTGAATATGAATTGAATATGAATTGAATATGAATTGAATATGAATTGAATATGAATTGAATACGAATTGAATATGAATTGAATATGAATTGAATATGATTTGAATATGAATTGAATATGAATTGAATATGAATTGAATATGAATTGAATATGAATTGAATATTAATTGAAAATGAATTGAAAATGAATTGAATATGAATTGACTATGAATTGAATATGAATTGAAAATGAATTGAATATGAATTGAATATGAATTGAATGTGAATTGAATATGAATTGAATATGAATTGAATATGAATTGAATATGAATTGAATATGAATTGAATATGAATTGAATAAGAATTGAATATGAATTGAAAATGAATTGAATATGAATTGAATATGAATTGAATATGAATTGAATATGAATTGAATATGAATTGAATATGAAATGAATATGAATTGAATATGAATTGAATATGAATTGAATATGAATTGAATATGAATTGAATATGAATTGAATATGAATTGAATATGAATTGAATATGAATTGAATATGAATTGAATATGAATTGAATATGAATTGAATATGAATTGAATATGAATTGAATATGAATTGAATATGAATTGAATATGAATCGAATATGAATTGAATATGAATTGAATATGAATTGAATATGAATTGAATATGAATTGAATATGAATTGAATATGAATCGAATATGAATTGAATATGAATTGAATATGAATTGAATATGAATTGAATATGAATTGAATATGAATTGAATATGAATTGAATATGAATTGAATATGAATTGAATATGAATTGAATATGAATTGAATATGAATTGAATATGAATTGAATATGAATTAAATATGAATTGAATATGAATTGAATATGAATTGAATATGAATTGAATATGGGTTGAAATTATTTATTTAAATTTACAAATACAGGTGTCATATCGCAAATTTTGAAAATTCACCCATCCACCGTAATTTTCTTATTCCAGATTTTGAAGTTTCGTTACACAACCCATTCAATAAAATTCAAATTTGGGAGTGCTGCGTTTACACATTTATATAAGAACCTGGCACCATTTTACGATAATGGCATATATTGTACATACTTCAATGTTTCGGTTAGCATATTGAAATGGCCTACAAATACACCCAACGTTAAAATTGATATGATTTTGGATTTTTTTTTCTAAAGAAAAACAATTTTTGTGGTTATCAGGAAACAACGAAAACCGAAAGGAAAGAACTTGATACGATTACACATTGTGTAGTATAGCACACATAATAGCAACCAAGCAACAAAATAGCAATATGAAATACTAAGAAAAAGGACATATGGTATTTCAAGAATTTATATTTCATTTTTAAAACGAAAACCTGTTTTTTTTATGAAAATGGAAAAATATAAAAATTTATTACATTTTTGGTTTAAAAAATGAAAATCATAAAAAAGAATCGAATCAATATGTATGATGCTCATGGATGCTGAAAAGTATGTTGTTGTCATTTTAAATAGTAGGATATGTTGAGATTGTAGCAAAACAAAGAATTTATTCCGTATAAAGAATGATAATACAACAACATTGAAATAAATCTTGGTTTTTATGAACTGTAAAAGGTTGTTTTTGTATAAAATTAGATATGAAACAAAAGGGTACATGTACAGAAATGTCCAGAAGAAATGTTTGCTTAAAGGAAATAACGAAAATACAAAGATTGCTGTCATTAGACTTTATCCAATATTAATGTGCAACATACACCGACGAAACGGCACAGTGGTTAAAGCTTGGATCGGCAGGTACCGAGTTCGAATCCCAATAGAAAACAAGAGGGAATTTTCACCATCTGATTACGATCGGTCATGGAAATGAACACAACTATGACTCCCTGTTGGTCTGCACAAATCATGGGCCGAGCCATCTTGGTACTTCAAATTATTCGTAATCCAAAATGATCGAAAATCGCGTTTCCACGAAAAATTTAATTTTTAATTTAGGCTGCGTACCAATCCAAGGGTAAAAGACTTCCGTTAAGCTAGCAGAACCCATACAGCAGAACATTACAAGATAGTATGGATAATTATAGGCTAATTATGGGCTAATTAAATGCTGCATTAAAAAATTTTGGGCTCCACCCCTTCCAACTAAAACGCGGGTTCTGCTAGCTTTAGAAAAAGTTAGCAGAACCCATATCAAAAACTGATTTAAAAACAATGGGAAAATTAAAGGTTAATTTTAGGCAAATTAAATGTCCTAATTTAATTTTTTTATTCTGCTCGATCTAGAAAATGCAAAAGGCTTTATCATTTCAAAGATAGCAGAACCCAAATCGAAAATCGGACCAAAATCGAAATTAGAACGCAAAACAAGATCTATTGATAAACAAATAATTTTAGGCTCACTATGGGCTATTCCCCATTGAAAAATTTTGTGCTCCACCCGTTTTTGACCAGACTTTAGGTCATTTAATCTAAAGCCAACAGAACCCAAATCGAAAATCGGACCAAAACTAAAATTATTTGTTTGAGCCTAAAATTATTTGTTTATCAATAGATCTTGTTTTGCGTTCTAATTTCGATTTTGGTCCGATTTTGGATTTGGGTTCTGCTAGCTTTGAAATGATAAAGCCTTTTGCATTTTCTAGATCGAGCAGAACAAAAAAATTTAAATAGGGCATTTAATTAGCCTTTAACTAACCTTTAATTATCCCATTGTTGTTAAATCAGTTTTTGATATGGGTTCTGCTAACTTTTTCTAAAGCTAGCAGAACCCGCGTTTTAGTTGGAAGGGGTGGAGCCCAAAAAATTTTAATGCAGCATTTAATTAGCCCATAATTAACCTATAATTATCCATACTATCTTGTAATGTTCTGCGGTATGGGTTCTGCTAGCTTAAGGGACTTGGTATAAGTCAATTTTAAGTAAATGTTTCGGTAAATTCAATTACTTTTGAAAAACGCTATGGTAAATTGATCGAAAAATCTGTTCTAAATCAGATATTTACCATAGTAAACGAGCTGAAATATGATTTCTGTGGATCTATGCATACTTACGTAGACAATCTCGAGAATTGGAAGAGGAATTTGATAATTATGCTGTGTACCAATACTCGGGTAAATCAATTACTACGGTAAAAATCGATTTTAGTACAGATTTTTCGATCAGTTTGCCATAGAGTTTTTCAAAAGTAATACCGAAAAATTTATTCAAAATTGATTTTTACCTGGATTTTTGTACACAGCCTTAGTAGAAAATGCAGAATATTGCTTCTTATTGTTGTTTTCAGAAGAAGGTTGCTCTGTAGTATTGGCCTGCAGCCCGAGTATGAAATAGTGCCTATGAAAAAACTGAAACTTGGGCTGCGGGCTGATAGTCGGGTAAATCATTTACTATGGTAAAAATCGGATTTAGAACAGATTATTCGATCAGTTTGTCATAGAGTTTTTGAAAAATAAATGAATTTACCGAAAAATTTACTAAAAATTGACTTTTATCCGACTATTGGGCCGCAGCCTTGGTAGTAGATTTTTTAAGTTTTCGTAGTATGACGAACTAAATTGAATTTTATTTCTTAGAGTACTTGACCGAATTTTGCTAAACCAGTTTAACCAATCCTCAGTCTGTACAGGTTATAAGGCTTGGTCAAGAACAAGTGGAGCCCAAAATGTTTTTGAATACATTTTTTTGTTAAGTTATTTCTATGTCCTTTGATCTTGTTTTGCGTTCTATTTTCGGTTTTGGCTAGAGTTTTGATTTGGGTTCTGCTACCTTTAAATAAAGTAACCTTACCAGCTTGGTTAAAAATTTTGTCGTTTTTAATTTATAGCATCTATTGTGGGGCCCAATCAATCCCAATTTTTCGAGGTTTTTGCTTTTCACGTCGTACTCTACATGGTGCATATGGTGATAAAATCGGGCATATAGCCGTACGTCCTCGATTTGGCAAGCAATGCGTAAAGTAGGATGTGAAAAGCGAACCGCGAAAGAGTTGGGAGTGCTTCGGCCCTAGAACAGATTGCATAGATTAAAACTTTAAAGACAAAAAAAAAACCTTTACTGGCATGGGTTGGCTCATGAGTTTTGCACATCGACAGGGGGTCATAGATGTATTACATTTCACCACAGATCGTAATCTGTGGAAAAAAATTCCCTTTAAATCCTACCCGTATCGGGATTCGAATCCGGTACCTCTTGATCCAAACGCCGTTGCTAATTTTCAATTGAGGTTCTACTACTTTTGAAGTTGAGAAAGACTAATGCTTTTTCTAGAATGTGTGAACCAAAAAATTAGTGGGGCGTTTCTGTTAGCTTTAGAAGAGTCGTTTCAGTTGGAACAGAACGAGCTTACAAATTTTTAATAGAGCATTTAATTAGCCTGTTATATTAGCCTATAATTATCCATATTATCTTGTAATGTTCTGCTGGATGGGTTCTGCTAATTTTAGGGACGTGATTTTTTTTGGTTGTGCAGAAAACGAAACAAGATTTTTTCTTTAATTTGGTTGAGTATTTATTGAAAAAATACCACAAACTACTATAGAACTAATGATTAACCAAATATAGTATTAAGTATTTTATTGGTGAGAGAGACGTATGTGTAAATCATAATCACAGTTCAGTTCACTGCGAAAATGCTGGTTTTATTGAATGAGATTTAAATGTACTTTTGATTTATTGGACTATGGTGTTCGGGCCACCGCATGTACGCCATTAACCTCGGAACTTTGCGGATGGGGACCAGGTTAGGAACCAAGCATAAATTTTATCGATTTAAAAAAATTCAAAAAAATATCGATATTTTCACTAATAAGGTGTTAGTAGTCAGTTAGTAGGCATTTAATTTAGCTAAATCCAGCAACCCTTACTTTCTCCAATTTCTTCTAATAAATTTTTTTTTTTGGTGGATATTTTTTATCGATAAAATGTGTGGTTGGTTCCTATCCAGTTTATTCGCAGAGTCACATGGGGGAATTGTTGTGTATAGGAAAAACAAAATTGAAGCTTACGAATAATGTTCTGGGTGAGTTATCAATATTTTCTTTTGTTCTTTTCTTGTATAATTTTTTAATTCCAATCAATCGGAACCTACATCACAGTGCATTGCTCAAGGTTCTGGCGGGATAAAATCTAGTGTGTAGATGTCATGGCGCCCAACAATCCTTTCATTTAAATTTGACATCCTAGATTGTTTAGAATTAAAAATTAATTTTCACTAAGATTTTTTTGTTGTGTAGGTGATTACCATAAAATTTTAATTTTTAATATTTGTGTAATTGATTTTATATTATTGCTCCTTTAATTAGGCACCGTGATCGTGGCATCCTGAAAATCCGATTTGCTATATGAAAAAAGTTTTCTTGCAAAATTTTCCGCCCCACTTTAAAAATTACGAATGGTCTTTTTACTGTCTACCGATAGGATACATACACACATTTGTAGGACTAATAAAAAGGATATCGTTTCTTCTTCTGTTATTGGCTTTTGTTGTATTTCAAAGGAAGTATTGTGTGTTGTTCTGCTATTCTGTTCGAATTTTTTGTACACTTTTGTATGTTCTTTTGATTGTGTAAATACAAACGTGCTACATTGAAAATTTGTCGAGTTGTTTTTCCTCTCGTTTAACGTTGTTGTTAATAAAGGATTCTTGTATATTATATAATATGTTTGTGTGTGTATAAATAAGAATGGAAAGCAAATAAAATAAACATAAAAACTTATATGTATCCTTTTAGAGTAAATAAGAAGAAGAAATCATGTACTGTGTATTATTTTATATCTAGATATATATCGAGGGATGAAAATATGTGATCGATTAGATGTTTCTTTGGCTTTATAGATCCGTATCGTCTCATCGTGTATGTATATATAGATATAGCAATAACAATAAAAATACAAAATAAGTTTTATATACATTTTAAAGATGCTGTATAATATTCTTATAGATTATTGACTTACTTTCTTTTGGTTGTTCCGAAATCACATGTGTTATCTGTTTTGATGGTGTGGATGGTAATGGAATTTCTGAAAAGATTATACAAGAAGAGAAGAGATGAAAATTATGCTGTAATAAAAACTAAATTTAAAAATGCAACATTTGATATTGTTGCATTATGTAAAAAAAGAACTTTTGTTCGATTCACAAGAAACTTATCACCGCTGATGGTTATACATAGAACAAATTTATATTGGTCGCATTGCGACAGATAATCTAAAATTTATAACCAAAAATTCGATCAGTCAGTGGCATAATATACATAAATACATAAAAATAATATAAATTGTCGATTATTGTAAATTTGACAAAAATAAAAAAGAAAATGAACCGCAAATGTAGCATAATATTTGCTAACCTGATAAATCACTGCAGATTTATATTCTCAGCTAAGTACCTACCTCTATATACCATATGCGTCTTTTTCAAGTTTCATTTATGTTTATCATAAAATTGTTTTTTTTGTGTGTATGTTTTGGGTTGATGAAAAGCTTTAAATTTATGAGCTTTCATATTTTGCAGATTTTGATTAGTTTTGAATAATAAATTTTCTGATTAAAATTTTGGTATTTTTGTTCGTCGTGAGTTTTGCTGCAGAGGTGACCAAAGTTCCTTACGTATAAAATATAACAGTATAGGTATTTTTCATATCTGTATATGGTGCAAAATACGTCAAATCTCGAAATTTTGGAGGTCATGTTTTAATTTTATGATTTTTATGTTTTGAATGTTGTCTTGATTTAAAAAATTGATATGGTAGGTACAGGATGTCAAATTTTGAGAAAAATGACTCTATACACTCGGTTATGTAATGGAAACCTAATGATATCTCTGCAGATTTCAAGACAAAATTTCATGAGGATCTGATCGAGAGACCTCGTAAAAATCAAAACTCAACTATTACAAGAGAAATTAATAGGAGAGCCGGTCGGAAGACCTATAAACCTGCCGACGCCAGATAAGCTGACATTCTGACAAGACACAGCTCTGGAAGAAGCATTCATAAACACAAATCAAAAACTAACCACACTAATTTTCATTTATTACCACAATAATTCTTTCTTTTTCTACCCTTGCGAGAAAATGTAGTCATGGGTGATTCAAAACAAATAGCCGCCAAGAGGTTTACATATTTGGAATGAAAACTGGGACATGACTCGACACTTAAAGAACAATATACAGTCCTCTAAAATTCTAAATGCCGGGTTTGGATAGAGCGAGGAGAATTACGATAATAATCTCCGGCTAGATCTCCGAACTTTGCCGAGCGGCCTTTCCCTTTTCTCCCAACGCTCGGAACGCTTTTGTGTAAAAAACCGTAGAAAACCATTACCGAAATACATTACCAAAGTTCCATAGTCAGGAGTGGAGAAATACGTGTTTATTTTCTTGAAATTTTTGGAGCATTTTTGTTGCCACGAGATATATTTATTACGAATAGTTATATGAGTGATATTTTTCGTACAGAATATTCACAAGTCCATCATTTTTGTGAAGGACATGATTGCTACGGAGTAGGGTGCTAAATTGGGTGAGTTCCATATAAGTTGGATAATTAACTCTTAATTGGCGTTACTTTATTGTACGTATTTTAACCTTTATAACTTCTGATGGTTCCAGAATAAGTACGTGTAAAGTCCCTCAACAAGGAAAAGTATAAATGGAAAATATCCATTATTCGGGAACAAGAGTATTTGGCTTTACTATTACAAACATATATCAAATGACAATATCCATTGTGTTTTATCAAATCATGACGACAGAACCAGTAAATCCGTAAGTTGGATTTCTAGAACATTATAATAAAATTCAATAACCTGTATGCAGTAGATTGAGGGGTGCGACAGCACCCAGACGCAAGTATTAAGTACGTAGTTCTGCTTGCGCACCGTGAAGCACCTGTGGCACTGGGATCCACGCAGCTAATGCGTGGCGCCAAGCGGCAGGCGTGGGTTTTTTTCGCCGTGTGAACGAGCACCCCTTATATACACGAATATTGCGTACTTCTGATTTTTAATAGTTATTTTTTCTCGCGCTAAAGTCGATTAATTATGTTGGGGTTTTTTTAACGTCATTAATTTTCTTTCTCTATTTTTTACGATTTTTTTGAATCTCTAAATTTTTTAAAATTGAGTTTCTAGGATCATGGATAACCAGGAATTGCAAACATGGTCAAGGTTTCGCGTACAATACGGCTCGATAATCTCCACCCGATTTCATCCCTCCTCACATAATTAAGATAGAATCAACAATTCCACCCAGATATTGCAGTATCGATGTCCGTCTCTAAAACATCATACATATTTAGTTGACATTCATGGAAATGACATCGATGTCAAGTTAAAGGTGCCAATGCACCAGGTGTCCAGGAGGTCGTTTTCGACGTGAAATTTGCGATTTTCGCCGGTGCCATATTTGGATTCAGCGAACCAAAAAACCCCCGGGCGCCGAGTTTCTCTCCTTCTCTGCCTGCATTTTGGGAGAGTCTCACGGAGATGCCGTTCAGGGCCAGGTTCCGGTGCACCAGGTGTTCGGGGGGTGGGTACCGAAGGGCAATTCGGATTCAGCGCCCGAAAAACCCTCACACTGATTTTCGGTTCGCTTTTCTCGATCGTGTGAGGAAAACCCTTGGAGACGACGTTCGGGCCCTGGTTCCGGTGCACCAGGATTCAGCGCAATTGGTAGGAAAATTCTCGGGGATGACGTCCGCGTCCAGGTTCAGGTGCGCCAGGTGTCCGGGGGGTTTTGCCGATGCCATATTTGGATTCAGCGCCCCAAAAAACCCCGCGTGATTTTCGGGAGAGTCCCATGGAGATGACGTTCATCGGTGTTCCTGAGCTCCAGGTCCGCTGTGGGTCAATTTGAACATCATGACTGACTTTTATTCACAAAGTTCTCTAATCTACTCATAAAGCCGTCTCAAAAAATGATTTTTTGTTTCATTGCCTCGACTTTTTAGGGGGAAAAAAACGGAAAAATCCAAAGGAAAAACCAAAAAATAGAAAAAAAATTGGAAAATGGAAGAAAATTCGTAAAATAGATGGCACTGGTGGCGGATCTAGCGTTTGACAGCTGCACCATGCACTATATATTTCTGTTTCGGTTATTCACACCGTGCGGTGTGCTGGAACATTTCGGCAAGAATTTGTGAAATGTAATAGATTTAAAATTGTTTTTGCGTAAAAAAGTAGTGGATTTTAAGAACAGATTCATTTTGATCAGCTATTCTATTAAGCTAGATTAACTTTGCAGGTTTAGACATAACCACAAATTCATTCTAATGTTTTAAGCGGGGCTCGCTTAGTTTTGATACACGAGAATTTCAATCTCTCTGCAGTGACGAATAAGGTAATTTCGACAGATTTGGTTCGTGCACAAATGATTGTGAAAACAATTGGTCGTTTTACCGAGTCTATTACAAAACAATGCCTAAAGCTATAGCTAGTCCACTACAATACAATGCCTCAAGTGCGAGCAGCACTGATGATCAGCCCGCATCGGATAATGAAAACAATCTTATTGGCATGTCCCAATTACGTTCGAGAGTGGCTGAAGATGCACAACACAATGAGCATGCCTGATTCAGCCGACAGGGTGCTCCTATAAACCTGAAACGAGTGGCATTCCATTACGGTTTGGAAATTGAATAAAGGGAGGTTAAATTTTAAGGGCCGATGTTGGTTTTGAATAAAATACAAATTATTTAGGAAATTATTGTCAATTATTTTTATTATGATAATATGGTATAGTTCAATTATATATGGAACAAAATATCGGCCAAATGGTTGCCGCGAACTCGGCGGCACACCTCTACCCGATGGTCCAAATTTTCGATGACGCTTAGGCATAATTGAGGTTCTATGCCTTTAATGTGCCGAATTATCTCATCGTTTAGCTCTTGAATTGTTGCTGGCTTATCGACGTACACCTTTTCTTTCAAATAACCCCAAAGAAAGAAGTCCACCGGTGTCAAATTACATGATCTTGGCGGCCAATTGACATCGCCACCACGTGAGATAACACGGCCATAGAATTTGTCACGCAAAAGAGCCATTGTTTCGTTAGCTGTGTGGCAACTGGTACCGTCCTGTTGAAACCACATATCGTCCACATCCATGCCATAAAAAGTTCGTTATCATCTCACGATAGCGAACACCATTCACAGTAATTGGCCTGACCGGCCTCATTTTGGAAAAAATACGGCCGATTGATGCCGCAAGCCCATAAACCGCACCAAACAGTCACTCTTTGTGGGTGCATTGGTTTTACGATAATCACTCTTGAATTATGATTTGCCCCAATGCGGCAATTCTGCTTATTGACGAATCCACTGAGGTGAAAATGTGCCTCATCACTGAAGATGATTTTCTTTGAAAATTGATCATCAACTGTTGCCATTTCTTGCCACCATCCTGACCATTGACGACGTTTGGAATGGTCAAGAGGCTTTAGTTCTTGAGTCAATTGCACCTTATAAGCGTGTAAATGCAAGTCTTTATACATAATGTTCATCAACGACGAGCGTGAGAGGTGCAATTAGAGGTGTAAAACGAGCTGAACGAGCATGCACTGGTGTTTTAAAATCTCCTACAGATCCGGTTTGCTCAAATTTTTGCACGATTTTTCCGATTGTATGTACATTTAGACGATTAAATTGACTGAAAAATCACAAAGTGCACGTTATGCATTTTGATTAGAACGCCCATTTTCATACTATGCCTGAATAACTTTAACGCGCTGCTCGATTGTGTATCTTTCCATGGTTCAAATTGAGTTAGTCTGAAATTGAGAAATGTCAAATTAAATGCAGAAAAAAACTTGACGTTTAGGTGTGGTTCACCTCAACGATTGGAGAAATTTCATTCGTTGGTCTAATCGGCTGGCCATATTTGTTAATAATATTAATAATAATATTAGGTGCGCAACTAAGTTCCCGCTGTTTTTCGAAAGATGGCTCCAGCAGTAAGTGCTGATCGATTGTGACCTATCCAAAACGTCATGAATCAAGCTTAGATACATGGTAAACAAACCGCTTCGACGCATTAGTGATTTTGCTTTTGCGTCATATACTTTTGATTGTGTGAAAATGTCTGATTTTGTGCCAAATAATCGTCATTTGCGGGAAGTGTTGCTTTTCTTCTTTCATTCGAAGAAAACGGCGGCTGAATCGCATCGAGAACTCATAAAAGTTTACGGAGAAGCTGCTCTAAGTGAAACAACGTGCCGTGATTGGTTCCGTCGCTTCAAAGACGGTAATTTCAATGTTGACGACCGTTCGCGTGCAGGAAAAGAAGAGCTTGCTTCAACATTAGGAGTTACCCGTCAAGCCATTTCCAAGCGATTGCATGCGTTGGGAATGCATCAAAAGCAAGGAACTTGGGTTCTTTATGATTTGAAGCCAAGAAACGTCGAGCGTCGTTTTTTTGCCTGTGAACAACTGCTCCAGCAGCAAAAAAGGAAGAGTTTTCTTCATCGCATCGTTACAGGTGATGAAAAATGGATTCATTACAGTTACCCAAAGAGAAGAAAATCATGGGGACAGCCCGGTCATGCTTCTACGTCGTCAGCTCAGCCGAATATTCATGCTGCGAAGGTTATGCTGAAACCATCACTTGGGAACGGTATCGAACTCAATTGATGCGATTGAGCCGAGTATTGCGTGAAAAGCGGCCACAATACAAGCAGAGGTACGAAAAAGTAATCCTAATGGGAAGTGGGGTAGAATTTCAAATGGGAAGTTCTACCCTACCCGCCATATTCCCCAAATATTGCGCCATCCAATTATTACTTGTTCCGCTCGATGGCACATGGTCTGGCTGATCAACAGTTCCGCTCATATGAAGACATCTCAAAATGGCTTGATTCGTGGCTATCCTCAAAAGACGAACACTTCTACCGTCAAGGTATTCGAGCTCTGCCAGACAGATGGGAAAAAGTTGTCGCTAGCGATGGGCAATACTTTGAATGATTCATTTGTAACCATTTTTTCACAATAAAGTTGCATTTTCATTAAAAAAAACAGCGAGAACTTAGTTGCGCACTTAATATACCAAAACTATAAAAATGTGACGGATGTGACATTTCAATCAAGATATAGTCAATTTATTATGTGTTGCTTAATAAAGACATTTTTATTAATCACTTGTTTTTTGTTTCGCAGTTATTTTGAATAATTTTCAAAAAGTTTAAAAAATCACTCGATCGATTTCGACTTGTTAGGTCATCATCAGGAGTATCTACTGATTTGTGTTAGTAAAAAATTTTGTTATATAGTAGAAAAAAGCAAAATATAAATAAAAGAAGGAGGGCAAAAAATAAAAAATAAGCAATAAAAGCAAAATATATGCTCATTACTTCAGGGATCGCATCACTCTCCCTTGTCAGTGTAGAATTTGCAAAATTGTTAGCCATACCAGTATGAAAACTGTATGCCATTAGGAAATTTATTTTAGAGAAATGGTTGGTGTTGAACTTAACAATTACCGAAATTAAATTTTAATCATATAGACATCATTTGAGACAGTGACTTAATAAATGGCCGCATTTAAACGCCGATTGAAACAGTGATGTCTAAACAAACAATTTATTTAAATTAAACAGATGTTGTGATTCAGGTTTATGACGAACATAAATAAATTCTTAAGTTCCAAATGCTACCACGAATATTGGTTTATCCCCCGGAGTGCGGGTTGGGACGTGCCACAGATAAGCCAAAAATTCGAAGATCCAGCAATGCAACCAAAAAGTTTTAGATTCTCACCAGTATGCGTATGACCCACCAACGTATCTGGTCAGGCATGCCACTAAGGCATGACCGCTGCCATATTCATACCAGTTAGAATTTTATATTTATGTATATTGTCGTCAGTAAATAGAAATGCCACTTAAAAGTGAAGTTCATATATTTATAAATAAACTATTTGATTAAATATGGAACTGGTCTTTTGTCCCTTTTTGGGCGCCACTTGAAACGTGCTCACTTTAGCTTTGCTAAAGCCAACCCGGTTTCACAGAATTGCCATTTATCCACCGGTACCCCATGCGGCATAGATTCCCGCAGCTCAGTCGGGCAGAGGATATAGCGTGGGTTTTTGGGGTACTGGATAATGGCCTAGATTACCGCATTAAAACACACAAAAAAAAAGAAAAGGAAAGGTGAAATTGGGTATCGGACCCGAAAATGATGTTTTTATGCCATATTAGAAGACGGGTTTACTCCCGTGGTTGCTTATTTAGGATTTTTTTAGGGTGCCATCACCCCTAAAAACCGCTTCAAGAACAAAAAATATACGTACAAAAAAAAAACGTGGGACTTGCGTCCCCAAAACGGATGGAGGAGGACCTTAACAGAAAGAGAGTGTTCCGCCTAAGGGCAGAGTTACTCTCGACGCTCCCGCTCTTTGCTTCTGCTTAGAGCAGCTAAGGGACCTCGCCACCGTTTTGGGACCAATTACAAGTCCGACGATGCCATACTAACCACTTTTTTAAAGACTGGTATCCCTCGAAGACTGATATCCCTCGAACCACTCACGATTTACAAAAAAAACACAAAAAAAACAACAATGAATTTATCAAAATGCGGTTTAGGACACCCCGCAACAAAATGTATTTTTAAAAGTAAAAGAACAATTTTTATACAACACTACTAAAAAATTACCAAGAAAAACCAAAAAAAACGACAAAATCAAATTAAAAAAAAAACCCCGGCTTAAAATATACAACCAACCTGAACTGTCTAAAACTGAACTCCAAAAACTGACCAAAAAAAACAAAAGACTGACCCCTTACCAAAATTTTGGTACGGTATTTATACATACTACTTGGTTGAGGCGGGAGGGGGAAATTTTTAGTACAAAATGTACTACTCTCTCAAGCAAATATAATTATTTCTGCCATATTGGCAAAATGTATAGATACCGCCCATTTAAAAGTGTTATAAAATAAACACTTGGAGAATTTATATGTGCCACGAAAATTGCAACGTTTTAAATTCCTACTTAGGTTGTTTGCTTAACTCTAAAGTAGAACGTTTGCTTTTCGTGTACACAATCACAACATATGGATACGTAGTCCAATTACAAAACATTTATTTACGTTTACTCATTTGCATTATATACTTTCTACGTTATATTATGAATGAGTGACGTAGTTGTAATTAGATAACGTACACAAAAGAAAATATTTTTATGTTTGCTGTATTGCACCTCATACCAATTTTTAGGTATATAAATGCAACAACAATCATAAAGAAAATTAAATAATTCCGCATGACTTGGTATTTGATGAATTTTGGTCCTTCGCCGAAAACCGCAGAAATATTGGGTGCGCCTCTTGTGCGCCGTATTGTGGCGCCTCTGTAAAAATTAGATTTGTAAGTACACAAGAAAATATTCCCGTAATGATGCCGACTCTCGTATCGGATTCACAATCAACACATAATACTTTTTACGCTATTGGCCGTAGGCACTTGGCGAAACACACTAATACTTAATAAAGACATTTTTATTAATCACTTGTTTTTTGTTTCGCAGTTATTTTGAATAATTTTCAAAAAGTTTAAAACATCACTCGATCGATTTCGACTTGTTAGGTCATCATCAGGAGTATCTACTGATTTGTGTTAGTAAAAAATTTTGTTATATAGTAGAAAAAAGCAAAATATAAATAAAAGAAGGAGGGCAAAAAAATAAAAAATAAGCAATAAAAGCAAAATATAAATAAAAGAAGGAGGGCAAAAAAATAAAAAATAAGCAATAAAAATTAATCTACGGATCGCGCAGGTGTGCGATGAGTCATAGGCTGAGTAACAAAATTCGAGGTATATTATTGCGTACGTGAGTATAGAAAAGGGCGGGATCTGTAATTGGTGAGAACCGGATTTCTCTCTGTTCGTTAAGGATATTTTGGTTAAGAAATATTGATTTCCTAATTTCGTAAGATTCTAAGGTATCTAAACGTCTGCCTTTGGGTTGTATATGTAATATATCTAAATTGTTCAAGCTAGCTGTATGATTTTCTGACGTTAAATGATTATGGAAAGTTGATTGGTTGCAACCAGATAAATGTTCCTTAGCTCTAACTCCAAAATTGCGCCCAGTCTGACCAATATAGGAGAAACTACAATCATTGCAATTGATCCTATAGACACCAGATTTGGAAAGGCGATCAACTCTAGGTTTATTGTTAAAAATCATTTTCTTTATTGTGTTATTATTATAAAAAGCAAAACTAATATTGGTATAATTGGACACGATGTTGCTAATCCGTTGGCTCGTTTTTCCTATATACTCTAAGCGACGCCAATTTTCCCGCGTTGGACTATCCGGTGGATAAATACCCGTTAGAGTTTTACGCTTTAGCTTTTTATTCAATAACTTTAATATAGTCCTAGTTGCATATCCGTTATTCGTTGCTATTTGAAGAATTATGTTAAGCTCAGTGTTATAATTTGAATTTGACAGAGGGATGTTTATTAGTCTATCTATGAGTGAGTGGAAAGCTGACATTTTAATATTATGGGGATGGTTTGAAGAACTAGGGATAACAGCGTCTGTATACGTGGGTTTCCGAAAAATTTTGAAGTCTAAAGTAGAATTAATCCTGGTTATTGTTATATCTAGAAAATTAATACATTTATTTTCTTCTTTTTCTAACGTAAAATCAATGGTGGGATATTGAGAATTTAACCAAGTTAGGAAAGAGTCTAACAGTCTATCAGTTCCATTCCATAGACATAATATGTCATCAACATATCTATACCAAAAGATTATATGACGAAAATAAGGATTGTTATTTGATATGATCATTTGTTCGAAGAAATTCATGAAAATTTCAGCCAACAAAGGTGACAGAGGGGAGCCCATGGGTAGACCATCAGCGAATTTGAAATATGTATTATCAAAACAGAAATAATTTTGTTTAATACAAGTCTCAAAAACTAACTTCAGTTCACGACGTAAGCTCTCATCTACAACATCCCTATCTAAGTAATTACAAACTATTTGGGACAAAGTATTAATCGGAATAGAAGTGAAAAGACTGGCAACGTCAAATGAAACTAGTTTTGAATGTAAAGGAATGTCGACGTCTTGAATTTTGTTAATCAATTCTACCGAGTTCTTAACCGAGTAAGCAAAAATTTAGCTTGTGGCTAGAATTTACCACAGGTTAAGTTTTGCAATTTTTTTTAAATTAGAGTAAAAAAATGGAATTTCCAAAAATGATTTTATATTTAAGTTGTCGCGTGTTTTCTACTTCTGTCTGCCAGTCTTCTCATTGTTAGGTTAAGTACATCCAGGATACAATTTATCCGATTGGTCACACTTAGGTGTCTGCAAGTGGATGTGCATGAATACAAGTTGGCCATAAGTCAGATAAATTGCTATTGTAAAATCATGGAAATTCGCAGCAGCAACCGGCGTGTTGTTGTTCCTATTTTGAATGAATGGTTCGGCCTGCCACTCACACAGTCATACTCATCCAAGGGGATTTTGAATGATGACTGTGAGATAAGAGGGCAAGACGACTGTCTCAGTCAATTAGGTTAGTTAATGAGATACCGAATGGCTTCACCAAGGCAATGAGTCTCACTTGCGAGTAAATCGAAGTTATGAATGCCATTGCTGGTTGGATTGACATTTCGTATTTCATCAAAATTTTCAGTTCATCCCATTTTTCCCATCCCTGTTTGATCCAAATTGGTGGAATTTATGCCTAATGAGAAGGGTATACTATTTGTGGTTGCTTATATATTTTGAATTATTTTTTTATAAGATGTTAGGTTTATATTAATCATAATTTTTTTTATTTAAATAAGTTATAAGTTAGGAACTCTGTCTCAGGATGGAGTTCAACATAGAAAAATTGACCGAGGACGAGTTGCGCATAGAGTTGGAGGTGCGCAACCTGGTAGTTAAGGCTAACCAGGAAGTATCCCAAACCTTGAAGCAAGTGCTAATTCGCAGATTAGAAGTAGAGCGTGAAGATCGATTCCTAGCGCCATTTAAGTCACATGCCGCCGCGCAAAAACAACCGCAGCATGAGATAGAGGCATGCATCAAGAAACTTCTACTGCTGTGTCAAGGTATGGTCAAGAACCTAAAGAACAATACCGCTGTGGCCGATTGGTTGCCTGAGGCGAGGGCAAAACTGGTGCATATCCAGGGTAGAACCAATCGGGTAAGTAATACCCAAGAGTTCTTTAAGATGTTTGAGAGCTTGAAGGAAGCTGTAACCGAAAGTGGAAGAATATTGGCCCGGGTCAAACTGGGTAGGCTGACATTGAAGCAAGCTCAAGAAGAATTGGAGGGTTTGGTCATCACAATACCCGAACGAGAGGCCATAGCGCATTTTAGGGGATTAGAGGAGGATCAAAAATTGTCACCAAATAGTACGTTAACTGATTCCCTATCAGGCGCACATTATACAAATGATCGCGCGCAACGACAACATCTCAGGCTATTGCGAAAATTGCACAGGAAGCAATGCCTGAAAAATGAATCAGTGGTTTCACCGCCAGTACCACGTATACCCCATCCAACCGACTCCTATAGTTCGATTGAAATAACATCAAATAAATCATTTCCGAGCCGCCCGCAAGAACTACATAATCATCAGGTAGTTCAAAGCAAAGTTAGTAATAAACCACCGCCACAAATAGCGCAAACAACATTACGATCAGCGTTAAATTCTGGCGTATGCGGTTCTGTTAACATAACATCAAACAGCCTATCGTCAACCGATATATTAGAAGCCAATACAAATCTTCCTTGTGGTGTAGTTAACCAGGTTGATGAACGGAGAAATTCACATAAAGTTAATGATGAAGAAGCTATATCATTTGTTGAAACGATGCCACAAGTTGCCTTAGTTCCAAGATCAGCGCAAGAAACTAGTGGTGATAATGAAGTAGATCTCAGTTATGCGGAACAAGAGATGAACCTGAGTTGTAGGAAGAACCTTGCAGACCGTAGTTTGTGTTCTGATACGCCATTACCAACAAATCATTCAACAGGTCTAGTATCGCGATCCAGTAACAAGATTGCTGGATTAAATGGTGACTTAAATATCATAATTGCAGAAACAGCCAACTTTTTTTTTTAACTATACAAAATTTCCTAAAAACCTTTTTATTGTGGGGTAAAAAAAATTAAATTTAAAATGTTCTTATATATGTTCATATATATCTAAATATAACAGTTAGTTTGACAATGTTTAATTAGAGTAAGTAGGTTAAGTTGCCCGGCTGAGACTAACTCAGGGTGTGGGGGTTCCCCACGTTGGACTGCTGAAACTTAATGACGCTATTCCACCTGTCATTTTCCAAATAGAGCATGAGATCTCTTTTCATCTCAGGGATTGGGTTTTCCCCACGCTGTTTCGGAATTTATTCCGTTATCAATTCAAATACCCAAATCCACTGTATCAATGTAATTCCACCATGATTTTGGAGATTCCATCTTCACCAAAATTCATCAAATACCAAGTCATGCGGAATTATTTAATTTTCTTTATGATTGTTGTTGCATTTATATACCTAAAAATTGGTATGAGGTGCAATACAGCAAACATAAAAATATTTTCTTTTGTGTACGTTATCTAATTACAACTACGTCACTCATTCATAATATAACGTAGAAAGTATATAATGCAAATGAGTAAACGTAAATAAATGTTTTGTAATTGGACTACGTATCCATATGTTGTGATTGTGTACACGAAAAGCAAACGTTCTACTTTAGAGTTAAGCAAACAACCTAAGTAGGAATTTAAAACGTTGCAATTTTCGTGGCACATATAAATTCTCCAAGTGTTTATTTTATAACACTTTTAAATGGGCGGTATCTATACATTTTGCCAATATGGCAGAAATAATTATATTTGCCTGAGAGAGTAGTACATTTTGTACTAAAAATTTCCCCCTCCCGCCTCAACCAAGTAATATGTATAAATACCGTACCAAAATTTTGGTAAGGGAAGAAGTGGACACCGTTGAAGTGGACAATCGTTGCATTGTACCATATTCGACAATATTGTCTATGGCTTTTGAGGCTCACATCAATATGCGGAATACAGAAACTCCGTCAACTCGATCAAATACATACGCAAATATGTGAGGAGAGGCAGCGATATGGCCGTTTCGGTGTGACAAATCCAAACGACAAACTATCTCAGTATCAGATGAGTTGCGATCCACATAACACACCATACAGTTGTATATTTTGCAATGCATCTGGACAACGGGCAATGAGTGTATTTTAATCCATAGAACGCAGCAGACAGAGCGGTATGGCCACCGTTGACAACATTGAGCTTCTTCTTGTTTTGTCAAGCAGATGATTCCGCTCCTAGATCCCACTTTGCTGTATGTTGAAATGCCACGCTACTACATGGAACGCATCATCTAAATCGTTCCAGCGTCAGAAACAAGGATCAATAGTTGAAGGGCATCCAAATGTATTTTTTGATAGAAACTGTAAACAATGAAATTGGTGGCATTTACTTTCTGAATGCTCCCGGAGGGACTGGAACAACGGAGTAGCAACATTTTTGTTAGATGGTGGACGGATTGCACAAGCTACACTGAAACTGCCACTGAACATGCAATTCAACGAGACACCTACTTGCAACATCGCCAAAAATAGCGCAATGGCGAAGATTCTACAGAAGTGCAAATTGATGCATTAGGTGCTGTCAAAGCGTTGAAAGATCTTCATGGAAATTAAAACATTATTGGTGGAACTATGATTCTGCAGCTGACAAATCAAACGCGTGTGTGAAATCATCAAACTTTTTCGCGGCTTGTAAACACCCTAAGATTGACGACTAACATGCGAGTGTTTTTGCAACAAGATCAAACTGCAGATGTGATTTCGAAGCAATTTTTGGACATTGTAATCCGAACAAAGTGCAAAACTTAAAAAACCATAATCAGCTGAGCAAACGAGCCATATTGGCGACCATTCAAAATTTCATTGCAGAACAGTTGTTTTCCTTCAAATTGGTTGACACAGTTATGAACCGGGATGAAATAGTCAACTATCTCACACAATTCTTGAATTCGTTGGAATTGTCCGGATTACCACCTCCCGATTTGCAATTGAAACTAGCCTCAGTAGTCATCATGTTGCGTAACATCAAGCAACCTTGACTGCGTGCAATTAGAATCGAGTTCAAACGTCTTCAACACCCCGTGCGTCTGGCATTCGCCGAGTTTATGTGTTTCGTGCGTGTACAGTGCATCAAATATTTCCGATCTAAATGAATTGGAGTATGACGGTTGATTGGGATTCATAGTCGCTGACGATGTTCACCGGGTCATCTAGTTTTGTATAAAAATTCTAATTCCATAAAGAAATATGAACCCTGCTAGATTTTCTTCTATCTACTACACTTTTGATAAATGATTAAAACTTCACACCAATGTTTGGTCATTTATCTTGCGAGGAACTGTTGTCATTCTACGAATTAAATCATAATTTGCTAAAACGAGACACGACCTGTTTTTATCAAACTTTTAGAATGATTTACAAGAGGCTGAAATACGGACGGATCAAGTAAAGATTCTCATCGAATATTGACGTCGAACTCTGATGGCCACTCTTTCGTCAAGTTTACTTTACCTTTAAATTTGCTGCATAATCCTCATTTGGAATGTGAATGTGTTCTATATTGTTATATTTAACGCTGGATGGACCTAGTCTGGGTTGTGGAACTAATTAAAATAATAAATAATTCTGACCCTCTTCAAGTGGCTGGTATAGTACTATATATATTTATTAGCATTTTATGGTTTTTTATTTGATAAATATTTAGATAATTGAACAATCAAGTTTTCACTAGCCAGGTAAGGAAAGCAGGTCCGCATGGTAAAAAGAGCAGGTTTACAAAAACCATTAATAATATTTCTAGTCTACCTGTATGGTTAAGCTTTATCAAAAACAGAGTCCATGGTTTCACGACAAATAAAATATATTTCGGTCCAACAAGATCTAACGTTCCATTGGAATTCTTTATGGTCGTACATCTGAACACAGTTCTGTTCTGGCGTAACCTCAGGATCATTGGGGGGTTCTATTCCGAAATTATTATATTTAAATGGTTGACCTGAGGTAAACCAATAAAATGATTTAGGTGATCCTAAATCACTGCCACTTGTCCAAAAACTGCCTTGCGTGATCGTATGGTTAGCATATGTTTTCTTGATGAGTTCCACTATTCTGTTATTTTCGTAGCCTGATCGTATATCAACCAAATAGTATTTGTATTGATAGCACAATCTTAATGCTTCAAACCAATTGGCCTACATACACGAACAACATTAATCATTTTAACAAAAGTTAAATTATTTTAATAATTATATAATATTTACCGTCTCTGGAACACTGACGTAATATTTTTTTTGGCCAACTGTGAACAAACCACAAAACACAAATTTGTACAAATTACAAAATGTGATTAAATGTAGCAACAAAAGCGTTATTTTCATTTTGAAAATGATTCAAGAATTTTATTGAAATCGACCTTTTATATCGTGTCCCAAACGTGATTAGAACACGTATTGCAATTGAATACCTTTTAATTTATTTGTAACGGTATACAGTATAACGTACTGCTACTGTGAAATTTTTTAAATAAGTAAAACGGCAAGCTTAATCGAATTAAATTAGTACGATTTGTTTTTCGGATCGATTTATTCGAAACACTATAGACGGAACTATATGGTAACTTATAGCGATTGCTTACATTACCCCTAAATTTTCCGGTAACTTCAAATTTTTTAATTGGAGTGGATCCAGTATATACAAAATGAAAACACCTTTTCCAGCCGTAGTAACCTCTTAGAAATATCTCAGGGCAAACCACTGTGACCAAGAAGTTGCTCTTATACAATGTTTTAAATTTTGACCAATCATAATGTTTAGTGTTGCATTCAGACGTTGCACAGCACTTTTGCATAAGCGTAAAAGAAAACGCGACCTACTTGTTGATCATGTGGTTTTTGATTTTACTTGCAGCTTGCGTACCTGGCACCTAAAACACCTAGTCGGAGTCACAAACTCTGTAGCATGGCATCGTACCCAGTTCTATCTTTGCGATCAAGGCAGTTTTTGTTTATTTAAGCAATTTGTGACCGTATCACCATTAAGCTCAGATCTAACATCAAAATATAATTGCTTTACGTAATCACTTTAGGCACTGGCTCGGTGGCTACTAGGCCCACGCCTTCCAAATCTAGGTTTTCTGTGAATACCTTTCAATCAGTGCTCTGATTCTGCGCACTGAACAAATTAGCCCGCCTCATTGAAACCTGTACTATAATTTGTTACACGTTTATTACAATTATTACAACAAATCCCGATTTTATTACTGTACAGCGCCAAAATTGTAACTTTCGATGCAGCTGATGGTTCTTGGACCAGAATTTATTAAAAAATAATTACATTGATTAATTAGTTCAAGATCAACCCTATAACTTGACTAAGGGTAAATTTCACCCCAAACGATTATTTATTACAAAAACATGAACCATATCTTACTACGATAGACCGCCACCAGATATTGAGTCAATTGTTAATTCTTGGATCTTGTGGAGGGCAGATCAACCTTATCTAGGTGTGTAATAAATTATTTTTGTGTCAGGTTACGAGGAATTGGCTCCAAACGGTAAAGGTTGGTAGTAACGGGGTGTGCCATCTTTTATTTCGGTAAGCAAACGTTGAATTATTGGAACAAAAAAAACAACCGATATTTATACCGGGTGAGTTTTTTAAGCTGAAACTTTCAAATATCTCGGAAAATAAGCCCTCTACGCTAAAAATGACCATTATCAAAATTAAATCATTCTGGAGGGGAAATACATTAGTGCTTAAATTAGGACCCCCCTCCCCTGTTTAATTTTTTTTCGATTTCTCCTACTGAGAACATTATGCATACGATTCTGCAATATGTTTGCATTAAAATTAACACGTTTTCAATTTAAATACTTGAAATTAGTTTTAAACAAATTGTATTTCTTAAATTAAAAAAAAAACTACTTTTAGCGTAACCCAGGAACAACGACGGCGATGATTTTGCATAGGAACATGCGACTAAATTCGTTTTCAAATAAATGAAATTTTTTGTTTTAAAAATATCGATTCAGTTCAAAGATTATACCGAAAACAATAAGACCTGTTTGCGTAAGACTATTACAATTCAAAATGGAGTATTTAACTGTACAAGAAAAAATTGAAATGGTCCATGTTTATGGAGAAGCTGGCCGTAGTCTTGATCATGCGGCCAATCCCTACGCGTCGCGTTTTCCAGATAGGATTCGGTCACGTGCTTCATTTTGCCGGACTATCAAACAATTCACTGCTGATGGAAGTGTTCGACCGAAGAAAAGGACCCGTCGAGCAACAGTCACTGAGGAAAATAACGAAATTGCTGTATTGGCTGCAGTAGCTTATAATCCTCATATAAGTACACGAGAAATAACTAGCGAATCCGGATTATCCCAGACCAGTGTTTGCAAAATTTTGAACCGACATAAGTATCATCCGTTTCATATGAGTTTACACCAATATCTTCATGGCGTTGATTTTGAAAATCGGGTAACAATTTGTCAGTGGGCAGTAGAACAAATACAACAAAATCCCAATTTTTTTCGCTATGTATTGTTCTCCGATGAGACGTCTTTTACAAACCATGGAACGATTAATCGACACAACATGCATTACTAGAGTGTTGAAAATCCACACTGGCTTCGCCAAGTTGAACATCAGTGCCCTTGGACTGTCAACGTGTGGTGTGGAATAATTATACTCATCGGCCCCCATTGGTGAAATTCATAAACACATAAAACAAGACATATGGTATTTTGGAATTCCCTCAACCCTAATTTAAAAAAGAGGATAATTGATGATCTTGTTTTATTGGTATCATAAAGTGGAACAATTTTCTTTAAGATCCTAATTAGGTTTTACCTTTATTTTATCTTATTTTATTGTTGTAGTTTCTTTTTGTTTTGTCAAATTATCTATATAAATATCACATTTTTTAAAATAGGATGAGTCTTGTTTCGTCTGTCGTGAAGATAGTTCTCAGATAGTTAAATAAATGTATAGCTTAAATCTTTATCTTTATCGGTATATCAGGTGAAAAATTCGTGAAATCAAAAATTCAACATGTGGGACCGGAAGTCATGTTTTTATTTTGTGATTTTTATGTTTTGAATGTGTAGTACTGGGTAAAAAAAAATATTGTAGAACTCGATTTTTTTGTTGTTGTTGTTGCATAAGATACAGTCGGTCAAAAATTTAAGAATTTATTGAAAATGGTGATGCATTTATACAAATATAAAAAAAAAAGTATTTACATATCCGAAAAATATAAAATAGGGGGCTCATTTTAAAGGTAAAGAATAACGATTAAGAAAATATTACAAAAATAGTACGGTACGAGACAACTCGGCGTAACCAACTCGGCGACGGTCAACTCGGTGCCGGGAAAAAAATTTAAAAAATTCAAAATTGAAGATAAAAATTGTCTGATTTCGGAATTGTACAACAGGTTCGAGAGACGTCATTTTTCTAAAAACTAAAATAAAAAGGGAATCGCCTTGACAGATGAGAGGTGGACAAACACTCTCACGTGCAGGGTAAGAAAACAGGTTTGGCCAAAACTGGGCCTGCGGTGCTCCAAGACACTAGTATCCCTGGGAAAACGAGAGTTAGGATTGGTCGAAGGGATACTGACGGGACACTGTCGTTTTGGGGAACATGCGAGAAGACTAGGTCTGGACAAAGAGGAGGAAGAGACGTTAGATCACTTCTATGCTCGTGTCCGGCACTGACATACAAAAGACAAAAGTACTTGGGTGTGTACGATATGGACAGCCTTTATGAACTCGCGTTCCAAAAACTTAATTCCAAGAATCCTAGTTTCCACAAACTGTAAAAAAAATATAACGGAAAAATATTTTTTACGTAAATCTGAAAAAAATGTTCGGGCAGCGAAAATCATACTTCTCCTTCTACTATTGTTAATGAACTAAAACTAATTGAAGAAAAATCAAAAATAAAGTATAAAACCAAATAAACCGAAATATGCACAAAATCAAAAATGTACTAAACTATGTTCTAACTACTAACAACGGTTAACGAGTAGCGAAATCGTTTGTTTCATTTCATTAGAAAAAAATTAAAAACGAAGTAAAAACAACAAACGAAATGAGTGAGATACACAATAAAATCATATGCAAATCCTGTGCGAAAGACAAAGGAACTTATACGTACTATTTGCTTTTAAATCCGGCCTTACACATACATTTACTATTTCACAATTTAGAAAAAGGCGATTGGCGAAACAGAATACAAAATACTCACGTTATATTTATATAAGCAAAAAGCAACGGACAGTTCAGTTCTGTGAGTGAGACTTTCAGTAGTGCATATGCAATTATTAATGTGATTTTTCAAAAAAAAATAATATTTGGTAAATATTTGATTTGTAATTAAATTTTTATTCATTTTTTGAACTGTTTTTGTTGTGTTTGGTGCATTTTTATATCTAAATATAATGTTGTCCAAGCGAAAATTGTCTGGTCACGCTAACAGACAAAAAAAAAGCAATTGTCGTTTTCTGTCAAAAAACAACAAAATGCTCTAAATAAATTTTTTAAAGCAGGAAATGCAAACATACAGCAACAAACAATAGCTACCCAAATCAACACTGCCAATGACATTGAAAGTATCAATGTTATTGATGATCCACCACAACAAAATAATTCAAGTTGTGATGATAGATCTGTATTAGGTAGATCGGAAGACGCTGGGGAGGTTTCATTTTCTGAAACGATTTTAAAAAAAAAAGCCAATTAGTTCAAAATTAGATTTAAATGATCCGGCAGTCTGGCCAGATTTAAATGATAGAATTTTAACCTACCTTGTTGAAAAAGGCCCCAAACAAATCAAAGATATTTGTTATCCTGTGACGTCCGGTAGGAAATTTAATAACAAACATTTTACAAGGATTTTGTCAAATGGGGAAACAGCTGTACGATCGTGGTTAGTGTATTCAGTTTCAAGTGATTCCATTTTTTGTTTTTGTTGTAGGTTATTTAAGAAAAATTCTCTTATTCCAATTAGTAGTATAGGATTCAACAAATGGACCGACAAACTTCTCTAGGATTTTCAATTAGTGACTGCAGAGGGCAAGGTTATGATAATGGCTCGAATATGAAGGGAAAAAACATTGGAATGCAAGCTCAAATTAAGCATTTAGAACCTAGAGCATTTTTCGTGCCATGTGCTTCACATTCAGCTAACCTAGTTCTTTTGGATTCAGTTCAATGTTCACTTCAAGCTGTAATTTTTTTTGATACAATCCAATGTTTATTTGTGTTTTTTTCTAGTTCTGTTTCAAGATGGGAAAATTAAAAAAAAATGTCAAAACTCTAACTCTAAAGCCATTATGTACGACAAGATGGGAAAGTCGCATAGAAGCTTTAAAACCTTGAAATAGGAAACGACACGGACAAGGACGGAATAACAAGAATTAACGCGAATAGTTTGTCTCTTAAAATTATTCAATTTGAATTTATTTATTCTCTATTTATTTGGTATAGTATTTTAGAAAAAATTAATATATTTAGCAAATATTTACAAACACCTGCTATTTGCTTAACGACAGCAGTAAATATGTTACGGGATACAAATCAGTTTTTAACAAATTTAAGTAATGAGGAAAAATTTCAGGGGTTTATCCTTCAAGCTAAAGAAATGGCTTTAAAATTAAATATTCCACCACATTTCCCTAATGCTCCAAGACGCCCCAGTCGAAAACCTCAACTTTTCTCATACGAAGGTAGAGACGAAACTATATCAAATCCTGAACGAAAGTTTAAAGTTGATTTTTATTTCCAAATCCTTGATAGGGCTATTCAATCTGTTAGCGAACGGTTTGAACAAATTTCGGAACACAATAATATTTTCAAATTTTTGCATGATATTTCTGTAGTTTCATTAAATGATCCTGATCTTTTACGTAAATGCCTTTCCCTAGAACAGCATTTAACTTTCAACTCAAATTCCGATATAGCAGGATTAGAACTATTAGACGAAATTAAAATATTTCAAAGTACAGTTTCCGGAATTTTTTTAAGCCCTATAGAATCGTTAGATTTTATATTTAATAAGAAATTAGAGTCGATATTACCAAATCTAGCAGTAGCGCTTAGAATTTTATTGACAATACCAGTTACAGTAGCTTTTGGAGAACGTAGCTTTTCCAAGTTATAAATTATTAAAAATTATTTACGTAGTACCACGGGACAAGAAAGACTTGTAGATTTAGCTAGAATATCTATAGAAAATGATTTTCTGAGCAACTTGGATTATACTGACTTGATAGACGATTTTGCAAAACTGAAAGCACGGAAAGTAAACTTTAATTAGTTAATTAATCTATTTTTACAAAATATTTGTTTTATTTATGTATTTAAATGCACCCGTGAATTTTAGTGCTTTTTGTACAAATATTTTTAGTTTATTTTTTGCTATAGATATTTTGTATATATTTTGTTGTGTATTTGTACGCTGAATTAGTACGATAGTAATATTGTTACAGGCTGGCTACTGCCATCCTGCAGATATTCACTAAGCACCTGCAGAGGCCTCCATGGTGATTTTTGCCGGCTACGTTCTCAGGGAGAAGTGCTAAGGTCGTGGGGTTTGAGGCTTGCATGTGCTTCTGGCTTACACCGTGAGCATACAGAAATTTGGGGGGGAACGCAAATAATAATAAAAACAACCGAATGGTCAGCCGAAATTCGTCGGACGGAACCTGAGGAACGAACAACTCAAAAATTATAAATGGGAGAGAGGTGCCTTGGTGCGCGCATCCATTCGAACTCAAACAAGGTCGAGCCCTAGTTACGAAGTTGGATGCGGGCACCAAGGGACCGCAATCACTATGCCGACACAGAGGGAGTCTCCGCTCCCATCACACCACTCCGAAAAAATTTAATATTTCATTTTATTTTATTTATTTAGACACCTAAAAGAAAGAGAACAACAACTTCCCAAAAGAACACACTTCCCACCAGAGACAAAATATGAGGGAACGAGTGAGAGAGAGAGAGATGCAATGCGCACAAAGCGCACACCCGCTGTGCGGCGCTCGATTACAAAATTTAAAAAATGTAAATTTAATAAAAATAAAGAAAATAATCAAAAGAAAAAAAAGAAAATAAAAAAATTAAAAAAATCGTACCTTAATTAATTAAAAATAATAATGTTGCGGCCTTGAGCGGCCGTCATGCCACAGGCAACTCCCGTTACCCGGACCGTTGTGGCTTTATGTGCCGTTACCCCGATATCCAAAATATAACCGGCCGGCTGGCCACCTGTTCGTTGCGGCTTGGTTATGCCGCTCCCTGCTCCACCGATGCCGCTACTCAACGCCGCCGCTGTGTCCGACCGACACAGGTGCTACACGAAAAACGTGCCCCGATGGGCCACAAATTATCCCTCGTCGCGGCCCTTCCGCCGTTCTACATATTAACTGGAGTGGCCTCAACTGACCCCCCGTTATCACCACAACAACAACACACAATCTTTGAATGCACCGTACCAACGGTTGTCCTCGAGTTTGGTCACTCTGTACCTCCGCTTTATCCAGCTTATCAAAACTCGTATTTATATGAACGGACCTTCTGCCGAGCACTACACTTATTCACGTAACCAAGATTTGACCACTCGTTGCGAATGCGATCTTGTTGGTATCTCCGCCTCCCGGTTAACAACAACAAAATTAGCAGCCCTCGCTAAAATAGTAAACTCCTCGGCGAAAACCAATTGAAATTCACGGCACAATATTGGGTTAAATTTCCTAGGTTTTCTTTCAATATTTCCTATTTTCCACCACAAAACTTCACATTACTTATTTTCTCGAACTATATTGCCCGTGCATCGAATATTAAAAGACGAATTATTCTATATGATTCTTATAATTTTTAATTTTTTCGTATAATGTTTTATTGAACGTTGTTCTAAACACAATCAACAAAATTTTCTCATTTAATTCTTAGAATTTAATTATTTTTTAATTTAATTATATGTCGTGCGTGTGTTTTATATAAAAAAAATTTCCAATCTCAAACAGAATGTCGCAATCGACTTTATCCAAATTTACACTTCAAACAAAATAATTTCTATAAACAAACTGTGTCCAAAATCCCTACTCGAATTTTACTATCCAAAATCACAAACTTGAATGGGACACAAGAAAAAAATTCTTGCGCCACACAGCTCGCAAAACGTTCTAGAAGAAATTAATCTTTCTTCTCTGTCTCTCCTTTATATGAATTTTCGTTGATATAAAAGAGAGACATATAAGAAAAACATTTTTTCCAAAACGTTTTACTTTGCACACACTCGATGCGCATTGTTCTCTCTTTCTCTCACTCCTTGCCATTTGCCAACACAACAGAAAAAGTATACGAGAATCCCACCATTAGCCGCGTACAGATGACAAAATTATTTCCCCGGACGCAAACAACCAGGACGCAAACCAACCGAGGGGAATAAAAACACAAACAATTTACCAAAGGTGGGGGTGTTATCAACAAGATAAAATTTGATATTGTTAACGACAACACAGTCGTAACAATATTTAACCTTTTTATTTATTTTTTAAATATATATTTTTGAGGACACCTACGTGGGACACCTCGTTAAAAAAAATGCATTGCAAGTCCTACCTCACGGGTGATGTGGAAACGGATTATTTAATGCAAACCTTTCCTTAGGGCGGCATTTTTGAAAAGCGCACGGGGCGCCAAAAGGCCTAGCGCCGGCCGTGGTTAGCAGCCACTCTGGCTGCTAATTTTGCTTATTAATGCCGCGTCACAGAGTGTGAAATGGGCCGTGTCGGTCATCAAAATTTGCTCCCAAAAATCAGATTCAGTGTCAACCATTCGAGCGACTGTCTTTTGGCCGTATTCCAAGTGACGTGGATGGTCTGTTGGGAATATTGTTTCTGTTAATTGTACTTTGTGGTGGTTCCACTGTCGTCAATATGACACTTTTGGGTTCTTGACGATGATCCATAACATCTAAAAGTTACGAGATTAGTAAATCAAGAAACTCCGAAACTATTTTATGTTTTACTGCTTCTAGTAATTCGAATTTGTAAGTGTGGAAATGTGAGAAAACGGTTGTCAAAGTCTTGTCTATCTATGTCTAAATGAGGTTTTGGCGGAAGTCGGCCTACCGGATGTGGCAGGTTTCTTGATGTTTGATGTTTTTCAAATTATTTTGAAAGCTAGCTAGTAGTATATGCTAGTAGCGAAAGTGATGATTTTGCTAGTAAACTATAGTTACGCAATAGCTAAACGGCTCTGCAACAGAGTCGCAGATTTCAAAAAATTTATCTTATGTCGTAAATCGTGCCAAGAGAACCGGTTGAACATATTTAAATGCTTCTTAAATTTAAATGTACAAAATCATAAAAATGTATATATTTTGAGGTATTTTTCCGTACCCCATTTCTTAGTTTTGAATAGGGGGGGGGGGAGTATATATGACCACCTTAACCCAGAACCAACATTTAATCAGCCAGAAGCAATTAAAGCCAGATTAAAGTGTTTTATCAGTCGGATCCATTGACAAGGTAGGAAGGTTTCCAGAAAGGTTTTGGAAGTTACACACGATTTTCATATATATTTATATGGGATCATGTCGAAGCTGGAAGATTGTGCTAATCCTCACATACGGCTGGCACTGGGAAGCTCTCCACAGTTTGCCCTTATCATTACCAACTCGACATATAAAGAACCATTTTCGTCCGGCCTAGGAAGTTCTTAAGAGATACAAATTTTTATTTAACAACCTAAGATTTTGGAATTAAGCCATTTCCTCAAATTAGAACATACAGCTGCTGCTGGCCACTTGGTCAGCAATCACTTAATTACGTACCATGTCAAAACATCATTTGCTTTTTCCGGCCCAGGAAGGTTTTGGAAGTTATACACGATTTGCACATAAATTTGAGGGGAGATAAGATCTATTTTTTAATGAAATCATCATAAAGATTAAAAGAATATCGATTTTATACAAGGAGACTGTCAAATGTTCAATGTTTTTGGTGATTTTTTCGATCACATCAATTTGTCAGTTTTTTCATTTTTTTTTTGTTATGAAAAAAGGGTGGTAAAAATTCTCTTAGCAATGATAATAATATTATGTATTTATATTTGTTTCATTGTAATACGTTGATTCACTATCATTGTGAACCGCAACGGACCGATATTAGGGTACATTTGAGCCAAAAAATTAAATTTTGCAAAAAATTAGGGTGGCTTTTAAGTTATGGAGGTCAATATCTAAAATTTACGAGCTTTCTGGGATAAACGGTTGAATATTGTCGGTGAAGTTTGTGGCTAATAATCCGGAAAGTATAAACCAAAAGTCTTGGGCTAGTTTTTTAGCAATTTGGCCGAATGTGCCCTGCCGATTTGGCATTTTTCAGTTTTTTTGCCAATATGACTCTCCACCCTAATTTTCGATTTTTTTTATATGCTATTTGATAGCTGGCGTCAATACCTTTCCAACGATATGCATATGTCCAGGTTATGTCGAATAGGTTCAGCGCTGTGGGCGTGGCCAAAATGACCAAAAATGGCCGTTCAGAGGCCGGCCGCGGCCAACATGGCGGCCAAATCAAAAAGTTGTAAAACAAAAGTTACTTAGATTTTCAAGTACTACAAACCCTGAAAATATAAGATGGAATAGAAGAAGTACGGACAAACAAACAAACAAACATATATACCAAAGCAAGATTATATGGTGACGTCATAGAAAAATTTTCAAATATCATAACTTTGGTCAAAATAATCCGTTTTGGATGTTTAAGGTCGTTGCATTGGTATTGACGTCTACAATCATAATTTGCTAGTTAAAAAATAATTGGGGCAGTTATAATGCTGTATAAGATAGCAGAAAATTTCCACGTACATGGATTCTGTTGCCTTTTTACAATTCAACTTGAATTTTACCGAAACGTCATTGTAGTGGTGTGCATATTAGTACACGTGTTTTTTGTTTTGTGTTTTTGACGTCATTTAAGAACACAAAATAATATGTTAGGTACATAATTTGTGAATTTATTAAATTTCACCATACCATTTAAATTAATAAAGTGTTCCATACAATTCCTAGTAAATAAATCTAAAAGTAAATATCATTAAAAAATTATTTTCATACATTCAAAAGTAAAAATATTTTTTTTTATGCATTTGTTCACCTTCCTTCCATCATTTCCATATTTTCTACTAAAACTAAACAAATAACAAAAAATAACATCGATGCGATCGACAAGAGAGAATGTGTTTTTTTTTGTTTTGTGTTTTTGACGTCATTTAAGAACACAAAATTATATGCATGGTAGATAGTTTGTGAATTTATTAAATTTCACCATACTATTTAAATTAATAAAGTGTTGTGTTAATTTCCTAAATAATTTAATCTAGTTCCTAGTAAATAAATCTAAAAGTAATTTCATGATCATTCATATTTCCACAGTTTAATCACTTTATAATATATTAAACTTCTCAATATTATTTCCAAAAATAACACATACAAATATAGATAAATATACAATTAAACTAGGGAATATTAAATTTAATAAAAACAATAATAACATTTATTTTATTTAAGTTTTATCTAAATATAAATTCAAAATTCACAAAACAAAAATTTGAATCGAAACTATTTTCTTATCATCTGTCATTATTTCCTTTGCTCGCGAGCAGAGGAAATGTATTGTTTCTCTACCGATAGTATCATTTTTAAATTTGGGTCAACATTTTGGCGAAATTTCATGTGGATTTGACACACACACATCGATACAAAATGACAGCACACAATATTAAAAGTGTATATTATACACTGTACACCTATACCTCGTTGTACGGCGTCGCTTTACGGAGATTCGCTATAACGGCTTTTTCTAATTTTTACTTAAATTTCGATTTACACCTGAAATGTTGGCGGTATACGGCCAAAAAAAATTTAAAATACAAAAATATTTGGTGAAAAGTTTTTAATCTCAAAAAGGAAAGGTAAAAAATAAAAACCGATCTGGGCCGTATATCGAGGTATAGGTGTATACGTATACAAAATTCAACTTGAATTGAATTTGAAAAGGCAACAGAATCCATACCCAGAAAAAATGAGTTTTGCTATTCACCGCTAGGGGCATCACTATCACAAAAATGAAATTATTTCTGCTGATATTTTTTTACACCAGCAGAAAATTTTTGATATTTTTATGCAAATTAAAAATTCTCAGCTGAAAATTTTATGAAAAATCAGAGAATTTATGAAAAAGAAGAGAAAATGTATATTTAAACATTTTGAAGCGATGAAAGTTAATTTTCTTTAAAAAACGATTTGCGTATGTATAGTGTAAGCACTCTCAAAACATAATTAAATTATCATAATCATCATTATGCAAACACAGGGCAACATCAAAAAAGCGGCCATCGTTGAAAGCACTCCATATATTTCTGAAGTCATTTTAATGTGAAATGTTTTCAGTTTTTTAACAAAAGTGTTAGAAAAACCCCCCTGTAACTACCCTGGGTGTATGATTTTATGGTAGCTGGGATCATAATCCATATACATGAGCAACATAAGATTCACACCTGGCGTCAGTAGCCTTCCATACATTTTGGAAGTCATTTTGTACATGGATGTATATGGATTATGCTCTCAGCTACCATAAAAACATACACCCAGGGTAGTTACAGGGGGGTTTTTCTAACACTTTTGTTAAAAAACTGAAAACATTTTTCATTAAAATGACTTCAAAAATGTATAGAAGGCTACTGACGCCAGGTGTGAATCTTATGTTGCTCATGTATATGGATTATGATCTCAGCTACCATAAAAACATACACCCAGGGTAGTTACAGGGGGGTTTTTCTAACACTTTTGTTAAAAAACTGAAAACATTTTTCATTAAAATGACTTCAAAAATGTATAGAAGGCTACTGACGCCAGGTGTGAATCTTATGTTGCTCATGTATATAGATTATGATCCCAGCTACCATAAAAACATACACCCAGGGTAGTTACAGGGGGGTTTTTCTAACACTTTTGTTAAAAAACTGAAAACATTTTTCATTAAAATGACTTCAAAAATGTATAGAAGGCTACTGACGCCAGGTGTGAATCTTATGTTGCTCATGTATATGGATTATGATCTCAGCTACCATAAAAACATACACCCAGGGTAGTTACATGTAGGTTTTTCTAACACTTTTGTAAAAACTGAAAACATTTCACATTAAAATGACTTCAGAAGTATATGGAGTGCTTTCAACGATGGCCGTTTTTTTGATGTTGCCCTGTGTTTGCATAATGATGATTATGATAATTTAATTATGTTTTGAGAGTGCTTACACTATACATACGCAAATCGTTTTTTAAAGAAAATTAACTTTCATCGCTTCAAAATGTTTAAACATACATTTTCTCTTCTTTTTCATAAATTCTCTGATTTTTCATAAAATTTTCAGCTGAGAATTTTTAATTTGCATAAAAATATCAAAAATTTTCTGCTGGTGTAAAAAAATATCAGCAGAAAAAATTTCATTTTTGTGGTAGTGATGCCTCAAGCGGTGAATAGCAAAACACATATTTTCTGCTGGAAATTTTCTGCTATCTTATACAGCATGCAGTTATACTGTACTTCCAGCACAGTAGGTGTTTTTGTCACTCGTTTGGACTGCCGTCCAAAGTTATTGGGATGAGATATTTTGTTGTTGTGTTTATAATTTAAATTTTCTTATAGAGGTATAAAATGAAAACAAACTGGGATGGCATAGAATAGTTTCCTGTAAATAATAATATAAAAAATTCCGGGGATGGAAAACTGGGATAACTTCATATGCTTAGTCCAACTCCCCTCCTTGTATTCAATCAATCAGAAACATCAGTGTATAAAAATCTTCTAGTGTGAAATATTGATTTCGCTATACTGTGTCACTCAGCCTTGGTGCATGGGTGTTTTATCAAGATTAAACATTTAGGGTTTTCACAGTTGAAATATTTGGTTCTTCTACAACAAGCTTATCCTGGGAAATGCTCAGATATATCTTTAATAAGTGAACCCAATTATCTTAAAACTTTTATTTAATCAAACTAATTTAACAGTATTTTATTTTGTTTTTTTTTAAATTCAGATCATTCGGCATCAATTGCTACCGGTGGAAGATCCAAAGTTTTACGGCAAATAAAATAAAATTGCTCTTTACAGCTAGCAAGAGCCCATTTCAAATCTTTCGTTTCACCGATATATATGCATGCATCAGCGGTATCTTTTAACGTTACATTAGGCTCTTTTTGATGCCAATTCGTGAAACTCATCAGATAACCAGTTGTGAACCAGTATAATGGTTTGTGATTGATCAAGTTTGTTCCACTTGTCCAAAAATTTTTCTGCGTACTTTTTACATTTAAGTCTTTTAAGGCCCTGTCTATAATGTTAAGTAATCTTGAACTTTCATATTCTTGTCGTATCTCAACCAGGTACATTCCGTTTACAGCGCACCATTTTTGTGCTTCGAACCAGTTGCCCTAGATAGAAACGGATAAAATTTGCATTTAAATAATAATTTTGGTTAACTGAACTTGTATATATTTAGATACCGTTACTTCGCTAACAAGATAATCTCTTTCATCGACGCGGAAAGCGAGTTGAGCAGTCACTACGTCATAACACGAAACAGTAAGCACAATTACAAGAAGTATTGAAAGCCAAACGTTCATTTTGAAGGTAAGAACTTTAATAACTTTTTATCAACTCGGCCTGAACACTGCCAGGTAGCTACTTAATTATTGATGCATTTACTAAAACGTGCATAAATAATACCTGTGACGAAAACGTGTGTGTATGTGTGTGTGTGTGTGTGTGTGTCTGTGTATGTATAAAGTGCGAATGTTTATCAAACTTAGCTGAACAAATTAGAAAATCTAAATTAATTATGAATGACAAATTTGAAATGATGCAAAACAAATAACGTAATCAAGAAATTAGCGCAAATTTTTAAATAGGCGTACACAAGAAAAATAACAGAATTTTGTCTGAATGCCTCGCGAGGTAATCGGTGGTACTAAAGTGAAGTTTCCGGCAAACTAAAAATGACAAAAACTTTACAAAAGCCCAAAAAGTGTAAAACTACAATTTCAAAAAAAAAAAAAAAAAAATGATTATGCAAACCGTTCATTATGCTTTTAGAAGACAACATATTTAAGCGGTTTGATGGCCCCAATGCATGGCCCCATTTTTTAATTTTAAAATTTCGCTTTACTACCAGAACAAAATATTAAAGTCGGACACAGAACAAAATATTAAAGTCGAATTTCGCAATGTAGATTCAGCTTCCTCCATTTTGGCATGAATGGTTCTTGGTTTGCGCAGGTGGAATCTGTGTTTAATGTAAAACGAATTACTTCAGACAGTAGGCAATATTTGTTGACGATTGCCGCATTACCGATGGATATTATCACCACGGTGTCGGACATAATTGCAAACCCCCATCAGATACAGCCAAACTCGTAACTCTTAAATCGGAAGTAATCAAACGATTAAGTTTGTCGGAGAGCCAACGAACAGAAAACTAATTGGTACAACCAATATGGATGATTTAAAACCTTCCGCTTTTTATCTCCTATTAAAACAATTAGGCTCTTCAACCGCAGTTACAGAAGAGTTAATTAAAACATTATGGTTTAAACGACTACCAGAGCAGTTACGGTCAATTCTAATACTGCAAAGAGCAGAGCCAATGTCAAAACTGACCAGATTAGCTGACAAGTAGCACATCTAGTTTCGAGCTGCGCCAACAAGTTTTAAACAAAATCGATCAAAATTTTGAAATTTTTCTCGTAATCGATCATGTAGGAATTTAGGCTCAAAGTCGCCGTTTCGATTTGGTGCCGCAGTCCGAAAATGTTCTGGCGGCTCTTGCAAATTCGTCAGTCAATCAAATAAAAATTTAAATAATAATAAGGAAAACCAAATTGTCCCAAAAATAAAGCGACAAACGATGGGACGCATAATATATGTCACCTATTCATTAAATGTCCAAATACTAACTTTAGTTTTCTTATCGATACCGGAGGTGTGGTCTCATCATGTTTTTCAAAAACCTTTCTCAAAACCGAACGAGTATAATCTTCGCTGCTAACGGTTCATCGACAACAACATATATGGTATAAGGTTACTTAAAGTCGACTTAGGATTTTGCCGGGATTTCCGGCAAAAGGTTAGTTTACTTGCACAGCCTCTAGAGCGTCGAGAGTTCAGGATAACCACTGACATTTGGAATACCGCACTCGGAGCTGTGCTGGAGAAGCACAATAAAGGATGTTGGGAACCAATGAAATTTTTTTCCAAAAATCTTTCCCCACCGCGGAGCGTAAATATTCTGCTTCCGATCGTGAATTGCTTGCATTTCCGATGTTTCGTCGAAGGTAGATAATTTTTCATTTTACGTCAAAATCGGAGCGGAGTCCCCGTCAGTTTCGCCAGTTAGACATTTTGTATGTACCACGGTGCATTTACTATTCCACGTAGCGGATCCGCTCGAAACGCGATATTTCAAAACGAGATATTTCAAAACGCGTTATGGTATAGAATGTGCATTGTGAAGCGACGGAAGGGCAGCGATCCAATTGATACCGATCCTTTATACTCTCGCTCCTATCGATTTTTAAATTCTTATAAACTGAAATTAAATTTCCCCTTTACCCGCCTGATATAACCCGATCCTAAACTCCAGTTTTGTACCATGTCGCGTTTTGTACCACATCGCGTTTTGTACCGTATCGCGTTTTGAATTATCGCATTTTAAAATATCGCGTTTTGACTATTCGCGTTTTAAAATATCGCGTTTCAAATGGGACCCTCCAAATAGGACTTTGAATGACTGGATAATATTGACATTGGTTTTTTGTACAACCCCAGAGCTGAATACCGTAAGTTCACACAGGTTTTAGGATTTTCCGGTATAGTAATTTATTATATAGAGTTAGCTCAGAATTTCTTCCAGAACAGCCACCCCATCTTTCTGTATTATATGTTCAAATACAGAAAGATGGATTGGCTGTTAGGAAGAAATTCTGAACTCTTCTTTTTTTTCACATGCTCTTTCCATTTTAGTTTCGCGTCTAGAGTCGAGCCTAGATATTTTGCTTGTTTGCATATGGATTTTGCTGGCCATTAAGTTCTACTGGTATTGAATTGACGTGAACAAACTTTGTTTCATTAAGTTTTATTCGCCATCTCTTCATCCAGGTGCTGATAATATTAGTAGCCCTTTCCAATGTGGATTCTTCTATATCCTCACAGGGACTGCTAACATCGCTATGTTAGTCTCCTTTATCGTTGGCTGGTCTGGCTGATATTTTCGTTATTTCTGAGTATTCGCTATCTCATTTTACACGACAGTGTCAGTTAGATATGTAAGATTTGAGAATTTCATAAAATTGCTTTGGTAAGTCCCTTTGCAATTTATATTCCACCTTTAATTGCCACAAGAAGACGCTTGAACATATTTTCTTACTTTCAAGAACGTATTCAATTATATTTCTAATTCGGTGTACTTGTTCTACTCGTATTGTTGAATGGTTTTCTTCGAAGCCAAATTGATGTGAAGAGTGGAGGTTCTTTAGAAGTAGTTTCTCGAAAATTTTTGAAATAGTTGGGAGTAAGGAACTCGGCCTATACGATTTTTTATCATTAAGTGGTTTGTTTGGTTTACATAGATAGGTATTATGATTACTTCTGCGACTTTCCATTGATTTGGAACGTGTTTAAGTCTGATCACTACGTTAATTATCTGCGGTAGTTTACGAAGTCATTTTCCAGGAAGAGCGTAAGGCCACTTCGGTATTTATTAATGAATTCGTTCTTGATTTCTTTAATCAGCCACTTTAGTTTGTTGGACAAAAAATTTACAGTTGTTTTATGTTCAGGCGCTTTACTTTTTTGCCAGGCCTTTCTTGATTTTCGTTTTGTTGCAATCAGTTCCATCACTACCAAAGGGTAAATAGAATTTCGGCGCATTTTCTTTGAGCTCGAAGGGGTACTACATCACGTTGCTTCTTGCGTACTGTTGTTGAGCGGTTCTATTTCTTCTTCTAGCTGTATCGGATTTTAAATTGGCACCTGAAGATCAATATTATCCACAATTAGTTTTTGGAATTTCTCCCACCAGCTTTTTTTTAATAGTTAGCGAAGGTAAACTTTGTCATAATAACAGGCGTATGACTCGACATAATCATAGTGACAAAGAAGAAATGATATCCCTAATAGTATCGCTGTAAATATCAAATAACAACTTTAGATAAACACGAGAAAATAGTAAAACGAACATGGATGTTATTCACTGTGCCATAAGTGTTACTCAGTGGTTCCATGAATTTTAATATATTTTCAAATATTATTTCACCGAACCTAGAGATGTTCACGGGGTCTTATTTACATGGTGAAATAGTGAACGTGGTGAACGGGATGGTTTTGAGCTTGTATAGAGGCATTTAAGAGGTACATTAACGGTTACATCCTATCCCAGAAATGTTCACGGGATCTGTTTCATATGTTTGAATTGGTCAAAAATTGTCTATTAATATTGTGCAAACCAAGACCAATGATGATTTTCAGCATGCTCGTAATTTAAAATTTTTTCCTTCTCATTTTTTTTCCTCAATTGGAAATTTTGGCATTTTCGACAATCAATTCGATTTATTGTAAAAACAATCAAATAACATAAATCCTAGAGATGTTCACAGGGTCACGTTTATACTTTTCGGTAGTTCAAAGACTCCAGTTTCGATAGTTTCGGACAGGGTTTGGTTGTGATGATATTTACACGGCTCACAGGTTTCATGAAATAATTTGAATACATTTTGTAATGTTAATGTTGTGTTTATGTTATGTTGAAGTTATGTTTATAACAATAACTTACTGGTGGCACCATCTTTTACCAAATGACAGAGATTTATTTTTACGCGCCTCAGTATCGTAGACAATCTCTTTACAATCGTAGATGCAAAACACTGAACGGACCTTATAAAATCGGTATAGGGCCGAATGTCAAAGAGCCGAATGTCGAAGGGCCGAATTTGAAAGGGCCGAATGTGTCAAAAGGCCGAATGTCGAAGGGCCGAAAGTGTCGAAGGGCCGAATATTATGTCGAAGGGCCGAATATTATGTCGAAGGACCGAATGCGAATGGTCGAATGTCGAAGGGCCGAATGTGTCGTAGGGCCGAATGGGTAGATGGGCCGATCTTTTTTTTATTTTTTTTTTGATTTTAGAAAATGTATATTTTTTATTATTAAACATACCTATTATCAGAAGGCTGACATAGGGCTGAATGTTTCAACTGGCGCATGACAAAATTTTCCTTCACCATAAATTCATAAGAAATTCATTTATGTTTAATAAAAAAAAAATTATAAAATATTCCATAAAACAACAAAGTTAAAAAATTATATTTCTAAAAACAAAAAAATAATCGGCATTTCTACCCATTAGGTCCTTCGACATTCGACCCTTTGATACATTCGGCCCTTCAACACATTCAGCGCTTCGAAATTCAGCCCTTTGATACATTCGGCCCTCGACATTCTTAACTTCGACATTCGGCCTTTTGAAATTCGGCCCTTTGTACCCATTCCATTTGAACTCCTTATCGATGTTTCTGCATTCATTCTATTTTTGTATTAAAGTTTAATTGGTCCATTGAAACTACCTAGGTGAAAGGGCTGTTGAATACGGCATAATGATACACCGAAAGATTTTAAACAAAATTTTCAGCCAAAGTTATATTTGTTGATGTACTTAAATTTTAGGCGGTGACAATTTCTGACAAATAAAACTGATTTTCACCCCACTCTGACCACAACTTATCCACCCTCCATGTATTTTAAAAATGTGAACCCATTGTACTCACTGAATCATCCTGTTTACAACAGATGTGTTCGATATTTATGTTATACAAAATAATAATAATATTTAAAAAGATTCTTATCGCGAGTTTACTAAAGACAGCTGCAACATATTTACTATGGTGACGTCAAAAATATCATGTATATAAAGCAGCGATATCTTAAAATTTTATAACATTTTAAAAATGAAATTCTGTCTTTTATTAACTGTAATTGTGCAATTGGCATTTTGTACCGTAGACGCAGCCGATCAATTCCACCTTGATGGCAGTAACTATTACGTTAGTACACCAGATAAGGTAAGAAATGTTAAAAAAAAATTATTAATTGATTTAATTTAACTTTACGTAAATTTACAGGCTAATTGGTACCAAGCTATGCGATTTTGTGCATATAACGGAATGTACTTGATTGATGTGCGAACACCTTTTGAAAATGGTCGTGTCCTTTCTGTTATACAGATGACTTACAAAAGGAATAATGTAACGAGTGGCGATTTTTGGACGAGTGGCACTGATTTGGGAAGTGACAAAGAATATTATTGGGCTTCGAATGGCCACCCAATTTTTTGGGAATATTGGGCTTACGCCGAACCAAGTGTTGGGGGTGGTGAACATTGTGTGCATTATTATTTTGGTAAGGACAGCAAATGGAATAATATCGGGTGTGATGTGAAAATGTATTTTATATGTCGTGACACGTTTGATGTACCCATGTATAAGAATCGAGAATGTGCTGCCGTTCTTGGATAAAATTTTAAAAATTTTACAATTAGTGTAAACTTAATAAATTGTCGAAATTTGAAATTCAAATTTGAAATATTTTAGTGGTATATTGATTGAGACTTTGGACGAATTTTTAGCTTTCATATATTTTTATTTGAAACGGGCTAGAGGGATAGCACAAAACTGCCCCATTTGAACGGCCTTGAGATTTGGTGAAGATCTACACCACAATGATGCTATGGGGGTTTTCGTTTTTAATTTGGGTTATCGAAATAGAATTTTTTTTTATAATAGGGTATATCAAAAATCCAATCGCAAGTTATTAAAAATTCAATTCAGTACCCGCAATTAATTTCAAGCCATATACGCTCAACAAAATTTGCAAATTTGTAATTTTAAAATGAAAAAAAATAAAATTGTTGGATTCCATCGGGAGGTAAAGCCGAGTTATCGCAAGGTATATTCATTTAACTGTAAAACGTGCAAATGGATGTCTGTGAAGTTAGCACGTAAAGTTAGCACGATATTTGCGATGGCAACACTCTTGGGTTTGAATCTTGAATATTGGATTTTTAGTACAAGATAGCACGAAAAAATGTGAAATATGATATAAATTTATAAAAGTTAGCACGAAAAAAAATTCAATAATTAAATGATCAAAAAAAAAATTAAGTGAAAAATTTATCAATATAAAATAAGTATATACTCGTACATGATAAAATTTAGCACGAAAAACGCAACGACTGATAAAAATATTTAAAATAAAACACATGATCAAACTTCATATAATAGTCCCTTTCAAGCATTTATGAGACATGAAATTTATTTTTTATTGTAGAAGAATACTTAATGAACTTCTTAGACAAATTTCAAAGCAATCGTATGGGTCAGATGGCAACACTAATGGTTCGAGCTGGCCTCTTCCAAGCATTTGTCGGACATGGAATTAATTCTTTATTGTAGAAGAATCCTTAATGAACCCTAATGATCCCTAATGAAGTTTATTAAGGATTCTTCTACAATAAAAAATTAATTCCATGTCCGACAAACGTTTAGAAGAGTCCAGCTCGAACCATTAGTACTGCCGATCGACCCATACGATTGCTTCGAAATTTGTCTAAGAAGTTCGTTAAGGATTCTTCTACAATAAAAAATTAATTCCACGTCCGACAAATACTTAGAAGAGGCCAGCTCGAACCATTAGTGCTCTTGTCTCACCTATACTTGCTGGTTGAAAGATGATTGCTTTGAAATTTCCGATTGTGCGAAATATTTAATTAATCATCTAATACGATAAAATTGAAAATATTAACTTCAAATTAATGAATAATTAATTTTCTATATTATTTTCTATATATTGATTATATTTCTTTGTTATTTTCATTTCCCTTTTGTATATTTAAAATTTCGTGCTAACTCTATCGAATACTCAAACCACTTTTAGAACACAAATCAATTAAAGTTTTTTTTAAAGTAATAATATAAATGTATGATTAAATTTGGCGCTAGGCTACCTATAATTTATTTAATTCCTTTCTATAAATTACTTAAATAATATAATTAATTTTCAAAACATGAAAATTATGACATTTTGTCATTTTTTTAGTACTATTTGATATAAAATAATTGGTTAAGATCTGTGATAAAAATTATTGCCATACGTACAATTTTAAAAAAATCGTGCTAACTCTACGTGCTAGTTTCACATCGGTGCAAATGGTTTTTAATCGACAGCAACTCGTTTTGTTAAAGTTAAATAAACCATTCCCTATTATAGGGTATCACTGTCCGTTCAAATCCTGGGTGCGACTATGAAAGCAAAGGATTCATTTGAACATCATAATAACCAAATATATAGTCAACTTCAGCTCATTTGATGAAAGGCTATTTCACGATTTGATTTTACTATTAGTGGCTAAATGGTTTAATCTTTATCTGCTTCAAAACAAACACTTGTCACTACACAATCGCGATGTCAAACCACATCAAAATGATCAAGGAGCTTTTGTCCGAATTCAGTGGATTTTTTATGTTCTAATCAAAGAGGACATCGCGAAGCAGTTAAATTTAAACGATTTGAGAAGAACATCTCCCTCAAAATATTATCGCTCGATATACCAGGATGTTGATTTGGATGAAACAGAATTCTGAAATGATTGACAGGGAGTTTTGGAGCATAGCAAACTGAGATGAAATTAGGCCATTCTTTGGCCGACAATGATGGAAATAGCTGGAATAGAGATTTTAAAATCAGTTTTTGATTTATTGGCATGAAACCCAGGCCCACATTAGCCAGAAAACTATTGAATTATGGTTTACTCTCTCGATTTTAATCTTCTTGCCCTTGTAACTGTGTCGACACATACTGATACCAAATTGAACTCCATTTAAGAAAACTCGAAGCTGTACCATAACTAACAGTTATATTGAATTTATAAATGAAAAATGCAATGGAGATTAAAGTAATTCAGAAGCTCTTAAGGGTTTCCTCCTCTAGGTGAGGAATCAGTTCTAAATGTGACCAAACTTTAGCAATGTTGAAGGGAACGTGGTTAATTCGGCCTAACTACAAGAAATAACACTTTTGACAGTGTAAACACTTTCAAAGTGTGGTTTTCGTGCAGATGATGCAACATACTATCATTGAATCATAGTATTTCCTTTCTTGTAAAAACCGTCTATTCGCGATTTTTAACAAAGTAGCTGACATCTGACGAACAAAATGTAAATCTTAGTTTGCAATAGGGATAAATACTGTCGTTGTCATAACAATGAACTTTATAATGCTCATCCCGCTTGTAGACGTAGAAGCCAACGCTATCTACATTAGAAGAAAATCGCTAATAGAATTGATTTTATGATTTTAGCATCGCACTACATCACTTTGTTCTTTGGCAACAAAGAGTGATTACACAATCATTCAGAAACACTCTGGCAGAGGTTTTAGTATCTAGGTCAACCCTCAGTTTTATCGTGTTACGAAATGATAAACGTTATTCTTAGTTGGTGTGGAAGTTCTTTGATATGATGAAATATTTGCTAGTGAATTGCCTTTCATAAGCATCCATATGTTTTGGGAAAAAGATTTTCACATATTGCCTCTTCTGGGGATAATAGCAACTACGAATTTGAAATCAATTCATCTTCCAGGAGCTCCACAAAGCTTAGTCCAATCAGTTTCAATATAAGATCGCTATGACGAGTCAAGACTACCTATACAAAAATGGTATTTTGAAAACTTGATCAATGTTGATTTTAACTTGATAAGGAAGTAGCGCACTGAAGAATTCGCCCGCTTCATTTAAAACTGTTGAATACGACTTCTAAAAATATAAATCAGCTCATTTTTAGCTTGGGCTGATTATTGCATTGGATTGTCAATTGTCTTTCAAGGAAATGGTCAAGCAGTCTGTAATAATACGAACATCTGCTAAATATGTTGTGGATTGTTCGCATGGCAAATCACCACAATAGGTTATAGTGTTGACCAAATACGTCTTGCTGAGTCGTCTATTCGACTTTTGTCCACCAAATTCGAGTCAATGAGTTCGATAAATCAGCCAACACCTGTGCGTTACTGAAACGCAAGGTCTGCTGGAAACAGCGCTGAGAGTGTACAGGAAAACTCGAGTCGTAAATTTCTCGTCGTTTAGAACCTGGCCTTTCTGCGACTTCAATTTGGCAAATTTTGCATCGGGACTTGTGTCTACACCCTTATATAATCCAGCTGACCCAAATTTCGCAAAAAAAAAAAATCATATTTAGCGACGAGGCCAATTTTTGGATGAATGGATATGTGGACAAGCAAAATGGTCGGATCTGGGGCGATATCAATCCACATGAGATATACCAGCATCTAATGCATCCCAAGAAAGTCACTGTTTGGTGCGGATTTTTATGATCTCTCAAATATTATATTCCAATTGGAGCTTCAAACATTTTTGTCACACTGTTAAAATAAGGAATTTATTGAGACAAATATATAAAATTAGAAGAGTAGGTCAACTATCTGATACTCTTCAAAAAAAAATGTTTTTGTTTTGTAACTTATGTTTTTATTTGCATAAAAATCAAATTTTCAAAGAATTTTTATTGAATCAAATGCAGCCATACGATTGGGCGAAGATTTTTTAATTACGTCCAGAAGTGACTATTTTTGTTGGGCCGTACTAGCGTTCTTAATAAAGGGCTTGGGGTTTTCTACAATTATTTGAATAAATTTCGAATTTTACTGGTTTGATTATTGTTTTTAGTATTTAGTTATAACGAAACTCTCAGAGTTTCTTCTGAAATGCCTCCCGATTAAAATGACGGCCGTTCTAAATAGAGTTCCTACAGTTTTCTGAATAAAGGGCAAAAACCAATTCCCTTTTAAGACGAGTTATAAAAACACTACAGTGGTTTAATTAATTAATTGGAATTTTGGGATTGGAAGAAATAGTTAAAAGTGAAGATTTTTTTTCGGAATTCATATGAGATTATTTTTCATCACTTAAATCGAATTTTACATCAACCATTTCAGAATAGGAATAGTTCCACTCAAATGGGATATTTTGCTGAATCGCGTATTCGGAATTCATATTGAAATTCAATTTTCATTGTTTAAATCAATATTAGAAATAAAATTAATTGATAGAACTCTGAGCCGAGAAGAAAAGAAGAATCAACGGATTTTTCGTCAATTTTTACGGTGCAAACCTTACAGAAAGCCTCCATCATCGCGATTCAATCTAATGAACATAAAGACCACTAATAACCAGAAAACAAATTTCCATCGACAAGCGACACCATCAGCCCCATCACTCGAGGAGAGAATTGATAAAGTCGAAATGATTATTCGAGAAATGTCATTCCATAACCGTAGTCGATCATATCAAAATAAACGGTTTGTGATGCAACGATCTAGTCCGCCACCACGAAATAATTCTCGATTACGTAACGTTGAGAAACCAGTGGCACTATTCTGGCTTTTCCCAGGTATATATGAAATTGGGAAAAATATTTTTATAGTATTTTTGTCCAAATTGTATTTATTCGTTCTACTGAAGAAATAAGTTTAGTGCAAAATTTTAAACAATATTTTCCCATCTAACTTTGTTTCGAAAATATTTACATCAAAATTATTCCCTCAATAGTGAAAGTACAAAAAGTACAATAGACAAAAACGCTATGAAAATATTCTTCCCAATTCCCAGGGAGTATAATACTGGTATCGCGTAAATTTAGACAAACCTCATAAATGTCGCCCGCCATGTAAATACACAGCGTGAACGTCCTCGAAAATTCATAACGAATAATAACCTGATTTTTCTTATCGACAAGGGAGCTGAGTTGTTAGTCCTCCCTGTCAGACGTTACGATACGTCATCATTATTTTTGAATTTGAAATCTAATAAACTAGTTTTATTAGCCACCAATGGCTCGAAAAGCAATACCTAAAGCACAAAATTGCTCAAGGTTAATATGAGGCTCAAACGCCCATTCCCTCGAGCTTTCAGTTTAGTTGATTCAAATCGGCAGATCATTGGCACTGATTTCATCGGTAAAGTCATTGTCTTAGTATAGATACAGTAGATATTAAACAAAAACTGTATCAACTGGTTGATTCAGCGACTTTACTTTCGTAAAGAAACTTTACGAATTACTTGCGATCTACCTCTCGACTATAAACACTTTAGATATTTCATTGAATGTCGGGACTTCACAATTTACACCGACCATAGACCTCTGATTAAAGCAGTCTAAAACTGAACGAAATTTGCGACAAGTGAGGCATTTGTGAATGGAAAAAATAACGTTGTCGCGAATCTGATATCCCACATGATCGGCAACGTGATAATCGAGGCACAAAAAGCACATTTATAAATTTAGAATTTACTTTCTTGTTTTGAATGTCACGCTAGTTCGACGTATAAACTCGAGTTTTTTAAATTGCTCGGTATGAAAATATACTGCGAAACACCGACAGGCGCGAATCGCTCATATATCGCAGAGCCGTTAGGACAATAAATATGCATATCGACTCGTAAATTGATTGCCGCTTGTATCTCGATTTCGCATTCTGCAAACTACAACAATCGACCAAGGTACGCAGCTCGAATCATAATTGTTCGCCGAATTAACGAAACTCTTTGGTTCTCATCAAATACGCACGACTGCGTATAATCCGCAAGCGAATTGCATGTTCGAACGATTTCACCGACAGCTTAACACTGCTCTCAACGCCCGATAAAACACTATTCAGTGGAGCTTTGAAATTTGTATCGTATTACTTGGGATTCGACTGACGGTTAAAGAAGATCACACAAGTGCTCACAAGCCGAAATGGTCTATGGAAAAACACTCAAACTTACCCGGTGAGTTCTTTCCTGAAAATAAACTTTCTCATCCAACTTCAACCGACACAGTCGTCGATCAATTACGCACAACTATACAAAATCTTAATTCTATGATGGGAATGGATCGGATAAGGCTACAACCTCAATACGAGTAAAGGCCTATTTAAAGTCATTCGCCGGTTACGTAAATACTAAGCTATATTAATGAATAATAAAGAGCAATCAGTATCTATCGATCGATTGAAACCGGCCTATGGAATACGCGGAATGCATTACCGCATTGAGAACACGGAAATCCATACGAATCATAGCCTAAACAATCCACTCCTACCTTTTAATCGTTTTTCACACTTGGAGGGGTGTACTCTAGCAACTCAATTATTCGGAATCTCAGAGATTTTTCTGAAATGCCTCCTTACGAAAAAAACGGTGATATGTCTGTCTAACTTTTCCATTCCAGAAAAAATAAAAATGTTCATCAGCTAATACTAGTTTTAACCCATCCCAGGATTTTTAAATCATACAATTCCTAATTAATGTTATACTTGTAAAATGTCGAGACAATTTTCTCTTACCACTAGGCAGACGCCTTAAATGAATATACATCAAAAAATTCATTAGTGCATATAAAAACTCAATTCGCGAAAGAAATTAACATTTTAGATATTGGAAACTATCACAGTGTCTAAAGATTTGAATTTTTATTTTGACTTGTCATGATGTCCACTAACTCTGATAAAATACGGATATTTATTTATTACTTTTTATTAATATTTTTTATTGGGTATTTTCTTAAATTTCTTATGGTCGTGGGCTTTATTATATTTGGCTATATGCAAATGAGCACATAGCACAAATCCTAACATACTGCTGATATCGTCAAAATAAAAAATCAAATCTTTAGGCACTCCGAAGGTTTATTGAGTATTTTCTTTAAATTTTCGCTCATTTGCTGCAAGAGTGACATAATCCAAAAATTTTTATTTTTTCAGTAGAGCGATTTGAAAATATCACTCAAAATTGTTTGTAAAAGCGGCGTCTTCAAAAATAAATAAAAATACTTTCTGATTAGAAAAATAAATTATTTTATATTCCTACATCCTCAATCGGAGCTTAATATTTATAATTCTTTAATATTTCGCAAATTTTCTTAAAATAGTTTCCAATATCTTTTTCTTTTTTTTCCGCGATGAAAAACTGGGATAAATTCACACACCTGCCATGCTAATTATATGGCAGAGAATTGCCTACAATTGTTTCAATAAACATTATCTGCCCACTATCTTGTTAAAGTTAGCCGATAGTTTCCAGCCGAAAGATAATGCAGATTGTGTCTTGACTATTTCAGCCGACAGTTAAACTCTCTTTATACTCTCGCTCCTATCGATTTTTAAATTCCTATATACTGAAATAATTGTCCCTTCACCCGAAGGATATAACCCGATCCTAATTTCGAGTTTATGACTGATTTTTGCTGTATTCAAGACACTATCTGCATTATCAGTCGGCTGGAAAATGTAGGCTTACTTTATCAGTATCTGCCCACTGACTCTCCGCAATAAAAATATAATCTTGGTTCCGCGAGACATTACAGAAAAATTTACATTTAAAAATAAAATTTCAACTTTGGTTTTTATCAATTGTAATGGTGTATTGTGATTGTTCCGTATATTGGTCTATTTCAGCACTCTCGAATTAATTACACAACCGTAGGAAATTCTTCCATTTGCGTCAATCTGTATGACAACGACTATGATAATCGACACCTACTTATACACAATCAACTTCCCAACCAACCGTTTTTCCTTTAACGCTGGATCGCGGATAAATTTGAATTTTTGACGTATAGATGGCTAATGTTTAAGAATCACAACTGATTTTTTCAAATCATTAGTCTCATCTGTTCGAAACTGATTGTTGTGATTCTTAAACATTAGCCATCTATAAGTCAAAAATTCAAATTCTAAAATTTCAAGTCTAATCAAGTGAACCGCAGTGTATATATTAAAAAACATTTAAAATTTCAGCCCATCCGTGCATAACGACATTTGGGTATAACGATCGTGTGTTTCTGCCCTGCTTTAATCGTACTGAAAAATAACGGAAAAACAACAAAAAAAGCAATAACCTACATTATTTGCGCATTGTCGACATTGTCTACTTAAAAATCAATTGTCTACTATTTCGACATGATAGTGTCGACAATTCCAAAATACGTGTAGATGCACAACACTGTATGCAACTCATTCAAAGCAGTACGTCCGTGGTATATGCCGCAGTGCCAAAATGGTTTTATGCCCAAAAGATCAGTATCAACAAATCTCATACAGTTTACCACCTATCCGATTATATTAATTTAGAAGCACAAGCAAGTTGATGTATTCTATACGGACTTTGCAAAAGCCTTTGTAGCAACTCAATTATTCGGAAAATAATTGATACTACAATCATCAACACATTCAATACATAGTAATAATCAACAGTGCGACATGCAATTAATATACGATACGATTTTTAATAATTTAATAATGGACATTCATCAGGCCTGCGCGTATATCAAATAAATGCATTTTGTATCTATATATATAAAACAAAGTCGGGTTAGTTACACCATTTATAACTCAAGATCGTGTGGACCGATTTTTATCATCTTTGTTTTGTTGGATTTGTCTTCGCTCCGAATAGCATAATAACTATTAAAACATCGGAAAAATTCAACAAAAAAAGTTTATCAAGAAAATTCATTTTCTCATACATTTTGTATGGAATGGCTTTTATGATGATATCTAGAGAATGGATGATTTCGATGATTTTTTTTTGTTATTTTGTTCGTCTCAATACAGTGGTGATTTAGGAAAAAAGCAAAGTCGGAAAAACTCAAAAGGAAAACGCCAAAAATCTAATAAAATCCTTTTTTATATGCATTTTGTATGTGACGAGTGGTGCAGTGGTTAAAGCTTCGGCGCTTGGGTCGTGAAGTCCTGGATTCGAATCCGACTGGAGGATGTATGCAAATTTGTATTTTATTTTTTATCCAATTTTTTTTATTTCATCTAATTATCTATTATATCGATAAAATATTCGCCCGTACGTTTTTATTGCGAATAGTAGATTTTGACAGCTCCAAAAAAGTTTTTTCCCTGTGCGATTTTAATATTAAATTGAATTTGTTTTTGGTTTTGGTTATTTCATATTAGTTAAGTAGTTTGAGGTTTAGCATATAATATTAAAATAAGTGGTGGAATTTAGTGAAATACGAGATTGTGTTGTATGTACCAACAACAACAAGAAAATAGTCCTTTTTTGCGTACAATCGTACGTAATTTGTTTAGTGGTACAGAGTGTCCCAACACCAGACACCAGATTTTTTTTTTTTTTTGATTTTTTTCATTTTTTTTTTTTATTCTGTGGAATTCTATTTTCGATCGTGATTTTCAAACGGTAAGTTCCCATCGAAGATGTTCACTTTGTGAGGTTATCACAATTGTGATTGTGCGCACATCAATATGTCGCAAGCCAGAAGATCTAATATTTCACCACGAAGCCGTAATGCAATTAGACTTCAGACTATTGCGAATCAATCCACTGCAGATGAACAAGAAATCACACGAGAGGTACGCTGCGTTAATATGGCCTGACTTCGCGCTTCACAAAGACAAACACAAAGAGAGGCAGTACGTCAAATGGCTCAGTTGGCAATGAGAAATCGTTGGCACAGATCAACAACGTGATAATCTGCGACGCGCAAGAAGAAATTCTTCAAGTGTTGATTTGAATCGAATAGCGTTTCAATACGATTGCACAATTGACTACAACTCGCATCTTTTCATTCGAACTGGCCTAATGGAGGTTGTGTGCGACCATTACGGTGCATTGAAGTTCGCTGGAGAAACGCCTGGATTGTGCTGTCTCAGTGGCAAGGTGAGATTGCCATTATTGCCTGCGCCACCTGAACCATTGCATTCATTGCTTCGTGGCGAGACACCAGAATCACGACATTTTCTATCCAACACTCAAAGATACAACGGATGTTTCCAAATGACTTCATTTGGAGCAGACATTAACGAAGAACGCGGATTCAATCCAACATTCTAGCTCATTTCTGCTAGAGAGACAAAACTCAATCTAATTAAGCTAATAACTTTAAACAACATTTATTGATTTTGAGGCAGTACGAAATTCGCTGGGTCAGCTAGTTTTAATTAAAACTAGAAAACATATAATTGTGACGGTAACAATGAAATTATTCTGTTCTTGCATGTAATAACAAATAATCTAATTTTATTTGTGGACATATTATTATTATTGCTTGAGAGAAATTTTAGATTATATATTCTGTTAACATGTGGTTATTTAAATAAATTTTACTAAATGAATATTAAAACACACAAAAATTCACTTCGCGCATGTAATAATCTGTTTTCCTAATTAGCAAATAATTATTAAGGTTATAAGGAATGTGCAGTATATTCCGTGAACAATTTATCCATTTGAATTTATAAAATTAAATAAATACATTTTGTATTTTAATTAAAACTATAAAAAATATATGACCGTAACAATGGAAGTATTCACTTCTTGCATGTAATAATTGTTATCTAATTTTGTTTGTGTAAAAATTACTATTATTCCTTGAGTGAAATTTAATTATATGTATTTTCTTTACTTGTGGTTATTTTAATAAATTTTACTAAATAAATTATCACTTCGCGCATGTAATAATCTGTTTTTTTTATTTGCTAATAACTATTTAGGTTATAAGCAATGTGCAGTATAATCCATGAACTATTGTTCCATTGTAAATTAAATATCAAATAAATGCATTTTGTATTTTAATTTAAACTATAAAACAAATATGACTGTGTAACAATGGAAGGATTCACTTGCTGCTTGTAATAATTATAATCTAATTTTATTTGTGTAAATATTATTTGAATAAATTTCACTTCATTTCAATTTTAATTTCGCCGAACAAATCAACATCATTTACGTCAAATTCACTTTTCTCTTCGTCTGAAAGTTTCGCGGATCCGAGATTGGTTTTATAATCGAAATTTCAGGTTTTTCAGCTTGTAATTTTCTCACCAATAGCAGGCAAAGTAGATTTCACGTCCAATTCGTAAGCTAGGTCATTTGCAACACCAAGAATTTCCTCAACTCATTATCGTTTCTACATTTTGTCAAAAAACTGGTTAACTTCTTAAACGAAGAAAGACATGCTTTCATGAGTGGCTGGATTTAATAATTTGCTGACTACATCAATTTGTAGTAAAAATGTATGCCAAACTACTATGGAACATAGAAATTGATAATTTCATATTTTTATTGTTAAACAGTATGCCATACACTGTATTTTGAAGTCTACTTCTTCCTTATTATTTGAAATTCCAATAACAGAGTCATAAATTCTCACAATATGTGACCTTAAAGGTTTTATGGCATCAATTCGAAGTTGGTCTACATGTTCCAATTTTTAAGGTTTTAAATTTAAATTTGACATATATTTTTTTATAATCGTCTTTTGGTTCAATATTGTATCGGTGCGTACACAAGTTGGCTTTTTAAAATTTCGCTAATTAAAAACAGTTTAAATAAATTATAAAATAATTAATAAGATATAGTTAAGTGTAAATATATTTATATAGCATAAGGGGTAAACGGTGAATTATAAATATAGGTATAAGTTAGATATTAATTAAAATTGCAAATAAAAACAGAAATGTGAATTTGAAAAAAATAACGGTAAAATATCCATAAGTAAAGAAGGAATAAATGTGGTTAAAAAAATTACGGAAAAAGTGAAAAATGGTATTAAAATGAAAAAAAGAAAAAGTGAAGCTGAATTTATAAACATAAGTGATAAAAAAAAGACACAAGTATTAAACAACAAAGAAAATCTAATAGAAATTTCGAATGAACTAAAAAATACGTCGAAAAACAAAATGGATGATATTTTAAGTGTCGAAATGGGCTCAAATTCGTATGAAACAAATGGAAATAATTCATCAAAGTCAATCGGTAAGTCAACACAAAAAGAAATGGAGAATGCAAAGACAATAAATACATACTCTAATAAAGATAGAGGTCCGTTTGCATTACTAATAGAAAAAGAAGGTGCTAACTTATTTAATATAGCTAAAATATTAAATCAGTTAAACATGAACGATTTTGAAAATATCATACAATCGATCAAGAGCAAAAGATTCATCGTTTTATGTAAAAATGTGGGATTAGCTAACAGAATAGTGAAAAGTGAATTTTTAAAAAATAATGGATACGAGTGTTACATCCCTAAAAGCTTCAATCATTCGACTGGTATAATCAGAGAGGTCCCGGTAGACGCTCAATTGAAAGAAATAACTGACAACATGGAATGTAATACAAAAATAAGTGAAATAGAGAGACTTAAACGTTTCGACCATAAAGATAAAGAGGTTAAAGAAACGGAATCGTTAAAAACCGTTTTCAAAACAAATAGAAAACTGGATAACATCAAAATTTACGGAATAAACTACAGCGTGGAATTTTACATTCCTCCACCACTATATTGCAAAATTGTTTGAAATATGGGCACTTGAAAAAATACTGCAAACGGGAAGAGGCAAGATGCGGTAACTGTTCTCAGGATCACAAAATGGATGACAAACAAGTGTGCGAAAAGGACCCACACTGCCTATACTGCCAGGACAAGCATAGAACAAACTCAAGGGATTGCAACAAAAAAAAATGGAAATGCAGATACAAGAAATTAAAGTGAAGAAAAGAATATCCTATAGAAAAGCGAAAAGAATATATTATGAGGGATTCGAAGATGAGGACTACAAATACCAAGAGAGGCAATTTCCAAAACTGACCGAATCAAAACAGGTAAATAGAGAGATAGGAATTTGGAGGGAAAGGGAGACACATTGGAAGGAAATGAAGATAAATCAGGAGAAGGAGGAAGAAACAAAAAGAAAAGTAGAAGAAATCCGAATACAAGAAGAAGAAATTGAGACAAAAACAAATTCAATGAAGAAAGTACTACAACAATTTAAAGCGATATGTGAGATCTTAAATCCATTGTTAAAATCAAAAAGTTTAGAAGAGGAAGTGAATCAAAGGATGGACAAAATCGTAATCGAACTATATAAAACAAGTGCGGATGTCCGCTTAAGTGAACATAACTATTATATCGAATAATCATGATAATCATACAAAATAATATACAAAGCATAATGAACAAAAAAAGTGAACTACAAATTTACCTTATAAAAAATAAAATTGAAATTGTGATTTTAAGCGAAACCTGGACATCAGACAAAAGAATGCCGTTTTTTAAAAACTACAAAACTTTCTTAAACAATAGGAGTGATGGATATTGTGGATATGAATTTCTAATAGGCAAGAACATACCAGTGGTAGATACAAAAATAATTGAAAAAGACCCCCTAGAAGCAATCGAAATTAAGGTAAAAAAAAAACATAATATATACACTAATTGGCATATATAATTCAACAAGAAATAACAATATGGAAGTATGTAGACAGTTTGAGAAGATTATTAAACACTATGAAAATGCGAAAAATGTGATAATTGGAGAAGATATGAATGCACATAGTCCATTGTGGTGTAATTAAAATAAAATGGATAGTCTAGGACAAAACATTACGGACATAATTACTTCTCATCAATTTATACTTTTAAACGATGGAACAGCAACGCATCAAAACTTATATAATCACAATAATTATGCAATAGATATCACACTAGCGACGCCGGACTTAATTAACAAGACAATATGGGAGAACACGGAAGAAAATGTTGGGTCAGACCATACAATTCTAAAAATAACGATACAAGAAAGGGATCAAAGGGAAGAAGAGGAAAGTGATACGATAAAAAAATAAACAACAAGAACATATTGAAACAAATTGAAAAATTAAAATTTGATAACACAAAAAATATCGAACAATTCGAAAGGATATTAATAAAACTAATTAAAGAAAATACATACGAAATCAAAACATCACAGCAAAAATACCCAAGCAAACACTGGTGGAATGAAAAAATAGAAGAATTGCGGAAAGCAAAAAAAGAAGCACAGACAAAGTACAACAGGAACAAAGACTTACAGTCAGCAATAACGTTGAAAAGAAGTAAGGCTAAGCTACAAAAAGAAATTAAAAGATCAAAGGGAGTAGCATGGAAGGAGGTAACTGACACAACAAAAAGTACAACGGACAATAAAAAAGCATGGATAATGATAAACTCACTAAACAAGAGAAAGGCGCCATCATATAACATATTGCAAGACAAAGAAAGTGCAATGAAATTTCTAGACATCAATTTCCCTCAACTGTTAGATGCAATAGAAACCCCATATCATAAAAGTGAATTGGTCGAAATACAGGATGAGAAATTTACACTAATGGAAATCGAACGAATAATTAAGAAAAGCAGAAATACAGCACCTGGGACAAATAAAATATCGAATGAAATGCTAAAGAAATTAAACCGAAATCAATTGAATATTTTAACAAATCATTTCAACGAGTTTTGGAAAAGTGACAGAATCCCAGATAGTATGAACACAATAAAAGTGGTAGCAATAAAAAAACATAATAAAATAATAGACAATCCAGAAAACTACAGGCCAATCTCCCTCATGGCAACATTCACGAAAATAATAAACAAAATAATCAAAAACAGAATAAATGAACACATTAAAAATAAAAATGTAATACCAAGCCACCAATACGGGTTTGTGGAAAAGAGGGGTATCATAGATTTTTATATAGCGTTGATAACAAAAATAAATGAAAACAGAACTAAAAGAAGAAAGTCAATTTTAATAGTAACAGACATAATTAAGGCATTTGATAACATAAAAAAGAAGATATTAATACAAAAACTAAAACACATGAATATAAATAAAAAAATAATTTATTGGATCTATAAATACCTAACAAACAGACAAATAGTGATAGAAAGGAAGAGTGAAAATATAAAGAGAACGACAAATAAAGGAATTCCGCAGGGCTGTGCATTGAGCCCACTTTTATTTAACTTATACACCGCATCGCTACATAATTTAAATTCCTCGACGTGTAGAATGATTCAATACGCTGACGATATCGGAATAATAGTGACCGCGAATGAACATAAAGATTTAGAAGAGGAAGCGAATAAGGCAATCAACAATTTGGTATTAGCATTGTCGGAAATCGAGCTCAGTGTGAATATGGAAAAAACTAAATATCTAAACTTTAATAATTCTATAAGAAACACCATCCTTATAAAATATGAAGATAATTGAAGAATTAAAAAATATGAAGCTACTGGGGATAATAATTACGAACCAACTAAAATGGAAATTACACTTCGAGGAAATCAAAAAAAAATAAAATAAGAAAAATGAACACCCTTAAAGCATTTGCATATAAAAACGGAGGAGCACATCCCCAAAAAATGTTAAATTTCTACAAAGCATTGATCTTATCACAAACAGTGAACGCTGAAATATTTGCAGAACTGACCAGAACTTCAATAAAACAAATACAAACAACTCACAATGCATGTCTTCGTATTTGCCTAGGATTAACAAGAACAACGCCAGTAAAAGTAATTATAGCTGAAGCAGGAGAAATGGAATATGGCAAGCAAATAGAATACAGGACAATGAAATATATATGCAAACAAATAGAAAACAATTCAACAATTGGAAAACAAATACTAAAAGATAAATCCTTGACAAAATTTAATAAACTAAAAATAAAGTACTCTCTAATATCGAACATAGGAAGACCAAAGAGCTTAGGAAGAAATAATAACAATCTAAAAATAATGGAAAACCGGGGAGAAATGGGGAAAAAAGAAGCGAATAATATGGTACAAATAAAAACGGAATTTAACATAATAAAAGATAGAATGAAAGAATATAATAGTATATACGCTGACGGATCAAAAAGAGGTAACATCTGCGGAATAGGAATATATAGCGAGGATAACACAAATATATTCATAAATTTGAATCAAGAAGTGAGTATAAAGACAACAGAAGCAATAGGAATATACATAGCACTATTAAACCAGATAAACAAAGGATATGGTAGAATAATAATATATACGGACTCAAAAAGTTGCTGCACATCAATCAAAAATTGCATAAAAAACAAGATAAACAAATATTATGAAAGCAATATCATAGAAATTGCAGAAGAAAACCCAGATAAACAGATTTACATCCAGTGGATACCGGGACATGCAGGTATTAACGGAAATGCAAACGCAGACTGCCTGGCAAAGATAGCGGTAGAATTAGATAATATCAATTGCATGGATAATAAGATACCAGCTGCAGAGGTGCTAAACAAAGTAAAGAATAAGATTCAGTCAGATTGGGAGGAGGAATACGAACTGTTCACAAGAAATAAAGGTACGAGGGTATATCAAAAAGTCTTGCAATATCATATGAAAAAAAAAGAGTGAGTGAGACAACAATATATTTTTCAAAACCATTTTTGTCGCGATGAAACTTCTAGAAGAACATTTCGATGTAAATTTTACAGTTCGTTTGTTTTTGTCAATTTAGTAACACGTGTTTTGAATTTTTCTTAAAATGAATGAAATTGAATATCGCGCCGTTATTAAATTTTTCTGTAAAGATGGACGAAATGCAATTTATACCACCACCAAAGAAATTCAAAACTCAACCGTTTGCTGGTAAGGTTTTGGCAAAATTTTTTTGGGATGCTGAAGGAATTTTGATAATCGATTATATGCTACCGAAAACCACAATCACAGGCATATATTACGCAGAGGTTTTGCGAAAATTGAAAAAAGCGATCCGGGAAAAACGACCAAGGAAAGTTAGGAAAAAAATCTTGCTTCTTCACGACAATGCACTAATGCACAAGGCTAATATTGCTCAAGCTGCATTAAAGGACTGCGGCTTCGTGGAAATTCCGCATCCACCGTACAGTCCAGATTTGGCACCCAGTGACTACTTTCTGTTTCCCAATTTGAAAAAAACACTAAGGGGCCGGAAATTTTCCAGTGACTATGAAGTACAGTCTGTTGTAAATGAATATTTTATGGAGCAAAAGAAATCTTTTTTTTAGAGGGTTTAGGCAAGTTAATTGATCGATGTGACAAATGTATAAATCTTAAAGGAGATTATGTCGAAAAATAAAAATATTGCTGTCTCACTCACTCTTTTTTTTCATATGATATTGCAAGACTTTTTGATTTGCCCTCGTATATACAATAGGGTAATAAACAGCAGCAAACCACCAAAAGAACCATGGTTCAAAAAAAGCAACATGAAAACAAAATCGATAAAAACAATAAACAGATTACGATCGGGACATACCTATAATAAAATATTTAAGTTCCTAATCAAATTGGAAGCTAGTGACAAGTGTAATACGTGCAATATAAGAGAGACAAACATAGATATAATAGATCATTGCAAAAAATATAAAAGTATGTAAAGAAAATATAAAAATATATATAATAAAAATTTAATAGACATTCTAAAAAGTGGTAAAACAGAAAAGTTAAATGAACTAGCGAAATTCTTTATAGAAACGAATACAGAAAATTAATAGTTAAAGAAGAATAAATTAACGAATAAAAGATTTTAAAAAAAAATATAATAATATCAAAAAATAAAAATAAAAAATTAGTGAAAGAAAAAACAACAAAAAAAAAAATATTGATTGACAAAGGGAAATATTAAACTGTACAAGAGTGTTAACACAGAATGAGATAATAAGTAGTGTAAAACCAAGTTTTAGACCATTTAAAAAAAAAATTTAGTAAAACAAAAAAAAAATAGAAATTATTGAATACAGTAAACGTAAAGTAAAACATAAGAGCAAATAGATTGTAAGGTCTGGCTCAAACAAACAAAAAGTGAAAAAAAAGTGTTGGGTTGAACTAGAAAAATACGGATATTTCTTGTACTAAGTAAAATTTTGCGTCTCGTGTGATATAGTTGCGAAGACATTAAGAATCAGATTCAAACTATCAGAATATGGTACAAAAAAGCTCTTGCATTTAAATTTAAAATCTTATTTTGCTTACCATTGTGCTTTCCTCGCACGTTCGCACCAATATCATAAATGCATAACCCCTGGCCACGCATGTTTCAAATTTTTAAATTTAGGTCTGAGAGTTTTTCAAATAAATTGAATTAATGCCTTCGCCAGGTGTATTTATTAGAGGACATTTATAAAGCCAACACAACAATACATTATATTTTTATTTAGACACTAATCCAAAAGCAGTATAACTTGTTAAAGCATTAAAGGGATGCTTTCATAAAAGTAGAATTATCAAATTTCGTTAGATTTCAGAAAAATTAAAAAAAAACCTTTGTTTATTTTCAATTTAAGTAAAGAAGAATTAGTTGTTGGGCGCTTTTGGAATCGGCCGCCTGTATGCGGATAGCGTGTGCGCATACATTGTACACACACTAGGCGCGGCCCTGACATTCATAATCGTCATTCATATATTGGCATTGACAAAATCAATAATGAATTAGCAACGTGAAAAAAAACGTCAAAAAAATAAACACTATTTCTCTTCCGATCTGTCATCGTAAGATGAACAACGCGTGCCAAAAATCTATTTTACAAGTCGAAGGTTTTATACTCTCTCTCTCTCTCTCTCTCTCTCTCTGGCACTATATCCCATCAAGGGATTTGGCCGCCTCATATGAGGTTTCATAATCATATTTTCATTTCGGATAATGAGTGATTAATTCATTGATCCTAAACCAACCGTGAAATTTTTTCCTTGTCACCACCGGGAATCGATCCCAGGAGATCCGGTCGCTGGAGCAAGTATGCTAACCACTTTGCCACCGGGGCGGCGAAGGTCTTATACACAAGCAATAAAATGTTGTCAGAAACCACACTCAAACACCTAAACTACACCTTTGACTCCGTCAGTCACTGCCAAACTATGAAACATTTTCAATTTCGAATTTTTCAGCCAGATCGTACCTTATTAAAGTTAGCCGAAAGTTTTGAGCCGAAAGATAAAAATGTCGATAATACAGATAGTGCCTTCGCTTTCTCAGCCGAAAGTATATAAATACGTCACCGTTGATCAACATTCTTCAGCCGAAACTTAGCCGAAAAATTTATTTCAAAAATATGTAAATAGTGTTACTGTTATTTTATTAATATAATTTATTTGTTTATTTATTTATACTAATTATTAAATTAAGATACACATAAGAATATAAATTATAAGTTTTTATTTATTAGATCACCTCTCGCTTGATTTAACTTAACTCTTTTACGTTATTTTTCCAACTGACTCCAAATTTAACTTACAAAACTATAAACTTAAATTATGTTGTTCGTGAACGCATAATATGCGGGTTCAACGAATTGCAATGTCGAAAATTGTTAAAAAATAATAAACGAAAATAAAATGTTAGAATAAGCATATATCGTAACTGCAGAAATTAGTTAAGACGACATTGACCGTAAATGTAAACGATTGCATTTTACATTATGGCAATGTCGTAAGCATGAAAAACAGAATAACTGAAACGCGCACGCTTAACCTCCGTTATCATTTTATAGGCGAATTTTTGAGGTATTCACCCCTTATGCATTTATTCGTCGCGTGTGTGTTAATTCTAGAATTGGGAAATGTTGGATTGCCAAAACATGGTTTTGACATACACATCACTCCTCTTCCAAGAAAAAAATTTTTAATTATCTAAACACAAATCATCTTCGGGATCAGAAAATCAAATAAACTATTTGCGAATGAATTACTATGAGTTTATTTTTGACGAGGTAAAATATCAATGGAACACTATGACACATGGCGTAAACAAGAAAAGAAAAGGAAAACAAAATAAATTTTATATCGGATGATTACTTTATTTTGTTTTTATTTTTTTATTTATATTAAAGATCTTTAGCTTTTCTTTTTTTTTTGTTGTTGTTTATACATCTGCACTTTGTTGGTTGGTAGCTCTGATGACACGTTTGTCAAACTTCTTTTTTATGTACTTGCGCATCACGTTGTACACTAAGATTATTATCAACGTTATTGCTATCAATTCTACATAGGGAAGTATAGACGTCCATGTGCTGTCTTCTTGTTTGCCTTTCTGTAACGGAGCTATGGTTGCTGGTGCCTCCGCTATTATTACCGTTTCTTCCTTCTCGTTAGAAAACCAGTTTCCCATCGCTTTGGGGTAGAAGGTGAAAAACATGTTTATCAGTATTTATGTTTGTAGTTACACTCACCAAACTGGAATATTCTGAATGTAAAATTGCATATATGTACAATTAATTGTTAAGGTTGTTTATGTTCAGATGTGTTGTGTCTATTGTACCAATGGTTCTTAGAATTATGACCCTATTTTGTTGCTATTTAAAAGTAATCATTTTGAAATATTTTGTGAGGTTTCGTTGTTCAACAGCCTCTTCACCATATGCCGGTTTTAAACGATCTATCGAAATCGAAGTATTTTTTCCTTTGATTTCGATTACAAAGTGTTTTCGTAATCGTTTCATTACTCTGTAGGGACCGTCGTACGGGGGTGTCAAGGTTGGTTTCACCTAGTCGACTCGAACAAAAACATATTCACAATTTAACAAATCTTTTGGAATATAGATATTGTTTTGAGTCTGGGAACGTGTATCCGTTGGAATTAGATTTTACATATTTTTTCGTAATTGCTCGACGTATGATGTCGGATCTAATTGCGGATTTAAACTTGAATAAACGAAAAAATCTCCGGGCACTCTGAGTGTTTGTCCGTAGACCAACTCAGCCGCGTAACAATTTAAATCTTCCTTAACTGCTGTACGAACTCCCAATAACACGAACGGAAGTTCTTCACTCCAATTGTGTGTTGCCGCGAGCGATTAGGCTTTCTTTTAGATTGCGATGGAATCGCTCGATAATCCCGTTAGATTGCGGTTGATATGGAGTCGCCCTAATCTTATGAATTCCCAACATTTTCGTCAATTCTTGAAATAAATTTGATTCGAATTGAGGAACCTGATCACTAGTAAGTTCTAGTGGAACGCCAAATCTAGCAATAAAATTAGATAATAAGGCTTTTGCGACAGTTTGAGCGGTAGAACCCTGAAGAGAAATAGCTTCAGTCCACCTGGTGAAACGATCGATAATAGTAAGTATGTAGATGTTACCATTTGATGGTGCTAACGGACCTACTAAATCAATGTGAATTTTGTCAAACCGTCCCAAGGGTAAATCAAATTTTTGAAATTCTGATCGAGTGTGCCTTGTAATTTTGGCTTTTTGACAATCGATGCAAGTTTTTGCCCAATGGGAACTATCCTTGTTCATTGATGGCCAAAAATATTTCAATGCTACTTTTATTCTTGAAGCCCTAACGCCTGGATGTGTTAGGTTGTGGACACCGTCAAAAATATGACGTCTCATGGGTTCTGGGATATAAGGTCGAGGTGTATTGGTTGAAGTTTCACACCATATTGCTCTCGAATTATTATCCGGTGAGACTTGCTTGAGTTTCAATCTTTTATTAAGTGGTTTCGAACCGTTTAAGTATCTTTTTAGTTCTGGATCTTGTTCATCTCGATGTCAAAACCAATGAAAGTTAGAACTGAGATGTCATCAGGACGTGAGAGGGTGTCAGCCACTACGTTTTCTGGGCCACTCCCGTGACGAATATCCGTTGTGAACTGGGCAATAAATTCCAAATGACGAGTTTGCCTTGGACTTCGTTCCGTTTTGGAATTAATTGCGGTAACTAACAGTTTATGGTCAGTATAAATTGGTACTTCTCGTCCTTCGAGAAAATGCCTAAATTTCTTTATTCCAATAAAGATCGCTAATAATTCCCGATCAAAAGTTGAATATTTTTGTTCTGCGGTTGAATTGTTTTTTGAAAAGAATGCTAAAGGTTGCCATTCATTTTCGTTTAATTGTTCTAACACACCATCACATGCCGTATTAGAAGCATCAGTTCTAATGCAATATACGGTGTTTTCTTTTGGATGTGCTAGTAACGTGCAGTTTGCGAGTGAATCTTTTATTGTCTCGAGAGCTATTTGGCATTCTGAAGGCCAAGAAAAAATAGCTTTTTTACCTAATTTAATCAAAGAGTTCATTTGATTATAAATTGGCACTAATTGATCGGCCAAATGTGGTAAGAATCGATGATAATAATCAACCATACCCACAATACGTTGGATTTGACGGATTGTAGTTGGATGCGGAAATTCTGTAATCTTAATTATTCTGTCACTCGATGGTTTAATTCCATTATTGTGTTCGACATGTTCTTCAGGTGTTTTGTTTGCAACAAGTATGTCATCAACATAAGCAAAGAGAAAGTCTAAATCTTTAGTTACTTCATCAATGAAACGTTGAAATGTTTGACCTGCGTTTCTGAGACCAAAAGTCATTCGACAGAAATCAAACATTCCAAAAGGAGTTGTTATCGCAGTTTTGAATTGATCTTATTTTGCTACTGGAATTTGGTAGTAAGCACGACAAAGATCAGTTTTTGAAAAAATTTTACATCCATGCAAATGTCTTGAAAAATCGTGGATGTGAGGTAGCGGATACCTATCTGGTACAGTTACTGCATTTAAACGTCTGTAATCACCGCATGGTCTCCAATCATTTTGTCCTTTTTTGGGTACCATATGAAGTGGAGAACAGGTTGACGAAGATGATTGTTTGCACAGACCTAAATTTTGCATGTGTTGGAAAGCATCCTTAGCTAGTCAATATTTTGTTGGATCAAGACGACGCGATTTGCAAAATAGAAGTTGACCTTCTGTCACAATTCTAAGAACTACATTATGCTTTACGGGCAAGTCGTATCTTGGTTCTTGAGTAAGTTCAGGAAATTCCTTAAGCAATGATCCATATAAACCTTCGATATTATAAATACATGGTGATGGCGAGCTTACGGTAGAGATGGTTCCTGTGGTAGTTATGGTTGTTGTTGGATCGACCAAGCGCTTATTCTTTAAGTTGACTGTTAAACCAAACTTTACCAAGAAATCGGCACCAATGATGGGCTTAATTACTGTTGCCACCACGAATGGGTGTCGAAATTCTCGACGAAGTCCCAAGTTTAATAATAAAAGTTTTGATCCATACGTTTTGATAGGTGATCCATTTGCTGCGGTTAAATGAAGATGTTGGTCTTCAATAAGGTTTTTGAATGATTTTATGAATAAACGGCGAACTGCGGTTACTCCGGCATCTGCCGTAGCGATGGTGGAGGAAATTAGTTTTTTTGATTTTCATTCGTCTTGAAAGTACAATTTGGTTTACCGCACTTTCTAGCCATATTGCCAAATTTATAGTGATACCAACACATAGGATGATTCACCGAGCGAGATCTAGAACTTGGTCGTGAATGAGATCTATTCCGAGATCTAAATCTTTGTTGATTCGCGCGATTCTCGAATCTTTCGAACCGAGTTTTCGGCTCATTTATTGATTTACATAATTCGTGTAAATCAAATTGATCATTTTTCGTGTTATTGACATTTAGGTTATTTTTACAGTCGGTGTTTATTGTAGATATATGTGCATGAGATACTGGTTGACAAAATGGGTTTGTGAATGGATTGTTCATTCCCCAAATCCTATCTGCTGTTTCATATAATTTAGCGATGTCGTCACCTTCCATGCCAACTAGTATTGCACCTATTGTGGGCGGTAATCTTGATACCCATAATTTTTTTATTAAGTCAGATGACAGTGCGCTTGAGTCACCTGCCATTCGACTTAATTGCCGATGAAAACTTGAGGGCGATTGATTTCCCATTTCGACAGCGTGCAACACTGATTGAATCCGTCTCATTTCGGATTCCTCCGATCGCTTGATGAGGGCATCTTTTAAAGTTTTAAATTTATTTTCTGGCGGTGGGTTCAAGATCATGTCTGACATCAGACTTGATTGTGACTCACTTAGGTGTTTCACAATGAGATTGAACTGCCGCTCGTCTGACTTGATGCTTGCAGAAGCCATTATCAACTCTGCCTGTTTAAACCACAACTTGGGATTGCCAAGCCAAAACGATGGTAAATTATTTGATTCCATCTGTACTTGGTATGGAGCAATACCGGCTGTTGTGTGATCAGTTTTTTCACCATGTCCTTTATTGTTAGAAATACCTTGTTTATTGTCGGCAGGTCCACCTTTGATTGGTGTTGATGGCATTGTGTTTATTTTATGACCGTAGAAACAAAAAAACAAAACTAATGATTTTTAATTATGGGGAGCTTAGAAAGTTAAGATAAAATATACCAATAAATAATTTGAGATATTAGTCGTGAATTTCCGATCACAAGACAAAAATTTATTTGCTTTTTGATTTATTTAATTTTGATTTCAATTCAAAAATGCGACACACACACGATAAATGGTGTTAGATTTTAGCTATATATGCACAAGAGGTAAATATTGCAAAAAATTCTCACCTGTTGACGCGTTAAACTATTTTGTTAAAAGGATTACACTTTGATGTTAATTAAGAAAGATCTTAAATTTACGTTAATTTATAACGAAAAATTTTACACTAAAAAAAATATTTCGACACTAAATAGTTTAACTGGTGGTTGCATCTTTTCTGGTAGTACAAGGCGATGGTGATGATGATGACAGTGAATGATGATCTCGGTAGAACCTCCAAGTGAATGATGGACCAATTATTTGGTTCCCTCGTTGACCGCGTTCGGTTTTGTGGGGCTCGATAGCCGTGTAAATCAACTCATTGATGTAAGGGTATATTATGAATATTATATATATATATATATATATATATATATATATATATATATATATATATATATATATATATATATATATATATACCAAGATGAATTATGATAATGTTATGATTTTGTTGTTAATTATATATATTATATATTGATTATGTGTATTATTTTAATATTATATATTTATTGTTTATCAGCTCACAGGGGTCACCAATATAAATAGTGTTACTGTTATTTTATTAATATAATTTATTTGTTTATTTATTTATACTTCTTATTAAATTAAGATACACATAAGAATATAAATTATAAGTTTTTATTTATTAGATCACCTCTCGCTTGATTTAACTTAACTCTTTTACGTTATTTTTCCAACTGACTCCAAATTTAACTTACAAAACTATAAACTTAAATTATGTTTTTCGTGAATGCACAATATGCGAGTTCAACGAATTGCTATGTCGAAAATTGTTAAAAAATAATAAACGAAAATAAAATGTTAGAATAAGCATATATCGTAACTGCAGAAATTAGTTAAGACGACATTGACCGTAAATGTAAACGATTGCATTTTACATTATGGCAATGTCGTAAGCATGAAAAACAGAATAACTGAAACGCGCACGCTTAACCTACTTTATCATTTTATATTTACACATAATGGTGGCGAATTCTTGAGGTATTCACTCCTTATACATTTATTCGTCGCGTGTGTGTTAATTCTAGAAATGGGAAACGTTGGATTGCCAAAACATGGTTTTGGCATCGACAAATACATCAACAAAAACCAATTTGAGTGTATTATTATGCAAAGCTTGTTGTAAAACCTAAATCTATTCAAACTTGCGAAATACAAATATTTAAATCAATCAATCACAATTCAAAAAGCAATATTTTTAACCTTGCTTCAAATGAGCATAAAATATGGTGAGGATGCCATTATGGCCATTTAATATATCATAATATTGGTCAACTTCGGTATAATTGTGGAAAAATTCTGAAGGGGATACAGGGGTGTAATTTAGGAAAATTTCGCTAATTCAATATATTGAAAATGCAATGAATGGCCTGTCATTCTAGGTTAACCTGCCGAGTCATTGATGCCGCTATGGTCATTTGATAGGGCACCATGTTGGTCAACTTCGGCGTAGCTTTGGAAAAATTCTGAATGGCATCAGAACCCAGTAATACATATATCGTATTAGTAAAATTTTGCCACCTGACACTTTAACAATACGTATCAGAATTTTTACTCCATTAGACCGAAATGTGCTATCATAATGGTCCATTAAATAACCATAATAATACCAATGATAAGGAAAATTAATCCAAAACGATTGGACATTCAATACATTTAAAACAATACTGAATTAACGAAATTTTGTTAAATTACACCGCTGTATCCCTTTCAGAATTTTTCACAATTAGGCGGAAGTTGACCAACATTATGACATATCAAATGGCCATAGTGGCATGCCCACCATATTTTACTATATATTTATTTGAAACAAGGTAAACTTAATGCTTTTCAACATTTGTATTTCATTATTTTAAATAGAATTAGGTTTTACAACAAACTTAATAACACTTTCAAATTGGTTTCAGTTTATGTATTGTTGAAATAAATTTTTCCGCTGATGACTTTCGGCTGAAGAAGGTTGATCAACGGTGACGTATTTATACACTTTCGGCTGAGAAAGCGAAGGCACTATCTGCATTATCGATTTTTGTTTCTTTCGGCTGGAAACTTTCGTCAAATTTAGTTCAAATCTTATTTGAGTAATTGCATCCTATATATTGAAGAAGTAGATAAAACGCCGATTACAATACAAGCAACCACAATGTTCTCACGTTGGTTCATGGGTTTTCACAATCTTCGTGAATGTTATTACTAAAGTGATACAGCATTCCAAACCCTTATTATTAGCAGATGACCTATAAATCTACAAAGCCAGAGAGTCAGTCGACAGTGAAGATGATGTGAGAGAGTTACAGTAAAATTAACTACTTGTTTAATTTTAAAGGTAGATTGAGGCAGTTTTATACCCCCCAGTGATTTTATTATTTTTAATTACTTGTTACTTTACTTTTATATTTAAAAATTAATAAAATTATATCAAGTATTCAACAACCTTGTCGTAATCAAATATAATAAAATTTAGATACAACAAGCATTTATTTTTAGCTTACCATAAACTCGAATTGATCCCTCTGTTTCGCCTAATGAATTTTTCGATATACATCGATAATTTCCAAAATCGTTATGCTGCAAATTTTTTATCGTCAGCTTCATATGGGCCCTAAAATTGGAATATAATACAAAAAAATATCAAGCATAGAAAAAAAAAAAAGTAAATTGAAAAATCGTAAAATTTATTTGTTGTTGCCAATTCTTACCTATACGAATTTTCCGTATAATCAATAATATATTTTTTACTTGGAAGCACCATAACGGAATTATACACCCAATAAATAATTGCCCTATGTTTATATAGCAGCGCCAAAAAAATATTACGAGAGAAAGTTTGAAAGGCAAATATTAAAAATTAATTTTAAACTTTTGCAAAAAAAAGCAAAAAAAAAACTAAAAGTTTTATGCTGCTTTAATACCTTGGATGTGCTTCTGTGTGACAATCAATTGTAACATCTGTTCCTCCTGGTGCTCCCACTAACTGATTTGGTACCCATATCATTGGCGAAACTGTTGTTGCATAAAAAGAAATATATATTTTTAAAATTGAAACAAATGAAGTGTAAGAAAGCACATTTTCCACTTTTCTTTAAATTTGTTTGTTATTTTTGTTGTTTTTGCATTTAATTTAAAGAAGATGGAAAATTATGACGACGTACATTATTTTCGATTTAAATTTTCAACTTACATTCAACATCTAAAATAATTCGCTTGGATACCGAAGGTGGCACACCATTTGTCGCTATACATAAATAAGCCCCCATTTCGTTTCGGCTTACTTTAGTCAATGGCAATATTTCACCGTCGTATACCATAACTGTAGAATTTCCATTTTATTTTTCCAAATATCCATCCAATGTCGAAATAATAAACAAATGAAAAATAAAACGGTAAAGGTTAATTTTTATTAAAATGTCAAAAATCTTTTTTTTTTTGGTATTGTTGTAATGTCAATATTATTATTATTTTTAAATTTAATACTCGTGCTTTTGACGTAATGGGTTGGGAATTTAAATTCTACGCTGTCGAGTCTCGTATTGTACAAAAGGAAACTTTCAATAGAAATATTTTATGTTCTCGAGTTTATTTTAAATTTTATTGCGATTTGTTTATTTTTGACTTTGAATTTTATACATTGTCAATGTCTCAACATTTGTTATTAACAAGTATTATGTTTTATTGCTTTGCTGCTGACTTTTAAACTGTAAGCTTAATATTCCAAAGTGTTTGCGAATAGCTTTAATGTAAATATTTAAATAAAAATCGATATTATATCAACAATGTTTGTATTTTTGAGGTATTTTTACTTTTAAATTGAAGGCAGAAAAGACCAATATTGACAGCTAACCGAAGAAATAACAAAGCGGATGTATTAGGAGTGCAAGAAACTCGGCTCTGAGATTGGTTGCATTAAAATATGTTTGAACGCATTCAAATCGCCCGCCATTTTGGATATCTGTAGCTTAGTCATTACTGTTTTTACGCTGGAAAAGTAGAGCAGGAAGGAAAATGAATTCCTCATAAACTGACCGAAGAAAACAAAAACCGAAGAGTTGACATCTGCATGAATTTGCTTTCTCGGTACAAAAGAAATTTTTTACACAAAATCATTACGGTTGATGAAAACGGAATTTTGTACGATAATCCTAAACACAGGAATCCATGGGTTGATCCAGGCCAGCCATCAACAATAGTTGCAAACAATAATATTCATGTTATGAAAGTGTTACTGTGTGTTCGGTGAAATAGGAAAGGAGTCATTTTCTACGAATTTCTGGAACCTAGTCAAACTGTTACAATTGAACTTTACCAGGCCCAGTTGATCAAATTAAGCGATGTTTTTGAGGAAAAAGGACCATTTACGGATAAGGAAGGCGGAATGTAGTATTGCTGCGTGACAACGCCCGTCCACATAGAGCGAAATCAACCCAGTAATTCATCTTCTCTTTATGCTGGGAAGTTTTACAGCATGCGGCGCATTCTCTAGACTTGGCTCCGTCTGATTAAAACTTATTCAGATCGATATCATCATATTTGAAGGACCAGCGGTTCACGAAAATTAAAGATGTGCAAAAATGGCTCGATGACTATTTTGATTGCGAATTTCGATAATTATTCTTTGTAGCAATTATATTTTCGGCAAAGCGGAAATATTTGATCAAAAAACATGTAGTATAAGATAGGGAAAATTTGACAGTGGAAAATAAGAGATTACGCTATTCGCCGCAAGTGGCAGCACTATCACTAAAGAAAATTTATTTTGTTATGTAATTACCAAAGGAAATTTTTTATTCATTATGTATCTATCACTTTTTTCACTAACAAAACATCTCGCGGAATTAAATTTAAAAAGTGATCCTTAAAATGACAAATTGATTGATCTCCTAAGTAAAGGAACTCGGTATTAAAATCTTGAAATTTAATAATATTCCGTCTTTTCGCCATTTCTTAACGAATTACAATGAAATTTGGTTAGTATAGTATATTGATCAGGGATTTTAAAGTAAATTTTGGACAAAATTCTAGGATCTTTTCGTGCTGGACTAAACTTGGCCATTACATAACCAGTCTTTATGAAAAATAATATCTGTACATTTTACACGATATATAAATAAATTTTAAATTGGATGGAACACCGTATCCGTCAGCCCAGCCGGAACCATATCAGCCTGAACCAAACAACTACGGCACTAGTAGCACGATGCATTGTGCATCATTATGCAATATATGCTTTTTCAGCCAGAACCTTATAATTCCAACCGAAACCTGATAAATCCGGCCAGAACCATACAACAGCCAAACCAACTAATGCACTAGTAGCACGATGTATTCTGCTTCATTGTGCACTATATAATTTTCCAGTCGAAACCTTATAAATCCATAAGTATAAGAGTTTCCGTAAAAAAACCTTACAAATTCACCCAATGCATCATGCTACTTGTGCTATAGTTAGTTTGACTGTATAGAGTATGGTTCCAACTGAAATTGTAAGGTTTTTTGCCAAAAATCTTATATTACTGGATTTATAAGGTTCCGTCTGAAAAATTATATAATGCACAATGATGCACAATGTATCGTGCTAGTGCTACTTGTGCTATAGTTAATTTGGCTGTAGTACAGTTCTGGTTGGCTTTATTAGGTTATGAACGGATATATAAGGTTCCGGCTGAAAAAATATATAATGTAAAATGATGCACAATGCTCGTGCTACTTGTGCCATAGCTGGTTTTGCTGTAATATGGTATTGAGTGGCTTTATCAGGTTCTGGGTGGAATTATAAGGTTCTGGCACAAAATGATATAATTAATGCACAATGATAGTTGGTTAGTTTGACTGTAGAGGGTATGGTTCCAGCTGAAATTGTAAGGATTTTTCAAAAAAATCTTATATTACTAAATTTATAAGGTTCTGGGTGAAAAATTGTATAGTGCACAATGATGCAAACGTAGAAAACGTAGGTAGTAATCCGAATTGGAAGGCTCTGAATCTCGTGTCGAGTCGTTGTTGTTTTTTCCTCGATACTTTAAATTAAATTGTAATTTTTTATTTTTGTACTAAAATTTTTATACAAATTGGAGGCCGTTGGACATAATTATATTACGAGGAATCCACCTTTGAAAATTCTGGAGAATGGAATATTTCCGAAAAAATTATATTCTGTGTGCGACAAAATGCGTGAAATGTATCGGACTAAAAGCGGAAAATGAAAAATGAAACGACTTGCACAAAATAATATAAAGCCTTAATTTAGTCCAAACTAACTGAACGCACACGTCATTGTAAATGAGGTGAAATCCTCAAAATGTGGTGTGCGGCTCACAAAATTGTAAAATATGTAGAAATAAATAAATAAATAAATGCACAATGCAACGTGCTACTTGTACTATAGTTGGTTTGGCTGTAGTATAGTTTTGATAGGCTTTATTAGGTTCTGGTCGGAATTATAAGGTTCCAGCTGAAAAATATATAATGCCTAATGATGCACATTACATCGTGCTACTTGTGCTTAAGTTGGTTTGGCTGTTGTATGGTACTGACTGATTTTGTATGGTACTGGGTGGAATTATAAGGTTCCGGCTCAAAAACTATATAGTTCACAATGATGCACAACGCATAGTGCTACTTGAAAAATTATTTAGTGCACAATAATGCACAACACATCGTGCTGCTTGTGTTATAGTTGGTTTGGCTGTTGTACGGTTTTAACTGGCTTTAATAGGCTCTGGTCGGAATTATAAGGTTCCGACTGAAAACACATTTAGTGCAAAATGATGCACAATGTATTGTGCTACTTGTGATATAGTTATTTTGACTGTAGGGTTCTGCTGAAATTGTAAGGTTTTTCACCCGAAAAATCGTATATTGCTAGATTTATCAAGTTCCGGCGAAAAAAATATAGTGCCCAATGATGCACAATGCATTGTGCTACTTGTGGCTAAGTTGATTTGGCTGTTATATGGTACTGACTGATTTTATAAGGTTCTGGGCGGAATTATAAGGTTCCGGCTCAAAACTTATAGTGAACAATGATGCGCAATGCATCGTGTAACTTGTGATATAGTTAGTTTGGCTGTAGAGGGATCGTATATTTCAGGATTTAACAGGTTCCGGCTGGAAAACTTTATAGTACACAATGATGCACAATGCATCGTGCTACTTATGCAATAGTTAGTTTTGCTACAGTATGGTTCTGGCTGGGTTTATTAGGTTACGGCTGGAATTATAAGGTTCCGGCCGAAAAAGGATATAGTACACAATGATATACGATCCATTGTGCTACTTGTGATATAGTTAGTTTGGCTGTAGGGTTCTGCTGAAATTGTAAGGTTTTATTCCGAAAAATCTTATTTTTATGGATTTATAAGGTTCCGATTGGAAAATTATATAGTGCACAATGATGCAGAATACATCGTGCTACTAGTGTATTAGTTGGTTTGGCTGTTGTATGGTTCTGGCTGGATCTATCAGGTTCCGGCTGTAATTATAAGGTTCCGGCTGAAAAAGCATATAGTGCTCAATGATGTACTATGCACGGTTCCGGCTGATATGGTTCCAGCTGGCGTGACGGACACGGAACTCCGCTATTTGGTAATTAAGTTTTGTAAAATTTGCATCGCATACAGGGACAATTTGGAAAAAAATTATGGATTAGAAATTTCACTATAAGTTGTTGATTTTCTGCTGCCTTATAAGTTATTTTCAGTTTCTGGCCATTATCCATAAAAAAATTTCTACTAGTTACCAATACGTTTAGTTGTTTTTCTAATAGCCTAAGTCATACTTAAACTACATGGAACAACTCTTAAAAAAAAACACTTAAGCTATTAGAAAAACAACAGACAGTATTGGGTACTAGTCGAAGTTTCTGTGGTATTGGCCAAAAAATTGAAAATTGTAATCCATAATTTTTTCCCGAATTGTCCCTGTATGCGATGCAATTTACAAAATTTGATTAAGAAATAGCGGAGTTTCCTCCAGTTTAAAATTTATTTATATCGTGTAAAATGTACAGAAACCATTTTTCATAAAGACTGGTAATGAAATGGCAAGTTTTGTCCAGCACGAACAGATCCTAGAATTTTGTCCAAAATTTACTTGAAAATCAGTGATCAATACTATACCATCCAAATTTTATTGTAATTCGCTAAGAAATGGCGGAAAGACGGAATAATGTCAAATTTTAATACCGAGTTCTTTTACTTAGGAGATCAATCAATTTGTCATTTTAAGGATCACTTTTTAAATTTTATTCCGCTGAGATGTTTTATTTAGTGAAAAAAGTGATACATAATGAATAAAAATTGTACGCTGGTGATTACATAACAAATAAATTCTCTTTTGTGATGGTGCTGCCACTTGCGACGAGTAGCGTAACATTTTATTTTCTGCTGATTAAGATATCTGTATCTGTGTATCTGGCCAATAGATTAATATTGAATATATTTGGTATTATATTGTATTGATAATACCGTATTTTGCAGCTGTTTTTCATAGCGGCCTAAAGGTCATATCAACACAATGACCCGCGGAGCCAACGTATACGGATTACTGTGAGTGTTCTGTTTGGCAAGTTGACGCTTAACAAAGAAGCTTGATAGATACTTACAATCGCGCAGTCGAAGTCGTTCCCAAAACCGTTATCCAAATCGTCAGGAATTTAAAAGCCGTAATTCAAACGACGATGAAGTTTGTTATTATCAAGATCGATACAAGCTACGGCCCATAATTGAAAACCGTATTGCAAGTTCTACGACAATTTCAAAGCATTTTTTAATTTAAATAATAAAATTGCAGAAACCACCATGAAATCAGTTTTGTCAGATTCTACATATTAAAGAAATGTCAGGCAAACTTTAGACATACGTAATATTATGCAGTCATTAAGACTAAAATTTTATCAGAAGTCGCAGGAATTTTAAAACAAGTAAATTCCAATAATCATAATCAACGACAGTTTACTCGAACTTCATCTCGTAATTGTTCAAAATTTAGGATAACTCAAAACAAAAAGATAGGTGCTATTATCATTTTACGTTTGGTGATAAAACACAAAAATGAGTATCTGGTTGCAAGATGCACGATACGTTTTTAGCAAACATGAATTGCAATCCAAATTGAAACTAGAAACTCATCAACATCCAACCGTCTAATAATTCTAGAGAAAAATTTAAATATACATTTTTTAGTAGATGCGGGAGCAGATGCATCAATTTCACCAAGCAGATTAGGTTAAAAAATACATTAAATATGTCTTTTAAATTATACGCAGCAAAGGGTACCACAATACCAGCTTACGGAAATCAAAAAATCATTTTAAATATAGGTCTTCGTAGCGAGTTCACTTGGACATTCATAATTGCAAATGTTACCATGCCCATTTTAGGAGCCGTTTTTTTAAACGCAACAGCTTTGCTAGTCGACATCAAAAAATGTAAAATTATCGACCCATTAACCACGGTAAAGGGCATAGGTCATGTTGCGCAGGAAAATATTCCCACATTATCGTTATTAGACAAGACGATGCTTGAACGAGCTTTTCAGAAACTGATATTACAATTTTCTGATATTACACGTAATAGGGGAACTTTAAGTCCATTAAAACACAACGTTACACATTTTATAGAAACAAACGGACCACCTGTTTCATCTAGGGCATGACGGTTAGCTCCAGATAGATTGACAATAGCCAAGGAACATTTTGATTAAATGTTTATGCCAAGTAATAGTAATTGGGCTAGTCTCATTCATATGGTGCCAAAAAAAAATGGAGATTGGTGACCATGCGGAGACTATAGGGCATTGAACAATGTAACTATTCCAAATGCATATCCTATTCCGCATTTGCAGGACTTTTCATTTCAACTAGAAGGATGTGTGGTATTTTCCAACATAGATTTACTATACGTGCATATCATCAAATCCCGGTTGAATATCCCCAAATATTTAGTTAATAACTCTCTGTCGCACGTGCTGTACCTTGTTTGAGCCTTAGCAAAATGAACTGAAAACTGCCCCTGCTGAAAAGTCTGAAGCATCCATCGACCATAATCGAAAGTGGTGCAGAAATAATTTGGATCATTCAATTTTGCTTTAGAAGAATCCGAAAATGTTCATTTAGTGAAAAAGTTCAAATGCAGGTGTCGCATCGGTTATAAATTTCGGTTTTCAGTCATGCATTGAACTGAAAATAATACATAGGAATTCGTCCACCAATTGACACTTGGATGATATTTTGACATTTTGGATTTGGTAAAAATTGCAAATTTAAATCATACAAAGTTGTTAATTAATTCTTAATTAATTATTATAGGGGAATTAAATTGTATTGTATACAATGTTAAAGGGAAGTATAAAGTTAATTATTTGGTTTGGATTGATTTGTGGCGGTTAACCAATGCATTTTATAGTAGTAAAATTTCAGAATCAACTTTGTAGTAGTAGAGGTTCAAACCTGAATTGTGTCCTCGATTTTTCGTGTAGAATTGTGGATTGTGCAATACGGAGTATAGATAGAGCGTCATGAGTTTCTTTGTTCTCGACTATACCCAAGTATCGCTACTTCCAACATATTTCGATTTTTATGGAACAATTGTTGGAACTAAGTTCCACGGTCAAGTTCCATTTTATTACAAGTTTTACTATGAACTGTGGAACAAAAACCCATAACTCAAGGAACTGGATATTTTTGAGTTCCATGTCTTCCATGAAATTTCTCAAAAATGTAACGAAAGTTGGAACTGTCATAATGAGTTACATTTTGTTATACTTGGGATAAACACAATGGAAAAAAATAAATAAAAGTTAGTATTTGGGATATAATTCGTGCTAAAAAAACCCAATAGAGTTCACTAAAGTAACTATAAATAAAATTCAGTGAACCGAGTCTTATATTATTAAAATTATATAAAATCATAATCAAATAATAAATTGTGTAATGATTAAATGATTACAAATAAAATATAAAATTATAATTGTGTGTAAAGGTGTAATATTCAATCAATTCATAGTTAGTTACCCTTTACCTCCACAAACTGGTGACCCCGAAAAACGAACAATATACCATGAATAAAAAAAATTAAGTGGCAGTGAATAGTGAAGTACAAATCAAAACTATGTATGTATGTACACAACACGTGCAAAAATCACTATTGTTCACATCGTAGTTGTATCAGTGCTAAATCGATACAACACAGCAATACCAACAACCACAACAAGAGCAGCAAAAATCGTTTAACAACCTCATTTCGGTCGTGTTTCCGTATTACTATAGTTCCACACAAGTGCAACAGCAGCGATCAGTTTTAGCAATACTAGAACTAACGTGTGAAAGACGACCATACCATCCAAGGAAATTACAAAATCCTTTCTAATCGTTATTTATGGAAAGTAAATAAAACGGTGATCAACGGACAACATTATAAAATAACCACAAGTAATATCAACCTACATGAACATCCAGATGCAGTAAAATACGTCCAGCAGCAGACTAATACAACATTTGTAACCTGGCAGAAACGGTAACCAACTTTCAACAAGTTTCCAATATCAGAATTTTCGTTCAAGTGGAATACGCCATTCAATAATCAACAAAGAAACAACTGACCTGAACCAAAGCAGAATCAAAAGTTTAATCGGTAAGCGAATTTTATCCATTTATTTTTATTTTTTTTTTCCATTGTCTTCGGAATTAATAAAGTTTAAAAAAAAAATAAATAAATTCGTTATTGCACTCTGTCTATATTCTGTATTGCATATTTCCGCTTTCTGCACGATAATTCTGGGTAATTTATTTCAGTTTATATTATTATTACTTGTTTTATTTTTATTGTTTTTCTTTTTCTGCATCGGTTAACCCATAATGCCTAATCAGGAGGACGAACAAGAAGGTGGGGCTTCTTGTAGTGAAACGGCACGAATTTATAACGTGTCAGTAAAATACATGCCTTTCAATCGGGACGATCCTGAAATTTGGTTCACCCAATTGGAAGCGCAATTTCAAATTGGTGGTGTAAAATCAGATGCTACCAAATACGGACATCTAATTGCGGCAATTGATTCGCAAACCGTTAAGTGCGTTCGAGATCAAATTCTCAATCCTCCGCAAATAAATAAATATGAATCCCTTAAGGCGGTAATAATCGAGAGATTATGTGAATCTGCCAAAAATAAATTAGATCGTCTTCTCTCTGGACTACAGTTAGGAGATAAAAAACCGTCTCAACTGTTGCGTGAGATGGGAACATTGTCCACGGATCAAGTGACGGAACCAGTGTTAAGGAATCTTTGGATGCAGCGGCTATCAACTCATGCCCAGGAGATTTTGGCGTGCATGAGTGAGTCTAGTCTAAATCAATTGGCAAAGGCGGCGGACAGAATCGTGGATGTACAGAGACCAGCAACCATTTGTGGTGTAAACGCAAATAATAATGATCTGCAAGAAGACAATCTATCTTACCAGATCAACGCATTAACTAAAAGGGTTGAAGAATTATTCAAGAAGATTAATTCCTCAAATCCTAATCCAATACACAACCATCGATCTGACAGATCTCGGTCGCGAAATTCTGGACGAATTCGCAGTTGTTCGCGGTCTAAAGAGCAGATAACTAAGCACCCAATGTGTTATTATCATTTCAAATATGGATCCAAAGCAAGAAAGTGTGCAAAACCATGTAACTTCGATGATCGTAAATCGGAAAACCATTAGGCACTGCGCTTCATTCGACGGGCGACAGTAGCCTAAAAACTAATAGTCGTTTCACAATTTTAGATTTTCAAAGTCGGTTACAATTTTTGGTAGATACAGGTGCCGAAATTTCCACCTAGTTCCACCTACAAATTTACAGTTAGCTAAACCAACGGAGTTTAAATTATTCGCAGCAAATTCATCGTCAATCGATACATACGGGTATAAAAATTTAATATTTAGCCTCGGTCTACGTAGGTCGTTTAATTGGAGATTTATCATTGCAAAGGTGGATAGATGCATTTTAGGAGCAGATTTCCTAGCATATTACGGGTTAATGGTTGATGTCAAACGGAAAAAGTTAATTGATACCAATACCAAGTGTGAAACATCGAGAAATTTTATACAAATCCAATCCTATGGCATTACGACTATAAGAGCAAACACCTATCCAGCGGAAATTTTAAAATTACTGCAAGAGTTCGTTTCGGTAACGCGAGAATCACAACATTTAAATAACATAAAACATAACGTGACTCATCATATCGAGACAACAGGTCAACCTTGCTATGCAAAAGCTCGACGATTGAGCTCTGAAAAAATGGCAATTGCAAAAGCAGAAATTGAGACGTGGCTTTCTCAAGGGATCTGCAGACCTTCTAAAAGCAATTGGGCTAGTCCTCTCCACTTGACACCCAAAAAGGATGGTAGTTGGCGATTGTGTGGTGATTACCGATCGTTGAATACATTAACGAAGCCAGACCGCTACCCGATACCTTTCGTAACAGATTTCACGAATCAATTACAGTCTTGCACAAAATTCTCAAAAATTGATTTAGTAAGGGCATACCACCAAGTACCAATTGAACCCGCGGATATAGAAAAAACGGCAATAATTACACCTTTTGGTTTGTTTGAGTTTCCGCGGATGACGTTCGGCTTACGAAACGCAGCTCAAACATTCCAAAGGATGGTACATGCTTTGTTCAGAGACTTACCATTCGTATTCACGTACATTGACGATATACTTATTGCGTCAAAGGATATGAATGAACACTGCAAACATGTTAAAATTGTATTGCAAAGATTGGACGAGGCAGGTTTAGTTATTAACCTAAACAAATGTGAGTTTGCGTTAGATGAACTAACATTTTTAGGTTTTCAAATTTCTAAAAATGGCATACGCCCAGATCAACAAAGAGTCGAAACGATATTAAATTATCCACGACCTAAAACTGCAGATGAATTGCTCAGATTCCTTGGAATGTTTAATTATTATAGGATTTTCATACCAGGAGCAGCAGACAGTCAGGCGCCCTTATACGATTATTTTAAGCAATCTAGGAAAAAAAAGAAAGATAAATCAGTAATCAATTGGACTGACGAGTCAATTAAGAGTTTCGAAATCTGCAAATCAAAATTAGCAAATTGTACGCAACTAGCGTTTCCAATTCCAGATGCTAAATTTGCAATTTTTGTCGATGCGTCCGAGATAGCCGTGGGAGCAGTTTTGCAACAGTTTACAAAAGAAGGATGGCAACCATTATTCTTTTTCTCGCGAAAATTACATGACGCCGAAATAAGATACAGCACATACGATCGTGAGCTACTAGCGGCTTATTCGGCAATCAAGCACTTTAAAAATTTTGTGGAAGGAAGGGAGTTCGTATTGTTTACGGACCACAAACCTTTGACTTTTGCACTTCATCAAAAGTTAGATAAAGCTTCACCGAGACAACGACGTCATCTGGATCTAATTGCGCAGTTTACTTCAGACATTCAACACGTTGCGGGCAGTTCAAATTATGATTCTTTATCTCGAATCGAGCAAATCAATATAGGTACTACAATCGACTATGAAACTCTATCACAAGCACAAACTAATGATTCAGAATTAGCGGCCCTTGTAGAATCAAATCCAAACTTAAAATGGGCAAAAATTCGAATTTTTGGATCAGACAATCTTGTAACGTGTGAAATTTCAAATGGCAAACAACGACCGTTTGTCCCAAAAGCGTTTCGTAGGCAAGTCTTTGAAGCCTATCATAACATTTCACATCCTAGCATTCGATCGTCAGTGAAACAGATTTCAGTTAAATTCATTTGGCCATCTATGAACAGAGAAATACGCAATTGGGCAAAAAGTTGCATTAGATGCCAAAAATGTAAGGTAACGAAACACGTGCACAGTCAAGTCGGTTCATTCGGAACAACCAGCAATCGGTTTGAAGAATTGCATATCGATCTCATTGGACCTCTTCCACCATCTGAAGATCAGAATTATTGTTTAACGATGATCGACAGATACACTCGTTGGACTGAGGCTATTCCAATTCCAGATATTCGTACGGAAACCATTGTTGACGCATTAGTTAAAAACTGGATCAGTAGATTTGGTGTGCCTTTAAGTATAGTGACCGATAGAGGTGCTCAATTCGAGTCTGCACTTTTCGATGAAATAACCCGACTTCTAGGTATCCACCACAAGCGAACCACAGCGTATAATCCAGCTTGCAATGGTATTATCGAGCGTTGGCATCGTACGCTAAAAGGTGCAATTATGTGCACTGCCAATACGCAATGGACTAAATCATTACCCCTGGTATTATTAGGACTAAGAACGGCGTTCCGTGAAGACTTTAAAAGCACTTCGGCAGAGTTAGTCTACGGACAAAATTTAAGACTACCAGCGGATTTTGTAACAACCAGTAAATTCGTTAGTCAAACAGAATTGGTAAACCAACTTCGAAAACATTTTAACAACATACAACCATCGACAGCTGCACGACACTCTAACAAACAAGTATTTGTTTTTAAAGAGTTGTACGATTGTAAAGCAGTGTTTGTCAGAACGGACGCAATTCGGCGTTCTTTACAACCACCTTACGAGGGACCCTTCCCTGTCATTAAACAAGGCGAGAAATACTTCAGTTTGTTAATCAAAGGAGTTAAAACAAATGTATCAGTTAATCGACTCAAACCATGCTTTGAGGAATTACCACAGGCAAACATCATTGATGATTCAGCTATAAAACATCAGAACACACCAAGTCCAAATCCATGTTCAACAAATCCGATAGTTGATTCAAAATTCACTAAATCTCGCAAGCAAGTAACTTTCGATCCAAAGATAGACGAACCAATTAAATCAAGATCTGGCCGCATTATAAATAAACCAAATCGTTTTAAATAAAAAGTATCGTTTCACTGGGGGAAGGATAATGTGGCGATTAACCAATGCATTTTATAGTAGTAAAATTTCAGAATCAACTTTATAGTAGTAGAGGTTCAAACCTGAATTGTGTCCTCGATTTTTCGTGTAGAATTGTGGATTGTGCAATGCGGAGTATAGATAGAGCGTCATGAGTTTCTTTGTTCTCGACTATAAATACAATGGAAGACAAAAATAAAAGTTAGTATTTGGGATATAATTCGTGCTAAAAAACCCAATAGAGTTCACTAAAGTAACTATAAATAAAATTCAGTGAACCGATTCTTATATTATATAAAATCATAATTAAATAATAAATTGTGTAATAATTAAATGATTACAAATAAAATATAAAATTATAATTGTGTGTAAAGGTGTAATATTCAATCAATTCGTAGTTAGTTACCCTTTACCTCCACAGATTATCAAGGGTTGAGAGAGAGAGAGAGAGAGAGAGAGAGAGAGAGAGAGAGAGAGAGAGAGAGAGAGAAAGAGAGATAGGGAGAGAGATGTTAGGTAAGTATTGTTGTGTTGAATAAATTGATCCAACATAACTAGAACGATAAATACTTCGGTCATTAATATATATTTTAATCATTACGAACCGAACATGCGACTTGTCGAACCAAATACTCCAAATTTTGGAAATGATGAGGAATACCCAAGAGGCAGCAATCAATTTCGGTAGGATAATTTTTATAAAATTAGGCAGAGATGGAATTTATCTTTTGATGGTTCTAATACCGTAAATGATTTCGTGTATAGGTTGGAACAGATGGCTTACGATGACGGTTTCCCTACAGAATATTTCACAATGATTTTTTACCTATTACTAACAAATCAAATCGAACAAACCAGTGACAACTTGGACTAATATGAATATTCCCTCGTACGTTAACAGTTCGAATTATGAGGATGAAATGAAGGAACAGATTTTACGACGGTTCCAAGAAATTGTAATTGTTCAGAAATTACAGGGTATGTCAAAACATGTATCCGGCCCTAAAAAATATGACACTCCCAATATCATAATCAAATCCAGATAGTAGAAGAATTGCAAATTCTGTGCCACGATTACAATACACTGTGGGAACATTCGGGTTATGATTAAAGACGGTTTTCCGATACTACTAAAATATTTCGTTGACAGCAGGTTCAAGAACTCAGCCTGGAAGTGCAAAATTTTTGCATCACACACCAAGAAAGTTCGAGAATTCACCAAGTTCGTGCCAGCAATTATCCAGAACAGTTGCAGCATTTTTTCATTGGATTTGTTTTCGGAAGTTGGGAAAGATTGAATTAATAAATTTTTATAATCGTATTTTTGGGAAGCTAAAAAGTAGTAATATAAAAAAATTTAAAAAAAAATTTTATGCATGTGAAATTTGATTAATAAAGATTCGAAAGCAATTTCAATTTCTAACGTTAATTGATTACAAAATTTGAATTTATATAGAGCCTGAGTTTCTAGGAAGCAGTTTCTTCTTTTCAATTTAAACTGTTACTGTATTTTGTATTAACACGTCTATCATATTTAACAAACCTTTCCTATCCCTCCATCTAGTTATTTGTAAAAAGGTGCACGGTAAGCCCGGCGTATCCGGGATCCCTGCATAGTCTTGGCCGTACATTCTAATCAATCAATCAATCAAAATCCGAAATAAAATCAAACTCAAGAATTAAAATCTCACTCGAATGCTTATTCTTCATCAAATAAATTCCAATGAATTTTCGGAATTTGGCGTCTTATTCTAGATTTTTAGCAAAAGACTGTTTTTTGTATACTAATTACACCTCCCGTTTCCATCAATACACATACATTTACCTTTCTTCTTTCGTTCCACGGTGATACTTTGCCCATCCTCCCGCCGCCATATTATTTTTGGAGTTGGAAAACCATCCGCTCGACATGTCATATTAATACTTTGATTTTCTCGTACTGCTACCGATGACGGTGTACTTTCGATATCTAAAATGTTTGGTGGAACTGAAATGAAAGAAAAAAATACGTCAAACATACGGTTTTAAATCTTGTTCAACGAGAGGAAACTTAAAAAAAAAAATTAACTATGAATAATATCGAGACTAGTTATGGAAGTTCATCTGCTCTTGTTATAATGGTAAACATAATACTAAAAATAATATTCCAACTTTACAAACAGTTTTGGTACATACGAGTAGTTAGAGATGTATAGTAATTAGAATTTTTTTTATGCTCGGTTTTGTTTTCTTAAGCATAATATTGATTCTGTGCTCCATTTCATACGGTAGTTTGCTACAAAGTTTATTTTTGGGGGAATACATTAGATCGATAGTCTTGTTCATTATATAGTATATACTCGTATATCTATACATAGGTGTATGCTCGTATTAGTATGAACAGCATATATGAGATATATGGAATATATCCTTAAGTATTATGTTATAAGAATAACTAGGGAAGAATAATAATAAATTTTTTAATTAAAAACTATTTATATTCCCTATATGTAACTTCGAAATAGTTTAATTAGTAATAATGATGAAAAGTAATCAGTTACAGTAATTATGCTTTACACACACACCCATAAGATTGTTGAAGAAAGAACATAAACATTGTATAGATCGAAGTACCGGTATTTTCTTCGAAAATTTTCACAAGGGTCGCTGGTGTTTTTTTAGCTCATTAAAATAATTCAAAATTAGCAACTCCATAATTAGTCCAGTAAATGAAGCAGGAAAATAGGCCAACCTGTAAGTTATTAGTTGCAATTTTCATTTTCTGGTGATAAGTGGCATTTGGTACCTCATTAAAAATGAGACCGAGTTTTCAAGAAAACATTCTGTTGTGGGGAGAGAATGGCCCCAAAAGACCCGGAAAATCGGTTTTCGACGAATATCTCCCAAAACATGGCAGTTAGATATTTTTTGTTGAGATAAGAATTGAAGACCAGTTAATTTTCTACAAAAATGATTCAATGATTTTTTTCGCAACATTAATATTTTTTGCAAAAAAAAATTTTGAGACTCATGAAATATGCAAGTTTTTTACAAAATTTGAGATGGAGGGTGTTGCAAATACATTATTTTCAATGTTTTGAACTGTGAATTACCAATTGTAGATGGCGTCACTACAATCCATCCACTGGCAAAATCCTCGAGACGATAATTGGGAAACGCCTTAAACCATGTAATTTTCAAGAAATTTTATGTTCCCGAGCGTTTTGTTTTTCTCGGAGATGAGAGCTCAAGTTATACCTATTAGGAAAGCAGACCATTAAATTAATTTCAACAGGATAGGCCCCAGGTATGAAGACCCAATTCTTGGGATTTTTCTGCAGCATATGTCAGGGTGATAAAAATTGTGGCCTCGTTACTTGGCGGATGATTAACAAACGACAAGCATATAGTATAACTTTATTTCGTTGATAAGGCATATTTTCGGTTAGTTGCCCCATGAACCCGTTCCACCCTGAAGTCTTCTAAACCTTAGCTCTACTTCACATCTACAACGAATCCTCATTATCAATATTGGCAATACTGAAATCTGGAATATCATGGACTGCGGCAATTATATTTTTGTACCCAATCACGTTGCCCCCATCATAAGTGCTCAAGCTTATTTTATACTCATCAATGACTTGCTCATCGACATTGTCAATATCGCATATTAAGGGCTGCTTGGCCTCGTAACAATCTTCGAATTCAACGAATCAATCAACGAATTGAGCAAAGTAACCTTTTTTGATTTTTAGGGGCTTCACGTACTTTATACTATTTTGATACTTCATAACATCCGAATAAGACACGCAATTTCCTAATTGAGAAAGGGTATCGATAAGATTTCTAGAACCAAATTTTCAGAAAACCATTACACACAAACTGAGCTGTAAGTGCGACAAAAAAAAACTCGAACTGTCACCATTATTGTATGACTGATGCTAGTACACTTTCGTTTCAGAGAAGTGAGACCTTTGTTTTTATCGGTCAAAACAATCTTGTTAACTAAATACTGTAACTTATCTGGGACACTATCATCCACTTCGGCCAGGAGGCAGTCACTTGGCCCTATTACATGAATAATTGCTGCCGCTTGATCCAGAATTTTTATCTTTTCATTCTCGCTGTCAATTCCATCATGGTTCCAATTTTCTCTCATAACTTCATATTCTTTATCCTTGAAGTACATCATTGTTCCACCACCATTCTCAGAACAAAAACCTATCCGGTCCTCACCAAATTCGGTTTTCAAGTATGCAATCAGGGTTACACGAATCATAGGAGGATGACCTGGAAAGATATCCTTTTGGATTTGGAAAACTGTGTCTTTTTCACAAATAAACGGGAGGAAGTCAAGTCAATGTTAATGGAAGTGGGAATTGAATAAACAATATTTTTTGGAGCGGAAGTGTATTTTTTGGAACGACGGAAGAAATGAAAATAATGCAATTATAGCATTACGTTTAGGACTTGGGGTTTTCCCCACGTATAAATGAGATGACTTTATATACTGACGTGAAATAATTACTAAAAAAAATCCTAAGTAAAAATTGCTTGTGTGTATTAGTGGTTATACACGAAAAACAAACATTTAGGCATAAATAATTTTTTAAAATTTTTTAGAAAATTCCACCATAAAGTAAACATGTTGTAAATTTTCAATGCGTATATCTCCAAATTCTACCGTACCAATATTTTTAAAATACCATTAATTATAAAACAATTAATAATGTGATATAAAAACATTATGCTATATATCGTAAAAAGATAAGCTTAAAATTAAATTGAAGTTTGTTGAAATTTAAGATTTCATAGATACACTGGTCAAAATTTAGAGAAATGCTCATCAATCTCGCCATGCATTTATGATTTTAAAATCCAAAAAACGTAATGATTTTAAGAATTTTGTCATAGTTCGAGCATGGGCAAATCTGGCCCCGAAACGTGTGAGTTATAATTTACAGTATTTTTGCCATTCAAACGATTACTAATCGAGATTTTGCCCGGTTCTCATCGATCCCGTTATGTTTTCCAGAAAGATATATCAAATGCCAATGTCCATGTTAATTTTTAGAATTTTTGTCATAGTTCTGGCATGGGCAAATATGGCCCCGAAACGTGTGAGTTATAATTTACAGTATTTTTGCCATTCAAACGATTACTAATCGAGATTTTGCTCGGTTCCCATCGATCCCGTTATGTTTTCCAGAAAGATATGTCAAATGCCAATGTCCATGTTAATTTTCAGAATTTTGTCATAGTTCTGGCATGGGCAAATATGGCCCCGAAACGTGTGAGTTATAATTTACAGTATTTTTGCCATTCAAACGATTACTAATCGAGATTTTGCCCGGTTCTCATCGATCCCGTTATGTTTTCCAGACAGATATATCAAATGCCAATGTCCATGTTAATTTTAAAAATTTTGTCATAGTTCTGGCATGGGCAAATATGGCCCCGAAACGTGTGAGTTATGATTTACAGTATGTTTGCAATGTAACTCACACGTTTCAGGTCCATATTTGCCTATGCCAGAACTATGACAAAATTTTGAAAATTAACATGGACATTGTCATTTTATATATCTTTCTACAGTATTCAATCTGTTGTTAGTTCTTAATTGGAAAAGCAGTGCGAATTCTATCTAAATTAATATCGTATATCATATCTGAGTGAACTTTTACTTCAGTTCTTCTCTTTCACCATCATCATATTTTATTTCCCCATTTGTAATTAGATGGTGTTTGATGATTCAATAAAATTATTATATTAGTAAAAAGTAAAGTTGATGGTAGATGGTCAAAAAATTAAATTGATATTTTATACGGCTAACCGAGAAACATAGTGGAATTGATGAGTACTTGGCAAAATTTGCAGCACAGTTTAGTTGGAGAAGTTTTTTATGTTTAAATTTAATTTTAATGTTTTAATTCGTTTGTATCAGCCAATTTCCATATTTTTTAAAATTAGAGTTTCCCTAAAATATCTTCTCGCCTAAATGTTCGCTTTTAAGACTTTATTCACTAACACTAGTAAACATAGGATTTCGTTAGGAAATATTTCACGGCTGTGTGTAGGAGTGCGAAATTTTTCCTAAACCTTTCCTAAAAAATTTTTACACTTAGGATAGATCTAGTAAATATTTCACGCTCATCTTTATATACATTGATGGAAATGTGAGAATTCCACCTTTCCACTAGTCAAGGTATCAAAACGTCAGAAATAAAAAGTCGGGAGAAAAAGCCACGAAAAGAAAAAGTGGGCTTTTTCCCTGAGCACGCGTTTTCCAAATTTATTGAAAACTGGGCGATTTTGTGAAAAAAAGTAATTGCACAGTCAAAAAGTAGACGACAGCTTTCAAATGATGTGTCATAGAGACCAATCCGATCATGAATGAATTTTTAATTGGTGGTTGTTTACAAAATTTCCCCGCTCTCCAAAAACAGCAAAAAATTGGGATTAAACAAACAAAGTTTTAATCAAAATGGAAGAAAATTAGATTATACAAATTTTACAGATGACAAAGGTCCTTCTGAGGACCCATAATCAAGAAAATTTGGAGCAAATTAGTGCAATACAAAAAAATAGGAACAAATTCCTGGCGAGGTCAAAATTGCGCGGGAGCAGAAAGTTTGACCCGTTTTTCCAATATGGATAAAGAGTCAAAACGTAACTGAAGTCACAAGGTATGATAGCGGTAGGTTTTCTCTTTCACATGAACTTTGAATCATGAGAAAATATGCATTTTTAACAAAGTTATTGAATAATTTGTCCGCCCGCTTATGTGTAAATGCACGGACTGTGCTCTCCGGCATACAACACAGAAACTAAATATTCTAAGTACGCTTGGGCCTGTTTATCTCAGAAACGGTCAATTTTTTGGAAAAAGTCATTAGGACCATTTTTGTAGAAAATTAACTGTTCTTCAATGTTTATCTGAACAAAAAATCTCTAACTGCCATTTTTTGGGAGATATTCGCAGAAAAACGATTTTCCAGGTCTTTTGGGGCCATTTTCTCCCCCTACAACAGAATGTTTTCTTGAAAACTCGGTCTCATTTTTAATAAGGTACCAAATGCAACTTATCACCAAAAAATGAAAATCGCAACAGGTTGACCCCTTCATTTACTGGACTAAATCTCTACCTACCTTAATTTAATGATACACGCTATTTGAGAATTATGTTCAAGAAATTGTTGTGGTTTTTCGTTTCTTTATTTCTGAAGTTCTTAATGTCATCACTTTATAACAGCAATAGTTTTGGATTAGTACACAACGGCCGCCAGATTAATTTGGCCTTTACGTCTTTACTTTTCAATGGTCTAAAGCTATTTAATATATTTTTCTTTGTTAACTTTATGGCTTTGCAGCGAACTTATTAGTTTATTTAAAAAGTCACTAGCAAAACTGGGGCACTCCGTGCCAGTGGCACTGCTGGTGATCGGTGTGCGCTCAATTGCCGACTCGACGGTTTGTTTTCTACAATAATTAGTCATAATCATTTTGATGAAAAATGAAAGGGATACTGGTATGAAGTTTTAACGAAAATTGTAACTTCTAAAAAGTCTTGCAATTAAAAGTGTAAATAGCATCACACCTTTACTAAAAAAGATCGTGAAAAATGTATATTTCATGCAAATATCGGGATCAAATTTTATCATAATATTTCTAGTCTAAAAGTATGGATTATTACGAGTAAAAAATTATATGCGACATCAATGGCCGATTAAAAAAATTTCAGAGCTGTTACCAACTAAAGGCATATGCCAGCAGTAAGCAACTTGAGCTGTTCAAAACAGTTAAATAAAATAAAATAAATAGTTTTTGGATGTTTCCACACAAGTTTTGGGACGTAAATTTCATAAAAATTTAATATTTTTCAAAATACTTGCTACTCAATGGTCGATACCAGAAAACTCAGAGATGTTATCAAGTGTGGGTATATGTGGTCTAAAAGTGGACGAATCCATTAAAATAAAACGACTCTAGGATACTTTACAACAATTTTTAGGGTTACAGTTTTGGACATGACGATTCATCCCAATTATTAAATAATGTGCCCACACTTGGTAATAATTCTGAGATATTTTTAATATCGGCCATAGGTGTCGCATATGATATCGTTTCTAATATTTAAAGAATATTTCTTTTACTGGGAATAACCCCCCTACAGACTAGAAATATTATGATAAAATTTGATTCCGACATTTGCATGACATATACATTTTTGACAATCGTTTCTAGTAAAACTGTGATGCTATTTACACTTTTAATTGCTACACTTTTCAGATTTTGCAGTTTTCGTTAGCTTGTTATAGCTACACTTTTCATTAAAGGGACCTATATTTGCCAACGGACCGTATAAAATTAAAAAAACACTATTTCATTTCTGAATCGGCTATATTTGAACTATAATAGTGGAGTATGGAATTTGATCTATTAAATATAGTTTTGGTAGCCTTAGCGTGAATCTATCTGGAAGAATTAAGCTTCCGCCAAAGTTAACGTGTTGTTACGACTCCCTGGTCATAACAAATATTTCCTTTCCCTCTGTGTGTGTTCTTTTTATTCGTTCTATGGTGAGTGGAGTATTTTGCTGGACTACAGTGTCATCTGTTCTCGAGCATTTGGTACTTTTAGTACTAATATTTTCATTTTTGCTGTCGCATTGTAAATGCCTTTTATGGTGGTTCCCGTTTTTCTCGATCCGATGGTGTAAATAAATAATTTTCGGTTCGAGAATAAAAACGGGGATTAGATGGTGTAATCATTTAGAAAAAAAAATATAAATCATTTTTTTGTTTGAGAAGTTTCGGTGACGCAATAAATAAAATATGGATGAAGGTTCGGTGTTTCGAACTACCCTTTGTCATCGGGGGCCGACAGTTATATCAACGGGTGCCGCATTTTGATTAACGGACACCGTTTTTTTTTGACGGATGGCCAACATCGTGGCCATTCAGTTTTTATTAACGTTGGGAAGACACCGCATCGGGTATAATAATACATATTTATGGTTTACGGGTGGCCGATCCAGGTCACATTTTTGTGCATGCGGTGAGGCGAGGCCAATTGAAGCCACTTTATATACGAGATTTAGGCGAGCCAACGCCCAACGATGTTTGGGGAGGGGGGAGGGGGTTGTTGAGGCCACTCCTCTTTTTATTAGTATCGGGGAGATGCCCCGCAACGCACGGGTAGCCAACCGACTATTCGTGTTTATTATATTGTAATCGAGCGCCACATCAGTGTTCGTACACCCGACCAGGGTCGCACGTTGGTCTCGTCCCAAAAATTTTAGGAGGCGGGTATATTTTTTTTTTTTTTATTTTTCTTATGGATTTTGAGTTTTCCGCTTCTCGTCGGTTATCTTTTCTTGTTTTATTGTTATTTTTAATAAAATGAATTAGTAAGTTTGTATCGCTTCGGTATGGTGGGAGGGGAGGCTCTATTCTGTGTCGGGTACATACAGTATTAATTATTATACAATAGACATGTTCTTCAAGTTTCGTTCGACGAGTTTCGGCGGACATCCGGTTTTTTATGTTTATTTGCGTTTTTCTTTTTTTTTAAACTATCTGTTAACATGCTGTAAGCCAGAAGCATCGCAAGCCCCAAAACCTCATGACCCAAGCATTTCTCCCTCGGAGCCTAGTTGAAATCTGGTTGTGAAAGGCTGTGGCCCCATTATAAAAAATGCTGACGCTCTAACGGTGTACCCGGATACCTGGCATCATCCGGATCAAACTGCGTTATCTGTGTAATATGGATCTCTGCACAATTTGATATATCTTCCTGCGCTACTCGTGGAACAAAACATGGATAAATAACAATACAAAAAATGAAGCTTCCTACGCGCTAAATACCGGAAAATAATGCTGGTGGGATTTTGTCCTTTATGCCTAGTCTCCGAGGCATATGTAATGAATATGGGACGTACCGAAAACCGGGACACAAGCACAAACAAGGCTTGTTCCTCGAATGCAGTCCATAGGGAATGAGCACGAGCAATAATGGTCCTCTCGCATTAACTTACGAAACCGGAGAATGCGTTCGGAAAGCTCTAGAAAAGCTCAACAAGATTCCGTTGGCCGGAGAAGGAATCACAGAAGAATGCAAGGACGAGAATTTAAGAACTTGTACTTAGGCCTTTCAATGAAGCGCTAGTAAGCACTTAGTGGTAGCTGTAGAGCCCACGGTGACGGATATTAATTGCGGGAAGGCCTTAGCCGCTACAAAAAACGAAAATAGTTAGAAATCTTATAATTTTTCAATGAAGTGCGAATTTGCTGAAGATGCATCTATAATTTCATGATAATTCCACCTCGAGTGATTGAGTTATCAACAGTTAGATCGGAAGATGCTCCCAGAGTTATAACATTGGACCAAGTGCACCTTAATATATTGCTTCTAATGTATTGAGTATGGATTATGATCCGAGATCAATCAACGCACAAAAGAGCATTTCATTGTATAAGGTGTGTCCTATTTTCATTACGCTGTTGTCAGTTTTTCATATATTGAAAAATAAAGTGAATCGATTTAGAGAAACGAAAAGGCGAGCTTTATAGATCTAGAGGAGTGGACTTCGACAAAACATTCCTCAATCCAAAACAAACACTAAATACGGAGAGGGATAATTGAAAAAGCTAACTATATTGCTGCTAGTGCAGAACTTCGAATGCCTGACGCCCTCCAGTTTCAATTAGTCTTATCACAGTCATCTATTCCGCTATGACAAACTTTCTTTACTTATTAAGCGTACTACATGGATCTAATAACAAAAATCATACGGGCGATGCTCTTCCAATCGAGCCAATTTCAGGGGACAAAGATTAATTAGAATCTATCGCAGAAAATGATCACAACACAATGCAGTGCCAAGCGCAAACGTGCCGATATGAAAAGGCAACATGCCCATATCTTCCACAACCTGGACATGATTGAAACTTAAGTGTAAGGAAAAAAAAAGCTAAAACCTATATGCGGAACCGCCACGAAATTCTTTTCGGCTTTAAAACATCCAGAACTGCCAAAATAAATAAAAAATAAAACCAACGGGTTCTAAAAGAATAAAGTTAAAATAACTATGATCTAGTGTGATGTGATGAGGCAGATGGTTCCTCGACGAGCGGGTTGATTTTCCCTTAAATGTTTTGAAATATGTTAATAATTGATGTGAGATAGTTCGGAGGTATTTATTTAAAACCGAAACAGGCCAACTCAGCGAAATCAACTCGGTGACGGACAACTCGGCGACGGTCAACTCAGCGATGGTCAACTCTGCGAAACCAACTCGGCTGCGACCAACTAGACGATGGTCAACTCGGCGACGGTAAACTTGGTGACGACCAACTCTGCGGCGAACAACTCGGCGACGACCAACTCGGCGACGGTAAACTCGGCAACAGTAAACTTGGCGACGGTAAACTCGGCGACCCAAATTACTCTACATCTTATGGGGTTGGAGTGTCTGAGGTAATTTTTTTTTTTAAATGTTCGTCTTGAAATTGCCTATCGATTCCTCATTTTCGATTTTCGTTTTACGTCTTCATTTTTCCGGAATTCTGATCCAAAAATTGATTTTTATGCAAAATCGTAGATTTCCCGCACGAAAGTGATCCTACGATACACGAGATTGAAATTTTACCAAACTTTTTTATGGGAAAATGTTCGTCTTCAAAGACCCTAAAAGACTCTGTACTTGGAATATGGTCAAAAAATTTCCATTAGGTCAAAAAATTTCTATTACCCTTGAAATGGTCATAATCATCCAAGAAATTTCACATACAGGAAGCGCGTTTTACTCAACATTAGGATAGTATTGGAAAAAATTTCATTGAGCAAAAAATGTTTGTACTCATTTAAGGAAGGCGCACGAATTTTAACAGAATTTTTGGCCACTTTTTTGGACATTTCACAAAATCGTAGGATCACTTTCGTGCAGGATATCTACGTTTTTGCATAAAAATCAATTTTTGGATCAGAATTCCGGAAAAATGAAGACGTAAAACGAAAATCGAAAACGAGGAATCGATAGGCAATTTCAAGACGAACATTTTAAAAAAAAATTTACCGCAGACACTCCAACCCCATAAGGTGTAGAGTAATTTGAGTGGCACAGTGGCGCTTCGCGCCACTGTGCAACGGTCAACTCAGCGAAGACCAACTCAACGATGGACAATTCGGCGACGGTCAACTCGGCGACGGGGAAAAATTGAAAACAATTAAACGTGAAGATAAAAATTGACGAAATCGGATTGTACACCATGGTTTGAGTCACGCCATTTTTTAAAAACTCTTTTAAATAAAATATGAAACTAATTTTGGCTCATGCAATTTTAGTTAACTCGACACCTTGTTAAAGTTAGCTGAAAGTTGCCAGCCGAAAGATAATGCAGATAGTGTCTTGACTATTTCAGCCGAAAGTTAAACTCTCTTTATACTCTCGCTCCTATCGATTTTTAAATTCCTATAAACTGAAATAATTTCCCCTTCACCCGAATGATATAACCGGATTCTAAATTCGTAAATTCTTAAGTTCCTGACTGATTTTTGCTGTATTCAAGACACTATCTGCATTATCTTTCGGCTGGAAACTTTCGGCTAACTTTAACAGTATTAACTCGACCATGTCTTAATCGGATAATAGGAGATTTTGGAATGTTCGATGGTAATGGGATTCTAAAATGAGTTTTAGAAGAAGTTCTGGAATATGGCCAGGAACTTTTAACGGAACTCGGAAATATTCATTCAAATGTACCTACACATATAGACTGCTAAGCAAACGCAAGTTCACTAGTTTAAATATTTCAAAAGATTTTCCACATACACACTGCTCATTTGCAAGAAATGGCCAAGTTTCGTCCGAAGTGGCCATATATTCCAGAACTTCTTCCAAAACTAATTTTCAAATTCATTGCCATCCAATATACTCATCTCAATTGATTAGCGCATGATTGAATTTAAACATTTCATGAACCAAAGTCGATTTTAGAAAAATGACGTCACTCGAACCGATGGTGTACAACTCCGAAATCAGTGAAATTTATTTTCATTTTTGATTTTTTTCAATTTTTTTCGCCGTCACTGAGTTGACCGTCGCCAAATTGTCCGCCACCAATTTGACCCTCGCCGAGTTGGTTTCGTCGAATTGTTCGTCATCAAGTTGGTTTCGCCGAGTTGCCACGTACCGATTTAAAATGTATAAGGAAAAGCAATTTTTGCAAATTCAATTTTAAAACAGAACATCTCATCCCAACCTTCACATTCAATTTTGGATCATACGCAAAATTAACCAAGTTTATGGTTTTGAACTGCTTTACTCACTACGTCCGCTGATGTGGGAATTTCTCCTTAAAAAGTAGTGATGGAACAGCAAAGTTTTGTGAAAATCTTATTTGGGTGGAAAAGGTGAGGGGGAGGTTTATAACCAGGATGTTTAACGATGTGGAAACGAAGAATAACTCCACTGTGGATTTTGTGTGGATGTGTCCAGAACATTTAACAGACAATTATGAACGATCCGGGTGTCAACAAATCAAATTTGTTCCAATAGCAATTTTGCAGGAGTAAACCACACTTAAAAGATTGAGCAAATGATTTACAATGCTTCTTTTTTATTAATGTATTATGCTCAGAGAAAACTGCAAGAAATCCTGACCAAGAAAATATTAGAACATATTTAACAAATTTAGAAGAAAAAAACTGGTCCGTGAATCGTTCTGCCACAAGTTCCGATTCTTCAAAAATCGGCCGCCTTGTTTCTTGAAGTGCTGTGAATTAAAGGTGTCGTGAAAACCACAGTATTTCAAACTGATTCTATATTAAGGTCACTTTTGGAATCAAGAGGATTTTAAATGTTGGATTCTTCAATAGAAAGTTTCTAAGGCAAACCTATATGTTGCCTATAGCTGAAACGATTATTGACCTCACTAACAAAAGTGGATAGAATTAAAGAGTTAGTTTCGGAAAAGCATCTTCCATAACTAAATTTGTAAAATACAGTTAGAGTACCAACATTATGTCTGTGCTCTATGGCTTGTTCTCTATTGAAATATGGTTGATGGCGAGTTCACCCACAATCACTCGCAAATACCAAATTGTGAACTTAGAAATAAAACGTTCACCACCACTCTTATTTTATATATACTTATTTGATGTTCAACATTTAGCCTAATTTAATATATCTGGTTCACTAGCTCCAATCCGCTCACTCGACTGCAAAGTTGTTCTTGGCTCGAATATCGACAAAAAAGTGACCAAGCAGAAATTGAATTTTTTTATTGTAATAAATTGACAGTGCGAAATGAAGTTAGATCCGCACTAACTGAATTTAATCCTTTACCTACCCGAAAATAGATGTCAGTGTGGTACGCGTATAATATCGAAATCGATATTATAGGTTGCTTTCTTCTAATTAATTTTGAATGTCGAATTGGAGCAAGTCGACTGTCATCTACAATGGTAGGTTTTTCCTTTTATTTACATAACAAATTGTGACAGTCGATAATGAATTGAATAATATTAAGAGAAGTACACTTTTACTATTTATTTCCAGCTGATGATGATTCTGAGCCGCCACCAATGGAACATTCTGCCGGCCTTCAATCACTCGATTCAATGTCCTGTACTGATAGTTGTCACAACTTGTGTATTGGACGCTTAAATAAATAATGTGACTACTTGTACTTTACCATCGGCACCGCATGTTGACGAATAATCATCAGAAATTAATACTACGTCGCCAACTACGATGATTTTTGATTTGGTTTGCCATCGATCACGACGTTGTAAACTCGTTAAATAGTCGCGTTGCCAGGCCTTTACTGCTGATTCCCACAATCCACCCATGTGCTTGCTCGCAGCGGGATTGAAGCACCATTGGATTTCGGTTTTACTGAGTTCGTGTTTAATATGTTCTTCAGATTCTTTAAGCCAGGCATACCACTGCTTAAGTTGATTATTTGCACCCACGAAATTTGATCCATTATATCACTGTAGATCGCACTGCACATCCCTCTTTTTGCGATAAATCTTCTCAACACACCCAGAAAGCAGCTGGGTGTCATGTCACTGGCCACCTCGATGTGAACGGCCTTAGTGCTTAGGCAAACAAAAATGCACACATACGTTTTTACTGGTACTTGGCCGCGGCGTCGTATTAGTTGAATCTTAAACGGCCCGCCATAATCCACTCCAACATTAATAAAAGGATGCGTATATATCGTACTCGAGCTGGCGGCAGGTCACCTATTAGTTGTTGTTCTAAGTTTGGCTTGTATTTGATACATTTGATACACTTATGTATTACCATCCTTGCGACGTCTCTTGCCCGTATAATCGAGAACTTCCTTCGTGACAAGCTCACCAACAAGCCACTTCCAGCGTGCAACCACTTGGTGTGAAAATCCAACATAATAGATTTTGAAATCGATGCACTACATGGTAAAACTGCAGGATGCTTGGTATCGTAATTTCCCACGGAGTTGGTTATTCGTCCCCCTACTCGGATAACGCCATACTTATCCAAAAATGGATTCAACGCCTTAAGTGAACTCTTATTTGGTATTTCTTGGTTTTTCTGCAAACATTTCAACTTTTCTACAAAATACTGACCCTGGACATATTTTATAATAATTCTTTCAGCACACATAGTTTCTTCTTGGTTTGGCACCATTCCCTGTTTCATCTCTTCTCCGTTTGAGTCTATTTATGAAGCACTTCATGTATGCCAGTATCTCATTTTGCCTTTCAAATGAGCTATATCACTTGAGCAAATCATCGAAAAAGGTATTAGGTGCAACGCCCAATAATACGTCCAGGTTTTTGCTTTTCTTCTCAACTTCGGTTTGTTATTATGACCTTTGCTGGGGCCAACACTCTTCATCTAATTGCAACCAGTCTGAACCGTTCTACCAAATACAACTTTTGTCGACAAAATCACCCACTGTTATTCCGCGTGATGCACAGTGTCTTGGACAGTCTCTCTGGAAAAACCATGTAATTAAATTTTGCCACTAAATTAAAGCCATCTAGGAACAATCAATTCTTCGATTCCCTTAAATTCGTCACCAAGCACGATCCATTTACTGCATATCTCATCTGGAAGTTGGTCGTCCTATTGTAAGTCCTGCAGCCATAAACTCTAGAACAGTATTTTAATTCGTATTGATATCGGATAACCATCCTCGGATAACCATCGAAGATCCTGCTAGCTTCGGAGAGTAATGTTCTTTTGCTATGTTTGGTTCTCTCAGCCAGCAAAACTGAGAATCAGAAGCCGTCCAATTTCGGATTCCATTTTAGACCTAACAGCTTTATGGTTTCATCCTCTGTTACGTATTTTTCCATCGTTGCACTTTGTGTTTTTAATAGGTTCTGCATTATGGGGCAGCTGTTGGTAGTCCATTTTCGTAACTTGAATCTCGATGAATCGAGTATGCTGACAATATCCTCTCTGATTTTAATTAGTGCCTCTTCATCGTTTGCTCCTGTCATTAAGTCGTCAACGTACATATCTATCTGAATGGCTGCGGCGGCTGCTGGATATTTGCTAGTGTTTTCCTGCGCGACATTTCTTAATGCATCTGGTGGATAAAAACGATGCTGGAGCGGTGCCATAAGTCAGTGTCTTCATATCGTATTGTTTGATCAGAATGATTGAATGGTTGGACCAGGCCTCAATAAATCATTTAGCGATACTCCATTGGCATCCCTTGAAGACGCATCGAAAACTACCCTTAGCTCCGTTGTTGTGCTAGATTCTTTGATGACTTCATGGTGTGGTAAGAAGTAATCGTGTGGATTAATGCTTTTATTTATTTCTTCCATGTATCCTAGTGGAATATATTCACTCTTGAATTTATGGTACTGCTCCTTGAATTCAGGACTTCGTTGAAATTTATTCTCCATCGACTTAAACCGTTGCTTCGCCACGCAATAGCTGGATGCAAGAGTTGTTATTTCTCCACTGACCCTTAATTTCACCATGAATTTTCCATCTTCAGCCCTTTGGGTTGTTTTTACAAACCACTCTTCGCAGTAATTTTCTTCCTCGGCGAGATCGCGCTTCGTTGGAGTACTCTCTATCTCGCAAAATTTGCGTAATGTGCTATCCATCTCCAATGTGACGTTAAAATTCACCACTTCGCTATTATTTATTATTCTCCTCTGAGACATGTCTTCCAATTACCCAGCCAAACCGTGTTTTTGGACCAGTAGGCGCGGTGACAACTTAAGCTGTAGGTTTTTTATTATCGCGAAGAACACCTCAACGCCCAGTAGTAAACCAATGTGGCCACCTTCGTAGAACCTTGGATCGGCAAGATTCATTGATTTTAATTTATCGCATTCTGCACAGTCTATTTTGGATGCTAGTTGTAAATTTGTGATTTTTGGTACCACATGGGCTTGAATATTCAAACCCGGCTCTGTCGTTGACCTTTGCACGATTTCTAGCAGAGTGGCTCCTTTGGTGCGAACTAAATTAGACTGTCCCAGACCACTCACCATCACACGCCCATTTGTTATCTTCAATCCCAATTTTTGCACACAAGCGTCCGTGATAAATGTTACTTGCGAAGCTGAATCCAGGAGTGCACGGCATAGAATAAATTCCCTGTTTATGTCCTTCACTCGCACGATTGCCGTATGAAATATAGCTTGCGTTGAGTATAGCATACTTGTTTGGTATACTTTCATTTCAGGTTCGACTTTTCGCTCGTTGATGGTTCAGTTTCCTTTGTATTTTGAAGCGGCGTACTGTGGCTGGTTGCCTTTACATGAGGGGCATCTTCATGCAATAAACTGTGACATTTCTTGTGACAAAGTTTACATCTATTTGTGGCACGACAGTTATACACATTATGTCCCTTATGCAGGCAATTAAAGCATCGTTTGTCAGTTTTTATAAGACTCTTCCTACTGGCTAATGACAAATGCGTATCGCCCTTGTATACAGGACAACCCCAAGTCCTCTGTTTTGAATTGCTTGTTTTGGTTGCAGTAACTAACGCCCTCATGGTCACCGGCTTGGCTCTAGTATATGATGTCACGGATTCCAATGCATCGCATCTCTTGTTCCAAAAATCGAAGAACTCCTTGATAGTTGGGTATTCTGCAGCTTTTGATTCTTGTGCCCATATAACATTCTTGTTTCCTGGTCCAACTTTTTAATCAAAATATAAATTAACCAACTGTCTCTGGTTTCTGCCTTAGTATCTAACGCATTCAGTCCACGAAGCACTTCATCCGACGTATCGTAACAAGCTTTTCAAATATTGAAATTTTTGTACAGCTGGATAATCTTTACTATGTATTGACGAATTGTATAAATCATAAAAGCTAGGCCATTCAGTATATTCACCAGAAAACGGAGGTATGCTAAGCTTTTTTAATTTGATTTCTGCAACTTGTAGCATTCAATATGGACTCCTCGAATCTTCCAGCACTATGCAATCTCGGAATCAATCACAAACATTTTCGCTTCTATATCCAAAAATTGTACCCTTAACCCCTGAATGGTATTTACATGAACCTTCAATTCGTCAACGGAAATTTCATCCATTTTGTTGCAATTTGCAATAAGGAAATTTTCCATTCGCATTAAACTATATTCTTTATCCCGGCACGAACCTTTTTTAATGCTACTAAATCAGCCATTTTTTCACGCAATTTATATAAACGGGTGTTTAATTACAATATTTTAATATCACGTTTATTATACCCTTACTCCAAATTCACAGGCAAATTCACTTAATAATTCTGTACAGCTTACCAATATCGTATAACGATACACGTTGCTTGTAATGGCGTCGATGGCTTTTATTTCAATAATCGATCGCGTGGGTTGGATGGCGTGGTTTTATCTATGCTGCGGCTTACGTAAGAATATGCGCTCTCGTTAAATTAATGCTGCTGATTTTTATTACTGTAGCTGCGGATGTGTTCACGATCCGGCTCGAAGGACCAATAAAAAATGGCATGACCTCACCCGGTTTGGCTTGTTCTCTATTGAAGTATGGTTGATGGCGAGTTCACCCACAATCACTCGCAAATACCGAATTGTGGACTTAGAAATAAAACGTTCACCACCACCATTTAAAAACCCAACATTTTAAGTGAAGGAGTCCTTGCCAATTGGAAGCCAACAAAATTACAGGTGCAACATAGTAGCATTGTTAGCACCATCTGGTACAATGCTCTAAGCCAACGTGAAGTTGCAATTAATTTTTAAAAGAACTTGACAAAAAAATTAAAACTTTTCCATTCTTGACGTATTATGTTAAACACCACCAGCTCTTCGGAGCTTGAGTATCCAATGCAATATTCTTCGTCATTTGAGTAATTCATTTAAAACAGATAAACATTAGAGTTAATTATTAAATCATCTCCCACACCGTAACAAATAAATTGGTTCATTTTATGTTAAACTAATAAAGGTGTACATAATATTATTATGTTGCAAATAAAACCTATTCTACTTTATGTTGTTTTAAATCAAAAATTACATTTTAAACTTCTGACCCCAATAATACTACCTTACGATAAAAATTTTATTTGTGCCAGACTAGACTCGTTAATTTTACAACTTGATTTATATCACATATAAAAATGGTACAGTCGTAATCTATCTAAACAGAAAGCAAAATAAATTTAATTATCCATTTAAAATAAAACCAGGACATTGCCTCCACAGACATTTATTTTTACATGTTTTTGTCACAGGCCCATTAAATGTGTAAACCCTTATAAAATAAATTTATTTGTCTAGCTTAAATAAATTTCATATGTCTGCACACAATTTCGTATCCCTTATGACGACACTAAATAATTATTAAGGATAAAAATAGACGTATATATGTTTATCGATCTGGTATTAAATGGTGTACCGTATTCCAACCCGAGATACATATATACATACAACACCAAAAAGTTAATTAATTTCTGATTAAAATCGGAAATTTCTAATTTTTTTGGTTTTGGTATGTTTACAGCTTTTCCAAAAAATTGATAATACCATTATCATTAAATAAACATTTATTTATCCTGTACATCGTTGTCTGTATAATTTATATGTATATACAACCAATCTCCCATTTTCTGGAGAATGAACAGTTTTTGCAAAATACTACAAAAAATATTTCATATGCACGCTGGGTATACCAAAATAGGACAGCATCAACTACAGATATCGGATACACGAGTAGCTTGTTATAATTAAACACAAAATCGATTCCGGAAATTAGATACATAAACCAACAACAGCATTATTGAAATACTACTTACCAACAACTTGTAAATAACCAACTTGGCTTATCATTGGATTTGTATTTACTTGGCACATATAATAACCGCGATCATCTTGTTGCGCTTGATTCACATGCAATAACCAGGTATTTGCATTATCGTACGTAATACTATATCGTGGTATCCTTGATATCACATGACGATGTATTGTTAATATCATTTGTCTATCTATGTGAATCCAGGCGACCTGAAATAAATGAAAAAGGTAAAAACAATTAGTTTATTTTTGACATGAAGTTGTTACAATACTTCTGGATCGATGGATAATAAATTAGTAAAAGTGTTTACTTTCAAAATTATTAACTCAATTACATGAACCATTGCTGAACACAGAAATGATAATATAAAGGATTCTTGGAAACACAATTTATACATATGAGCTAAGTAAAATTACGACTAGTATCCCTGTTTTGTGGTTATCGTTATATAATGTTACGGCTGCAAAACCAGTAATCCTAATTTACACCGCTTTCGGAATATTCTCGAATATACCGGAAACAATTTGTCACACACTTACATACGCCATAGTCGCAATATTTAGGCCACTGGAATATTTCCGAAATATTCCCACAATAATTTTCTGGCGTCAGTACGAAATCCCGAATTACAAAACACCAAATTATCAAAATTTAAAAAAAAAAATCCTGCTTTTCAAAACAACGCTTTTGCTGAAATCTTAAAATATCCCCATGAGTTTTTTTTTGGAACATAAAATATTAAATTATCTGTTTTTATCTTAATTTTTTTTAAGAACTCGGACTTTTTTGGCCGATCGTGGTCAAATTTGGGTTATCGGATATAATTTGCATTTTAATGCGAATCTTTCTAGAATTTTTAGAATTGGGCTTGCTCAATTGATCTTAGCCATTCCTTAAGCAATAAATGTAAAATTTATTTTGCAAAATTGGATTTGTATAAAAATTGATATTGATGATGAAATATTTAATGATAAAATAAATAAATAAATAAAATTAAGCGCTATTATTGTAACGTTATAGCATGAGCAATAATTTTTATATATTTAACTTTATCAGTATTGTTCTTGTTATCAACAACATTTAAAATTTTGCTATTTCTTTTCACATGTTTTTTTTAGTAGAACGCGTTCACCACCTTAACACTTCTCAATAAGTGTTTTGCATATCATCATCTCCTTTGCCAATTCTTCGATTATTAAGTTTTATCCTCCGAAAATCTGAATGTATTGAAGTGCTTCTTGGTATCCATAAACACACCTTGTATAATTATTTTGGAACCATTTTGCAATTCGCTTCGCATCTGTAAGTACAAATGGTGAGGTTTACCAAGGATCGAGAATATCTGTCTCATTATAGACGGTTCAACCTCGGACGTATCGTCCATAAGCAAGTATTCAGCCTCTGCTTTCAACACCAAAGATCTTTGTGTCCCTAATAAACTATTTTTATTCTCTCGAAAATCTTTCTCGGGAAATAGAAAGAGCTCTTCTTCAATAAACTTTAATGTTTCCGGAATGGAAAATTCAATCCAAATTTCAGGCTCTTTCAGTGTTGTGGGCCTCACTCGACCATTTTTTAATTTTGTGCTCCGTTTGAAGGAACATATAATTTATAATCGGGGTCGCATTCAACAATACTTTCTCTTATTATTTGGGAAAGTCGCATGTTTTGAAAAACATGTTTTTTGGAAGCCACCGGAGCGAGATTTTGATTTGATGGTTCCTTTTTTACTTTATGTTTTCCTTCTTCTAGTGTTGTGGTTGCTCTTGCCTTACACAACAGATTTTTCCTGTGATCGCAACACCATCGATAAGTTTGATTTTCGCCCTTGTTGTCGAGATGGTAAGCGTAACCAGCTAGTTTTTTTTTGACCAATGTAATATTCTTTTTCCGCCATTTATTGTTATTTATTTTATTTGTTTTTATTTTTTCTTAATTTTTAATTGGTCTTCTTTTTTCTCTTTTTTTTTTAATTATAGATGTGTTTCACATATCTGCTGTTCCCTTTGCATCCTGCTGCTATCAGGATTCAAACCCGGTACCTCCCGATCGAAACGCTTATTTTTATTTTTAGTAGGCCTTTCTTTTCGGTTTTACGGGTTATAAAAAGAACAAAACCTAAATCTGCTAGTTTCAGGTATTTTTTGGTGAGTTATCTTATAACATTTTGGCTTAACAAATGATACAATAATGATAGTAACAACAATAGTAGAGCTTTTTGTTTCAATATTTTTATTACTTTTCACAATTTCCCAAAATATTTAATAATTTTTATTATTTAGCTAGTTGGTCTTAAAAATAAAAAAAAATAAAAATTGCCGGTAGTTAGAATATTCCCAATATTGCGTCATCATTTATGGTTCTACCAAAACAGCTGGTGCATTTAAATCCTTTTTAACCATTTTACTTGCATAACATTAAGTTAAAAATATATTTGTTTTCATATTTTAAGTCGTTACCACATTGAACTCATGAGAAATAGATTTTCAAAAGCCCTATTTTATATTTTTTTATGAATTCGAGCACCCGCGGCCTGGCCGGGTCTGTCAATTCGTAAAAAAAATTGAAAAATCGGGCTTTTGAAAATCGGGATTTTGAAAATCGGTCTTTTGATTTCGTCATTTTGATAATCGGGCTTTTCATTTCGGGATTTTGAAATGCGGGCTAACGACCCCAACCGCCATTTAGAATTTTTAATTACACTACTATTTTCACTTCACGAATCACGACCTCTCTTTTAATTTTACGCGTACTCCTAAATGATTGACTACTGCTGCTTTCGATTGATATTTTCCTACTCTAAAAATAGTACCCTCATTTTATACCCCCATTTTGTATGAATGAAACAGAATGAACTGCACCGCTTTTAATTGTTAAAACAATATATTTGTTTCATCTTTGCTGTCATATCATGTCGATGATTGACAATTGTTTGTTCTAAAAATTCCACATCAGATGAATCTGAGGAAAATGATCATGTTTATGTGAAGTAAAATTTAAAATTTCCCCCATAACTTAATATTCGAATTAAAGTTCCTGATTATTAAACACGTATGTTTTGACAAGTGTAGAATAAAATGGCGTATGAAAACAACGAAAAATGGATTACTCGATCAAAAAACCTGGAGTAGAGAAAATTACCCTGGGTGTAGCTTTTTTCAATCGAACATTTTGACAGCAGTTGAGTACTATTTTTACTGTCAGTGTAACCGAGAGTAAACTGAAATCAACAAAAGTCTGACTTGGGTTTTTCGTTGCATTCGTATTTAAATACCGAAGTTATAGACTCGCCTGGATTTATACAGAGGCAAATTCTCAAAGGTTCTGTTTTAGACTACTAGTTATAATCTGCTATACAATAAAACAGTTATAAAACAATCTTCGATACTACTACTTGAACCAAGTTATCACTAATCTCACAAAAACGTAAGTAATGTTCTTAATCTCAAATGAGCAATTTTCTGGGAATAAATGTCCTACCCACGCTGAATCGTTTGCCCATCAAACCAATAGGTGAGATCGTAACAATATTGTGACAACCAAAGACATAATAATTTAATACAGTTACGAAGGGAAGGGACTGATGGGTAAGGCTGGTTTTCAGAATTAATAAAAATAAATCGGTTTTCCAAAAGCAGGATTTAGAAAGCCATGATGAAAGATTAGTTACGTTTCATCTATTTTAACACACTTTCGAGGAATCACGGAATTTTGTTAGCGAGGATTTATCGAATGAATGTACAACGGAGAAAACCAAAAAATCAAAATTACAATGTAAACATACATATCGTTTTGCATTTCTACCTTAAAACCATTACGGGGAATCACATAAAGTTATCAGAGGGGAATAACCGAATTTTGAGGGTTGACTTTATAATTACTTCTCCCTTTTAACTAAATTTACTTAACTGATTGAATTGTCATTCATTTTAAACGTATTTTCTTAAAGCTGTGATTTTCAATAACAATCCGATTTTGGAAATATAAAGAAGGGGAATAGCCAGCTGGCTTTAAATAAGTCCGATATTGCTTGAAATGGCGTCACTAACAGCTTGTTAATTATCATTTAGGAAAGTTTACACATTACGCCAAAATATGAGAGAGAAGTGAGGGATATAACTTAAAAATTAACAGAAAAAGCAAAGAGTTCATAATGAGAGCCAATAGCAAGAGATAATTGATTATAAAAACAAATGGAATTATCAGCAGAAGTGACAACGTGTTCAATGAGAGAATAAGAACCACTACTTGCGGTTGAATAAGACTTTGAGAAATTGAGGGAGTAGCGATGCAAGATTGCATTTAATATTGCCATTAAAATTATGGCAAAGCACTTCAATATTTATAAGCGGACCCTGAACGTATAAGCAAACTACATTAAATGAGTTGGACCTAGCCCGAAGCATGGATTTTAACAAAACCGGAGGTAAAGAAGAGCTCTTGGTGAGCATCGCGAATAGTGACGTACTTCAATAACAATACTTAGCTGCAAAAATATTTTATTTAAATAATTCGTTTTTCCTCCAAAGACAGATTTATGGACCCCAAGCGTCACGAAACCCCAAATTTCATAATCTAAAATGAAATAAATGAAAAAGCCTAATAATACCGGCAATACAAACTGTGTTAGGGAACGATACATATCTAGAAATAAAATTCTTAAAACAATAATCCAGGGAAAATCCAGGAAACAGCATAAAAATTTATCTACACTTGGGTGCAAAAAAAATCGTACATTGCTCAATTTTCCACCAATGTTCAAAAACATCAAAAAAATCCAATATTTGTTTAATTTTTTTAATGCAGATTCAAAATCTATTTAAATACCTATCCAGTGGTACCTTTTTTGTATGTACATATATGTGCCATCAAACTTACTTTTGGGGATAAACATCTGAGACACACGTTTTTGTGAATTTGTCAGCATGAAAATTACGGGTAAAAATCGAATTAAAACATGGAAATAAATAAAAAAAAAGTTTTATTAATAAGAAGTATTCCCTCCCCTGGCAAGAATGACAGCTTCCATTCAATGCTGCATTGATTTCACCAAAGTTTTCACAAAATCTTGAGGTATCGCCTTCCATCCCTCTACGATCGCCTGTTTCAGCTCCTGGAGACTCGTTGGAGCAACATCTCTGGCTCGAACCCTTCTTTTCAACTCGTCCCATAAATGTTCGAAGCGATTGAGGTCCGGGCTTCGAGCTGGCCAGTTCATAACAGGCACATCCACCTCTTGAAGGTACTGGTTTAGTGCACCAGCCGTATGCGGTCTCGAATTATCCTGCATAAAAAGAAAACTTTTACCAATAAAGCCGGCAAAAGCTACGAAGTAATCTTCGAGTAGTTCCTCAATGTACCGTTGAGAATTCATTCCACTTGATTGACAGCCAGTATTGGCTCGTGTGATGAAAATAAGATCTGTCTTCGCCTCTAATGATATGCCTCCCCAGAACATGCACGAACCACCGCCATACGAGACACGTTCTTCAATGCAACATTGTGCATATCGCTCTCCTTGTCTTCTGTATACGCTTCCGCGTCCATTGGTGCCATATAAACACATCCTGCACTCGCCAGAGAACAAGACTGTTCTCCATTCTTTTTCTGTCCAGTTCAAATGCACCCGAGCGAAGTCACGACGGGCTCGAAGGTAGGCTGCGGTCAATTTCGGCCCGTTTGCTGGTCTGTGTGCAGTCAAATTAATTTTTCGAAGTCATCTCTTCTAACTGTCCACCGACTGACTTCGACTTAACGAACTTCTTGAAGCCGCCATCCCAGTTGAACTGCATTTATACGGCGATTTCGCAATGAAGTTGTTACAAGAAAGCGGTCATCATGGTGTGCTGTAGCACGAGGTCGGCCAGATCCGTGTCGCCATACTCGTAGAACGGAGAATTGTCTCAAATTTAGTTGTAGAGCCACTTCACTTTAGTGCTGCCCCGCATAAATTAGTGCAACCACTTGTTTGTGCGGCTACCTCTGGTGTGATGTCCATTTCTTTGCTCCTGTCGTAATCAATTGAAGATCGTTGAGGCTAAGCGTCGATATGCGAATGATCACCATTCCGAGCGAGATATTTCATGGCATACTATTGTATTGACCTTGTTGAATTATGTTTAGAATTTAATTCGAAAGCCTGCTATGTGCATTTGACAACAAATCACTTTGTTGGCATGGTACAAGTACCAAAAGGTACCACTGGATAGGTATTGAAATAGTTTTTGAATGTGTATTAAAAAAAATTAAACATATATTGAATTTTTTTGTTGATATTTTTGATATTTTTTGGAAAATTGATCAATGTGCGATTTTTTTGAACCCAAGTGTATATTATTATAAACATCTGGACTGACTCACTCGAGAATGCACAGGGTGACCAAAATTTTTAATTTTTCATATTATAACGTCTATGTCACTCTTAAAATTGGAAAATGGTAAAACTGGAAAATAGGAAAATAAGTAAATTGGAAAATAGGAAAATAAGAAAATTGGGAAATTGGAAAATAAGAAAATATTAAAATAGGAAATTTGGAAAATTAGTAAATTAGAAAATTAGTAAATTGAAAATTGGCAAATATATATTATAAACGTATATGTCACTGACTTACTCGAGAACGCACAGGGCGAGCAATTTTTTTTTTTCATATTATAACGTCTATGTAACTCACAAAATTGGAAAATATGAAAATAAGAAAATAGGATATTTAGAAAATTGGAAAATTAGAAAAGTAGGAAATTGGAGAACTGGAAAATTGGTAAATGGAAAATTGGAAAATCCGAAAATATATATATTATAAACGTCTATGTCACTGAATCACTCAAGAACGCACAGGGTGACCAAACAATTTTTTTTTCTCTATATTATAACGTCTATGTCACTCACAAAATTGGAAAATTGGAAAACTGGAAAATAGGAAAATAAGAAAATAGAAAATATGGAAAATTGGAAAATAGACATAATTGGAAAATTGGTAAATTGGAAAATAAGAAAATTAGAAAATAGGACAATTGGAAAATTTTGAAATTGGAAAGTTAGAAATTAGGAAAATATGAAAATAGGAAATTTGGAAAATTGGAAAATATATATTATAAACGTCTATGTCACTGACTCACTCGAGAACGCACAGGGTGACCAAACAATTTTTTTTTCTCTATATTATAACGTCTATGTCACTCACAAAATTGGAAAATTGGAAAACTGGAAAATAGGAAAATAAGAAAATAGAAAATATGGAAAATTGGAAAATAGACATAATTGGAAAATTGGTAAATTGGAAAATAAGAAAATTAGAAAATAGGACAATTGGAAAATTTTGAAATTGAAAAGTTAGAAATTAGGAAAATATGAAAATAGGAAATTTGGAAAATTGGAAAATATATATTATAAACGTCTATGTCACTGACTCACTCGAGAACGCACAGGGTGACCAAACAATTTTTTTTCTCTATATTATAACGTCTATGTCACTCACAAGATTGAAAAATTGGAAAATATGAAAATAAAAAACTGGAAAAATGAAAAAATAGGAAAATTGGAAAATAGGAAAATACGAAATTTGGAAAATTGGAAAATTGGAAAATCAATATTATAAATGTCTATGTTACTCGAAAACGCACAAGATGACCAACAATTTGTTTTCTCCATATAATAACATCTATGTCACTCACTCACTGGCTCACTCGAGAACGCACAGCGTGAACAAAAAATTCGTCTGTGTGATTTTGTTTTTCAAAATTTCTTCAACGAAATATACAAAATGCAACAACAATGCAATCGTTAAATCGAATGAACGCGCACACACACACAAAATTATTATTCTTGCTGGGAATAAACCGGCGCGAAGCGCCTCAGAACAACCTAGTATTTAATAATTTTAATGCAAAAAAAAATAAATTTGCCTATTTTCGAAAAAACCAAACATTTTGACATATTTCTCTCTATATTACATACATTCTAGAATAATGCCCAATTTCTGACCAGCAAAAGGTTTAGATATGGGAAAGTAATATCGGTGTATAAATCAGGAAGAATAACGCGGGGAATCACAACTGATAAAAATAACAGCTTTTTATAACAGTCGTTCACAAGTATTTCTCTCTATATAACAACCACAAAATAATCCTGTGACATTCAAAAACCATTATGCGACAGTATATTTTTATCTTTACCGAAAACATTATAAAATATGTATGTCTCACATATGGAAGACCCAAACCATATCGGATACAAAAAAAGGTGCGTAGCAATAAATACAAATATCACTTAATTTAAGGGATATTTTTAAGCCTGATCCTTATTTTCTTGTAAAAGTATTAACAATTTTTATATCTGTACATCCTCCTGTATCTCTCTATATATTTTGACAGATATCCCAAAAAAATACACAACTTTTTTACATCTCTATATCCCAACCGAATGACATGAAACGAATAATATCTAATTTGAGCACACAAAATGTAAGGAGAACGAGAACTATTCGAGAAGCTTAATAATCCTTGTAACGTTTTTTTTTTTGTGTTTTAAACGATGTGAATGTTGTTTTGTCCGATATACTCGAATGCTATATACATAGCTACACTCAAAAAGTTAATCTTTTTTGAAAATATAGAGCTGCTCACTATAGCAGAATAGCTTTTGAAAATTATTTTTCTACGACGGTGACGGCAACAACAATAGAAACTCACTTGGCAAAATAAAAATAAAAATGTTAAGCATAAAAATTTTTTAATAAAACTTTTTTTTTTACTTTTGCAAATTCATTTTTTGTTGCCGTCCTGATAAGAGGGATATTTTGTTTAAAATACTAAAGTTTTATCTAAAGGATTATGTGAGGGAGAAGCTGTAATACTTTTTTTTCCTGGTCGAAAAGAAACCTAATGTTCCAAACCAAAAAATGTAAACGTTTTTTTTGTTGTTGTTATTGTGTTGTACAGCAAAACATAATTTTTGATAAAGTAATTATAAATCATAAAACATAAAATTTGGAGAGATAATAACGATATAAAAATAATAATATGTTGCGAGATGAGCCATAGTACACAAAGCTTTTATACAGATTACAGTAAATTTTATAAAAAAAGCTTGTATAAATAGATGAGATATGTGGGCCGTGGAGGGAGTTCAACTATCTGCTACACATAGACAATATCTATTTATAACAACAAACAATGTTCAATACTGAATTATTAAGTATTGTGATGTCGAGTAAATCGGAAAACTATATCTAAACTAATATTGTGTGTAGTTTTTGGAAAATCCTGTATATCTCCCGGAGAAATCCCAAAACACTAAATGTTAAAGAATAAAAAGTAACTCGACTTATGTCAGACTTTTTAATTTTTTATTTTTTTGTGTTATCATTTTTCCTCTCTCTATAATATATAAAAATGCTGAAGATCTGCTAGAGTAGATAGATGCCAAAGTATTTTGTTAGATTTGTTAGTCTCTTGTGTAAATACTTAATACTTATATAGATATTTCTAAATACAGAGAATTTAATCTCAAAACCCATCGATGGTATATAAAAGATAGATTCTATTGATTTCGTATCAAATTTATGTTTCAGTTTTTTTCTACTTACAACAAGGCAGTAAATACTTTTCATTGATAAGGGGATGATGTTCTTGTGGCGTGGTGTATTTAAGTTATTATTTTTTTTGTGAAGTTAGAAAAAAATGTTTCATTTTGTTGCGATATACCGAAATAAATTATGGGCCGATGATTGGGATAAAATAAATTCCGTTTAAAGCTGTTTTAAAGTTATCAAACCGATAAGTTAAATCTATATTTTAAATATGCGGTCGCTTTGGTTAGAATATATATTTTGTTGGGCTAGACCTACCCACCAAACACAATAAAATCTACTTTTGAGGTCCTTAGAAAATATCTACTAATTTCCCTTACATACTGGCAAAATACAGGAGAGTATCCAATAAAAAACAATTTCAAAATGTGGAGGTGTATGTTAAATTGATTAAACTGAAGTTAGTTGAAAATTTCAGCCGAAAAAATATCAGCATTATCTAGATATTTTGTATAAGGTGGTAGAACAAAATTATGATGATATTAGCCGAAAATTACATGTTAGAGAAGTTACCAGAAAATTTTCCCCGAAAATTTTTTTGATTAAAATAGTATAAATTGATATCACAAAAATCGCATGTTTAAAGGTAATATGGACTAGATAAAGTTAGACTAATTCGTTAATTGCCGGATCCTAAGTTTATATAATAAGTGAATTCTTCTAACAAATTGATGTATTGGTGTCAATTATTAACATTGTAATTAAACTATGAGGGGGGGGGCGAATATCCATAAATTATAAGCGTAATCAACACCCAAAGCTGTGTTACGGACGGCTCAGCAGCCGACCCGCAGATATCATCTAAACCACGCAGAGGCCTCACACGATTATTTTGCCGGGTAGATTTCAGGGAGAAATTCTGTGGGTCGTGAGGGTTTTGTGGCTTGCGTGGCCTACACCGTGATTATAGAAATTAATATAAAAAACGCAAATAAAAAAAATTAACGGACCACTTAATCCGCCGAACGGAATTTGCGAAACAAACACCTCCATTACACCCCTTGATGTCTCCCCTCCAATCATACCGAACCCGAAATATTAGCAATTCATTCTATTATTTAATATTACCCCAAAAGGAAGGAAAAACAAAAAAAATTCATAAAACAACAGAAGAAATCCAACCCAAGGGATGAAAAATATAATAAGGCCGAATGCCAAGAAGCGCTGTACAAATTTTTAATTTTCAATAAACGACAACAAAACAATGGTGGATATAAATGCAAAAAAAAAAAAAATTCAAAAAAGAAAGAAAGGAAAACATAAAAAATATGGCCGCCGAAATTAAAGAGAAGCGAGACCAATGTACACATCGAGCGTGCGACGAACAACTGCTTTTCGGCGCTCGATTACAATATTTAAAAAGCAAAAAAAAAAAAATCCTACCTTGGTACTATAAATAAAAAAAAAATACTGTTGCGGCCTTGGTGCCGTCATGCCACAGGTATACACCGCATCCGGACCATTGGGCGAATTCCGTAGTAGACTGGATAACTGTTGCGGCCCTTTCACCATTTTATAATCGAACACAACCGTTGGGCGTCCTGCGGCTTGATTTAAAAAAAAAAAAAATGAGTGGCATCAATTGGCCACCCGTTGAAAATATATGCGCCACTCGTTAAATTATATGGCATATTTTAAATTATATAATAAATTATATGGCTTTCACCAACATTTTAATATATTTCAGCAGATTTTTGGCACTTTTGAACTCGACTTCACCGATTTCTAACTTTTTGATTTTATCATGTTCTTTGAACCAAAAAAGCAGACACGTATTTTTTGTTAAGTTTTGTGACCTTCAGTTATTCCATTATACGGTTTTAAAGTTGGTCCGTTTTTCTCAATTTTTATAATTTTATTTTTAGGAGTTACATTAAACCGGTATATTTCCGGTACTACTAAAGGTGTCATTAAAAGTGGTATCACTTTTGAAAGACCATAGAAAATTATTCAATAAAATATTTCATGAAAGTACCGTTATTGTAAGAGTTTCAGTGAAATGAATGTAGGAAAATGGTTTGGTCTGTAGAGGGCGCAGCCACCAACTCATTAAAAAGCTTGGCCAACCAAGTTCTACCTAACTATTGGTGTATGATTCATTTATGCTCAAAGCCTAGTTTGGCCCGTACAGGGAAATAAAATGAAAATATATTAATTTTATCTTTGAATTTATTATAAAACCCGAGTAAAAAAAGAAATTCTTTAAAAATCTGGGTCTATTGGCAATAAATTTTGATAGATAACTAATACCTTCTTTAAAATGGGTAGCTATTTAGGACATATAATATTTATTTCGAGCCAAACATGGCTACAAACTCGTAAAAATTGAATGTTTATCACTTCCCCATAACAAATGCCACATAAATAAATCGATACTGGAAAATAAAAAATATTTGAAATTGATGTAAGAGTAACCAAACAATAAATACATTAAAAGTTTTATTTCAAACATTATCGAGTATTATTTTGACGAGTTCAATTTGAGTTTCCTAAATGTTACAAAAGTCAGTCAGTGATTACTGGAACAAATATTTATTAGCAATCGATTTTATTATTTTTGAACTAAATTTAACTCTATTTTACTAGTGTTTGAATTTTTTTTGGTTTGAATATAATTTTTGTTGTTGTGTGGTACTGCTTGGTGTATTTGACGAGTATTTTTAACTGTACTAATTTCATAAAATCTTTTGTTTAATTTTCTTTTGATGCTGGCATATTCCGTTTTGTTTACGTATTCGAAATGAACAGAAGTTATATTACTTTTATTTTTACACCATTCATAAAACTCCTTTGGTGTATTAAAAAGAATTTCGTCAATACTTCTTAAAGAAGTTGCTCTAGCTGCCCGCTTAATGGTACCTCCAATACCATCTGATGGGCCCTTGCCATTACTTGTTGCGAAGAAGTTCCATTCGCAGTCAATGTTAAAATCTTCTTAATGATAATTAATGTTCGCTAGATTTTTTTATTCTTAAACTGCGAAACAGCTCCATCCGTAAAATAATATATTTTTTGTGGAACCGGTTCAGCTTCGCCTTCTTGCATTTAAGTTTCCTTTAGAAAGTTAATAAATCTCGTTTGAAAACAATAAACTGCTGCTGTGTCGTGGGTTTCTTCATCTAATATTACTGCATAAGATAATATACTGATTTCACCTTCGGACGATCTAAAGTACGCAACAATTGGAAACAATGTGGTAGATGAGTGTAATAATGGGCTGCTTGTATGTCGTTCTGTCTTAAAAATTTATAATTTTCCGAAAAATCCATTATAACAGCATATTCTCCAATTTGAAGATTTTCTTTTACTAGTCGTAAATATTGTGCCTGTTGCCGGGCTATAAAATCGTGTTTTCGCAGTGATGACAAACAAATTTTTTTAGAAATTCCTCGGTGGAAGACGTAACCTTCTCTAGTGTGTATATGTTATCCTTAGAAATCCAGTTGCTGTTAGTTATTTCACCAATATCTGCACTTTCTATTGCAGCCATAAATGTGTGAAGATAATTATTCTTAAGCTTATTGCATTCTTCGCAATTTCCTAAAAAAAAAAATATAATTTTAGTTATATTTTCAAATAATAAATTCAAAAAAAAATGTTTACCTTCACAACAATCACATGTTAAATTTTGACAACACACTGTCTTAAGCAGCTAGGTTTCATTTTTAATAAAAGCATCAACAGGCAAAAAATTTGATATAACAGGACATAACAAATTAATATTTTGATGAATTAGACAAACGCATACATTATGAGTTTCGGATCTCTCAGCTAAAATGCACTCCTTAGGTCGCAATACCGCAATTTTGGAAAATCCAATATTCTTCAATGGATATTTCTCTACAAATGATTGATAGGCTTCAGATAAACTACACAACACCAGCTGTTTTTGCTTTTTAAATCGTTTGCTTTCGGGATCACGAACATTAATATCGACTGATATCCATACTTCTAAAGAAATTGTTTGCCAAATTCGTTATTTCAAGAGATATTGCCGTTCTCGTTTTCCTTCTGTCTGGAAAACTGCCATGACCGTATCCAGTTATCAATTTTTTTGCTTTATCAACCATGTAGCTTGTTGCCGCAAACTCGCTCATAATTTTTACTGTTGACCATTGCTCCGGTATAAGCGAGAGATGATATATTTTATTTTGATAGCTTTCCGCTCGATGAAATACTTCTTTAATGTTTTCCAGAAGACTTTCTTCATCCTTATTATGATCTGGTTAATCATCATCAGCAAATAATGGAACATTTGGAACTGGAAATTGTAGAACATTTTTGCAAGATACCTCTACTATTGTATTAAGCTGCTGCTGTTTTATGCAGTTTGTGATAATTTGAATATCCTGACAGGTGAACCGCCCAGTCTTAAACACATTTCAGAAAAATCCTGATGGTACACTACTTTATTAGCTTCCATTGGTGGTGATAATCTTTCGATTAGATAGAATGACCCATATATATAATATTATATAATATATTTATGGATCTCAAGTCCACATACTCGTAACAATAAAAAAAAATAAAAATCTTAAATTGATTTTTATCTTTTCTCTTTATTTAACAATTTTGATTACACTTGATTTAAATTCTACTTAAGACTAACTTAATTATGTTTTTTAGCACTATTTATCTATTTATTTTAAAAGATACAAGCCAAGTGATTGGAAAATTCCTGTTTGTTTGCTTGCTATGCATTACCGAAAAATCATTTAAGAATCCCATTTCCACCCAGCACACCTAATCCCATAATAATCGGTTAAGAATTGAACGAGTTCTGCCCAGGTGGCCATATTCAAGAACTTCTCCAAAAATCGTTTAAGAATTCCATTTTCATCCAACATACCTAATCCCGTCATCATCGAATAAAAATTGATCGAGTTCCGTTCCAGATGGCCTAATTCCAGAACTTCTTCCAAAAATCATTTAAGAATCCTATTTCCATCCAACATACAAAATCCCATCACAATCGGTTAGCGGTTGATCGAATTCCATCACGAATGGCCATATTCCAGAGCTTCTTCCAAGATCTGTTTATGAATCTCATTTCCATCCAACAAACAAAATCCCTTCTTATTCGGTTAAGAGATAAGCGAGTTCTGTCCTAGGTGCCCATATTCCAGAACAAGTGCAAAATCTATAGTCGATTAAATTTAAAAACATTCGGATTTAACGGACATTCGAATTAATCGGACTCCCCAATTAGTCCGTTAAATCGAGATTTTTCTGATTTTTCACTTAAATTTATCAGATACAATGTAAAACATCTCAAATCAACATTGAAAAAATAATACAATTATATTTATTTAGTAATTTTAACAGATACATCACAATTTTGCAATTTTACAGGGATCGAAATTACTCTTCGATTTACAACTATTCATCATGCTTCCTTGTGATCATCTTTTTGTATGGAATTATTTTCTATTCGTCTACTGAGAATAACAAAACAAAATTTCTGTTTTTGTATTCCATTCCCTGAGTAGTGAGCGAATAATAGAAAAGTAAAAAGATCGATCGTTTGAATAGAAAAGAAGACCCGAAATTGCATAGTTTTGTTCGTTGACAAGTGCATAGTTTAGCTGGTTAATAAAAAAATAAAATAAATATATTTTTTGTTAGTGCATAATGTTATAGATTATTTTTAAAGATGAAATTTTAATTTTTATAGGTAATTAGTTTTAGAAATTGTAGCGCGTTATTGAATAGAATAATGTTGATCATAGGTTTTAATTGGATAATATTGTAGATAAGGACGAGTAGAATAAATCAAATTTTCTAAAGTATAATATCCCATTTGCTATATTATTTTTAATAGAAAACGTTTAATTTAAGAGAGATTTATGATGTCTAGTATTCTGAATTTCTTCCTACAAAATTTTGAAATAAATTAGCACGTGATATTAAAACAAATTGTGCTTTAATTGTCAACGAACATTAATGTTTTTATTAAACTTTCAAACAATTTCATTTTTTTAACAAAAAGTTTATAAAAAAATCATATGCATTTGCCCCTATAGTACTATCACAGATAACAAAAACAGATGTGGATCTTTCCTGCAACCGCGATGTATATGAAACAAAAATTATTAAATTCCAAACCCTGTTATAATAGGGGTTTTGGAATTTATGTTAGCAGAGATCAGATAGTTTAGCTATTTAATATATTACTCTCTTTCATACCAAAGTAAAATTTCATAAACAATATTTTATATGTTAAATGTTCGTTTGTGTACGACACAAACGAAAAAAAAAACGTATGCTACCCGTTTATTATTATCGATCCTTTGAAAGTATCTGTTTCTTTTACGTACATATTTATATTAAATATAAATATGTACGTAAGAGAAAGAGTATTATGTATATAATTACATACTTGTATATATAATATTTTGTGAGTTTGTATACACGATCGAATATTCGTTTTCGTTTAGATTTATCAAAATTAAATACTCGAAGATGACAAGAAAAGGAAAAGGATCGCTTATTTGTATATTTGTATGTAGCGTGTGTGCGGCTAAAATTGAATATATATATATTATGTTGTTGGTGTGCAAAATGAAATGTAAGTAAAAATTTGAGAAAAAATATTTGGAGGTTTATGCGATACAAAAATAACGTTAAAATTATCAATCGAAAGGAAAAGTTTTCTAATGGTCGCAGTGAATAAACATGTATTACATATAGATATTTGTGTTTACTTTACATTATGTATATACCAGCTATCTATACTGATTTTATCAAATTAATTACATACTTTTTCTACGTGTACTATACGGATGATTGTGATTTGAATTTAAGAATATTAAAATAACAAAACTCGTAATTATTTTATTTGGATAAAATGAATGAAATCAGGTCACACTGGAAAGATTGCATTGGGGAATGTATTATGTATTTAGATTTGTTTCTAAAAAATGATCAAGCATATACAATTGTTTATTAACATTTTTCCTTATTTCATATTATCTGAAGCATGGTAGTAATAAATTTGTTTTGACTAGCTTTTGCACATCTTTCAAGATGTTGAAAATTACAGCTCGGTATTGATTTTAACCAAATTTTTCGTAAACTTACATACTACTTCGATGTGGTGTATAGAATTATGGTACAGGGTATACATGCAGTTTCATTTTTGAACTGCTAACCCTAGTTGTGATCAATCGATTCATGAGTTTACATTACTAGTGCACTGCCATTTTCCAGCCACCAACCACCCTTTACCATGAAAACCACCCCACATTTCTGAAGCATAAACGACCACTTCTTTGAAAATTTCAAAAACAGATATCTCAATATCGGATAATAAAGAAGATCGATTTGGCCTCACCATAGAACCATAAAAGCACAATTAGACTTTTGACATGTAACTTTTGACCATGAAAACCAATTTATTTATTATTATTCAATTTATTTAGCCACCCCACTATATTTATTTATTTCCATGCCTAACCGAACGTCTGATAATTTTTGAATGGCGGATTTTTAGATAAGCCTGACAATTTTCGAAAGTGCGCTCTAAATTATTAACAAAGTAATTAAACTATGAATAGGAATATGTTTTACCAAATCTTATCAAAAAACCAAAATTTCAGAGATGTCTAAGCATAATCACTAGTAGATATGAACGGGTGATACTTAAACCTATCTAAATTGGCATGGATCTTTTCAATAAAAAGCGTTTAGCCCGTATAGGGATTTTCTAGATATTGTAAATTATTCATATATGTAATATTGCGAATGGGATTGCTCAAGCATGTTATACCAAAATTAACATAAATCTCCGAGACGGTTGAGCATAATCATGGGTATGTATGAATAAAGGATACTCATCCCTATATAAAAATTTATATGTATTGTTCCAATAAAAATGGTTGTACTCGTCTTTCGATTTCCTAAATATCGTATATTATTCATACATTATTGCGAGTGAAATTGTTCACACGTCATACAAATTAACATAAATCTAAGTGACGTTTGGGCATAAGTCCTAGTATGTATATGGATAGAGGACACCCAGGCCTCTCTAAATTGGTACGATTTAGTCCGATTTAGCATGATTTAGTGGAATATATGAAAAAGATTGGAGTCGTTTGGGGTTTTTTTAGATCTTTTTTATTATTCATATAATATTACGAATGGATTTGATATACCACCTAACTTAAACTTAAGATATGTATAGGCATGTCCACTAATAAGTATCGATAGAGAACACTTAGGCCTATCTAAATTGGTATGTGCTATTCCAATTGAAATGGTTAGGCTCGTCTGAGGATTTTATATATGCATATCGAATATTCTTCATATTATAATGTTGTGAATGGAATTGCTCACACGTCACTAAACTGGTCACTGGTTGGTTACGAGGGTAAATTTATTACCGTGTAGGTAGGGACTTTCTTTACGGCCCAAATAATAGCTAAGGTTTCTTTCTCGTCGGCCGCGCAGTTAGTTTTGGTGGAATTTAGGGTCCTTGATGCAAAAGCAATAGGCCTTTCCACATTGTCTTGTACTTAAGACAATTTTCCGCCAAGGGCATAGTTCGAAGCGTCGGTCGTTAATATAAATTGTTTTGAGAAGTCCGGATAGGCCAATATTTGGTCGGTAGACAGTATCTCGTTTGGTAATTCGAATGCTTTTACATATTGAGGGTCTTTTACATTATTAACCTGATCTTTTCTAAAAAATTTGGTCATTGGTTTTGTAACTTTTGAGTAGTCTTTGAAGAAGCATCTGTAATACCCTGCAAGTCCGAGGAACTGTCTCACTTGTTTTTGTGTCGTTGGTAGCGGCCAGTCTATAATTTTTTGGAGTTTATCGGGATTAAGTTTTACTCCCGTTTGGGTGATCAGGTGTCCTAGGAACTCCGTTTCTCGCTTGAGGATCTCACACTTGTCCAACTGAATTTTGAGGTTAAATTCCGCCAGTCGTTTTAAGACTTTGCAAAGGTTTGCGATGTGGTTTTCCTGATTGCAACCCACAATTATGATATCATCCAGATATACATAGCAAATTTCGCCTACTAGACCACTCAATACGTGGTTCATTGCACGTTGGAAAGTCGCTGGGCCATTTTTTAACCCAAAAGGTCATCCGAATAAACTCAAAGTGGCCTTTGTAAGTGGAAAATGCAGTTTTTGGTTGAATTTTTTGTCCATCTCGATTTGATGGAATCCAGATTTTAAGTCGGGGGCTGTGAAATACACAGATTTCCCAAGACTATTGAGAATTTCCTCAATTTAAGGAATGGGAAATTTATCGTTAATTGTCTTTTCATTTAATTTTCTGTAATCGATTGTAACTCTTACTTTTTGGTTCCCAGAGGCGTCTGCTTTTTTTGGCACTACCGAAATAGGAGATGAGTATGGACTATTTGAGTTTTGTATAATCCCACTATCTAACAATTCTTGAATTTGTTCAGTTACGTCCTTCTTGTATTGGTGGGGTTATCTGTATTGTGCTGATAGGCACAAAGAAATTCCAATTATTTAGAAAAATTTAGATTTATCTTTATCTCTAACTACCACCACCACAGTGTTAAGTTCAATGCTGCTTGACTTGTGTAATAATTCGGTATTATCCCATGATGGTAATGCAGTTTTTATATTATGTGGTCAATCAAGAAAAATTATGGTTTGTTTTTTTTCGAGTTGATGATTAGCAAAATATTGAGATAAAAGGGGATTAAGTTTTGAAATTTGGTAGAGATTGGTTGTATGTAAACCAAAAATAAATAGAATAAAATTAATTAAAAAGTCAAGTGATACAGAAAAAAATATAAATAATTAAATTAAAATAAGTTAAAGATTCATAGAAAAATAAATAAAAAGAAAAATTAAAATATAATAAAATTAGGATACTGCTAGTTTAAGTGCCAGTTTTAGTTTAATTTACTAACGATTAATGGTGTGATTAAAACAATATTATACGCCATTGGACAATAAAATGTGTGAGTGATTCTAAAATCTAAGTGCCTAAAGTTAGTGAAAAGCAAAAAAACACATAAAACAATATTTTTCATAAACAACTAAACAAGTGAAAATACTTAAAACAAAACTTCGAATTTACATTATTCATGACTAGAAATGACTAGAATTTGTTACTGTGCAAAATAATATAACCTTGTGCCATGTGCTGGAAAATCTGCGCACTTTAAGTATGCACAACGGTGTTCAAGGACGAACTATAAATAAAGCCTTAAAACACATATACTATTGATATATAAATAATCTGTTATAAATAAATAATTGAATAATCCTTATTCTAATAAAAATAGTTTAAATATAAATAATTAATAAATAAATAATTAATAAATAAAAAGTTAATACATAAACAAATAATAATAATAATACATAAAGTGAATCGATCGGTGTGCAGCTATAGTTAACGCTGTCGCGGTCAAGTATTAAAATTCCGTTGTATCTATAAACATACGGACGGACATACAACAGCACGGAATACATTGGTTATGCAAGACATCAATCAACATGCAACAATTAACATGGAGTAAGAATCAAACTTTAAACTAGCATTTTATAATTATATTATTTTTTGGTATAGTTTCGTTAATTACTAATTTCATTATATAAATTATTTTCATTTAGCAATAATTATTAATTTTAGTTTAAGCTAGTAGGGGGTTTAGGTAGTTGTAGTTCATTTTATATTGGTTTTTTCTTTTTATATTTTTTTTTCATTTTTGCTTCGATAAATTTGATGAGAATAAAAATTATGCATCTATTATTTAGTTATCAACGTAATCATTTATATTTTTTTCATTTCGTTCATAAAAATACAATGAGAGGCTAAAGCCAATTGAAACGTGAGGATGATCTGGGGCTAAGAGTAGGTATTTCCGAGTGTTCGGTTGATGATGATGATGGTGAATGTCTTTTCTGGTGTTTTTTTCTGATTTATGAATTTTATTTTGAGTTTTTTATTTTAGTTTAAAATGTTAGAATCCAATACTGCGGTCTAATACTGATTCCTGTAAATTTCGAAAAACCCCACCCCACACGATGAGCCCTAGCCGGGATAAAAATGACCGCTCGAAGTCCCTTCAGGAATATTCTGTCAACGGGCATTAGTTTTCTAACTGGTGTTCGTTACAGTATGTTTTCGTCAGAGTTCAAAAATTGCACATTTATGAATGCGTACAAAAACACGTGTGTATTAAAAATCATCAACAAGCGGAATTAACGAAAACAGTGCAATAATTCGTTTATGGTTTTTGTGAGTATGAATATTTTCAACTCTACTTTTTCCTTTTTTTCTATTTCATCACATTATTTAATTTTACAAGACCAGAATGGCGAAAGAAATTATTTTTCTTGTTTTTATGTTTGATGTAACCGTGTGCAATCAAGGCTACAAAACAATATACAATTCAAAACTCCGGAGTGTTTATGATCTTGAGAACGATGGTAAATATTTATTACGGAATATTTTTATTTCCATTTTTATTTATTTTTGGAGAGAAAATTGGAGAGACTCCGTTTTTTTTGTGTTTTTGTGCTATTTCATTTATTTTTATTTAGTGAGGATGTGATATTCAGACGGATTTGTTGGCGTTCGTGTAAACAATAGTGGTTCTTTCGGACAGTCTTATTGTATGTAATAATATCAAATTAACCATTATTTTATTTCTTGTTATCTAGTAATATAGTAAAACTAATTTTTATTTTCTTTGCTTTTTAAACTGTGAGTTTATTTATATTTAGATATAATGTCAACTAAAGCACAAATTATTAGGCGACATTTTAATGTATGTGCCGATACTAATAAATGCGTTTGTAAAATTGATTACTGTGGCAAAACATTATGTGGTAAAAATACTAATAACCTATCAAGGTATATTATACGGTGCCATAAAAATATTGCTATTCAACTCAATTTAGTTGAAAATGAAGATGAAGAAAATTGCGCACCAAATCAAAAGAAAAGTAAAATACCATATGTACGAGTTCAAAATGATCAAAACATTGTTATTAATTCTTGTGTAAAATTATTAACAAAACATGTATTGCCTTTAGCAACAATAGACTACGAAGGGTTTCGAGAAATACTAAATCCGATTGAAAGTGCATTAAAAATAAAGTTAAACTCATCCAATATCCACGAACACATCAGGTCAACTTCAAAAAAAATTATTCAAACTATTAAAGCAGAAATAAAAGAAAGAATGGTATCGTTAAAAATTGATAGTGCTACACGGCTGGACAGAAATGTTTTAGGAGTTAAAATACAATTTATAAAAAATGGGTCAATTATCATTAGAACCATCGGAATGATACAGATGACTGACCGTATGACATCTGAGAACCTAAAGGATGTAATTCTTTCATTGTTAGAAAAATATGATATAAATATTTCGCAATTATATTCTATAACTACTAATAATGGCGCCAATATGATCAAAACGGTCAAACTTCTATCAGAAAATCAAAATATTAATACAAGTGTTATTGAATCAACTGAAATTTCGGACGTCGACGATGAAGACGATCAAATTATTACATCAGCGGAATCCAGTTTTTACACAAATACAGAAAACAAATTTCTTAGCATCCTGGGATGTGTTAGATGTGCTGCACATACACTTCAACTAGTAGCAAACTGTATTATTATGGAAAGTGATATGACCTCTAAATTGACCGCAATAAGAAATATAGTCAAAAAGTTAAAAACATCCAAATACAGAAGTGTATTTATTGTGAATTCTACCAAGAGGCCTATTTTAGATATTGTAACAAGATGGGGATCAACTTACTCTATGGTTGAAAATTTAATACAAAATAGACAATTTTATATTCAAGTAGCACAAAATTATCCGGAAATTGGATTCAATGAAGAGCAATTAGGTTTCATGAAACAGTTTTTGGAAACGTTTAAGCCCATATATATAGCCACAAAAAAATTACAGTCTTCAACACTGACAATAGGCGATTTTTATAAAGAATGGCTTAATTGCAAAATCACCCTGGGACTTCAACAAAATGATATAATAAAAAAATTAAAAAACTAAATAGTTGATCGCGAGCAGCAATTATTTAAATCCGATGTTTTTCTTGCGGCAATGTTTTCAGACCCAAGGTTTAATTATATGAATTCACCAAATTTGACAGATGATGATAAAACAAATGCCAAAGTAAGGGCGGTGTACATTATAAATTAAAATATTTTAAAATTACTAATCAAAATATTCACGTTTAGGTTCATTTAAAACTACTGCATTCATTTATTAAAAATTTAAGCAGCATGTCAAATGATAATGATAATTATCAACTGAGTGATACGATTTTGTTAACGTCACAATCAACACAAATAATGGAATCACCCAACGAAATATCTATTGTCGAACAATATCTACAGTCAATGGATAATACTGCATTAGGAGATAATTTGGATGTGTTTGATTTAGAAACACAACTAAATTCTTTGTGTTTCAAAAATCGTCTTCACTCGGACGAAAATATATTAAATTATTGGGAAAGAATCCGATACGAATTTCCAGACCTCTACTAACTAGCGGAAACAGCATTAGCGGTTCCAGCCACGCAAGTATCGGTTGAGCGGTCATTTAGTGCGTTGTCGCTCATATTAACATCACTTCGAAACCGATTATCAGCAGATGTGATGCAAGACATTCTTCTATTAAAATTAAATCCTGATTTATTCTGAAAGTTATTATTTTTAAGAACTAAATATTTATTTTGAGTATACTATTTATGTTTATAATACTATTGAACTTAAAATTTATGCAATTTTGTCTAAGACAATTATTTTTAATTATGTGATATATGAAGTTACCAAATGAATTACTTACCATTCCTATTATTAATAAAAATGTATATTGAATTTTTCTAATTTAGGTTAAATTTATATTTTATAATAATTAAATTATTAATTACTAAGTAATTTAATGAAGTTTTGACGGTACTTATGTTACCTACTTTAATAAAATTTTGAATACTATCATAATAAATATCTGTTTTATTTTGTGTTATTTTATTCCAATTTGAAAAGTTCAGGTTAAAAAATTATATTTAATTAATCACTAATCACTTTTGTATAAACAATATAATCAAAGAAATTTTTCAAAATAAAATTATTTCAATTTTTTATATATCTAAGATTTCGATTACACACAATATTATTAACGCACCCTTTCTAATTCAAAAATGTATGTGTATAAAAATAAAAAGGAAAAACATTACAAAAAAAAAAAAAAATTGGTTTTAAAAATGTATAATTCCTTTATTTTGATACGAATAATGTTCGTGTGTTTCCTTGCATACATAGCTCTTAAGTATTCGTCAACAAAATGTTAACAAAAATAATTTCAGCTTAAACGGTGAGTGATGAAATAAACATTAAGAGAATATTTTTAATATTCATGAGAAGAAAAAACTAACTTTCTCACGAACAACAAAATTCCTTATTTTTCAGTTTTTTCGTTTTCATGTGCATTGTTTGCACACATTCCTCAATTTTATAACAAATGTGCAACTCACTCCGGAGTTTTTTGATCTCTGGTTTTCGTATGAACTGGATTTTCATCCTTTGTTACTATTTTGTGCTTGATTACAGTTGAGGATGACAGTTTTTCTCCTTGTCTCAACAGTACCACTTGATTTTTGTGAATTGCTTCTATGAGCATTTTTTTTTCGATTTTACTTAAATGTTTCGTTCGTACTTAAATTTTTTATTCCCCTCTTTCTTATTTTCGTAATGGTTTGAAAAATACCAATTTATGATTTCTCCATTACGATTACGAATATGAAGATTTTAGGAACCGAAAATTTTTGTAATAGTTCAAGATATAGCCCATGATATCTTATTTTATTTCCCCTTTTGGGATTTGTATGGTGCAAACAAAAAATAACATAAAACTTTGCTTTAGTTGAATCAAAGCCATTTTTACTACTGGCATATTAACTAAAACGACGACGTAACGCTATGGCGATTGTCGTCAGTCTCTCTTAATCGATCTAAGTCAATTTTCATTGCAGTTTGTGTAGAAGTGGATTTTACTTTTCTCTTCCTGTTTTAATGTGTTCCATTTTCAACGTATACAATCGAGTAGTTATTTGTGTTCGAGTTGTCACTTATTGTCAATTGATTGTTGTTGTGCTGGAGGCCTATTATGATCTTTATGCGAAGCATAAATTTATTTCGCATTTCTTGCGATTTATCAAATACGATCCGCTTCGTATGAGATTAAAAATATCATTTTCGCATATCGCATTTCCCTTATTCGGGAAATTTATTTTCTGTCAAATTGTTGTAAAAAGTGAGGTTAATTGTACGAATATTTCACTAAAAATTATTTTTGAAGTAACAAAAAACGTAAATTTGATAAAAAAAAAGAAAAACAAATATGGATACTGCGGCTTTATATTTTTTGTGTGATGAGGATGACGAAGAGGAAAATGTAAATGAAACGAGAATCAGACGAAATTTACTGCGGAACGAATCATGTCCTTTGGATATTCCCGAGAAAAAAATTATTATTAATTATTAAAATACATAAATAGTAAAATTTTAGTGTAATAAAAAACTTTGCAATTATTTTTATAAAAATATTAATTAACATTTAATTACATTTTATTGCCGCACAAAATATTGTTTCACTACTCAAATGCGATATCCGACTGCTATTGAGCAGTCGCATTTGTGCAATTTTATTTTCGCAAAAATCCGCAGGTTGAGTTTATAATATGGCGCATCATGCGATTAAGAGCGCTTAATATCCGAAAAGGGTGTTTCATAATACCAAAATGCGATATCGCATGAAAATGCGAAATGCGATCCGCTTCGCATCACGTTCATAATAAGCCCCCTGTTCGGTTTTCGCTGGCCGTTTTATTATGCAATTCGAGACATTGGGATAGGTACTCGATCGGCTAGCAAGCAAGCAATTTGCTAGTCAAATTCCTGGCTACTCAATTAATTTTACCAAGGAAATTTGATTTTCAAATTAAGTTTTTCAAAATCTGTTTGAATTGTCCAATGTCCATCCAACAATTGTGTTATAACTTCCTCAGAGTAATTTAACACGTTAGTATTCTCTTCGTGTTCGTATACCTTTTCTTTTTCTTCAGAGTCGATAAACACAATCATTTTTAGCTCTGTGCAATAAGCCCTTTCATTTTATTCCAAATATATGTAATAACAATTTATTTGTTTTAACCGTGTATTTTTTGACAGTACCAAATCCGAAACCTGTTTGTTATTTCAGATTGGTCAGATCGATCTAATTTCAGATTTCAAAATCTGCTCGACCTACGGATTTAAGTAAGAAACACAGCCTTAATAACAAATCCAATTGGAATATACCATTTAGATAAAAATATATCTTTTTTCAAAGAATTGTATCTAAAGCGGAAGATATAAGATAAAATAAATTCAATTTTTTGGTTCTTCATAACTTGGCAACAATTAAACGCAAAACGTCATTTTGATTAAAATAATCCTATAGGACTATCACACATCCAACGATCGGTATGATTTTGGTTGATTATCGTAGGGGATTGGTCACTAGTTGCTTCTGATTGTTCATCCCTGTGTAACGAGTAATTGCGAAAATTAATTAAATCCTCATCTTACTTGGATTCGTTTGGTCATCCCTACCTAATGATTTGTTGCAAAATTTATGAAAAATTCATCTTCTCTCACAATTTACGAGTCTGGAATGCTCTACATCCACCAATTGGCATCTAAAACACTTGGAATCATGTGGAAGGATGAGTTTTCGTTTCGTAGAGATTGACCAAACTAAAACAGCTAATGACTAACCCTCAAAGACGTTGGATTTATTAAATTAATCATGTCGATATTTTTTTTTGAGCCCGACCACTTCGTATTGAGCGGAAAACACGAGTCTAATTTTCGCAATAAATCGTTTCGTTGGTATGATTAAATAAAAACAACTAGCGACCATTCCTCTACGATAATCAACAAAACCATTCTGTCATAGGATTATTTTAATCAAAATGACATTTTGCATTTAATTATTGCCAAGTTATGAAGAAAAAACAATTCTTTGAAAAAAGACTTATTTTTATCTAAGTAGTATATTCTAATTGGATTTGTTATTAATTTTATAAAATGAAATTCCCAAATAAGCGACGAATCTGATTTACACGAACCAACGTCAAAATGTGTTCCCAATGAGGAAATTGTTTTTGAATTTTTCATTATTTTATTTACCGTTTAATCAATCATCAGTGACAAACGATAAAAACTAGTGCCTTATCCTGACCAAACGAATTCAATCATCATTTTTGTTAAAACCTTTACATGGGGTGCTAAAAAAGCGGAGGCGGAAATGTATTATTAAATAGTTTTAGTTATACAATTCGAGGTTGATAAAGTAGAAATCTGTATACCAACATCTGTCAAAGATAAACGTCAAGTACGCTGTCATTTATTTAGTTGACATTCTGCCATTTAAGAATATGGAGCATTTAACAATCGACCAACGCGTTAAAATTATTAAATCTGCTGATGCTGATTTTTCGAACAAAATTGTCGTCAGTGATGAAGCTCATTTTTCGCTTGGTGGATACGTTAATAAGCAAAACTGTAGAATTTGGGGCTCAGAAAATCCACAATTGATTGTAGAGAAGCCATTACACCCGGAAAAAGTCACTGTTTGGTGCGCATTGTGGTTTGGTGGTGTGATTGGGCCGTATTTTTTTGAGAACAACCATGGACGAACCGTTACCGTCAATTCTGAGCGCTATGGCCGCATGTTAACCGATTATTTTTTTACGAAAATCGAAGATTATGATCTTGACGATATGTGGTTCCAGCAGGATGGAGCAACCAGTCACGTAACACGAGCAAATCGAGATCTTTTGCAAGAGAAATTTCCTGGACGTTTGATTTCGCGATTGGCTGATGTCAATTGGCCTCCAAGATCCTGTGATTTAACGCCTTTGGATTTCTTTTTGTGAGGCTACGCGAAAGATCGTGTTTACGCAAACAATCCTCAAACTCTTGACGAATTGAAAACTAATATTCGTAAGGTAATGGCCGAGATACTGCCCGAATTGTGCCGAAAAGTCATTGAAAATTACCTCAAAAGAATCAAGGCCTGTAAGAAGTCCCGTGGAGGACATTTGAATGATATCTTGTTTAACTAAAAGTGGCAAGGATCAATCTGTAAAATGAAATAAAAATTACAATACATTCCGAATATTTTGTGTGTTTTTTTTAAGTTTACTTTATCAAGCTTGAATTGGATAACCCTTTATATCCACAGTTACCAAGCTTTTTGGCAAAATTACACTTTTCCCGGTAAATGAGGAAATTCGCCAATAGTCGTGTTACTACAAGCTCTTGTTATACTACAGTGTAAATGATAATGATCCGTGAGTTGCTTATCTATATAGTTGATCATCCAAGAATAAGTATATGGTGCAGTGGCATGGTGTAAAATTTTTAGTCGATATTTTTCGTTTTAATCACTCGAATGTGTGGCGAGTTGATGCAACCCCCATCCTTCATATGTCATACTTCATATATTTTTTGTTAAACAATTCTAGTTTCTGTACGAAAAAATAATTAATGTTCATTCGCCGGTAGTTAAGCAGAAGTGGGTGGTCATTTTGTGGTGCTTTATCACCAATGTATATCACTAGTGGAGAATTTTTTTGAAAATGAATTTGAGGGGGAATAATGAACTTAAAGTGATAATTTGACATTTCTGTTTTAGTTATATGGTTAAATAAAATAATAAACAAAAGTTTTATCCATGAATTTGTGTATAATTTGAAAGTTTTACGTGTAGCTTATGGAATTATTATCTAAAAATTACAATGTGAGTTTTATTTAACAATTAAGGCGGTGATACATGTACAGATTTTGCCTTTAAAGCATAAAAATTATGTGCGCTGATTGGTTAAAAGTCGGCCATCTTGAATCGCCTTATAGGCAAAAATTTTAAATTGAACATTTCTCAATTTTGTATAAGGTACATTTTTTTGCCTTAAAGGCAAAAACTGTACATGTATCACCGCCTTTATTCGCAGTAAAATGTAAAGTACTAAACTAAATTAATAATTTTAGTATGCGCGTCTTGTTTAAATTTGATTTTCACGATTGACTTCCCTGCATACAAATCGAATTAAAAAAAATCAAAAAATGTATCCGGGACCAAAAAAATTTTTTTCGAATATTTAACGAATATTTTTAATTTCAGTAAATAAAGTTTGTTTATCCAAAATTAATTTTTTCCCACAGACTTCCCGTCGTCAACGGATAATAAACCAGCAAAAACCCGAAGTAATCGAACGTGTTGCTGCTGAATATGGTGTCTCTGCTTGCCAATTTGTATCAGCAGATATGGGAAAACCCAAAAGAAAAAAATTTGGTCTGTATTTGCGGCTGATTTAAATGCTATGGAAGGTACTAAACAAAATGTAAAGTTATAACTCACATATAATTATTAATTTACAGTCATTTTACGATATAACAAATTCCGTAAAAGCAAAATAAAAAGAAATACGAAACCGTGCCTTCAGAACCGGAGGTGGTGAACCCATGGATATGGAGCTTGATCCACTGGAAGAAAGGCTCATAAGCATTTTACCCGCTGCGCATGTCGACGGCATGAACTGCATCGAGGGAGGATTGGGAACTATTGCACAATCCCAAATACTGTGGAAGATCGTGCTGCCGCGACCCAAAGACAACAATTATCTCCATCCCATCCACATGAATCGAACACATCAGCATCAGCCATATTCCAGAGCCGTCTGGCATCAGATTTTCTCAGGTAAACTCTTTTATATAGTATAATATTCAAATTATTTCATGAAACAAATTTGTTTTTTAGTCAACAGAACGATCAGTGACGTTCGAATTAGAAACGCGATCCCCAGCCATACTTACCAATCCAGCACATGTATCACCCGCTCATCCATCATCGATATTGCCTGCCGTTCCGTTATCTGAATCTATCGAGATAGAACCGGAAAGAAACCCACGACCATCTACAAATCTCTGGCGAGAAATAGCCAAGAAAGCGTAACTATGCAAAGGCAGGCATTAAAAGAGCTTCGCAGGAGCAACACATTGAAGCAAAAGTTGCTTGCATTTGTAGAGAGTCCATGGCTCTTTTAAAAGAAATAAGGGACGCAACTAGACGCAATTGAGGGCTATATGTTTTATAATTAATGACGAGTGTTATTTTTTCTTACAGTATATTATTTAATTTGTTACAATAAAATATTATTATTAATTCTTTGGCGAACTTGGCAACCTGCTTCGAGGTAATAATTGCTTCCATTCATCTCAGAAGCATCGCATTCGTCTTCTTACCCATTTAACATTGAAAAATTATGACAAACTGCGACTGCCTTAATATTTTTTGCGCATTTCAGGGGAGCGTAGTGTAGTTTCCTTTCTCCGAGTACACAGCGAAATCTATTTTTTAAAATTCCAATAGCCCTTGTAACTTAGCTGCGGATAATTTTATGCCTACGGTAGAACTCCTTTTCCTATTAAGTTGTTCCTTCTCACGGTGATATGAAAAGGCATTAAAAGGTTCCCTTGATCTGCAAAAAACCAAAACCTTTTGAGCATCGGGGGTGGTGTATTCATTTTGAAATATCCCCCATGAGTTTGCTTTCTCCCCAAACATAACTGTCATGCACAGATTCTGAAGTGGATTAGACTTCTGCCTATGTTTCATATTCAGTTTTCGTTGTTCGTGCCAGTAATCATTCGTGATATGAGGATTATGCGACTCCATGATCTATAAAAACAACAAATTAATTTTTTTATTAATTTATGTAGGAAAGAAACATTAAATAAGTTACTCATCGAGTCACACACAGCTGAACCTTCCATAAAACTAATATTTTTGGTAGCTTAAGCTGTATTTTTTGCTTTTTTGCTGTTCGCAAAAAATGAACACATTTGTTTGAACTTACACTATTTTTCCCGACAAGTTACAATTCACAACAATAAAAATATTAATGTCGATCACTATTAATGTTTTATTATTTTAATTCTTCTTTAATTCATAATCATTATGTAGACTATATAAAAAACTAGCTGAAGCTCCCGGCTTTGCCCGGGTTATACAAAAATTATTTGTTGGCCATGAAAGAAGCAAGGACCAAATCTTAATTCACGCCTACAAACTTTAGGGATTGTCCGTAAGCTTTGTTGATGGTTTTGGCAAATGAGAGTCCAACTGGGAACTGAACTCGTTTGAAGCCGGTCGGTTGGTATCAATGGTATGCAAGGTATGATTACGTCCTCAGCAAAAAAAAATCGACACGGAGCTGTGTTCCATTTCATAGTTATGGCGGGTCCAGATTCCGCAGAAGCAGTACTGATAATCCTTTCTCCAATTTCCAGATATGAGAAGGCATTCCAGGTGGCACCATCATGTAATAATTACGGTCGGTATATACAACAAATATTGATACATATAAAATATTTGTTAATACTACCACGGTTTTTATCGGCTGCCAAAATGTATTCGTGCTAAATTTGTAAGCACTCGCTATATAGTGGATCACAAGTTGTCATATATATGTAAAGTCCTTCTTACAGGTGAGCAGGGAGAAGGGGTAACATTTTTGATCAGTAATCCTCCTATGTTTTTTCTCGGCTACTAAAACGCTTTGGTGCAAAATTGGGAAGCAATCACTCGAGTTCATCAAAAGTTGTCATAACTATAAAAGTTTTCATATATTGAAAATTGCTGCTTACAGGTGGGCATGGGAAAGCGGTATAATTTTTTTATCACTATGCTACCTATGTTTTTCTCGGCTATTAAAATGTATTCTTTCAAAATTTGGGACCGATCGCACCACTTCATCAAAAGTTGTCATATTGTAAATTCCTCCTTGCAGATAAGCATGCGTTGCAGGTAGCAACAATCGCTCCAGTGGAGCAAAAGTTTTCATATGTTGTAAATTTCTGCTTACATCTGAGCTTGGGACGGTGTAACATTTTTTGATCACTAAGCTCCCTATGTTTTTTCTCGGCTACTGAAACGTATTCGCTCAAAATTTGGGAGCAATCGCTCGAGTTCATCAAAAGTTGTCTAATATTGTAAATTCCTCCATACAGTTGAGCCTAGAGAAGGTGTAATATTTTTTGATCATTAAACCCCCTCTGTTGTTTCTCGGCTACTAAAAAATATTGGTGCATCTATAAATTGTAAATTTTTGCTTACAGGTCAGCATGGGTGAAGTCTAACATTTTTTGATGACTAGTGGGCTCAGCTACTAAAAAGTGTTCGTTCGAAATTTAGGAGCAATTTTTTATATCATACTTTTTATCACCAATGGTGATAAAACACCACAAAATGACAACCGTGATCTACTAATAATGTAAGTGAAATAGAGACGTTTAAGGGATATTTTGTAACATGATTATAAGACGTCACCAATTAATCCCAAAAATTGTAGGGGTATATACCCTTTAAAATAATTAAAATTAAAAGTAGAAAAAAAGTTCTGTAACAAAAATATTACTTTTAATTTAAAAATACAAAAAAAAAAATTTAATTAATGACTTTCATGATTTGTCTGTTTACGTTATTCGTTTTTTTCTTCACTCTACTAAAACTTTGAATCCTTTTAAACATGGCAACAATTTTTGTATTGTTGATACATATAAAAATATAAAAATTATAAAATAAAAAAAAAATAATAATTTCTTTAATTATTAAATTCTAAAATAGTTTTGTGTTGCCAGAGCGTATAAAATTTTCCATTTTCGTACATCATTAAAAGTTTTCTTTTTTTTTATAACTGGTTGGTAGTTTTCATATTACTTCAGCTTTATGTATCTCTTATAATAATATTTGTACGGTGATGGTTTAATGTTTGTTTGTTATTTATTTCAATTTTTTTTTTGTACTTTTTGTGTTGGGGTAATGTTTTAAGTTACTATTTATATAAATATGGAGCTTAATAAAAAGTGTACATAGTTTTTATCGTTGAAATCAGAGAACTTTTACCATTTAGAATTTACGGTAATTAAAAGATTGATAGAAGTTTTTTTTTTACTTTTTTTTAATACCAGTTTTACAGTTGTGGAATTAATTTTTATGGTGCCTGAGGTGGTATAAAATGTTGTCTTATTCACCTAGTTGCCGGGCAATAATTCTTTTTCGAAGCTTAACTTGATTAGTAAAGTTTAATGCCCTGAAATAAACCACTAACTAACACACAGTTATTTTTATTAATTACTTCTGAATTAGTTGAAACATTGTTGTAAATAAATAAAATTCTTAATGGGTGTTTAATGTTTTCCATTCTGCACGACCAAAGGGTCTAAGCTCCAAGAACACATTTTGAAATTTTCGTATGTTCTTACAGTACAATAGACGAATACATTTACAAACTTTGGAAAAACTCGTTTCTCTGTGTAAACTAACAACGTGTGGGTCTACATGTCTCGTAATCGAAGGATCCGTACCAAACTTCTTCCCCTACCATATCTGGGGTTCGACGGGGAGATGCACTTACGTATGTGATGTTCAATTTGGTGCTGAGTACGTAAGGAGTATCTATATTGAAACTTCGCGGTGAATATTTAATTAACCGGATAGAGATATCAAGGATAGCTTCATGCCGCTCGATCGGTACGCAGGAAAACTTGAGTTGGAAGTGAACAGCAGCAAAAGCAAATTGTTATCAACACCCCCCATTCTCCATGGCCTATTTTGGCAGAAAATGTTAAATACTGTGTGTATCTCAGTAATAACATCATCATATAAGATTCAAGCAGAAATAAAAGCCCGAATGGCTGCAACCTACAAATCTTTCGCAAACTAGTAAGCTTACACTATATGAAACAGTCATAATCGACGGATTGATTTAATCCAATCAAGCTAGATGGCTAGGCCATCACAACAGCAGCCGGCCTGTGTACGTCGTAGAGGAAGGTCCCGACTACGCTGGCGATACGATATCAAACAAGAAGGAGGGGGCGAGGGCGATGGATCAACACGGATGAAGGACTCAGTGTAGGCGGCAAAATCCTTCATTGGATGTAAAAGCAAGAGAGAGAGAGAGAGATTCACAAATATCAGTAAAATATTTTAAATTGTCTATAATGCAGTTTACATCGATAAAAAAGAATAACTTCAATATTCAAAACGAAAAATGTCACCCATACATATTTAAAAGTTACAAATGAATGACCAATTTTCTAAAAGAAAATGTCAATAACAGGCATCATCTATACAATATCCATGAGACGCAGTCACGTTTAGCTGATGAATGGTTTGTATATCAAGATTTTGACAGACAAACTATTTGACTGTACCAAATGGATAACCGATTACATAGGATTGAGGTGGGTCTGATGGGGTTATAGGGGCGAAATTTTGATATTCCCCACTTTTCGTCGATTAAATCGTTCTTCATTCTACATTTTGAAATATAGGTACATAGACACATATATGACTATGCCAATTCGATAGCCCATAATCATAGGTAGATTCTGAGTATAGGGTTGGGGTGAGTCTGATGGGGTTATAGCGGTAAAATTTTGATTTTCCTGATTTTTCATCGATAAAATCGTTCGTCATTCGAGATTTTGGCATAAAGACACATATATGACTATACCAATTCGATAGCCCATGACCATAGGTAGATTCTGAGTATAGGATTTGGGTGGGTCTGATGGGGTTATAGAGGTGACATTTTTATATTCCCCATTTTTCATCGATAAAATTGTCAATTTTCGTCAATTAAATCGTTCGTCATTCGTGATTTTAGCATATAGACACCAATCTGACTATGCCGATTCAATAGCCATGACCATAAGTAAATTTTGATTTTAGGCTAGGGATGTGTCTAATGATGAAGTTATAGTGGTTAAATGAACCCAAATAAAATTGGAACCCAACTCGACTACTTTCGGCTGTATGAAGCAGATATGCCATTTTATCCCTATAATCCCATCATTCTCAATCCTAATCTTTTCTTAGATCCAACCTATGGTAATGGGCTGTCGAATCGGCATAGTCAGATTGGTGTCCATATGCCAAAATCACGAATGGCGAACGGTTTTATCTACAAAAAATGAGGAAAATCTAAATTTTACATGGTACAACACGGTACACATGGCACAACATCCCAAAACATGATGCCACAGTAAGCAACATTGTGCAATATTAAGCAACATGGTGCAGCATAATGCAACATCTTGCGACGCGGTGCAAAACTGTACCGCAAGTTTAAATTTTCGAAATTCAGTTATTTTTATAATAAAACGAATAAAAATTGGGATTCGTTAAAATAATGAACCCAGTAACGATTGATAGATTTCTATTCTTTTTCTTTCCTATACAGTCAGTCACAAAAGTATACATACACAACTAAAATTTGCAAAATCGGGATAAATGAAACGAACTAAATAATGCACGTGAAGTTAGACCTAACTATAGTATAGAACTAACTTTAGGACTAGTTTAGCTCAAATTTCACACGCTTGTATACGCGTTTGAAGTTAGACCTAAAATAATCCTAAACCAACAAAAACAAACGAAAATTTGTAAGTATTGGTAAAAAAGTAAAACAAGAATGTCATTTAGGTGAAATTTCGAATTTGTAAACTAATATAATTTCAATTTATAATAAATAATCAGAAGTACATTATTAGGATGCGATATAAGAATTAAGGATTTTTTTAGGAAATCGAATATCTCGAGACTTGAATGAAAGTCTAGATTAGGGCTATTTCCAATAAAAGCCATTTGAAAAGCTAATAATTTTTGCGCGATCAAATTAATTTTTTGCAATGAGTTACTAACCTGAGAAGTTAGGATTTTCTTAAGAAACTGAATATCTCAAGACCTAATATGTTTTTCAGATGAGACCTATCCTATCTTGATTACGAAATGACACTTTTTTGATTTTACATTTTAGAATTGTTTACAAAAAATACATTTTTCTTGACTTATAATTAAATTAATGTTACAGTTTTCATGTACTCGTCTTCCACAATCGTTACACTTTTTAGTTATTGAACTTTCGATTAAAATTTCGAAGCAAACTAAACAATGTTGTATCATATCTAACGAATTTTCACTAATCTTTTTTTGGAAATATTTTCGATATTCTAAAAGCTCCGTAACATATTCACTTTCGTTATTTCCATGAATTTTTGGGCGATAGCAATTGTTTGTGAGGAAATCTATTGCATAGATCACCAAAGGTCCACAATTATCACTATCCCGCTGCAATGGTAACAGATATGCTGCTTCCGTTTTAAAATTTTCAATCGTCCCAAGCTTGTCTAATCTGATTCAAAATCTTTTGGCCCTTCCTGTTGAAATCATGCATGTTTTTCTGCGGCGTTATAGGATCGTAAGTTGTAATCTTTTTTAATTCTAGATCAATAATTGTTAGGACCCAATGGTTATGTATACATCGTGGTAAATATATTCGTCTTTTACCACGACATATTGATTGAATGAATTTACACGACAAAATGTAGCGTTACGTGGATCATCAAAAATTCGAATACCTATTATAGGGTCGATGCAAACATCATTCGTTGCTTTTAGCAGGATGTATGCACATGCATAAATAACATCTGAAGTTAAAGGATTATTAGCCATCAGCGATGAAAAACACACATTGTTTAACGGGAAATCACAGCCATGAATGTTAAACTTGAAAACAGTTAAACAATAGCCATCGGATGACTTTAAAATTTTATTGCAGTAATCGTCATTGATAAATTTTAATAATTTTCGTTGGATATATTTATGAACCGCTGCTCGTCCTGCATATTTATTTGTTCGGGTTCTGGATTTTCCACAAAATTCCTCCAAATGTAATGATGTTGGATCAATCTCGTCATTTCGAAACTTAGATGATTTTGGAGTTGACATCAAAAGTTTATTCTTGCTCTCCTTTGATCTGGAAGGTCCAATTAAATGTGGTGCCAATTTAATTGAATTATTTATCATTTTGTTTTTTTCCTGCAACTGATCAATAAACCGACCAAGTTTTTGATTTGGCTCCTTAATCAAATTATTTTTAATTATATTGAACCAATTTTCACAAATCGCGTTCGAGACTCTATTTTCTTCTTTAAAATATTGCAAATAAATTGTACTCCACAAAGGTAAATAAGTGAAATATTTTTTAGTGCAAAATAGAACGAACTCATGGCAATATAAATTATTAATGTCATTATTTGATTCCTGTTCTTGTTGTTGCTTAATTTCTATTAGCAATAAATTAAAAAAATTTTAAAATCGGCTAAAAAATGGTGAATCTTTATTATCGACATTTTCATTATCTGTATCGTCTTCCTTATCTTGTTGGAGGTTTGTCTTCTCCTGACTTTCCACATTCCTTGATATAATAACATCAGATATTGATAAAAATTCAAAGTATGTTTTATTGTATAAGGAATTTTTAGACTCTGAACAACAAATTATACAAAATACTCGAAATAATTTGTCAATGTCAAATATTGATTTGCAGTCCACAATTAAAAATAAAAGAATCATAATAAATTCTCGTATTTGTTTTCTGAAACTGTTTATTTTCTGTTTAATTTGTCTTATTATTATGGCTGCGAAATGCGAACAGCACACGAAAACCCCAATTATATTATCAGAAAATTTTTGTTCGGTTATTGTTTTATAAGACATATTTAAGTATTGCTTCATAGTTATTCCGTCGTTTTGTTGTTTTAAAACGGAATTTATGAAAACCCAAGACCAATCACATACGAGCAGTTTAGGAAGTGAATCCTTTGGTTTGGAATGAAGGATTTCATAATACAAATATTGCATAAACGACCCAAGAGCAGCTGAATCATGTCTACATGATATTAATTCCGCTACTGGTGTAATACTTCCTTCAACTTTTATTACGCAAGCGTAATAATAAATCCGAGAAAAATTGTGATGCTTACAACAATTTCGATTAAGCACCACTCCACCTGTTGCATCGATATACATAATTTTATTAGTTTGTCCTAAAAGCTGTAAGGTATTGCGGCGCATTAACACTATATATAGAGGATCAGATGCCAAGTATATGTATTTGTCCTCCTGTTGATGTTTAAATCTGTTGATAGCATCATGTACTTCGCAATCACTGATTAAATCATTCAAGTGCAATCGTTCGGATTTTGCTTTTCGTAAAACATCTCTTCGCAAAATTTTTTGTGTGTTTCCAGAACTCAAAAGATCAACATCTACATCTTCTAATTGCCTTAAATAAACTAGGTTGGCGCAATTACTTGTCAATTGATTTTGCACGGCGACTCGTCTGGTCCCGCGTAGTTGTGAAAATTGTTTTATTGGACCATGATCTCGTATATCTTCACCCATGGTAAACATATCAATGAATATCATATCTGAAATTTTAAATTTAAATTTCTGCCGATGACTTTTATATTTACAAACAGCATATAATGTTTGCAGTGCGTTAGTAACTTTATTCATGTTAGCTGTTTTAAAAGTGAGCACGCAATTATTTTTAGCAGCAATCAAAGAATCGCGAATGCTTTCTCGAACATTTTGAATATTGTAATGTTCCGAATTAATGGAAATTTTAAACGTTCCACGATGTGACCATTCAGTAGGATTATTTTGTTTAATAACAATAGGAATGTCTTCAAGAGAAAGTGCGGGCTTACGAATTAAATCGGTTTGCTGAAATATTATTGTATCATTTGTATTTAAGGGGTCGGTTATGGTTTGAATTTCGACATTAGAGGGTGAAGAAACTGTATTGTAATTCGTTGTCGAAGATGGTGTATGGGGTTCGCTTAAGGGTAAGCCACCGGTTTCACTACAGAATTCATTTGATGAACTTGACTTATTCAGAAATTCAGTATGTTGATTAATTTGGGGTTTCGTTGGAATATTCTTAATTTTACGATTCCATATATAATGCATCTTCCTGTGGTTTTTTTGACTCATCAGAAAATCGTCTAAGATCCTTCAATAAGCTTAGATCGGGATATACAATATTTACAGCTTTCAATAAGCTATCGGAATTAAGCTTTGTAATATTTTTTTTTAATTAGAATTCGTTTTTTTAGAGTTTTATGACTCACAGTAACTTTAAGATTATTACCTTTCAATTATTGCATTGTTGAATTTGATAAGCACAGATGTTTTGATGAAATAATTAATTGGTTTGTTTAATTAATTAATTGACTGAAAAATAATGAATAATATTCACAAAAATTGTTAAAGAGAAATATGTCAAAAAAAAAATTTGATCCATGCAACAAATTTTGCACAGTATTCAGAAAAGAATCTAAAGCACGATTAGAAATAAAAATATTTGGTAGTTTTTCATCGCCTATTACCTAAGGGAAACAGGGACGCTGGAAACTACTACTACAGCAATTTATTCCCGAATTTATTACAACAGGCTCTATCCTTAAAAATTACTAATATCTAATCTTTGAGCTGTAAACCATTGCTTGTACAGACTTGTAATTCAATGCATTGTTATTGATTTTAAGGGGTGTGTTGTAGTAAAATCGTAGATATCTATTTCTGATACGAGATTGTACTGCATGAAACAATATTTTGGGATTTTTAAGGTGTAGGTTATTGTTAAAATTTTAAGGATGATCATTACATGTACAGTAAATACAATATTGAATGTATTGACTTAATAATAAATTTATAAAAAAAAATTCTAATTGAAATTATAATTTAAAAATGTAAAACCTTAACCTGAAACAAAAATAGTTTATTACACTGACTGACCTGGATAAGGTTGACCTGCCCTCCACAAGGTCCAAGGATTAACATTTGACTTAATATCTAGTGGCAGTCTGTTGTAATAGTTTATTAAATGTGGTAAAATGGATGTTTTTGTTATAAATAATCGTTTGGGTGAAATTTACTCTTAGTCAAGATATATTGTTGATCTTGTACTAATTAATCAACGAAATTAATTTGTAATAAATTCTAGTCAAAGAACCATCCAGATATCACAGCTACATCAAAAGTTACAATTTTGACGGTGTTAAATTATAAGCGAAACCGACCACTCGTTCCTCGAAAACGGAAACTGTTTTAAAATCGGGATTTATTGTAATAATATGTAATAAATGTATAATAAATTATAGTATAGGTTTCATTGAGGCGGACTAAATGGTCGGTGCAGGTTTACAGCACTAGCTTTGACCACTTCTTAATTAAATAAAACTTTGGATCTGTTTAATTTCAGGTGCGATAATCAAGTGATAAATCACACATTAATCATACATTGTACAAACAAATATTACTCGACAATGTAAGAAAACGTGGGATTTTCCAAATATGATTTTTCAGATCGAAAATGACACCTTAGTTTTCTTAGTTTGTCGAGTAGTATTTGATTGTGCAATTTTGTGCGTCTAACGGTAATGTTTGGGCATTATGTATTTTGGGAGATAATGTGGGATTATCAGGACATATCAGCTTGAATCGATAATATAGAAACTCTTAATTCAACCATTATTTCAAAATATCAAATTTTGAAAATTTTTGTATGGTCGATTTCTGGAAATCTCACCTTTTATTAATGAAATCACTTAAACAAGTTACGTGTGGGTAACTGCAGCAGGGAAACTTTTGAATTTCAAAATGAAACTTGGCATACTGATTAAGCCCAATTTGTGCTAATTAGTGCTCACGGGAAAAAATTAGTGCTAGTCCAGGAGCCGAAAAAACGGGAAAAGAAAATTTAATTTTCGCCTGAAAGACGAAAAAAATAAAACCCAATTTCTAGAAAAAACCAGAAAAAATTTAAACCTAATTTCAAAACTTCACAAAAGCGGTTCCACCGACGAAATCTGTGCTTATCATTGAAATATGATTTTTATAACTTTTCATTAATAAATTGAGGAAAAAAAATTAGCCCCTAAAAGATACTATATTGAACATTAAAAATACACAAGTATACCGTTCAATAATATTTTTGTTGAACAACAAATTAAAAATAAAATAACTTATTATAAAATCAAAGAATAAGAATTTCAGATAGCAAATTCCTGTCACGCATGTTCATTGCCATCCGAAAAATATAGTGGCCGAATTTGTGCTAATCCAGAATTGGCCCAATTCCGTTGAACAACAAAGACCGTTGAATGAACAATTTTCTGACAAAAAATGTTCTACAAACCAATGAAGTTGGAACTTCTCATTGCATATTCCTATTGGGTATGTTCATTGCCATCCGAAAAATATAGTGGCTGAATTTGTGCTAATCCAGAATTGGCCCAATTCCGTTGAACAACAAAGACCGTTGAATGAACAATTTTCTGACAAAAAATGTTCTACAAACCAATGATGTTGGCACTTCTGATTGCATATTCCTATTGGGTATGTTCATTGCCATCCGAAAAATATAGTGGCCGAATTTGTGCTAATCCAGAATTGGCCCAATTCCGTTGAACAACAAAGACAGTTGAATGAACAATTTTCTGACAAAAAATGTTCTACAAACCAATGAAGTTGGCACTTCTGATTACATATTCCTGTCACGCATGTTCATTGCCATCCGAAAAATATAGTGGCCGAATTTGTGCTAATCCAGAATTGGCCCAATTCCGTTGAACAACAAAGACCGTTGAATGAACAATTTTCTGACAATAAATGTTCTACAAACCAATGAAGTTGGCACTTCTCATTGCATATTCCTACTGGGTATGTTCATTGCCATCCGAAAAATATAGTGGCTGAATTTGTGCTAATCCAGAATTGGCCCAATTCCGTTGAATAACAAAGACCGTTGAATGAACAATTTTCTGACAAAAAATGTTTTACAAACCAATGAAATTGACACTTCTGATTGCATATTCCAATCGGGTATGTTCATTGCCATCCGAAAAATATAGTGGCCGAATTTGTGCTAATCCAGAATTGGCCCAATTCCGTTGAACAACAAAGACCGTTGAATGAACAATTTTCTGACAAAAAATGTTCTACAAACCAATGAAGTTGGCATTTCTGATTGCATATTCCTGTCACGCAAGTTCATTGCCATCCGAAAAATATAGTGGCTGAATTTGTGCTAATCCAGAATTATCCAAACAATATTAAAACTCTAATTTGGGTGAGTTAATTCGTTTTTTTAAATGATTATTTTCAATATATTCAAGTAAATGCAGAATACTCTCCTAATATTTTGCTCGTAATAAATAAAATTCCTGAGTTCTTGTTTTTTTTTCTTGATAAATTACGTTGATGAGAGAACTAAAAAATTGAGATATTTTGTTTCATGGGTTATATAAAATTAATAATTTTGTGAAGTTTTAATAAAATAAGTGGAGTGGATTTTTGTAAATTGTGTACGAGCATTGGCCTAACACACAGTAACTGCTGAGTACTGAACTGTTTGTTGTTTTACAAATAAAACTGGATTGTGTTATAGACTGAAGTGGTAAGTAGTCTTATAATTATTATATACATAATGTTAGTGTCAATTACGCCACAGTTCCCATTTTGGAGGCAATGTCACATTTTTTTACAAATTCTACAAAAAATTATACATAAAATGCACACCCTTGAATGCCCATTGTTTTTTTAAAGATACAACCATATTTTTCAAACATATTTCCGGGTAAATCTTCAAAATTGAACGTAAACAGTTTTTTTCTGTTAAAATGAGAGAATGAAGAACATTTAAAAGAAAAAACTGTTTACGTTCAATTTTGGTTATTCACCGAAATATGACTGAAAAATGTTGTATCTTTTAAGATACAATGGGTATTTAAGAGTTAAACGGTTTGATATTGTCGGTTGAACGGTTTGATAAAATAAAGCACGAAATAATAGAAGTATATTTTATTATGAAATTTTGGACGTCAGTAAAGCAATATCAAACCGAGTGATTTTATTTTATAATTTTTGTAGTTTTATGGTCTGCATGCTTCAAATCATTACGAGATATCGGTGGTCTTCTTACGATAGTATTTTGCCCCGCGGTATTTATGGTTAACTGTATGTCAGAAGGTTTTTTGTTATTACTGTGTGAAAGTATGTTCCATTACCAAAATGGGTGTAATTGACACACATCCTGGAGGATTGACATATATTAATAATCTGTTATTTTTAAATTAAAAAATCTCAATTTCTGATCAGAATATATAACAAAAACTTCAAATAATGGCTGGGCGTAAATCTAAAGTTGCAATTACCGTACAACTCGAATGTTTTCGTAAGCATAAGGATAATTTAATAGAAACGGGAGTACTTAAGACTCCAGCAACTGAGCCAGCATATGTATTAATAAGTGAAGAGCTTGGAATGACGCCACAAGCTTGTTATCTGTCAATAAAACGGAATATTCAATCAATATATTCAACGACCGAACTGTTTACATATGGATTATACCAATCGTTATCGGATGAATCAATAGCATCTAATGCAACATCATTATCTAACTCTTTCAATTTGGATGGAGAGAACAAAATTTACCAGCTCTCATTGCAAGAGAAGCTATTTTTCACCCCAAATTTTTCTATTGATAAAAATAAAAAGATGGAATTTCGGTTGCCAAAGGGTTGGACTACCAAATTGTCATTTATCGTTTGGAGGTTGTTCCGAAAACAATGTAGTTTTACATTTAAGAACAACGCCATAAAGGAAGGAGAATTGTATTGCAGTGGCAAGTGCAAAGAATGCGACAATTTCATTAATGTATGCAGCAAAAACAATTTACTTGACCTAAAAGTAACTTTTAATAATGTATCGGCCACACCTCACTTTAAAAAAACCGAATACTACGGAGCTGCTTAAAGCGAAATTTCTAACTCCTACAAATGTTTAATAGCAGAAATGTACGGGACAAATTAGTATTGGACAGTATGGCGTTCGGTGATCTTGAATCACCAATGATTCCGACGTATTCTGCGTTAAAACAGGCAAGATACAGTATTAACAAACATGACAATTTTCATGATGAACTATTTCAGTCACTAAAATTGCTGAATTTAAGTTCATTATATCGTGGCAGCTGAAAAACAATTGGTTTTGATCCATTTTATATCGTATATTGGCTCCCTGAACAGGAAAGTTTATATCAACACTATAAAACGAATGAAAGAATTGTTCTTAGCATAGATGCAACGGAATCAGTGGTACAATCACCTCATGGACATGGATATTCGTATTTATATACCATCTGCGTTAAACCAAAATACGAGCGCAGTTTTAACGCAGCTCATTTCATCACTACTAATCATGAAGCAGACTTTATTTCTTTCATGTTTTTCAAAACATTTTTGAAATATTTTGCCATGCCGAAAGAAATTAATGTGGATGAATCGCCTGAATTAATTGCTGCAGTAGTCCAAGGATTTACGTTGTCAAACACACTTAAAGACTATCTATTAAAGTCAATTTTGTCTCTTAATGGTGATCTTAAAAGCCTTCCCAGAGTCTTTATACGCCTTGACGTAGCTCACTTCGTAAAAACAATCCACAGAGTGAAAATTATAAAAAAAAATGAATGCAGGATCAAAAAATTTTTATTTACGAGCGATTGGTTATTTAATCAATTGTGATAATTTTGAAGGAGCACAAAGTATTATTAGTGACATATTTACCGTCCTTTTGAGTAAACATGAATTTGTGTGTACGATAAATGCCAAGCAGCGCATCGTAAACCTAATCAAAACACACAAAATGTACCACGAAATCATTAACCAGCAGCAATCCGAAGATGAAGAATTTGATGCAGCTGACGTTGATACCGAAAGAGATGACGAAGATCAACGTACAGATGTAAACCGTTGGCTTTTAAATATTATAGACCATTGCAATAATTTGATAAAAAATTCGCATGTAAATACAACAGTAAATCTTCTTTCTTGTTTACAAGCAGAGAAATATTTCGTAAAACTGTTTTCAAGACTTCCTCTATGGAGTGGTGTTATGCGAGGGCTGTACAAATCTGAAATTGAGTGTGGCTCATCGGCAGTGGTGGAAAACTCGTTTAAAGAGTTAAAATGTTTCATACTAAATAAACAAAAAAATGTGCGAGCTGATCGATTGATTGCAAAACAGTTAGATGCTGATAGGGCCGCTCTAATTATAGCTAAGGCAAAAACATCGAACGCTGAACCAAAAACTAAAAAACACCAGTTATCCGAAAATGTATCCGATCAAAGCAGCGATGAAGAGAATTGGAGGGGGAAAAATATTAAGCGAAAGCGTGTAGAGAGACGGAATGACCACTCAATAATAAACCCACAATTAAATTTCCGTATATTACCGAAAATTGAGTTAGATTTGCCAATCCTTAAAAATGGATTCAAATTTATAAACAATAAAAGCACAACAGTCACAATAAATACGTGTGCGTTTGATGCACTCGCCCAAGTAATTATGGCAGTCACAAACGATAGCGATTATTTCAAAAAAGGTGTCTCAAATGACTTCATGGAATTTATCGATCAATTAAGGCGAGATGGAACTTCGCGAGAGGTATATAAAAAACGAAACGATTTGCTCGCAAAAATATTTCCCGAGAAATTCAAAAGTGTTACTAATACTGGAGCATACATCGAGATAGATTGCTCGTGTAATATCTCATACCTAGTCGAAAAATATTTCAGAGGTTCTATTCAGATAAAACATTACTGCCGAATGGTTGAAAAGGTGAAATATTTGACGTTTGTGCCGATCGTAGCACAGGGGTTATTACCTATAGAAAACTTTTTATCGGATGCAAATTTAAATATAAACATGTGTGAATTTTGTCAACAAGCGCAAAATATTGAAACTAAAGGTTTATTGTTTGTTGACACTCAATCATTAAACATAGAAGAATTTTATTCTATTAAACCTAATAAAATTCAGAACGAGATTGAAGTAAAGAAAGATGTTTTCAGGTTAAAAGGGATTATTCATTTTATTCCAAATTCAACGACAAACGGCATGGGACATTATGTTGGAATAATCAAGCGGTCAAATGGAGAATTTGAGGCATATGATGACCTATCAGAAGGAAAGAGAGAAATACAATTAGCAAACCCAGCAATCCTAATTTATAAAAAAGTAGTAGAATATCAAGAATGATTTGAGTGGTGGTTTATGAATTTAAAATATAATTTTGTATTAAAATGTAAAATAATGAATTTGTCTTGAATGTATAAAGTATAAAATTGGAATAAAAATGAATGAACATGAAATATTTTTGTTAAAAAATAAAAATGATTTTTAAAATTAAGACACTACATTTAATGGCTAGCACTTCAAATAGATCCTTCAACGCCATTTAATGTTAAAGAGAATTGTGCCAATTCTGGATTAGAATCGGCTGCAATGAACATTGGTTCATTAGTTTTGTAAATTGGGGAATCATTGTTGTTCAACGGAATTGGGCCAATTCTGGATTAGCACAAATTCAGCCACTAAATATTTCGGATGGCAATGAATATACTTGATAGGAATATGTAGTCAGAAGTTCCAACTTCATTGGTTTGTGGAACATTTTTTGTCAGAAATATGTTCATTCGACGGTCTTTGTTGATCAACGGAATTAGGCCAATTCTGGATTAGCACAAATTCAGCTTTTATATTTTTCGGATGGCAATGAACATACCCAATAGTAATATGTAGTCAGAAGTGCCAACTTCATTGGTTTGTAAAACATTTTTTGTCAGAAAATTGTCCAATCAACGGTCTTTGTTGTTCAACGGAATTGGGCCAATTCTGGATTGGCACAAATTCAGCCACTATATTTTTCGGATGGCAATGAACATACCTAATAGAAATATGCAATCAGAAGTACCAACATTATTGGTTTGTAGAACATTTTTTGTCAGAAAGTTGTTCATTCAACGGTGTTTGTTGTTGAACGGAATTGGGCCAATTCTGGATTAGCACAAATTCAGCCACTATATTTTTCGGATGGCAATGAACATACCTGTTAGGAATATGCAATCAGAAGTGCCAACTTCATTGGTTTGTAGAACGTTTTTTGTCAGAAAATTGTTCATTCAACGGTCTTTGTTGTTCAACGGAATTGTGCCAATTCTGGATTAGCACAAATTCAGCCACTATATTTTCCGGACGGCAATGAACATACCTGATAGGAATATGCAATCAGAAGTGCCAATTTCATTGGTTTGTAAAACATTTTTTGTCAGAAAATTGTTCATTCAACGGTCTTTGTTGTTCAACGGAATTGGGCCAATTCTGGATTAGCACAAATTCGGCCACTATATTTTTCGGATGGCAATGAACATACCCAATAGGAATATGCAATGAGAAGTTCCAACTTCATTGGTTTGTAGAACATTTTTTGTCAGAAAATTGTTCATTCAACGGTCTTTGTTGTTCAACGGAATTGGGCCAATTCTGGATTAGCACAAATTCGGCCACTATATTTTTCGGATGGCAATGACCATGCGTGACAGGAATATGCTATCTGAAATTCTTATTCTTTGATTTTATAATAAGTTATTTTATTTTTAATTTGTTGTTCAACAAAAATATTATTGAACGGTATACTTGTGTATTTTTAATGTTCAATATAGTATCTTTTAGGGTTTGTTTTTCCTCAATTTATTAATGAAAATTTATAAAAATCATATTTCAATGATAAGCACAAATTTCGTCGGTGGAACCGCTTTTGTGAAGTTTTGAAGTTAGGTTTAAATTTTTTCTGGTTTTTTCTAGAAATTGGGTTTTATTTTTTTCGTCTTTCAGGCGAAAATTAAATTTTCTTTTCCCGTTTTTTCGGCTCCTGGACTAGCACTAATTTTTTCCCGTGAGCACTAATTAGCACAAATTGGGCTTAATCAGTATGCCAAGTTTCATTTTGAAATTCAAAAGTTTCCCTGCTGCAGTTACCCACACACAAGTTACTTAAACCCAGAATCACACTTACAAGACCCTTATGATAGGAAGTAGGCACAATCATAAAATTTGATCTAAATATTCATTTCAACTATTTAAGGTGATTTCATTAATAAAAGGTTAGATTTCCAGAAATGGACCATACAAAAATTTTCAGAATATGATATTTTGAAATAATGGTTGAATTAAGAGTTTCTATATTATCAATTCAAGCTGATATGAAGTGAACTGAACATCATTCAATTCTGGTCTTATCAGGCTATATACGTTTTGTCTAAACATTACTTCAATAGACGTTGTAAATATCGCATGTAAATAGGCAGATATAGCCGTTGTAGGAAAACTCCTGACAAATTCTGGAGGAGTACTAAATTGTTTTTGACATGCGCAGTTTTGCACAATTAAACTAAAGCAAAACATATGCTTTAATCATTAAACGGATCTATGCGATTTCTCGTGTGATAATTACGTGAGAAATCCCACATTATCTCCCAAAATACATTATGCACAAATATTACCGTTAGACGCACAAAATTGCACAATCAAATACTACTCGACAAACTAAGAAAACCATGGGATTTCCAAAATGGGATTTCTAACGTGAATCACACAAAAGTTTACGCAGCGTTTGTTGCATACAACAGATTTAGGTATTTTTTTGAACATACTTCACCTGCATCAAAAATTTAAGATTTTTAAATCTTGGTGCTTCCCCGTTTTATACGACTTTGTATATAAACCAAACCGTATGTCACGATAAGTATGGTAAAAACAAACTATGTATTACTATTCACACACTAACACTGTATCACTGTCTTTATCACTCTCAATCACCAATTAGGACGACTTTAAACTACACACTAGACTAATTAAAATATTTCGGCCCTATATATAGATTTTCAAAAAAAGAGAAATGAGAAAAAAAAATATTTTGAATTTAATTTCCCGTTATTTATGAGAAAATAATAAATTGTTCGATATTTTCGGATGCTTTTCAACATACAAAATTTATAAGTTTTTCAAATAGTATGGAATATAGATAGTCTAGGCCTAGTAACTCATTGCAAAAAATTCAAACGCGTACTAAATATTGTAATATTAATTAAACAATATATTTAATCTTCAACGACTTGCTCAAGCACCAATTATGTTAAAAGCCTTCCGCGTCGTCCTATCTTCCGTTCGTGCCGTTACCTCACGTAAATCATGATTTCGCGTAAAAGACGCGTAAAATTATTGTTCAACTGAATTGGAATTCTAGCAAATTTTAGTTTTGATGAGGCTGAGTTGGGCTGGGTCACCTCTCAACTGGTTGTCTTGACGTATACGTGGAGGAATAGGATAATTCCTTGACCGATTATTTTTAGATTTATTTTGTAGAAAAATCCAGAACTTCATCCGGGATTTATGTTAGAATCCCGGTTCAGCTCAACATACCAAACCCGAATATAATAATTTAAGAAAGTGTTTAGTACGGCTGAATTCCAGAACTTCACATCCAATTCTGCCTATCTGATTTGACAATAATTGGATTGGATATGACCAAGTTCGATTCGGAATTGTCGAATTTTAAAACTTCATCAATAAGACACGATACAACCCCAATACACAAGTTAACCCTAGTTTATTAGAATCCTAGGCTAGCTCTTCAAGCTCAATTGGATGAATTTCGGTTGGGAAATGGCCTGGTTCCATTCATTATAGACGAATACCAAAATATAGTGAAATTCGGCTTTGTATCCCGTTGATTGTTTGCATCCCGTTCATCATCATTTGTTGAAAGACGGCCTAGTTCCATTAAGCAAGCATTCTAGCACAGTGCCAATCCAATTCTGCATTCCATATTTCATATTTAGTGGTTGAGGAATGGTAAAGTTCCATTGAGCATATTGTATCAATTTCCTGTGCAGTATAATTATACCTGGTAAGTAATCGAATATTTTTTGGTGATCAAAATTAATAAAAGATTTGAAATTTCTACGAAATAAACTTAAGGTTGCCGAATTCAAGGGTTAAATTTTAATGGATTTTAGAGTAATTTTTAATATAATTGAAATAACTATGGTGTCAGAAAATTCTCTTGTAAGTTGTGGAGTTGCAGGAGGATTAAATTAATTATTGTTTATATTATTTAGGAAGCCGAAAAATATATATTTTGAATTAAATTTCAGGAAACCTACAGATGCCTGTTAAATAATATTTTTTTCAAAATATTAATTTCTGATTGTGTAGGTTAGAATTGTGTTGTCCGGCCCGATTCAATTAATCAGTTTTGTTTAGGAAACCGAAAAGTATTAATTTAGAATTAAAATTCAGGAATTTTCCTGATACATGTGAAATAATATCAATTTTTTTTAGGTTGCTGATTTAAAGGAGCAATAATTATAGACCAAAAGGGGTTTATATTACCAATAGGGATTTATTAAAAAGTGCCCTTTCAAGTGCATGGGCTGAAATTCCGTCAGCGGTTACTGAGAACCTGGTCCTTTTGGTTTTATTTACTGGATGTAGACTTGTGTGATGTAAATTTTATGAATTTTTTAAAGTTTTTGAAAATTATTTTATTTTTTTATAAATTGTTTGTCCAATAATAATTTTCTTTGATTAAATATATTATTTACTTAATATTACAATATTTAGTTGGTTTAATTTATCTAGGTTTTGCAAATTTTAGTTGGTGTACGTGGACTTTTGTGACTGACTGTATACTCAAAACTGTTCGTATCTAACTTGCTCAACAAAACTGAATAGATATTATTGAATAGGACTGTAGGGTGGTTTATTTTTTGAGTCGTTAGCAATTCATAAAGGTTTACTACTCATCTTATTCTGCTTATTTTATGCAATCCTAGATCAAGCCATTGTCTTGTTCTCAATATTAATTAATGCACGTGTGAGTTCACATTTACCGAACGCATTTGGCACAAATATTTACGCTGCAAATGTTTAAACCGATGTTTAAAGTGATGGATTGTGCGATGAATGTGGCATACATTTTTGTGTCCACTCTTCTTAATTTATAGCGAGAATGTTTTCGCAGAACGCTTGCCGTACAAATTTTCATAAGTGTGAACCTACCTTAAGTTTGGTAACTCTATTATCATTACACAACAATTTTGATTTTTGCCCTTTCGCTACTGTTTTTTGATCCATAACGCGTGTTAATGACTAATTGTCAAATTTTCACAACATTTTAGTCGTTCGTAGGATTGAGTACAGAAGCCAGTAAGTTAAATAAAACAGTATCCTACTACCAAATCGTGGTCGATTTAATTTAATAGGATTGCAACTTCTTCTAAATTGTATACTCTTGAGGGTATCGTGCGTCTTCTAGCCTTACGAAACTGGGGTCTTGCAATAATGACGAGATGTATGATTTTTTAAATGAAAATGTATCGCTACGTATAAAACTAATTATAAATACTCTGCATTAAATACCACAACACCAGGTTAATTAATTCAACAATATGTTACATGTGTATAATGTGTAGTTCGTATCATGTTTATAGGGCTGGGATATAACATATAGGAGTTATATAATACAAAAGCACCCCATTACGTACAACGTATAAAATCCAAAATTGATACAAAAATTTCTAACGAAAATACATAGCACCAACATTATAGACATAAATTTTAGTTAAAGCTTTTTTTTGGGAAAACATATTGTAATACCAGCAACATTAACAACACAACAACAACAACTACAGCAGCAAAATATAGTACCAGAGCAAAATATTCACCACTTAATCATTATTCATTCAATTTTCATAAATTTTTAAAACGAATTACAATTCTTATATCAAATGTGTAAGGGATGAATTTTATTATCTCATAAAATTTTTATGTATATCTCGTTTTTATCCATATATCCGAAATACTCTCGTATATATGTAGTATTACATAAACTGAGTATGTGAATATATGGTACTGTGTATATGGATTGTACCTATCTATACCTACCTTGGTACTATATAACAACATAAAATTTTTGGGAGGGTGTACAATACTCGAAAAAAATATCATGAAAGGAAAATCAATACAACATAAACCATCAAAATATGTTTTTTTTAAGTCTTAATAGCATAACACGGGTATTTTACATATTTACCTTTTTTATATACCTGTACACATAATGTTCATTTATGGATATATATCCGAGTATGTTAAGTTATGTACAATATATATCTTCATACATCTTTAGCATATAGCTATATATGTATATAGATACTTGGATTAGAACAACCAAAAACCAAAACGACGTGTGTGTACAAATCTAGGTACACACACGGATTCTATATATTGATAATTTGTGTATTAAATATTTATTAGCGTAATTAAGATTTATGGTCTGATTTTTAATGAATTTATTTTTTTAAGTTTCTTGCTTTGGTTTGTTTGCCATCCATATGATCTTACCACATATACTCGTACTACTTTAATTTACATCGGACGATAAAGCATAGAAATCATGAAAATTTTTGACCTTATAACTTTTTCAGATTTATAATTCACGGTGGTGTCTATAGGCCTGTCTGACTCTAGTACCAGCAGACGAATTCGCTGATTTGATTTATATAATAAACGCCATTGTAGCCTTCCCTTCTAAACATTAAAGTGTTTGGGTCGTAAAATTTCATCAATACTTTAGAATTTAGCAACTTGTATTTTCTTTTCTATCTGTCATGGCCTATACTTTTCCAGTGTCACCCTCTTTACCCTCTTTTCGAGTGTATGCTTCAGGTAAGTTTGTTGGTCGTGGACTGATGACGTACTTTAATATATCACGTGATAAACCTCTTACAACAATATATACATAATACTAACGATTTAGGTGCGTGCAAGAAGAAACTCGGCTCTGAAGTTGATTGCATTAAAATATACTTAAACAAATTCAAATCGCCCGCCATTTTGAATATATTGTTGCTGTTTTTATGATATAAGTTTCACTGATTTACAACCTGTCGTTCCGAGTGCATCAATTTTAAGAGATGGATGACGATAAGCAACAGATATGTCATTGCATTCTATTCTGTTTTCAAACCAAAAAATAAAAACTGATTACCCAACTGTAAAAACGTGGTTTGATGACAATTTTAATTTTGAGGACGATCCACGTCCAGGTGCAGTAAAACAATTTGAAGACGAAGAACTTAAAATTTTATTGGATGAAAATCCGTGTCCAACTCAATATCACTTCGATTGCATAAAATGGATAAAATACGGAAGAAAGAAAATGGGTTCCTCATAAACTGGCTGAAGAAAACAAAAACCGAATACATTTGCACGAATTGGCTTTCTCGGTTTAAAAAACCAAGGGATCTACCATTTAGAGCCAGAAGTAGAAGAGGGACAATACCACGAGATAGCCAACAACATTTTTGGTATCGCGAGATATGCCTTCAGGAGGAAGACCAGGAAAATGAGGATACGGAGCTAAATTTTATGACGGACGCCTCTCTAGCATTCCTTACCTAGAATATAAGACTATAGTGCTCCAATTCCTGATCGATACCGGGGCATCCAAAAACTTCGTCAAATTGGAATTAACAAAAACCTAATACCGACTAATAAACCCGTTTAACATAAAATCAGCTGGCGCAAGCATACTAATCAAGGAAAGGTTCTTTTTGAGTATCGGGGTCTACAAGAACTTTGAACTTTTGGTGCTACCCGGGCTCCAATCTTTCGATGGAATCATTGGGGACGATACTTTAAAACAGCTAGGAGCCATAATTGACAAAAAACAACATCCTAATTCTGGCATCAAGCATAAAAATATCACTGAAGGGAAAGTTTTCATCTCAGGTAAACAATTTAGCAACTTATAGGGGAGCAATATCAAGCAACTTCTACGGGATGGCATCATAACACCTCCCAAAAGCAAATAATTCGCCAATATTGGTAGTTGAGAAAAAATAACATGCCTCAGGCATAAGGAAATATCTCATGGTCATTGATTTTAAAAGACTTAATGCGGTAACAGTATCAGACCCGATCCCAGATATATCCAACAAATTGGCGTGTTTGGGAAACTCAAAATTGGTCACGACCATCGACCTCACCACCAGCTTTCACCAAATTAAAATGAAGGAAGAAGACATAAAGAAACGTAATTTTCCAATGAATGGAACATATGAGTTTCTAAGGCTTCCCTTTGGATTAAAAAATGCTCCAGCAATCTTTCAGAGGATGATAGATGATGTGCTGAAAGAATTCATAGAGAAAATATGTTATGTGTACATAGATGACATCATCATATTTGGAGGGAATGCAAGGGACTGGCACCTGAACAACATCAAAAAAATATGTTCCAAGTTAGAGAATGCTAATCTACGGAAAATTCAAGCAATTTAAAAATGAATGATTCCAGGAAACCTGAAGGACCTAAAATTATCCCTGAGACTCACATCCTACTACAGACCGTTTATAAGGGATTTCGCTAAGTTGGCCAAAGCACTTACCAATCTCACCAGAGGGGAGAATGCATAAATTATAGCTAGTGCATATCAAATAAGGTTAATGGCAATGTTTCAGAAAAGGATCTATGCGTTTCAAAAACTAAAAGATTTATTGCATTTATATACTAACAACTGAAGTGTCGGACACGGCAATTGGAGCTGTATTGTCATAATGTGAATTGGGCAAAGATAAAACTACTTATGCCGCAAAAAAGATTAAAATCATTACGGACCATCACCTTTTCATTGAGTAATCGAAACCATAATGCGAAATTGAAACGATGGAAGGCATAGTTAGGGGAATACAGCTATGAGATAATTTATAAACCAAGTTGTACCAAAAAGGTAGCAGAAGCTCTATCACGGCTAGAGTTTCTTCTTCTACCCCAACTTAATTCCATGTTGTGACGCACCAATAAAAGTATTTAAAAACAAACATATCATGCGATGGTCTGGTCCAAGGACCAGAACCTTGCTTATGCAAGGAGAATAAAATGAACACCATCCAGGCGGAACATAAGCGGTCACATTATATTATTTCTAGATATTATTTCCCGCAAATGGCTAAATTGAACGAAAATATAAGCAGAAACCTGCCTTCCAAAGAAATAAAACAGTGATCCCGTCAAGGAAGCTGCAACCAACGCCAATTCAAACCTATCCATCGGAGATCCTCCATATATAGATATAATTAAAATCAAGAAGGAGAGATTTATCACGGGCATCGACGAATTCAATAAATTCACGAAGCTTTTCACTACAAAGACCGATCAGCTATACATCTGAGAACCGACAATCATCGAGATTACAAGATGTCTGATGGAAGAGTATTAGGATCTTCATATAAAGGACCTAGTCTATATGGCTGCAGATAGGTATTATAACACCATACTTTCGGCTACAAAAAAAAAAACCTAGCGAGAATATCAATATCTCTGGAATTTTAGAGACCAGCTGTATGAAAACGTGGTGCAAAGAATTCAAAACGCTCAACAAGCCACCATACCAAAAGAAAACGTAAAGAAAACAGAACCTAAAGCATACAAAGTAGGGGACACCACATATACGTCGCGATAAGACCACGTTCAAGAAAGAAAAATACGGCCAGAAATAATCAGGCCAGAGTAATAACAGCTTCGGGACGGAAAATTTAAAAGACCCATATAAAGAATGCAACTGAATAAATACGCTCAAATTTATCCAAAAGCAAGTTTAATTTCAATTTCAATTTGAATTTCTACTTCAATTTCAATTTCAATTTCAATATTTGAATATTTCAATATTTTAAAATTTCAATATTTCAATATTTCATTATATCAATATTTCAATGTTTCAATATTTCAATATTTCAATATTTCAATTTTTCAATATTTCAATTTTTCAATTTTTCAATATTTCAATATTTTAATTTCAATATTTCAATATGTCAATGTTTCAATATTTCAATACCGCGGCGCAAAATACCATCGGAAGAAGGCCTCCGAGGCCCCACAATGATTGGATCGATGATCATTGCCGAAGGGTCGTCGAAAATAAACGAACGCTTCGTGTAAAATGGTTGGCTCGCAACACGAGAAGCACTCTATAGCATAATATCTCCACGCTAGGAAAGCCACGACTAAACTTTTCGAAAAAAGAAGCGCGAACATATGAGATTATGCATCGAAAACATCAGCTTCCAAGTGGAAGTAGGAAACTCAAGGGACTGTTTTGCTAATGCCAGGAATCTCACTAAAGATTTCCACCCAAGAAGTACAGCCATCAAAAACGGGAATGGAGAGTTGAGAACAAACGTGGCTGATGTTCTCTCAGTATGGCAAACCTAATTTCAAAATCTGCTAAATCCGAATGACGAAATGACCCCCATTAGAGCAATAGCTCCGCCAGGTGAAGAGGTCTTTGTCGAATAGACCACAATAGAGGAAGTAGACGTAGATATTAGTCGATTGAAAATCGCTGCCGGACAACGAGATTTTTACGCCCAATCAAAATTATTGCGATCGAAACATCTACCGCAGTCGTGCAAGCTCGCACTTTATAAAGCACTAATACGACCTGAGCTGACTTTCGGAAGCGAGAGCTGCACCATGACCTCTAACGATTGTAGATTATTATCTACCTTCGAAAGGAAGGTTATCCGTTCAATCTTTGGTCCAATTAAAGTTGCGAACAACGAATATCGGATTCGAATGAATCACGAAATAAAGCAACTCTTCGGAGGCAGCGATATTTTCGGATTCATCAAATCCAATCGAGTGAAATGGCTCGGCTACGTTACAAGGTTTCCACAACAACGGATGATAATTAAAGTGTTCCACCAACAATAAGCCAGAGTGCGTCGTAGATGAAGACACCGACTACGCTGGCGTGACGACATCGAACAAGATCTACGAACATTAGGATGTCGAAACTGGAGGACGAATGCGGTGGATCGAGATGGATGGAGGGCCTTAGTGCAGGCGGTGAAATTCCTTCATGGGATTTGAAAGCCAGAGAGAGAGAGAGAGAGAGAGAGAGAGAGAGAGAGAGAGAGAGAGAGAGAGAGAGAGAGAGAGAGAGAGAGAAATATTTCAATATTTTAATATTTCAATATTTCAATATTTCAATATTTCAACTTTTCAACTTTTCAACTTTTCAACTTTTCAACTTTTCAACTTTTCAACTTTTCAACTTTTCAACTTTTCAACTTTTCAACTTTTCAACTTTTCAACTTTTCAACTTTTCATATTTTCAACTTTTCAACTTTTCAACTTTTCAACTTTTCAACTTTTCAACTTTTCAACTTTTCAACTTTTCAACTTTTCAACTTTTCAACTTTTCAACTTTTCAATTTTTCAATTTTTCAATTTTTCAATTTTTCAATATTTCAATTTTTCAATTTTTCAATTTTTCAATTTTTCAATTTTTCAATATTTCAATTTTTCAATTTTTCAATTTTTCAATTTTTCAATTTTTCAATTTTTCAATTTTTCAATTTTTCAATTTTTCAATTTTTCAATTTTTCAATTTTTCAATTTTTCAATTTTTCAATTTTTCAATTTTTCAATTTTTCAATTTTTCAATTTTTCAATTTTTCAATTTTTCAATTTTTCAATTTTTCAATTTTTCAATTTTTCAATTTTTCAATTTTTCAATTTTTCAATTTTTCAATTTTTCAATTTTTCAATTTTTCAATTTTTCAATTTTTCAATATTTCAATTTTTCAATTTTTCAATTTTTCAATTTTTCAATTTTTCAATTTTTCAATTTTTCAATTTTTCAATTTTTCAATTTTTCAATTTTTCAATTTTTCAATTTTTCAATTTTTCAATTTTTCAATTTTTCAATTTTTCAATTTTTCAATTTTTCAATTTTTCAATTTTTCAATTTTTCAATTTTTCAATTTTTCAATTTTTCAATTTTTCAATTTTTCAATTTTTCAATATTTCAATATTTCAATATTTCAATATTTCAATATTTCAATATTTCAATATTTCAATATTTCAATATTTCAATATTACTATATTTCAATATTTCAATATTTCAATATTTCAATATTTCAATATTTCAATATTTCAATATTTCAATATTTCAATATTTCAATATTTCAATATTTCAATATTTCAATATTTCAATATTTCAATATTTCAATATTTCAATATTTCAATATTTCAATATTTCAATATTTCAATATTTCAATATTTCAATATTTCAATATTTCAATATTTCAATATTTCAATATTTCAATATTTCAATATTTCAATATTTCAATATTTCAATATTTCAATATTTCAATATTTCAATATTTCAATATTTCAATATTTCAATATTTCAATATTTCAATATTTCAATATTTCAATATTTCAATATTTCAATATTTCAATATTTCAATATTTCAATATTTCAGTATTTCAATATTTCAATATTTCAATATTTCAATATTTCAATATTTCAATATTTCAATATTTCAATATTTCAATATTTCAATATTTCAATATTTCAATATTTCAATATTTCAATATTTCAATTTTTCAATTTTTCAATATTTCAATATTTCAATATTTCAATATTTCAATATTTCAATATTTCAATTTTAATTTTAATTTCAATTTCAATTTCAATTTCAATTTCAATTTCAATTTCAATTTCTATTTCAATTTCAATTTCAATTTCAATTTCAATTTCAATTTCAATTTCAATTTCAATTTCAATTTCAATTTCAATTTCAATTTCAATTTCAATTTCAATTTCAATTTCAATTTTAATTTTAATTTTAATTTTAATTTTAATTTTAATTTCAATTTCAATTTCAATTTCGATTTCAATTTCAATTTCAATATTTCAATATTTCAATATTTCAATACTTCAATATTTCAATAAGCTTATTTCATTTGCAAAGGAATTGGATTTGGAATTGGAATTCAATTCTTGGTCAAAAGAAATAACAAATGAATTCCCGTGTTTTATTTTTTTTATTTCATCTTTTTCTCTAGAGAAAACTCTAGTGACAAGCACAGTAACTAAAAAATAGAATTGGAATTTCAATACCATCAACTCTGTAGGAATTCAACGAATTCCAAATTGGTATTGAATACATAGCACTGTTGTTGTAATTTGGCAAATGAAATACGCTTAATATTTTCATTACAATATTTCAATACTTCAATATTTCAATATTTCAGTATTTCAGTATTTCAGTATTTCAATATTTCAATATTTCACTATTTCAATTTTTCAATATTTCAATTTCAATTTCAAATTCCACTTCAATTACAGTAGTACTTTGACTGAGCCACCAGCCAAATTTGTGTGAAATGGCATGCTAAAGTTTGAAAAAGCATTACGAAAAAAAAATAAATATATTTTCGGTTTTTTGTACTGTATGAGTTCTTCTTTTTACTTTATAACATTGGATTGATCCTGGTTCACTTTTACACGAAAAATTGGATAAACTGATTCTCAATTTCATCTATTATTGAGCATCAATATGATCGCTAAACTAACGCTTTTCGAGCACTCAATCATACAACTGGGAAGTTACAATTTTAAAAAAATTGATTTTAAAGTTTATTTTGTTGGTGGATATTATCCGTGCATTTCTGTCGGGAGATATTCTAACTGAATGATCTAAGTATTACGATAGTGAACTTATTCTCATTCGGCTTTTATTTATTACCGACAAGCTGACTGCTCTCTTCGATTAAGCCACTCGTAATGGAGTCTAGGTGGTTTCAAGTATTATAAGTTTGCTCTGCGACAGGTATGACCGACAGCTTTTCTCTTCAAGCTGTGGCCGATGTTAATCGATTGAAGATTTAAAAATATCTGATAGTTTTACTAAAAATACATTTTATATAATGTTTTGTCAAAATAAGATTTTGTTGGTATGAACAAATATGCTGCACCTGACCAAATAATACAGATATTCCACAAACATTTCACAACGACATAATCACGATAAAATTTTTCATTTTACCACCTCGAAGCCATTCTTCGACAAAAAGAAAAACGAAATTGTAAACAAACTCCCAAAATAAAAAAAAAGTTTTATTTTGTAAAAATGTGTATTATTATATAAATATTATAAACCAATATTATAATTATTTTAACAAAAACAATATCACAATTTATTTAGTATAAAACTTTCTTTTTTAAAAACAAATAATTAAAAAATAATTAAAAAACTTTAAAAATTTTTTTTTTTTTATTAAATTATGAAGACCGGTTTCGGAAGTTCTTCCATCGTCGGTTCATTATACTACTAAATCCATCTTATTGTATTGCCCTTATATATGTTTCCATCATTGTATATAAAGTTTACGTTTTTTGCTATTGTAATATTAATTCATATATTTTGTTTGTTTTTGTGTTTGTTTTTTCGTTTAGTAGATGTGGATTTTGTTTTTGCTTGTATATTTCAAGCTCCTCAATTCTATCTAGCATGTTACTTTTTTCTAATTTGTGTATGATTTGTAAGTTAGTTGTTATGTCTGTGTATGAATGTTGTTGTGTGACTAGGTGTTGAGCGTAATTGGACTTGAAAGCTATATGTAGTTGTGTTTTGATTTTTTGTTTCTTGTATGTGTTCTTTAAAACGTTGTGTGAAGGTTCTTCCTGTTTGTCCAATGTAGAACATTTCACAGTTGTTGCATATTAATTTGTATACGCCGCTGTCACATACACGTTGTTGTGTTGATAATTTTTTTTGTAATTTTTGTGATGTTTTGTGTGCAATTTCGTAATCATAATGTCTAAATATGTTTTTTAAAAAATAGCTCGTTAGTTGGTTGTATTCGACTGCTATGTATTTTTTTGTGTTCCCCAGTGTTGTGCTCATGGTGGTGTATAGTTGTTTTTGATGTTTTTGTTGTATCTTTTGGTTTAATTTGTGTATTGTTTTTGTATTGTATCCATTTCGAAGTGCTATGTATTTAATGGTGTGTAATTCTTCGTTATAGTTGTCTATGTGCATCGGTATGATATTCAACCTTGTCAACATGTGATTGTATGCCGCATATTTTTGTTCTATTGGATGATTGGATGAGTTATGGATCGTTTGGTCTGTTTGTGTTGGCTTTCTAAATATTGTAAAATCGTGTGTATTTTTTATATTTGTGATCGTTAAATCAAGGAAATTGATTGCTTTTTCTTTTTCGATTTCTAAGGTGAATTTTATGTTTGGGTGTATGCTGTTTATATATTTGTGCAAATCATCGAGCTGTCTTTTTGTGCCATGGAATAATAATAATATATCGTCTACGTACCTGTGCCAATATATTATGTTGTTATTGTATTTATTGCGCGTGTTGTTTATGTGAGTTTTTTCAATGTAGTTTAAAAATATGTTTGCCAACGTTCCTGATAGAGGGCTGCCCATAGGTAATCCATCGTTCTGCATATAAAATTTGTCTTCGTGTTGAAAATAATTCTGTTTTGTGATTGCCTTTAGAAGTTCGATTGTTTGTTTCACCTGTCCTCTATCTATGTGATTGTGGATTAGTAGATTTTCTGTTATTTTTAACGTGTCGGTGACCGGAATATTTGTATACATATTGGTTATGTCAAATGATACGAGTTTTGCGCCACTCGGAATTTTTACTGATTTTATTTTGTCTACTAATTCAATGTTGTTTTTTATGGAAGTGTCCTCTTCTAGTTTTATGTTAATGGCTAACCATTTATTGAGAGTTTTTGCGATTTTGTAGGATGGTGCAGTGTTTTGTAGGATCCATATAAAAATGGATTATGTTCATTTATATGGTAAAAAAAAAGTTTAAAAGTAAAAAAAAAAAAATTGTAGGTGGTACACTAAAAAATTAATTTAAAAAGTTTTTCAAAATTAATTTGTAAATGTTATCACATAATTAGAGCAGATAAAATTATATCGTGACAAAATAATATTGGCTACATTGTCTCGCTTTTTGTGAAACTTTTGTAATTGAAATGACATGATTTGATAAATCCAAAACAAAAGAACACCACAAACGGATATGCGAAAATGCTCTTCAATTTTATTATTCACGGATGTATATCGTCTCTGGATCTGGATATATGGTGCAGTTGTACACATCCTTTTTAAATATTTTTGCCAAGTTTTAAATTTCATTTGTGTTATTTTTTAATTTCTGCCAAAAATAGCAAAAATTCCGGAAACAAATTATTTTATACACAATGAAAGCAATTATTATTTGTCACTCGCTTAGGTTGTTGTATGGATGTACAGAAATTTTTGAAATTTTTAAATTTGATTTTTACTCCTGAGATTTACGATATTAAAATTTTTTAGGCAACGTTCAAAATATCTTGCGTGAAACGGGACTATCTCGCTTTAAACGTTTTAAAATCAATTAATTTGTGCTGGTGAAAGAGCAACTTTGTATATATATATTTAAGGCCAGCCTTGCCACTTTAATATTATTTAATTTCACCACATTATGCCTTTATCTACGTCTAATGTAGTTGAGGCAAAAAATCAAACCCTTATCATTTTCCGTGACGTCGATTTTCCACTCGAACACTTTAACCTTATATATTCCATGTAATTCAAACGTTTTAATGTTATATCCGTATAAATTTTTTAATAACAAAAAAAAAATAAACTTTTCATTCAATATCCCCACATCATATACAAAATCCCATATAATCTTGAGAGAGTTACGAGTGTTTCGTTCGATTTGAGTACTATTCTGAAAAAATCCATAAATCAATTCACCGTATATTTACAGGTTTTCCGATTTTCCAAGCAAAACCTCCCGGTAAATAAAAATCGATTTAATGTTTTTATGTAATTCCGTATCGTTAATTTCCTATACACATCATACATGTACGAGTACGAGTACGTGGATATTGATGCCCAAGCACATTGAAAAAAAAAATTCCGACTTCAATTTTTTAAAATTTTTTAATTCCATTTTCGGTTCGGTTGTTGTGACAAACAAAAGTTCAAAATTTATTAGATGGTCAAAAGTTTGAGACAATTTCGGGCGAAACCAAAAATAAATAAAAAATTCTCTCGACATAAATTGGATTATGTGTCTATTATGTGTAGTAGAAGCCAAAGTTAACGTTGCTGCCCATTTTCAATTTACTTTTCTTTTTCGTATATAGAATAAACATTGTAACAATACAACTCCCTAGAGGATTGGAATTTCTACACATATTAAACTGAGTAAATAACGTGTTTTGTTAGTTCTTAAGTGCCGCACATATTTTAGATTTCATTTTTAACTAAACGTAAATTGTTTTAACGACTGGGAATAAATTTCGAGGGTTTGGCAATCATGAGTAAAATACTAATGAGCCATGAACTGAGACAACAAACTCATGTCTAAAATATCAGTCCGGTAACAAATCCATACACCGAACTTGAATGAGCGGCGTATTTTTTTAACTAGACTTGACAAGATCTGAAAAGGTTCACTATTTAACCGAAAATGTTATATTTAAACCAAATATATACCGGGAAACAATGAATTGTCAAGGGTATGAAGTATGTCCTAACTTGGTCGTAACTTATTATCATGAGCATGTATTAGTTAAATACTCCTTATAATGAATTTTCATATTCGTAATAATTATAAATGTTACTTGAAAATACATAAGTGTCTACCACATAATTAGATCTATAAATATGCTTCCCGTATCATTTAAAATAACTTTGGGTAAATTTCTATGATCAGTAGAAATTCGATTTTAGTAAAAAAAAATAGGGCAAGAAGGGCAAATCACCCGATTTTTTTTTGTTGAAAGAACCATCTCTGACTTATTTACTTTGCACTTGTTCGTGAAATAGTCTGTCCAATTTACATAGTGCCAATTCCCGTAATTAGCATAATTCCATCTTAGTTGGAATTGCTAATAGGTTCAAAACAAAATTACTAAACATCGGTTATACTTTAAAACGCTCAAAAAACTAAAGGAACTTCGATTGTCTTGTGATTCCGTGCCATTTTGCTGCTAAATAATTTTAAGTTAGCAACCATAATGGCACCCGAGATATAAGCGCATCAATCAAGTGGTTTTATAAGTCATGACCGACCAGAATATTCTAAGGACGACTTTTCGACCAATATATTTACATAGATCTCGAATACCCCGCAGCAACTTTGCAGATTATCAGTGGAATACTCATCGAGTGACTAACCGCGCAATGTCGCATATAGTTCGTAAATGTTGTCGCCAGATTAACGTTCAGACTGCAATGACCAAACTACAAAAATATTGAAAATACTTTGAACTTACATTCAAAGTATAATCACAATGTCTTAGCGAATTTTAATGATTCGCTACGCAATTGTTAACCCCTTCATTTTCTGGTTTATTTTCATCGCAATTATTGCAAACCGATTCATTTCAATCGCATTGAGCACAATTTCTGAAATTATATCGCAGAGAATTAATTTTTCAAACTCATTGCGAATAGCGTTTCGCATTTATAGTTACGAGAGTGAGGAATTGAACCGTCTGCTTAAATTTCAAAAAACGAAGGAGGCCAAAATTTAATATTCATTGGAAAAATTTTAAAAATTCCTATGGAAGCTGCCAGATGTCCAGCACATTTCGCATAGCTCGGCCAATTTATAGAAAAAGCTTTAGTGTAATATTTTATTCCGAATAGTAAATCCACCTGGTCTGTAGAGAAAACATTATATTTTCGATACAACTTAAAATAAGATTTGAACTAATATTATTTGAAAATTAATTTACAATCTTTTTAATCATGGAGTCACTTCCGGTGCACCGGTCGTGGCCAAAAACCAATCGGATCTATCAATCCATTATACTGTTAAAGTTAGCTGAAAGTTTCCAGCCGAAAGATAATGCAGATAGTATCTTTGTTATCCCAAACGAAAGATGGTAATGCAGATAGTGCCTTTGCTATCACAGCCGTAAAAATAAATTATAGCGGAAAGATACATTACTTGATATACCTAGTCCTATATTATTTCTACCATGTTTATTGGTTAGATCATAACCCTAATCCTCGAAATTTGGGGCAAGTCTGAAGGGGATAGAAGGCACCCCACCCCCTATTCCATTCAGACTTGAACAAAATTTCGGGATTAGAATTATTATCTAACCAATAAACATATTAGAAATAATATAGAACTAGTTACATCAAGTGTGGGGGGGGGGGGGGGGTAGTAATTTGATATAATGTACCAAAAACTTCGAAATTTTTGAAACTAAGTTAATGAAATGTTCTGTAACTTTTGAGTAACCCACTTTACCATCGATCGACTTTCTGGTACATTATAATAAATACACCCCCTTATTCCTTTAAGAATTGACCAAAATTTTGGGGATTAGGATTATGAACTAACCAACAAACATAGTATAAATAATAAAGAACTAAGTATATCAAGCAATGGCCTTGTTAAAGTTAGTCGAACGTTGTCAGCCGAAAGATAATGCACATATTGTCTTGACTATTTCAGCGGAAAGTTAAACTCTCTTTATACTCTCGTTCCTATCGATTTTTAAATTCCTATGAACTGAAATAATATCTCCTTCACCCGAATGATATCACCCGATCCTAAATTCGAGTTCATGACTTGTTTTTTGCTGTATTCAAGACACTAACTGCATTATCTTTCGGCTGGAAACTTTCGGCTAACTTTCACAGTATCAAGTAATGTAACTTTCGGCTATAATTTATTTTTTCTGCTGCAAAAACACTATCTGCATTACCATCTTTCGGCTGGAAGATTTCGACTAACTTTAATAGGGTCAATCCATATGGGCTGTACATTTGATTGGTACCCAATGTTTACTAAAAATAGAAGTGTTTTGGAAAACTGGTCTGGACTGGTATTGTTCCATAATTAATTTAAAACCTGTTAGTTTTTAACTGTTTCCTTTTAAATGATATATGCCTTTCAAAATAACCAAATGCCGGTATGAAAGATGTCACTTCCGGTGGACCGATTTCGGCCAAACGTCACTGGGATCTCTCAATTTGTAGAAATAGCTTTGGTATGAGGTTTCATCGCGATCAATCAAGCGGAATTTCTACTAAATTTTGGAAATCTGATCTCAGCCGTTATTGTTGCAAATATGTTTAGGAATCTTTTAGTTTGTAAATGGTTTTCTCGTAAATGGAATACTTTTCAAAATAATTACAAAAAACCTGCAGTTGTTATGAAAGCTGCCATTTCCGGTGGACTGATTACAATCAATAATCAATGGGATCTCAAAACCAATGGGATCAAACCTTACAAATGAAGTTTTATCCCGATCGAACAAACCGACATTTATTATTCATACTGTTAAAGTTAGCCGAAAGTATCCAGCCGAAAGATAATGCAGTTAGTGTCTTGAATACAGTAAAAATCAGTCATAAACTAGAATTTAGGATGAATTTAGAATCGGGTTATATCCTTTGGGTGAAGGAGAAATTATTTCAGTTTATAGGAATTTAAAAATCGATAGGAGCGAGAGTATAAAGAGAGTTTAACTTTCTGTTGAAATAGTGAAGACACTATCTGCATTATCTTTCGGCTGGCATCTTTCGGCTAACTTTAACAAGGTTTATTATTCAGGAAATCACACACAAACACACGAACGAAAGTAAAACTACATTATTGGCCTCCAATGACATAAATTTGGGCCTACTAATATAAGTCACAAATGCTTTTGGAAGGTTCTTGAGCCCAAAAAATCATAAATAAAATAGTTCGTCCGGTCGAAAGTCTGTAAGCTCGTTTGAAGGTCTTGAATTTAACAAAAATTTTAGAAATCAAACTTTAGTTCATAAATTTACCGCTTTGGTGCCCTTTGCTAATTATTCGTTTATTATAAAATATAATATGCTTGTCCTATATCGTTGAAAAGGCCATGATAAGTGCCTTTGAATAAGCTCCAACACATTAGTACTCAAAAATACCACCCTGACACTGACAAGAGATACATAATCTATTATTTTTTTATATCTGAACATTTTAATTTACAAATCTACCGTTTTGACACTGGTATGAACTGTACCAAACATTCGATTGAGCTGAAACGTTGGTGAGTTGTTGCGTGACGCCCGCGATGGTTTCCAAGTTTGCACAACCCCGGGACTGGACCTCGGGGTCTAGGGGTCCCGGGACAATTTTTTTGCAAAACTTCCATTTTTCTTAAATTTTTACACGGGAATAAGTTTAGGAAACGAGTTTGTGACATGCTTGAATCTTAGGGTCCTTCTCCTGGACTCTTCCTATAAGTTTTCACATCATTCATCCAATCGGATTTTAATTTCGCATAGGTGTTTTATATCAAAATAAGCAGGGTTTTGTAATATTTTTGAAGGGGCCAGCGCCCCGTTCTATACAATTTTCCCTGAAATTGCCTGATTGTTCCGAAAGGGCGTTTCAGCCCAACTGATCGTCATGAAGTTCATACCATGTGTAAGTGGTACGTTCAGAACCAATCTTACGGATATTTTTTAAGGGGTTGGACCACGGGGTCTGGGTGTCCTGGTTCAATTTGTTCTGCAATCTCATTTTAAATGTTTTTATGGAAATGAGTTTAAGAAAGGAAATTTATGAAATAATAATAAATATTTATGTTCTAATCCGAGGGATCCATCCCCTGGATCAAGGGAACCAAGTGATGAACCATTGATTCACTTTGATTCAAATTTAGCTAAGGGTTTTTATACCAACATTTTTAAAGTGATTGGCCTCCCGGATCTAGATGGTTCCATATATTGCAATTGTTTCCTGAAAACCCGCAATTACGAACGGAATCGCCTCAGAGAATAGAAGAAACAGCCCACGCTGAAACATTGTACGAAACGAATTACATTCAAATAAATGAATCGATACGGCGAAAAAACGTCTTTTTATAGAGGTCTCGAAATAAGTGTAATCTATACAATGTATTGTCAATGTATTGTTTTCGGGTTTCAAATGAAAAAATACTACTCAAGCTATGAAATTGATTTATTCGACTTTGAGTGAACATTCTGTAAGTCATTCAATAGTAAAAAAGAGATTTGCAAGATTTCATGATGTTAATTTTAGTCTTGAGGACCACGTCCACGTGCAGTTAAAATTTTACTTGATGAAAATGGGTGTCAAATTCAAAGAATTTTGCAAACCAATTAGGAAGTACTCACCGAGCAATGACATTTCGATTGCTTGCAATGGAGAAAATACACCAGGACGGAAAATGTGTTCCTCATTAGCTGACCGAAGAAATCAAAAAGCAAATCACAAACCAACCAATCATTACAGATAATGAAAAGAAGATTTTGTACGATAATCATAAATACAGAAAATCATGGGTTGATTCAGGCCAGCCATCAACATCAGTTGCAAAAATGAATATTCATGCCAAGAAAGTGTTACTTAAGGTGGAATTGAGAAAAAGTCATTTCTGGAACCTGGTCATACTGTTATAGCTGAACATTACAAGGCCCAAACGATGAAATTAAGTGATGCTCTGCAGGATAAAAGAACATACAGCAAAATGAACATAGGAACTCATCTCCAGACGTGGCTTCCCCTGAAAACACTTATTCAGATCGATCTCATCATATTTGAAAGACCAGCCGTTCTCGAAAGTGGAAGATTTAGAAAAATGGCTCGCTGTTTATTTTGCTTCGAAACCGCGCTTTCTATCGCGAAGGCATTCATCATTTACCTGATAAATTGCAAAAGACCATAAAGATAGTAATGACGAATATTTCTATAATCAATCTTTGTAACTATTATATTTTCAATAAAGTTGAATTTGGTCAAAAAAACATAGTTTCTACTTGCTCGCGTAATAGTTGCTATCTTCAAAAACGGTAATGATCATCCAAAATTCTTCAAAATTGTGCTTATCGAAAAAACTATAAAATTTAATGTTTTTGTATGTCACGTGAACAGTATTAAAATTTAAAGTGCCTTTCACTTATAAACACATATATATCTATACTTACATATACATACATACTTAATATCTCGTACTCATATTTATGAAAACGTGGCTACACGCTTTCATCATTCATATTAATATATTTCAAAGGACATTATTAATCGCCCATTTTTCAATGTTAAATTCTTAATTTATTGCCATGTCAATATACAAAATATAATCATAATGATTTTTCTGTTCAGATTTTAGGTTAATTACATTCCAAAGCCACCCACCCACCCGCACACAAACTATTTATGGCCGTTTATACGATGAACATAATAACAACCCAGGTCCTTTTTTTCTATGTACACATAAAACTCATGCTCGTCTAAATTATATACATTTTCTTAAGTATATACTCGTACAAATAAACAATAAAATCGTAAAAAAAACTAATAAATCAATACGAGTCTTTAATTGACATTAAATTGACAGTGAATCCATTGTGGTGGGCCGCGCGCAACATTTTCAATTTGGATGAGTGCGGGGAAACAAGCAGTTTGTATTTTATATTGTTTAAGTTAATAACTGAAGCGTTCTGAAAATGGATTCAATATTTCACGTATTACACATTTTTGTTGTGATAAATAGCTGGACAATTACGGGCTTTGCTTTGGTAGAAATAAATATTAAATTAAATTTACCAAATGCTATTTATAGTGTGTACTGAAGTAGCAAGGCTACCTTTGCTTTGTCTATACTAAGTTACGTTTATTAATCGTTTAGTCAATAGCGCATTAAAATAATATTGCGGCAATTTAACATAATCACTTAAGTCGAGATAAGTGGTTATGTTGAACTATATTCTAATTGATAATATTTCCCGTTTTTCTGTCCCACCAATTTTTCATCAAAATCCGATTATTTTTGACCGAGATATACTCGTATTTTTATATTTTTTTATATTGTAGCATGAAATAATTGATATTTAAAACAATATTTTAATTTGTAAAATCAGTAACAAATTTAGAATAAACACTTATCTTGAAATAAGTTTTTATTTTGAATTTAATTTTGCGTTTGGTATTTTCTTAAATCGATATAGCTAAATATTTTTTTCTAAATGCTAATTAAACATATTGGGAATTTCCGTTAAACCCATAGTTTGTAACAAGTGCTTGAAGGTGTCAAATGACGCAGTTTAAAAACCCTGATACCATGAATCCAAAAATAATTTAGTTATGTCACATGATTTTTTCACAAATTAATTTAGAATTTAAATTTGGTCCCCTGTAAAGTAGCTAAAAATAGATAAGTGCTGAATTACAACAGATATTATTAATCAATGATGACGAATTAACCGTGATGAAATTAAACTTAAAATTAAAATATGGTTTAAAAAAATTTTACGACTTCATCGAAATACTATAGTCGAGATTTTGCGAGGTGCACATCGAATTCACTATGTTTTTATGTTATATTTATCAAATGCGAAAAAGCTCGTAAAAACTCTTTAAACAGTAATGATTTGTTTTTGGGATCCATGTTTGGCCAATCCACAACTATGATAAAATTTTGAAACTCGATCATGGATATGGACATTTAATAGATCTTATATAAAAACGTATTGTGAGATCAATGATCGCCTTGCAAAATCTAACCTTGTATTCCGTTAAATTCCTAAAACTCTTTAAACTGTAATGTTATGGTTCTAGGCCATGTTTTAACATTCCACGACTATGGCAAAATTGTGAAAATTATCATGGATATGGGAATTTGATTGGTTTAACATAAAAACTAGTGATCTCGCAAAAACTGGATTTGTGTTCCGTAGAATCGAAAACCACATTTACTCGTGTTGTATTTAAATTTATTAATATTATTTGTGTTCGTGATAAATTTACGATGTTGATTTATTTTCGATATATTTTCAATATATCACCGACCTAAAGGCACAATGGTTAAAGCTTTGGCGTTTAAATCGGGAGATGCCGGGTTCGAATCCCGATAGAGGAAGGATGTAAAAGGAATTTTCATCAACAGATTACGATCTGTGATGATATTAAACACATCTATAACGCCTGTCGGAGTGCAAAACTCATGGGCCGAACCGTCTTCCATGCCATTATAGGTTGGCATAAAGCTATGCAATGTACAGATGGTAATAAAATCGGACCTGAAGCCGTACGTCCTCGAATTGGCTAGCGTAAACGGCGTAAAAGAATAGACGGAAAAAGCAAACTGCAAAAGAGTTGGGAGATCCTTGGCCACACCCAGAACATATGGCAAGGATAATGAAAAAAAAATTTAAAAAACAACATATAAAGTTAAAGGAGATATTCCGGGCAGAAATGTATATAACAGCTGATTCAGTGAAAGGTAGCAAAATGAGCACGGCCGCTTTAACACCCCATCTATAAAGGTTTTGATACAAATGATGATTGGAACCGTTTGGTAAGGATTGTTCAACAGTTTTTATCATTTGGTCATTAAATTTAATTTCATTAAATTTCGCTTGGTAGTTGTTTGGTTAGGGTTAGTCAACACATTTTGACGTTTGATCATCAATGGGTAATTTTTTACTGCAAAAAACGAAATCAAAATTATATTGTTTCAATAAAATCAGGTTCATCGCTCATTTGGGATTTTTTTGTATAAAAATAACAACAAATCCCATTGGAATCTGTGCTCCTATTAGAAGCTCTAAAGAACCAATGCAAAATGAAAAATTTAAACACTAAACTGGCATTTATTTCGAAAACATTATTAATAAGTGCTGTGATCACCTTAAATAAACATTGGTTGTATAATACAGTTTGTACACATATGGGGTAGAAATTACTAGATAACATATGTTTGTAATACAAACTGAAAGAGTGAAAATCCAGTATAAAGAACATTATTATGTTATACAGGGTGACCTTTTTAATAAATGTCGGGCTTTTATTTCAGAAATGGTGCAAGATAGGAGGAAATTGCTTAGCATAAAAATTATTCAGTGTCGAAACTCGTTAATTTGGAGGATATTAATGAAAGTTAGTGTTGTTTAAATTAGAACCTATAATTTTGAGTGCACCTTTTGAATAAGTATAGTGAGAAATAAATAAATAAATACTTTTACACGGTCTTAGAGATATAATCAAAAATTGATGTGCATTACAGCAAAACAATTTTCTCTAAATTCTAATACTGTTTCGTTGTAATTATCGATGAAAAAATAAATAAAATCAATTCTTCTTAGCAGTAGCAAAATTAAAAATTTGCTTTATAACGGAGAGTTTCACTGGCATTCAAGATCACCACTAAACGTCTCCCTCCACACTGAACAATTTTCTTGCAATCCTAATTTTCTTCTTCACTATAATCGGTTATTCCACTATAATTTTGTATTAGACCTATCATCTATCTGTTCTAGAACCTCACGGTTCTGTTTAGCTTTTCTTTAGAAAAAAAAAAATGTAATAATCATAGCGAAAAAATTGAGTTACGAATTTATTGTATCCTGTATCGCATGGTCCTTCTACCGTCTCAATCCATCGCTTTCCCCCTCTATTTCGAATATCATATGATTCGTAGGTATTAAAATAGGTAACTAATTTAGGTAAAAACTAGTAAATAATTCATGAAGTATTACGAAATGCATCGTACTTTGACGAGTTTTTATTATACAACGGAGCGTGAAGAGAGATAAATTAAAAAATTTCTAGAGCAGACACATACAGTTAGTAACGAAAATGATCATACACCCTGATTTTTAAGACAAATTTACAAAATATAAGGATTTGCAGTTTTTTATTAGATTAAATTATTTTACAAATTAACAAATCCAAAATTACAAAATAAAAATTAATTTACCGTTTATAATAAAAAAGAGAAAAAAATCTAGAATTGTTTGCAATGAAAATGATCATACACTTTAAGTACGATCCTTGATTTTTTAAATCATTTGCATAAATTATTTTTTAATAATTATTTTAATATCGAGTTCATTCTCCTTTATATTTATAACCTCTTTCATATTGAATACGGGCGTATACAAACAAAAATGTAACGATTGAGAGGCATTCTGCCGATGTTATGGCCCTATTCCATTCAAAAATACGAAATTTTGTACAAAATTAAAAAGAGACAAGAATAAAATATCTACATGAGAGTGACTGAGACACATTTTTGTTTTTTATAGTAGAAAATGTAGGTTAATTTTTCGACTACGATACAAGCATAACCTAAAAATTATTTAAATACAATGAAAAATCGTAGTTTTTAATAATTAACGACGTCTTTTACACCCTATATATTATTTAAAAAAATAAATATTATTTTTGAAATGGCGGAAATAGTTTTGTTTTATTTTAGTTTTATTAATTTGGAGAAATACGTAAAAAGTACTTGCTATAAAATATGTGAGGAGAAAATTTTGACAAGTTCTGGTATAACCTAAAAAATCAAAAGCCACAATAGATAAACCTAAAGTGAAGATAATTTTTTTAAAATAAAACGTATTTTTTAATAATCATAAAATAAATATTTGTGTAATTTATAAAATAGTTGATTTGTTACCGTTTAAACAGTAAATATAAATTAAAATTTAGTGTAAATATTGCTCTTAACAATTTTCGCTTGTGGCGTCAAAATCAGCTGCTTCACATTATACTGGGAAACAAGTTTTATTGTTTATTATTTAACTTTATTATTTTTAATATCGAATTTTATTAATTCGATTACGTTTTAATTTCTTAAGAAATATTCAAAAAGTCGAATAATGAGTAATTAGCTGAATTGGAAACTTTACACAATAATATTTAAGCCGAATGAAAACTCATTGCGCAAAGTTAAAAGTTCATATCGCCACTGGGTCGACCTCCTGTAGTTGTGGTGCAAGGTTTAATGCAAGTCATAAATACACGTAAGTTCCCAGAGTTATAATCCTGGATTACATTTCTATTTCAATGTATTTATTTTGTCCTTTCTGTATTCAATTTAAATACAACGTTTATTATTTTACTTTTTACGCTATTGGCCGTAGGCACTTGGCGAAACACACTAATACTTAATAAAGACATTTTTATTAATCACTTGTTTTTTGTTTCGCAGTTATTTTGAATAATTTTCAAAAAGTTTAAAAAATCACTCATGATTGGAGTGATTTTTTAAACTTTTTGAAAATTATTCAAAATAACTGCGAAACAAAAAACAAGTGATTAATAAAAATGTCTTTATTAAGTATTAAGTGTTTATTATTTTAATTCTAGATTATTATATTTGGATGAAGAGGCGTTCGCGATTCTTCGAATTTAAGACTTAATTGAGAAAACATGCACTTCACATTGAAGAAACATAAGGGAGCTCCTAACACAATGTCAAGAATTTCAAAATATTAATTCTTCAACGGCCATAGCGATTAACACATCGAATGATGAACCAATTTCCGAACCGCCGTGTGATTGCGTTGCTCGATTTCAATACTTTTCTATTTTAATCGGATAAAACATTTTGGAAAAATATAAAGAATTGGCAAACGAAATTAAACAATTTATATATGAGTGTGGCAACTTGGCAAGATCATATGTTTTTGCTGTTCCACATGCATACTTAGACCTCCGAGAGGAACACCTACCTGCATGGCATCTATAAGTTAAATTCCAGATTTATTTACAAACATCAGAACACCTTTTTCGAGTAATCCTTCTTACCAATTAAACAGCGTAATGAATTTCTGCAACAGCTAAAGCTGGAACATGTTATTCACTCTGTGAAAGATGACGTTTGGACAATTATTGATTCGGATGACGAAGAAGGCATTAGAACAAATAGTGAATGCGTACGACTTAAGCAGCATTACTTAATCAAATTCCATTTGAATATTGAATGCATATACAATGTATTAATGCAAGCCGCAATAAAAAGTTCTGAATACTATATCGAAGAAAAACTTTTCCTCACAACGTAACTTATTAAAGTTGTTCACATTTTCAACGAGTTTAGTTAAAATTTTGGGCAAAGGTCTGTTTCCCTACAACACAGAAAGATAACGTCATGTTGCAAAACGTTTGGGGGCGATTAGCTCATGTTGTGTTATACATAACCGATACCCACAAATTTCACGTAAGTGTTACGAATTTATTCTGATTTGGCACACAATTAAAACATTAATTTTGTTTAATTTCAGATACCAACCAAATAAGATGAATGATGTGGGACTGGGAACTTGTATATCGAATTCAAATTCAATATATCTCGTTTATATTTCGAATTTGCCACTATATGTACAATTCGCAACGTCTTGATATATGGCAATATTTAGTCGAATCACCATTTCTACTTTAGATAAGCGCACATTATGAATTTTATGCTATTGCTTGATTGGGTTTCGTGACAATTTACTCTATTTAAACTATGAAGTTACCAAACCAAATCAATAATTAAAATTTAGTAGGCAAGTTCAATGATGTTATAACTGAAATTGCAAGCAATAGACGACAGCCAATAGATGACATATTATTTGTTGCAAACATTTTGTAATATGATTTTATGGAGAGAACAGTCTGACCGGGAATTCATAAGGACTGTACCAAAGATATTTAAGGTAGAAATTTAAATTGCTTCTTAGTTCCTTCCTATTCCTACTAATTAAATTTTCTATTATTTTTTTAGATTGGTTCATTAATCAGCCGACCAAAGATATATGCTATAAAATAGTTTGTGATCACCTTTATAATATTTCGGATAAATATCCTGAATTGATGTCCAACATTTTATGGCGTGTTAAAGTATCCTTTGCCGAGATTAAATCATTAGCATCCTATTTATTTAAATCGATTCCGCTGCACCGGAGGAAGCTATTGATGATTTTGAAATTTTATTAGCGTGGCTTCTAAATTTTAATATTGATTCATATGAAAGCTCCATGGCTCGAGTTATAAGTCATATAGTCGTTATAGCTTGCTCCTTTTTGTTAATCTATGGAATGTATGAATGATTTTTAATAAAATATGTATCTGCCAATTGTGTAATATTTTGTTTAAAGCGCAAAGTGAAATGGGGTAGGTAGGTGGTTTCTTTGTAGTCAACTACTTAAAGCAACGAAGTCAACATAAAAACAATAATTTTCAATTTGAAAATTTTTCAAATTTAAAATTGAGGAAATTTTAACGGAAACGAACAACCGGTGTAATGAACTTTCAATCGGTACAACCGGTAGAAATTAAATTTTTTTTAATTTCTATATTTCTAAATTTTTATATTTAATCACAGTAAAATGCACCACCATACGAATCTATTTATTAAAGTTATTTTCTAAAAGCACGGCATCATAAAAAATTTAAGTTCTAAAGTCGCACGTCGTCGTATATCTGTACACCATAAAAATTTTCAAAAATAAATTAAAAAGAGAGTGGGGGATTTTTATTTTTGATTTTTATATTTGGTACCATAAAAAATACTCATCTTGATATTTTCAAGGAAAAATTATAGCAACTCAACAAAAACAAAAAATATCGGAAACACGTTTCTCACAAATAGAAATGGTTTATTTCCGTCTCTTTTTAATTTTGTACAAAATCTCGTATTTTTAAATGGAATAGGGCTATGATACACAATTATGTCTTTGTATTTTGTTTTTATTCGTATTTGTGTCATTTGTATGATAAAGAGCACCAAAAAAAATGCGATCCGGGCGAATCGGTTTAATTGTGATGGCGCTTATTTCCTTTTCTCAGCACATTACGTCTGCTCTCGAGCTGTGGAGTGTCATTACTTGCTTTCCAATCGCACACCGCAAGCACTTAGAAGTACTAGTAATGTGTCTCGGCTAACTGGTCGTTTGGAACATAAAAAAAATTGACATGAGTAAATCATAACCTATAAATAAATAATCAATACAATTTCTTCAAATATTTTTATTGGCACAGATGAATTGATAAAAAATTTAAATTTATTTAAATTTAAATTAAATAAAGACAAAATACAATCACTCATACAGCAAAACAAAAATTAGTTTTCACATATTTTAAGAAATTAACCCTAGCGGATAAATTTATCGTAACTGCTTGTAGCTACTCCTCAAAAATAGGTAGAGCAGCTGCGAGTAGTTAATTTATCGGAGACAAAAACCATTAGTGCGATTGAAAAGCCACTATTATTTAACATGCTAATATATTTTATATTTAATAATTAATATTTTCTATTATCAATTAATCTATTATCAATTAATTTTATATCTATTAATAAAATTTTATAAGTAAATTTATTTTAAATTTCATAAATTTTAAAAATAAAATGTTAATTATAAAAAATCGGAAATACATAAACAACACAAAAATATGGCGTTTATGGCGTTAACGCTTTGAGTGCCAAAAAACGCAATCGTGCTCCTCAATACACTAGCCGAAATCATGTTGGCACGCAACGAGTTAATATGAATAAACAAAAAAGAATGACACGTGACTTGCATATCCCTTTCTCAACCAAAAAAAAAAAAAAAAAAAAAAAAATTGGCTCAATTTAAGTCCAAACCAGATAAATGTGTGAGTAAAAATCATATGATATAATGGCATTTTTGATAAAAAATTTCGCTGATTTGTAGTACAACCAGCACAATTATGTGTACAGTTATAGTGTTTTTTGTCGGACGAAAATAAGTTTGAAAGGAATGCACAAATGTGTAAGTTGGTTCAAAAGTCATACAAACCAAATTTTTAACATGGTACTTTTGCCATATCCGCTCAATTATGTTACCGGGCACATATGCTAGTACTATATCTTTCACTCATTGCACTCAATTCGTTTCACACATTTTGAGACAAAATCGATATATAGATTTATGGGCCTATTCCACTACACAGCGTTTTATTTTGCAGAAAACTAGAACGAGATAAAAATATAGATTCTCTCTGTGTGTGACCCGCACATCAATATTTTTATTTTTTGAAAATTTTTGTTTTGTTGTAATAATTATAAATAAAAAATATCAAGCAAACTATTTTTTATGGCAACAAAACAGAAAAAATTCCACCACTCCCAGCAAACTTTTATTTTTTTGATATTTTTATGGTGTGTAGTGACATTTTGCGCTTGGTGCGTTGACACAACACGCTCTTTCTATTTTTTTTCGCCTGCTGAATGATTTTATGTTTTCCCCTCACATAATTTATAGCAAAACAACTTTTAGATAGTTTCGAAAATTATCCAAATTAATCAAACATCATATTATTTTTCATCGCAACAATAATCTTTAATTTTTTAATAACTTTTAGGATATAAAATTATTGTCAAACATTAAAAATAAAATTTTATCATATTCTTTAAATAATTTATAGGTTAGTTTTTGTTGATGTCAAAATTTCTCCAGCTTTTTGTCCCATGAAATAAAAATGTTGTATCTCAGTCGCTCTAATGTAAATTTCAGTACTTGTCTTTGTCACATTTTCTGCAAAAATTTTGTAAAATTTTTCTGTTTTCAGGTGGAATCGTACCATTAGCTTTGTGTATGGTACAGTGGAACGTTGTCTGTGAACGTTGTCTGTGTATCTTGCACTAAAAAATTATTTTCCATAATTAAAATTATTATGGACCCAATTTTGGTCGAAAAACGGGAATAAAATGTATGAGTTTAACCTTTGTTTCACATACGTTCTAGATGTAAATATTGAATTTTTCCGCAGTTTGTATCAAACAATTATATGTTTTAATGTTTTAGGTCTAGTAGGTAAATAAGGCTACTTTAATTCTCATAATTTTTATTCCCATATTTTGACCAAAATTCGACCCTTGGTTTATCACAGAAGTGGCCAGTTACGTTTGTTTTCACATAAGCACTCTGTGGGCATAAATTGCATCTTTTTGTTTTACGACTTTTGGTTTGTTGGTTTTGAGCGATTGGTACTTACCCAATTCTGCAACATTGTATTCTATTTGACTCATTGCGATTTTCACGCTTTTTTCAAGGCACTGGGAGCGGCAAGTCGCTTCTTGATTTTATTGTATTGTATTGCAGCTGCAATGTCAATTTCAGAAATTCTTTTCGTTCTGAGGGAACCTATGAGTCATAGAGATGCTGGTTTGCTAATTTATGTTAATTATACGCGGCAAAACCCACCGCATCTAATATTAAGAAAAGTACCATTGACCATCTTCTAATTTTTCGCTTGCAAGTATCAGGTGCGCAACTAAATTTCCCGGTTTCACACATAGTGACACATAGAATGGCGAAAAAAATGTGCAAATAACGAACGACAATACTTAAACCATTTTTTATATCTGTGGCAATTTAGCATAATCACTTAAGTCGAGATAAGTGGTTATGTTGAACTATATTCTAATCGATAGTATTTTCCGTTTTTTCTTTCCCTTCAATTTTTAATCAAAATCCGACTATTTTTGACCGAGATATAAACAAAAAACAAAACCACTTATGTTTGTTATAGGTGATTTGTATTTATTGAAAACCACTTAATAGATAATTTTTGATATTGTAGCATGACATAAATTATATTTAAAACAATATTTTAGTTTGTAACATCAGAAATAAATTTAGAATAAACACTTATCTTGAAATAAGTTTTTATTTTAAATTTAATTTGGTGTTTGGTATTTACTTAAATCGATGTAAGTGTTTTTTCTAAATGCTAATAGAAACAAAAAATCTAAAATTGTTATTATATAGTTTAATTTGATGAATTAAGTGGTTTTGTCAAATTATGAAACGAAAAGTATAGTAACATAAATATAAATAAGTGATTTAGTAAAATGTGAAATTTTTTGAATTAAGTGGTTTTGCTAACCGATTTATTGATGTAATTTGTGCGAAAAGGAGATTTTATTATACTTTTTTTAACAGTTCGCGCAAGTGACTGCTATAGCATTCAAATTTATGTTGATGTGTATGTAGGTAAATGAATTCTATAGTAGTCTCGTTTTTCTCCCTTTATTCTGAAAATGTAAAGCTCAGTACATACATGTGGAAAGTAAAAGGATCACACCCAGTCCTGATCTAAAAACTAATTAAATTTCTTGAAATGCTTTATGTCCCGCTTACTAGTTCCACACTTCAGTTTTAATATATTCTGTGCGATACTATAGTATTTGTGCTGCACCTATTCGAGCAGTTATGTAAGTAAAAATAGAAGAAGCAAAAACAGAGGATGAATACAACAAGTTTTGAAAGCTGACCAACGTACTTACTCATACAAGCTCGTTGACTACGATTTACACGTAATTTTGATCAACTTTTATACAAATATAATTTGGACAAAGAAGAGCCATTTAAAATATTAAATGTTGGAAAGCGTTGTGTTAATCAAAAACGTCAAATGACGTCAAAATAATAACTTATCTTGTTCTAATTGTTTGAATGAGTTCTACAAAACAACTTATTTGAGATAAGTTCTTTAGATATCAAAACACCGTTTAACAAAACCACTTATCTCATAATTTTGGGAATTTCCGATGAACCCAGAACATGTAACAAGTGCTTGCAGATGTCAATAAACGCAGTGTGAAACCCTGATACCGGGATCCAGAAAAAGTTTAGTTATGCCCTATAATTTGTTCTAAAAATTTTAATTTGGTCCCCTGAAAAGTAGCTAAAAAATGGATAAGTGGTTTTGGTGAATTGCTACAGACTATTGAAATTTTTCATTTTTCCAGGAAGTTTAGTTGCACACTTAGTAACATAAAAATTTGATAGACGACGAATGGTATAAGTATAATTTTAGTTTGTATTGCGTGTTTTGTACAGATTTTTATATAGAAATGGATGGGTTAATTTTCTACCCCAGTACACAGGTTGAGTGAAGGTTAAAAGAGCAAATCAAGTAAACGGATGGATTTTGGATTTTGGATGTTTTGTTATGCAAGAAGTATCTGCAAACGCTTTCCCGCTTTTTTATTATAATTGGCTTCGCATTCTCAGGATGTTTTGATCGTTTTTAGTAAAGTTTTAGAGGTACGGAAAATTCAAATAAATTTATAATGATTTATAAATATTTTCCTTTATGATTTAGTTAGAAAGAAAGAAAATTTACCGTAGTGCTGATAAAATGCAAAATTGGTAGGGAAATAATTAAATATCCATAAAATTATTTGTGGATAAAGCGACTTTTTTTAAATTGATGGGACTATAACTCTTTTGAAATATTTTCTACCGCTATTGAGCTAACCCCTACGTTCTAGTAGGAATATAAATAAATGTATTGTAAGGGCTGGGTATATGGTATAACAACATATTTTTAAAATCTAATTTAGGTAATTTTCAACTTATGTAGATATAGTAAAATTTAAGAAACCATAACTTGGGATCTACAATACCCGTTCATTCTTCCTACGGTATGGAAGTATAACCAGTCAATTTTATAGTGACTACTATAAGAGACAGGTGGACTGAAGACTCAGTCAGCTACCATTTTATAGTTTTTGTCCAGAAACCAAAAAAGAATAATTTAATTTAATATGTACATCATTGAATGAAACAAAGGAAAACTTGCCCTTAGTCACTTGGCATCCCAAACTAGAACACTCTGTATTAAGAATAGTAATAGATCAAAGGATAATCATCACTAACACTAACTCCCAAAGAAATTTTTGTTCGAGCTTATTACTAACCACAAATACTATTATTTAAAAATGTATAAATAATTCAAAATAATATCACATAATCATTATTCCATATAAGTAGGATTATTTTGCTTCCTGTTTATTATAACAGGATAATCCTATAATAAATTTTCTCTCTATACAGAATAACAACAAAAAAAAAATTGAAAAAGCTCAACTTTATTTTTAGGACTTTTTTTTTATTATATTTTAGTACATAATAATTATTATGAGGTTTTTTGTAGTAGCAATAATAGTAGTAATAACAATGTTTGCTTTATGTACTCTAGCAGTCTATGCATACATATAAATAGTTATTATAGTTATTCATATTTATGTATGCAAAGCACATTATACGAGAGTAGCTGGATAGATTTTTTTTTTGTTTTGTTTCGAGAGATATTTTGTGAATCATGATAAATTTATGCAATAAATTATTTTTATTTATCGATTTATGTAGCTACGTCGCTCTACCAAAAAATTCAAAAATTTATTATATTTTATTTAAAAATATTCGAATTATTATTATTATTATGATTCTGTGTAAACAATTAATCATAAACATCAGTTTATGTATTTTTAATGAAAAGTTATATGCTAGGAAGTATAAGATGCATGGAAAAGAATAGGGTAGTACTGATCTATTAGTAACTTGGGCCCTTAATCGAATAAATGAAAAAAACGTTTTTTAAGTAATAACTTGGCTGAACTAAAATGTTTTCACTCACTTCCTCTAACTGTGTTAACTCTTCGGGTAGCCAAGGTAGATTTCACCTAAAACCACACAACCTCAAAATCAAAAAAAAAATGTATTGTACAGTTGTCAGACAACATACTATAATTGGTTCAGTTGGCGATACCCGTTCGTAAACCTTGAAAACAAACTTTTTCCTGTGTATATCGTAAGCAAACTTTTTATTTCGACTGTACATTATTATATTTTATTACCAACATTTAGGAGTATATAAGAAAACCAAACAATCTTAAACAAATAAATTTTATTAAAACCTTCGAACACTACAAATGGCTCTAGTAACATAAATATGTGAAAACCGGTTCAGAAATTTACGTTTTTTGTCGAGTTATTCTGTTTCAAAATTTTGATGTGTAACTTTACATAAAGTACCAAAATTGGTACTTTTAAGTTATAGAAAAATACTTCCTTTTACATATTCGAGATACATTTTTTGAATACCATTTTACTACACATCGGCCATTTTACAGTTACAGAGCTAACATACAGATTTTAAAATTCTTAAATCATAAAATGATGATTTTTCTAACAGGAGATACGGTATAAGGAGAAAACTATTTTATTTTTTCAGAACTGTGACACGTTGGTGAGAGCAATTTAAGAAAGAAAGTAACACAAGAAAAATTAAAGAAAAATTTCTAAGTATAGCAAAGGAAGTACACTTCCTTCGATGACACATGAAACGGTTTTTAAGCTTTAAAGATAAGCGTTGTGCTAGTTATTTTCCATTGAGTCGGGAGAATATCACTTTGTAGAGATTGATTGAAGAGTAGGTAAATTGGTTGGACCAGGTTATTTCCGAAAATCTTTAGAACAGTGAATGGTTTTTTATGTGGCTCGCAACTATTACTAAATGAGTGTATATAATGTTGGTATGTTGTTTTGTTTGATATGTTGACCACTGACCAATCGTTCAATCTCCATTTTAAATATGAAATTTGCAAATTTTTTGTCGGTATGAGAACGAAGATCATTAGGTTAACAGATTTTAAGACCCTACTTAATAAAAACTTAACATGAACAATGACGAACTAATGGTTTGTAGTTCTTTACATTCTTTAAAAAGCTTTGAATTTGGAGAGAAATCTAAATCTTCGTTGATCAAATTAATACTGAATGTCACACCAACGAAAATAACATTATTTATTTATTCACTTCCAAACATGCGGTGAACCTAAATTTGGCAATTTTTAAAAAACGGAGAAACTTTAAAAGTTTTTTTCAATTGCCAAATCAAAGAGTACCATGGGAACGTAGTTTAAGAATAAAATTTGTTATTTTAAGATGCCCGTTAGCTTTTGTTTTAGATTTAAAAAAAAAATCCATAAAAAATGCATTATGACTTCAGGGAGTCAATTCGCGTTCCATGAAATAATGAAAATGAAAAGTTTTTTTCATTGGCAATCTAGTAGTTTGAATTATTCGCACATAAATTTTACTGTGTGACCTACTCGATTGCTAGTGAACAAAACTTTTCATTTTCATTATTTCAAGGAACGCGAATTGACTCCCAGGTTCAGTTTTATTTTGACTTCGTTCGAGGTAAGCCATTAATATGGTTCTATTTTATTTTATAATTTCAAAAATTCATGAAAATACTTCAAATTAATTACAGAAAATTCATTGTGGCAGAATAATGGACAGATGAAAGGCCTTGATTGTGGCGGAAAAATCAAAAATTGATGTTTGCAAGAGGAAGGATATGCCAGTCGTAGTATTGGAACCAAAATGGATCGAAGTTGCAACGTCGTCAATTCCATGGAACCATCGAACTACAATTTATAAAGGGTAAAATATATTGGAAAGTGCTCGCCCGAAGGTCGATACCATTTTTGGACCGATGCAATGGCTTTTCAAGAGGATAACGCGCCTGTCCAAAGTTTGTTCCAAGCGGAGCATATTGAAGTTTTGCCATGGCCACCATATTCACCTGATTTATATTTTATTGAAATTGTAAGAGGATGGATGACATGAGGAACGTTTAGGAAGGTGGAAGGCAATTTGAGGACCAAATGATAAAATGTGATAATCGTAAAAAAGAACGCTTTTAGGCGAAAATGTAATTTGGTACTATAAAAAACGAACGCGTTGATTTTCGATGACAAGCGAATTTATAAACGCTTTGAATTTTATGGAATTGTTGTTCGCTTTAATTTGTGGTTCTAAAATGTAACTAAATAATTTTAATATACATTCAATTATTTATTAACTCCATGTTTAGTAGTTTAGTAATTAATAAACATTTTTAACGGCCTGTTTCTTCAATTACAAGGATAACCACTGATAACCAAGACACAATTATTTAATACCAGTTTACATGATGGCACGGCAGTTTGAACAAATTAAACTTAAAGTTACAATGTGGTTCATGTCAATAATTCAAACAAATAGGTAACCGGCCAAAAACCAGATTTGGTCGATGCATTCAATATTTTATTACATTGTTTACCAAAAAGCGAAAGTTCTGGATCAACCCAATTTTTATTGCTTCCAGATAACCTTCAAAATTTTGTATAAAAGTTATACAAAATTTTAGTTTCTAAACAAATTTCTTAAAAATTATTTTTCTTAAATAAAGTTTTTTATTAATTCTTAAAAATTAATTTAAATTTTGTTTTTTTTATTTATTGTTATTTTAAAGGGTGATTTTTTTGTGGTTAGGATTTTCATGCATTAGTATTTGACAGATCACGCGGGATTTCAGACAAGGTGTCAAAGAGAAAGATGCTCAGTATGCTTTGACATTTCATAATGAATAGACTTACTAACGAGCAACGCTTGCAAATAATTGAATTATATTACAAAAATCAGTGTTCGGTTCGAAAAGTGTTTCGCGATTTACGTCCGATTTATGGTCTACATAATCGACCAAGTGAGCAAACAATTAATGCGATTGTGACCAAGTTTCGCACTCAGTTTACTTTATTGGACATTAAACCAACCACACGAATGCGTACAGTGCGTACAGAAGAGAATATTGCGTCTGTTTCTGAGAGTGTTGCTGAAGACCGTGAAATGTCGATTCGTCGCCGTTCGCAGCAATTGGGTTTGTGTTATTCGACGACATGGAAGATTTTACGCAAAGATCTTGGTGTAAAACCGTATAAAATACAGCTCCTGCAAGAACTGAAGCCGAACGATCTGCCACAACGTCGAATTTTCAGTGAATGGGCCCTAGAAAAGTTGGCAGAAAATCCGCTTTTTTATCGACAAATTTTGTTCAGCGATGAGGCTCATTTCTGGTTGAATGGCATACGTAAATAAGCAAAATTGCCGCATTTGGAGTGAAGAGCAACCAGAAGCCGTTCAAGAACTGCCCATGCATCCCGAAAAATGCACTGTTTGGTGTGGTTTGTACGCTGGTGGAATCATTGGACCGTATTTTTTCAAAGATGCTGTTGGACGCAACGTTACGGTGAATGGCGATCGCTATCGTTCGATGCTAACAAACTTTTTGTTGCCAAAAATGGAAGAACTGAACTTAGTTGACATGTGGTTTCAACAAGATGGCGCTACATGCCACACAGCTCGCGATTCTATGGCCATTTTGAGGGAAAACTTCGGAGAACAATTCATCTCAAGAAATGGCCCGGTAAGTTGGCCACCAAGATCATGCGATTTGACGCCTTTAGACTATTTTTTGTGGGGCTACGTCAAGTCTAAAGTCTACAGAAATAAGCCAGCAACTATTCCAGTTTTGGAAGACAACATTTCCGAAGAAATTCGGGCTATTCCGGCCGAAATGCTCGAAAAAGTTGCCCAAAATTGGACTTTCCGAATGGACCACCTAAGACGCAGCCGCGGTCAACATTTAAATGAAATTATCTTCAAAAAGTAAATGTCATGGACCAATCTAACGTTTCAAATAAAGAACCGATGAGATTTTGCAAATTTTATGCGTTTTTTTTTAAAAAAAAGTTCTCAAGCTCTTAAAAAATCACCCGTTATTATCTATTATATTAATACTCTTAATTTTTTCATACTCAACTCTAAAATGACCCCTAACCATGATCCGATCCGTTTAATTTTTTCAGGGTAGGTCGACATAAATATTGCGCTGTGCGTAGGCTAGAAAAATCGGAAAAATTCCACCGGGGTACGGATACCTCAGGTGGTTTCAGAAAATTTTCAAGATTTTGTGCGCGTGAAATCTTGCAACATTTGAGAGTATTATCGGACGACCGTAAAGCAAATGTTTATGTTCAAATTAGTTGCGCGCGATTCAAGTTCAAAGTGGCAAAACTGTTGGTGCGCTATTCAATTTCAGATTTGCTTAATAGTTGACGCGCGATTCAAATTTAAAGTAGCGGATACAAATAAGACTGGATTAAAATTGTTTTAAAAAAGCAAGCTACTAACTTTTTAAAGTAAAAAAAGACAAAAATAGCTATTTTCAAATAATAATAAAAATGCATTCAAATGTTAAAAACGACGCAAATGACCAATTTTGCGATTTTCAAATTCATACTAAATTGAATAAAAATCAAAATATTTTTATTCTACAGATTTTATTAGTGAAATGTGAAAGAAATTCAAAAGATAAAGCCGTAATCATCAAGTCAAGCCTCGAATATAAATAAAGCACCACTTTGAACGAGCGGTCCAGCGAGTGAATCTGTAACAGCCCTTATCATCCAAATGGGAGGATACTGGTTGTTAGCAGAATTATTACTTGTAGCATACCTTGGTGCGGTCGACTGGTCTCCGGCTATCACTCGTCGGTACCGCGTGTGTGGTCCAAGGCTACAAGTAATCGAGAAGTAAGCGAATGATAACAATAATTGTACTGTTTTGAAGTTAACATCACACCATATGTCAGCTAACAGACCTATTTTAGTTTCATTCCCTGATTTTTAATTTAAGAATTCATAATGCCACTATACAGCAAAACCGAACACGCGGAAAAACATAATGGTTTACAAAAAATAACAAAATTATAGAAAATATGCACCAATAAAAAAAATATATAATAATATGTGATAAAAGGAAAAAAACTTGCCCACTCTGCTTCAACGTATATATTCGTATATGCTGGATAGCAACCTCCGTTGTGTTCTATTCCAAAAAAAAAAAAAACGCTTCGCCGCCAAACTGCAATCACTCGTGCACCCCAGATTTCAATCAGCTTTCAAAATCTCCGTTTTATCAGATTTTTTTTCCTTTTTACTGACCGACGAATTATGTGCCGCAATAAACCAATTCTTTCATTAACAGAATTGAATATGTGTAGTATGTGTTGCTGTTATATGTTTTGTTTTGTCTTTACTACGTTGAGTTTGTTTGTTGGTTATTTGTTGTTGGTCTATTATAACTCATAATGTTTTTTTTTGTTTAAATTTCTATTTACACACAGAGGAATCTTGTATTTGGTTTATTTAGCAAGTATATTAGTATGATGTAACTTGCCTGTCACTAAAAGTTCGTTTATTCACTTGGAATTTTAACACAACCAAAACCAAAACCAATCACAAAGCAAACACATGGAATGTACTGAACCAAGATAACTTGACATGTCACTTGAAAGAAAACAATAACGGCCACAATTTTGTTTTTCTTGTATAATTAAAGTATATAATTTATTCGGAGGATATAGATCATACATATTATTTTCAAATTAGATTATTATTATTTAATTTCTTTTTATTTGCAATAAAAATCATATATACAAAATTGTTAAATTTGATTATTTATCTATTTTAATCCACTATAGACGTGAGCATATAACCACACACAATACGTTTTTTTTTGTATTGGTACCGTTAATTACTGGACACGGACTACCAATATGTTTTTCATTGTTTTCTGCTTTTATTTTTTTATTAACATTTCATAACTTTTATTTAATTTTTTTGCACGAACAAATCACGATATAAAATTAAATATTATTTATTAATTATTTTTATGCTTTTCAATTTTTTTTTCACACAAAAAAATTTTAATATTTTGCGGACCACTTTGTTCGTTACTATATTGCAAAAAAAAAAAATTAACTATTGTTATGGTACTTTAAAACCAAATTTTGACTTTACTGTCTTATTTTCTCAACTTAACTCCCTAAAATTTTCGTTGTCCGGCAATTTATAATGTCTAGTACCATAAAAGCGGATGAACTAGTAGCTGAGTTGACCATAAACAAGGATGGTATTACGGTAACAAGTAGTTAAATAGGTATAATATAAAGGTGACCAGATCATTACCATCTCTTACCTCGAAGAGTCTTGCACAAGCCTCTTTTAATTTTGAACAAAACTCTTTTCATTTTTCTTCAAAATGCCTTGGAAACCAAGGGGCCCTCGAAAACGAAAAATATACAATCAAAATCGAAATTCACAATCCACAAATTCAAGCCCAGAGCTAGTCCCATCATCATCACGTGACACCACCCCATGGATCTCCCAAGACGCCAATCCGGTCCCAGGGCCATCACGAGCCACCTTTCTATGGATCTCTCAAGATGCGCTTAACATTCCAAGTGGATCTCCAGCAAACCCCTTCCTCATATTTGAAGACCAGGTTCCAGACGAAGAGGCGGAAGAAGGTTAATTCGATTTTAATATGTTTTAAAGAAACTTTTTGCGATTTACGATCTTATTCATTTTTCTTTTCAGAAGTCTTTTCCCGGTTACGGCAAACAGATAGAGGCGAGTCAGTTCCCATGGAACTAGATGTACTATAAGTCTGCCATTAGATTTTTTATTTTGAAAACTTTTGATTCTGTGAGCGCACTCCAAGATTCAAACCTGTTGGGCAATGAGACGCGCGCGGCATTCCCAAGTGCTCAGGGAAATTCAAATCCATTATCTAGGTTCGATGGGCGTGGCTTGCGAGTTCTATGGCGCGCTAATCACGGCAATATCATAATTATTTTTGATAAAAGTGCATCAAATTTACATCTAGAAAATCTTGTTAATCATTTCTTGAACAGAAATTCAATAAAATGTATTCACGCGACTGATTATTCAGTCCCAGGTGAGCTAGTTATTATTAATTTACTAAGTGCTCCGTTTCGAATATTTTCACTTCCGCAAAACAACAATCGCAATACATTAATTAATTAATTTATTTAGTTATTTAAGAAAGAATGGATAATTTTTGCTAGAAAGTAACGTGTATTTCTAATTACTATATAAGACCAAACACTATTTCAAAATAGTAAAACTATCATTTATAGGTTATGTTATTAATTTGTTAATGAAATTTGCGGTTCAATAGTAAATTTTGAATAATAATTCTTTGAAAATGTCATTATTGTTTAATGTTTTAGATACCTTGTTAAAGTTAGCGGAAAGTTGCAAAACGAAATTGAAAAATCGATAATGCAGATAGTGTCTTGACTAGTTCAGCCGAAAGTAAAACAAATTATATATTAAATTGAAGTATCCGAGCCCAAAGTGACTATAAGTGACTATTCGATAGTCCATGACCATAGGTAGATTCTGAGTATATGGTTGGGGTGGGTCTCCTGGGGTTATAGGGGTGAAATTTTGATTTTCTCCTTTTCTCAACGATAAAATCGTTCTAATTCGAGATTTTGGCAAATAGACACGAATTACACTATGCCGATTCGATAGCCCATGACCATAGGTAGATTCTGAGTACATGGCTGGGGTGGGTCTGATGGGGTTATAGGGGTGAATTTTGATTTTCTCCTTTTCTCAACAATAAAATCGTTCGTCAATCGAGATTTTGGCAAATAGACACGAATCTCATTATGCCGATTCGATAGCCCATGACCATAGCTAGATTCTGAGTATATGGTTGGTGTGGGTCTGATGGGGTTATAGGGGTGAAATCTTGATTTTCTCCATTTCTCAACGGTAAAATCATTCGTCATTCGAGATTTTGACATATAGACACCAATCTCACTATGCCGATTCGATAGCCCATGACCATAGGTAGATTCTGAGTATATGATTGGGGTGGGTCTGATGGGGTTTTAGGGGTGAAATTTTAATACTTATACTCAGAATCTACCTATGGTCATGGGCTATCGAATCGGCATAGTAAGAGTGGTGTCCATATGCCAAAATATCGAATGACGAACGATTTTATCGTTGAGAAAAGGAGAAAATCAAAACTTCACCTCTATAACCCCATCAGACCCACCCCAATCATATACTCAGAATCTACCTATGGTCATGGGCTATCGAATCGGCATAGTGAGATTGGTGTCTTTATGTCAAAATCTCGAATGACGAACGAAATTATCGACGAAAAATGAGGAAAATCAAAATTTCACCCCTATAACCCCATCAGACCCACCCCAACCATCACCACAGTTTTAATATTGAAGTTAATCTTCTTTATCGATACAATCTGCATTACCGACATTTTAAAATATTTTCCGTTGGTACAACAAAATTAATATTTACATTACCATATTTTGCCTAGGGCGACAAAGGCACTATCTGTATTACCATCTTTCTGCTGGAATAGCAAATACACTATCGGCATTACCATCTTTCGGCTGAAAACTTTCTGACAACTTTAACAGTATGTTTTAGATCATAAAAAAATCTCAAACACCAACTAGTCGCAATATCGGGAACTTGTTGAGTTTCTAGAAGAAAACAAATATTTGGCTAGAGAACTTCTAAATTCACTCGATGTAAAATAGCAAGTCGAAGCTCAATGGAGTGAAGCAATCAAAAAAATTAATTTATATGGGCCGCCATTATATGTTGTGTTGGGCTTTGCCTAAAACTATTATAATAAATTTTGAGTAATAAAATGTAAAAGATCAATAATTTTATACTAACGATGTTTCTGAAAGAGTAAGAGGAGGCGAAGTGGCGCTCACGAATTTCTTCTTCGATGTCGTTTTTCATAAAATAATGGGCAATTGAATCCATGATGTGAATTTAAATGTTTACTTTTTTAAAACCTCAAAGCTCATATATTTGACAGGTTATGATAAGTTTAGTGCACAATATTTCGTTTATAGCGTAGCGTTGTTTGTGGTGTGGTATCATGAGACGCCGGCGAAGTTAAAAGTAAGGCCCCAGGACTTGCAGGACTTGTCCTTAAATTACTTAACAAGTTTATATGATTTAATCCCAAATAGGATTTTTCATGTGACTTGAAATAATGGAGGTAACACTCACTACTAAATAATAAAAATCATTGTTTCCCAAAACATAAAAGATGTTTTATTTGTTGTTTTTAAGTGAACCTATTCCAATGACGCATTTTTTATTGATACATTTTTTTTTAATCTAAAACCAAAGCTAACAGTGGCACTATTTTAGTAATTCTCTGCAAATTGGGGAAAGATTTTATATGTAATTTCAATTAAAAAAAAAAAATCTGGCATACTGAGGTAAAAAGCTAGTGGTAAATTTTTTGAAAACAAAATAAATTTGGGAATAGTTTTCTCTGCCAAATTGGATATGGAAAAGTTATCGCAATTTATAAAATTTACATCAAACTTTTCTCCTCAGTAGGCCGGAAAAAAATATTTGAACCGAAATTACATATAAATTTTTTCCCCAATTTACGGAGGATTACCAAAATACTAAATTTTGTTCTTAAACTACGGAACCATGGCACTCTTTGATTGGACAATTGAAAAAATCGCTAAAAGTTTTACCGTTTTTAAAAAAACAAAAAATTCGATGAACCTATTCATATGATAGGGAGTGTATAACATGTATCCTTCCAAAACTTATTAATTTAAAATATTCGAAAACAACATATACAATAAAGGATGAAACACACCAAGCAGCAGCAGCGAGCAGCAAACTTAAATTTTGGCTTATTCGCTTATGTAATGATATAAAATCATAATTTGAGTATAAATATAGGTATTTCCATTAAAAGAAATTAAGTATTTTGTAATTATAATTGAAAAATTTAAATTTAAAGAAATTATATTGAATGAAGTTGCATCTGTCGCGGCATCAATAGGTTCCACACCCAGCAGCTTTAATTTGCTGCTCTTTGCTGCTACTCATAACCTCGATAAAATTTACACAATTCAATTTTACTACTAAAACAAAACAATCTGCTGCGCTGCTTGATGTGCACACCCATACGCAGCCGTTAGTGTGGATTGTTTGGAATATGTTGCACTGCTTTTGGTGTGTTTCATCCTTAAGCCTTCGTACATTTAAAAGATGCTAATCGAAGACAAAGTAGTAGCATTGAAAGCGATCGATGTCATACAGTCACAAATTAAATCTCCAATCCTAGAATGCTTTAATAATTTAAGCTTTCTGTAGTGGTTTTTACTTAGCAAAAACAAAAAAACATCTGTGAACGAAAAATGCCATAATATACTGCAAAATGTATATCCATGTACTGCGTTAAATCATTTGCAGTGCAACTTATGTATCATAGTAAAATGCAATTACAAACCTACATTAGAACAATAAAAACATAAACTGAACGCGATTGTTGTTGCAACTATAAAACCCAAGTTGAAACGCTTTTTATGTGATTTAATTCTACAAATTACTGATACTTTATCACATTCACTCGTAATGTACAGCCAAGCTCGATGTATCGGTGGTTGGTACGAGTATCCTCCGTATGATGAAAACATAAAACGAAAAATTAATTGGACCTGAACTTTCCAATCTCGATTTTTTGTATACCTTAATGTCGAACCATAATTATTGCATCGTGTTCATACATACATAAAGAATACGGAAGCATAGACGGGGAGAAAAATTTAAAATTCTATGCAACATTTAATCACAACAGCATGTAGAGTATTAAGCATATGCACATAATAATGTATATATGTACGTGTTTATATATAGTCGTATGTTGTACATAGAAGAGTATAGAGTTTGATTTTGCATGAAAGCTCTCTAATTTAATTATTTTTATAAAACAACCTCTTCATTATTATTATTATTATTTTTTATTGCTATTATCATAAACATGTTGTTATGCTATCAATAATTAAAATTTCAACTCATTACACAAATATAAAAGCGCGCTTCATATACAACACACAACATTACGTATACGCGTTGAATGGAAATGGGAGATTTTTGAGTTATACATAGAGAACCCTTGATGTATATGGTATTATGTACTGAACACATATCCATAAAAGTCCACAGTACATAATTTTATGTGTTTTTAAAATGTAGACAGCGCAGAAAAACAACATCATCATAATTTTTTTTTATAATGCAGTGTGCTTACTCGTAAGAGTAGGAAACGGATGTTGCTCGCGCGCACACTGATGATGTGGAGTGAGTGATAAAAACAAACATCATTCACTGGTAAATATTATATTTACTCGTATATATTCGAGTACAAATAAAAAGCGTTAAAGTGAGTAAAAAATGTTTTGAGCTTTTGATGTAAACATGCCACCGCTATACAAAATTAACCTCTTGTTGAACGTTGAATGATGTGCACGTTCTGAGTGTATATACATATCATCTACTCATGTTTTATTGTTATTATTGAACTGGTGATGGAGTGTATGTGTTATGACATGGTTGAGATGTTATTGCAGATTATATATCTTTTTCTAGTTTTAAGTATTTTGATCAATAAATTGATTCGTCATTCTCTGTTTTTTCACTAAACCATATTGAATTAAAAGTTTTTTTATTGAGGCACTCGACATCCAAGGTAATGATACAAATCTTTAAATATTTATTTAGGGCTTCGAAAATTTATTATGCGGTTCTTAGTAGTAAATAGTTAGGGCATTCCAATAGAGCTTTTCTGAATAAAATAGCGTACACATATACGTGTTTCATATGCATTGCAAAATTTAATTTGATTTGGTTTATTGGGAGGCCTGACTGATGTTCTGTAACCTTCAATTCCTTTTTATTTTTAACCCTAAACAGCATGGGTTGAGTCTCGGAGACTCATTTTAAATTTTTCTGCTAAAAAAGCTTTTAAAAAATTATTTCTATATTCGGTATGTATTCTAAGATCAAATATTTAAGTTTCAGAGGACATAATCATATTTTTAATTTTTTTTTATAAATATAGGCCTATCTGAACTATTTTAGAAAAACAAACACTAAAACATGAAATGAGTCTTACAGACTCACTATGTATTTCTACAATAAAAATATAAATATTTTTCAATTTGATTATTTTTTTAGTATTTCTGATGTCCTAATATTGCTCATTCTTTGGAGTTTATCAATAGAACAAATTATTTTTCTTTTCTGGCTTTTACGAATTTAGTTAGAAAGAGACATCAACACAGTTGAGCTGTATAATATTGTACAACACAACGTAGTGTAGTTTTTATTTCAACTCCACTACAACAGCATTTTTGTGCAGCAAACTAGAGCGAGATAAAAATTTAAATTGGAATAAGTATCCTTTTCCACAAGGAAAAACTCCTGCACGTAATTTGATCAGAGGCAGTATTAGCAAAGTCAAACTTCCACCAGGAAAATATATCAAATCGACGCTCGATGCTTTTTTCCATTTTTATAACCGACCAAGTGATTCAAATAATAGTGGAAAGTACCAACTTTTATGGTTCTGAAAAACGCGGAGCACTTTGGAACCCAACAGATGCAATTGAGATACGCTGTTTTATCTGCTTATTGGTTAATGCTGCTGTCAACAAGCAAGGAGTATCAGACATCCAAGAATTTTGGCACCCTCTGTTTAGTAATGTTTTGTTCAGAGTAAGCATGTCTTGTAACAGACTCTTGCTTCTCTTTCAGTACGTGAGGTTTGATGATAAATCACCAAGATCAGCTAGAAGAAATTGTGATAAATTTGCCTCTTTTCCGTGGAATTTAGGAAATAATAAATACTAATTTTTTAAAACATTATATTCCAAGGGAAAACGTTACAATTGACGAGCAGTTGGTGCTTTTCGTGGGAGAGTATCCTTCAAACAATACATTCCGTCCAAACCGGACAAATATGGGATGAAAATATGGTGGATCTGCGATAGCTCGAATAATTCGTATTCCAAATTTAGGAAAAGAGGTTCATCAAAGAGGAACCAATTTTGCGTCGAATGTTTTAAATGAACTATACACACGATTTTTCTACAGTAATAGTAACGTCACATTTGATAACTATTTCACAAGTTTTGAATTGGCGCAACGACTACTGAGTGTTGGATTGACATGTGTTGTCACACTTGAAAATAAAACTTGTAGTCCCAAAATGTTTTAAATAATCGTTAACGTTTAACAGATTCAAATATTTTTTGATATCAAAAAAGATTGGCAATCGTCAGTTACGTTCCTAAAAAAAACTTGAGCTATGATTTTACTGTCATCTATATACCATGATGATAAAATAAATGCAGAAAACCATAACAAATCGGATATTAATTTACATTATAATTCAACGAAAGGAGGAGTTGATACTTTGGACTAGCTGTGTCACGCATTTACCTCCAAAAAGAATACCAACCGATGGCCACTTGCCAAATTTCCTTGCCCATTTATCCAAACTGGAATGCTAACAAGAAAAATACTCGCCGCATATTTTTTTACAAAGCCTTATTCAGGAATTGGTTATGCCCAACATCCAAAGACGTAGTACTGCTCGTCTATCTGCGATTACAAAGAGATCAATGACACAAGTCCTTTCATCTTGTATTTCAGAGCAGAAACCGGGTCAATCTGAACAAACATCCAATAGTAAATTAAAGCGTAGGTGCTATATATGTAATTCAGCCCTTGGACGAATGACCCGCCAGCTTTGTAACATCTGCCAAAATAATGTTTGTAATGAACACTCAGAAAAAGTGACTGTCTGTAAGGGCTGCGTCAATAAATAATTAATTTCTTAATTAGCCTTAGTTTTCATGAAATATTAGTTTTGTTGTTGAATTTTATTAATAAATAAACATGAAATTTACAAATTTCTTTGAATTTTCCTCTAAATAATTTATTTACAATATGCTCGAGCTTAATGGTTGGCAGAATAATTATAATTGTATACCTAATTTTATTTATTTTCAAATTTATGTGGTTAATAATGGTTTTATAGCTCTAATATAATTTTTTTATTATTACTTGAGCTTTCGACAGGTTTTCGGATAAATCCAAAAATGAGAACGAAATCAAGGCTATCCAAAATGTACGTAAGTTACCCCACGATTATATTTCAGAAAAAAAAAATTCATCAGGCAACACAAATCAATAAAAAACCTCATTTGCTCTACTGTGATGATAGCCCAGCCCAGAATTTATCAAAATCACGTTAAATACAAAAATTAAATTCGTTAATTTTAAATTTTGTGAATTTTAGCAATGCACGTTAAAAGTATAAACTAGTCGGAAGGCCTTCGAATTAATGCTATGTAGTTTTGAGATGATAAAACTGTAATTTTAGTTCAAATATGAGTTGGAAGGTATATCCTGGCCGAATGCCCCATTTCGGAAAGTTGCCACAGAACGATTTTTTTCAACTTTTCTAGCAGTTAGGTAAGAGTGTGACGATCTCTGTGACGTTGCAACGTTTTCGTGTATTGAAATCTTTGTGTACTAAATTGGAAGCAACAAATTTAATTCGGTAACATCTGGGTTAAGATGAGTGATAATAGTTTTGCAAAACCTATTACAAACGGTGGAAAAGCGCGGAAAAGCAAATTGAACTGGAAGAGGGAACAGAAAAAGAGAAATAGCTACAAACAGTTTGCTTGGGCACATTCTTAAAATCTAAATTAAATCAAATTTATTTTATTTATATTCAAAAATCACTGCAGAAAATGCCAAAGTATTTCCATAGAGCATTTGTGTACCATTGCAAACGAATAAAAGTTTAAGATGCATTAAGTTTTTCTGACTCATTCTACAGATGTACAAATGAAATATCCCAAGATGCTTTCATTCTTATGCATACAAAAATAAATGTGCGATGAGGTGTAGGTGGGCCCCAAAACAATTTAGTGTGCAATATCTAATGCGAAAACGAAATTCAAAATTTGTTAGAATATGTCAAACCAGCTTTGCAATTATTTTGGGGATAACGAAGGTGCGAACAAAAGGGGTAACCAAAAGACATTTTGAGCAAAATACGATACCAGTAGAAAATCGTGGGGGCGATCGCATCTCTAATAAATTCCTCGAAAAACGAGAAGCTATTATCGGATTTGTTAAGGAAATCAGGTCTATTTTTATTTTTATTTTTAATTTTAGAAACGAAATTTTTATATGGGTTTTAAACCCCCATCGCCTGATATATGCAGTACTTGCCAATCCACAACAGAACAACTAAAATCTGAAATGAATCCGCAGAAGAAAAAAATCCTAATGACGCCTTTAAGGGTGCACAAGTTACGATCAAAAGCATTTTCAGGTTGGCGAAAGAGAAAAAGAAAAGTATGGAAACGTTTTGTTTTGATTGCCAAAAAAATACGCTATTGCCGAAAGTGGCTGACTAAGCTGCCTATTACAGTAGACAGATGTATTAATACAATCTTGGAGTTATTCAAGGAACTTCGATAGATCACCTTAAATCAGGCTTATATATGATGGGTGTAGGGCGCAATATTTAAATACCGCTATGATGGCTATGTGCTGTTATTGTCTATGCTAAGAGACCCCCCCCCCCCCGTCACTTAAAATAAATCAAGATTATTTTAAATATCCCAGGACACTCGTTCATCCCCCGGATAGAGTATTCGGTCAATTGAACAAAAAGTTAAAGCGAAGGTTTACAAGGAGAATCGGACCATTATTAGATTGGGAGGTCCTGATTGTAAAACTAGGGATTAGAAAAATGCAGCGGCTGCAACATTAAAGCCACCTGGTTAGTGGCATTTTCAATTCAATGTGTCGATGAGATTTTCAATAAATCGACTTGATAATAACGATAACTATTCGTGGGGAAAGTGCTTACCTGTCGGATGTAGGTAAGGCCAAATCGATTTTAAAGAAAGGAAAATCTTTACGCAATATGATAGTTAGTGTTCTTCCTCTCAATGTGCCGGTAAAAGTGGAAAAACTTAACAATGTTGATCAATTACTTAAAAAAACATTTCGGCTTTTGATTTGAACTTCTGGGGATGTAGGAGCCGGGATCAGCAAACATGTCGCACTGCATACCGCACGTAGGAGCCGATTATATATAGAATGTGTTAGTGGCATCTACTAAAAAGAAAAATAATTGCACTAGTTTGTTATGCAATATTTTGTAATTGCAAGATTACAAAACGGGATTTTTATTTATTCAAAACCTGGATTTTGAAAAAACGCGATTTTGAAAACCGGGATTTCGTTACTCACCCTGTTTAATTATTTAAAGCATAGCCGAATCAAACCAAACCTTATCCATGTCGGTTTGTTGCAATGCTTGCCTTATCCGATGGTAAAAGCAAAAGTAAATATGTATCCATTTTTAATTAAATTGTTTCTCGGAATTCATTACCCTTTTGAATCCTGATTTAAAACTGGGTCAAATAGATTTTTGTTGTGACATGTTTTGGGTTGCTTGGGTACCATTTTAAGTAAAATAAGAACAACAATTTTTAAAAATAGGTCAGGTTAGGTTTTACCTAATGTACACGCACATGTACAAATCGAGCCAAGAGTAACTATTTTTGTATTAAGAAAAAAGTTTATAAACTTATTATTTCAAATTCAAACTTAAAAATGTCTATCTAAAATGCAAAAATTATTAAAAAGACATACTCGTAAATTGCTTCTAGCAAAAGTAACTAATAATATAGAAAACATAAAAAAATAGTACAAAGTAACATCCAATAAATAAAAATTTACATATTTTGTCCCACAGTTTTTAAAACCACATTCGTTTTTTATGGAATTTTAAAAAACAGGTCCACTTTTTTAGTAGACAAAGATGTATAGATCATTTTCCACAGTAAACGTACATGCGAAACGCACAGCTTTCGAACTTGCATCTAGTTGTCTCCTTATTTCCAATAAATTCGGGAAAATAAACAATAATCATACCGAATATTCGAGATTGAACGAATTTCTTCATGAATTCTTCTTGAATGAGATGGAAATCCGGTATTGGTAATATCCGCTGGAGGACGCCCTCGTTTTCATGGATTGGTGAAAGAATTCAGCAGAAAGAGTGACACACGTGTAACCGGAATTCCAACAAATCTAATATGTCTTTAGCTGGTATGTTTTGTTTTTGCATATACGTAGTTTATACTCAATCAAACTTGCGCTGATCGCTAAATCTAAAAAATGCGCCATTACTCGCAATGGCCATTTTTTGGATCTGATAAACGTCATATAATATTGGATTAGTTGATCTAAAAGATAAACTCCTTCCATACCGCTGTTATATAAATGTACAATTTCCGGTTGTGAAACGTCATCATACCGCTTTAGGGATGCGCTCCACCTTTTTTATTGTGTTTATATCACCCATTCCCATAAAATTGAATCCTAGGAAATAGGTTTTTATCAAGCCATTTGACCACAATAATTTTATCATACTTGCTGACACATTGCTCTAAATAACCGCAGTCCTTTGTTTTAAATTGGCGGTCTTCCGAAAAATCTGGCTTGTGAAATCGGTTAATTCGAGCGGGCCGAATTGCACTAATCCCTCTGTTTTTTCATATTTCCAATAAATTAGTCGTAAAAAAACTATCGAAATACAGTTTGTGTTCCGGCACTTCAATTTTTCGAATTTAATGGAGGACGATTGCTGCACCAAACCCAAATTGTGGTTGGGGGAAATCAGAAATTTCAGTTCTTGTTCTTGAAATTTCAGTTACAGTTCCTTCGTTTGATATTCCTGCAATACCAGTTGCAGCCACTTTTTTCGGATCGATGTTTGCGTTTTCGTCATCTTCACCAACCGCCTGTTCTACTTCGATTCTTGTTGGACGTCTTTTATTGGTACTTGTACTTCTATAGAGTCCCAAAGTGCGTGATGTTATACAATGTACATGAGGATGTACATGACCGTTGGTTATATTTGTACATCTACAAGTACATCATATTAAATTGAGAAAAACCATATTTGATTATGACTTAAACGACAATTTGTTTTTAGAATATCCATTGTTGGATATTTAAATGTATAAAAAACATTATTTGGCTTACCAGGATTTTTTATTATTTGTACTAAAATTGGGCTAAAAAATAAAGGATTACCACTACTAAAAAATACGTGATTGTACCTTGATATTTTATTTCATACTGATCTCATTTTTGTAATTTGAGGGAATGTGTTGTATTAGAATGATGATAAAAAAAAATGAAAAACTGAAACAAACATGCAATAGAGGAGAAAATATGAATTTCGTGAATGCTACGTCTCTTTGAAAAGTGTGTACATACTCATGTACAACAGGTCTAAAATGGTTAATTTAAAATATCTGATGCATACAATTAATAAAACTTATAGACTTCCTTATAATTTAAAAATGGGAAGATATTACCATTTATCTCAAAATGACTTAAGATGGATAAGAGCAACAAACCACGAATAAAATTTTCAATTTAACCGAAATTAATTTATTGTTTCATATCAATCATATTTAATTTGTTAAAACTTAAAGTTAACAATGTTATGTTTGAGAAAGGTCTCATTTGAAGAGGTTTGGAAGAGATTTGTAGGCGGTAATATCCGTTTCTTACAGCCAAAAAATGCTGATAAAGAAGTTTAAAAATTTTCAAGCTTAATTGAAATTGTAATTGTCGTTAAAGTGGTTTGAGATTCAAAACTATGCCAGACAAACACCGATATGATCATTTGTTTTGGGATGGGGTCTGATGAGGTTATATGGATGAAATTTTGATTTCCCACCATTTTCATAGGTAAAATCTATCTATGGTCATGGACTATCGAATCAGCATAGAAAGAATTGGTATCCATCTTGCAAAGTCTCGAATGATGGACTATTTTGTCGTCAGAAGGAGGGAAAAATAAAAATTTCACTCCTATAACTTCATCGGACTCAACCCTAACTTATAGTCATCATAACGAATTGGCATTGTCAGATTGGTGTCCATGTGCCAAAATCACGAATGACGAACGATTTTATTGATGAAAAATGGGGAAACCAAAATTTCACTCCTATAACCCCATGAGATCCACACCTATAATCAAAATCTGCCTATTGTCTCTGTAGCCCATCTATCAAATCGGCACAGTCAGTCATCGTTGACTAACCTATGGTCAAAATATTTCTATGATTATGGGCTATCGAAACGGCAGCCAGATTGGTGTCCCTCTGGCAAAACAAATAATTATTTTAAATAAATTAGGGGTAGGTTTTGCAACTCGTTGGGAGGTCTTGAAATGAATCATTAAATTTAATTGACCTCATATATGTCTCAGGATCATACAAAATTGCATTTATGTCTGTCACATAAAAATCTCTGCTTGGTCGAATTGTAGTATAGCGTTGAGATTTTGAGCCAGTGAAATCTTTGAAAACCGCATACCATTTCAGTTTGCTGTTTTGTAAGACATGTTTGTGTTATTGGAAGGGAGTGCATTAAGGAGTGCGAAGTTTAGTAGAACATTTGCCAAAGTAATATTGCGATTTGGAAATAAACAGCCATCTGAAATATTGCAGGATTTTTTTGAACAGCTTCCAGATAGCATGTAACACAGGAAACAAATGTAGAGGCTGATAAATATTGGTTTTTAATAAATTTGTGTACCATTTAACGCATTCGTGTAGCACAATAAATGGATTCTGCAATGCGTTGGCCTTATAATTTGAATGCTCCTTGACCGCGCTAATATTTTCATACTCAATACATATGTCACATCGAACCTTCTTAGGAGTGAATAGGCTCAGATTTTTGTCTTTGAAAAATTATGTTAAAGGCTTAATTCCAAGACATATAGCTTCTGGTTTTCATTGCACATTTCTTTATAAAATCCATATAATTGATTTAAAGCCACGTAATGTTGATCTAGGTTCAATTTGTTTTTACTGTATTTCTGACATAATGGGAAAGTTATTTTTGCAAATTGTCAAAAATTTGATCAAAATTCTTTTTCTCCAGCGAAAGATTTGACACGAGAGTTCCTGTGTTTGTGTTTTTTTCTGAATTAGGAATCATTCATTCCGCATGCACTTTCTTTAGCCCAAGGGGCCGTTTCCACTGTAAATCGACCAAGGGCAATAGTTTTGAGAAATATATTCCGACGTCCTTGAACCAAACCCTGCCCATTATGTAAACCAACAGTTGAGAACACGTTGGGTAAAATCATGACTAACTTATGAAAATGTATAGCACCATGAAATTTTCAAATCAAATTGGAGATGATATTCCTTGTCATGATAAGGGAATGAAATAAACAGTTATTATTTTGCAGTAAGCAGGTTTTTACCATTCTTAGATGTCAACATTTGGATATTTCTTTTCGAAAACATAATAATTTCGAAAAAATATTCGAACTAAACTAAACTGGTAAAAAGTTTATTTTGAAATTGTCAACATTACTTGCAAAATCAGAATTACCAACAAATCAAAAACCACCAGCTTCACCTGCCTCTGATAATTCAAATTTTTGAAATCAAATCAAATGTCGTTGCCAGTATTAAAGTTAGGCTCGAATTTTTTAATGTGAGGTAGAACTGAAGCCAAATGGTTCCATTCCAAAGGAATTCAGGAAAATTTGCTTATTGGTAACAGATTTTTTTTTCACACATTGTCTACATTCTCTACATTGTCGACGTCATTTTTTAATTGTCTACATACATACTCTACATACACATGTGAAATTTTATTTATCTACGTGGTGTAGACAATACGGCACAACGCTGCTCCAAACATATAATCCAATTCTACTTAGGGTCATGGTTCATCAAATTGGTACAGTCAGATCGGCGTTCATCTGTCAAAATCTTGATATACAAACCTTTCATTACCTAAACGTGACTGCGTTGCATGGCTATTGTATAGGTGACTGTTATTGACATTTTCTTTTAGAAAATTGATGATTCATTTATAACTCTTAAATCTGCATTGCCGGCAGTTTTCGGTTGAATAATGAAGTTAATCTTCTTTAGCGATACAACCAACCGATACAATCTATAGTATCGACATTGTAAAATAAAAGGCTTTCGACTGACCTGGATTATCAAAATTATCTGAATTAACTGAATCAACTGAAGTGAATTGAGCGTTCGATTCGCACCTCTTCACTTCAGTTAAAAAGTTGAGCTACTGAATTAACTGAAGAGATATTTTGCTCATGTAGTTAATTCAGATAGGTTATTTTTGTTGTATTTTTGACATTAACATATATGTTGAACGAAAAACATCATTTGCGTTTTTTTAAAAGTGTGTTTGTGTTATTAAACAAATCCCGTGTGGAGATGCCAAACTTCGATCGTGGCGCGTCCCCAAGTGGCGGATAGGGGAATGCTCTTTAACCGGCTTGCCGGAGGGTAGGTGGGAAATAAAATACCATCCGCGGACCAAAACTGGCTAGGGGAAGGAACCCCGAACAATAAACCAACCATGGTAGATCAGAAGAAGATTAATGCTACGGTGCAGGGATTAGGATGCCCAGTACCGGCGACTTCGGAAAGTGAGCGAGCGGGCTTCCAGTCGTCGATATCCAGCGACCGCAATGCTTTAGTAGTGGCAAGCTTAGTTACTGGAGCAGATAGAAGTATAAGCCCCATTTCTCCATGAACTCATGCATTCTCCAACATTAACGAAAAGACACCGTATGCTTCAAGACGGCAATGAAATGACATCAAAATTAGCCTCGCTTGAGCGCCAGAATAATGAACTAAGGACAAAATGCCAGCAATATGAGTTACAATGTAATAAATACCAAGATATTTTGGTAAACTTACAAAACAGAATCGAATCACTAGAAAGGCAAAATAAACCTTATACGTCTACTAATGGTAGAAGTCAGAGCCTACAAAGTCTAACCAATGACTACTTTACGGATGAAGAGGAACTTGAGAAAGAAACCCAACCTAGACAAATTAAACTAAATGTACATAAAAAGAGGAGACTCTCCAAAACGCCATCACCAAGGGTAGCTCTACCGCAAGATAACGAAATACCAAAATAACCACAACAAGCACACAAAAAGAAGCCCTTACCACCACCAATCAATGTCAGCAACGTTAGAGATTTTAATATACTCAGAGCTCAAGTATTGGCAGTGACAGAGCAACCCGCTCAGTTTAAAGCAATATCCAATAACGACATCAAAATAACAACGCAGTCTGAAAATGACTACCGTAAAATTAAAAAACTACTTAGCGATATAAAAGACACTGAATCCAATAACAAGGATAGTACACTATATAAGATGGAATACCATACTTATCAGCTCAAAAGTGAAAAATGGTATAGAATCGTAATACGAGGTTTACCGTCATCTACCAATCGCGAAGAGATCAAAGCGGCAATCGAGGACCATGGTCATAAAGTAACCAACATTATTAACGTTCATAAAAAGTTGACAATTAATAATGAGAAAATTATTAGACACTTCCCATTGTTTTATGTAGACCTGTTACAGGGGGAAATCAATAAGGACATATACGAAATTAAGAACCTGCTATATTGCAAGGTGTCTATTGAACCACCTAAAAAGGTAATAGGTATACCTCAGTGTACAAATTGCCAACAGTTAGGACACACGAAGAACTTCTGCAATAGGCAAGCCAAATGTGTCACATGTGCTGAGAATCATCAAACAAAACAATGTCAAAAACCGCGAAATGTTATACCAACTTGTGCACTGTGCGGAGGAAAAGGTCATCCGGCTAGCTATAAAGGATGCCTGGTGTATCAGAAAAAACTAAATGCTCAGCTACCGAGAAAAATTACAGTAGCAGAGCGCCTACAGCAAAAGCCAAACCAACAATATGATACAATTAGAGAGGGGGTTTCCTACGCCCAGGTGACCAAAACCTCAAATAACAATTCAAATCAAGTAAGCAGGTAGAAGCCTGTGCCCAACGAGTCAACCATTAGTAATATAATGAAAATGCTCACCGAATTTCAGGCAGAAATGAGACAAAATTTCAGCCAGCTTACTAACAGGGTGGATAAACTGGAAGATAATTCCAAACAACCAAACAAACCGCTAAAACATAAAAAGTAAATGACTGTAACATTCCTACGTATAATTACCTGAATGCTAACGGGCTTAATGCAAGAGCTCAAGAACTAGAAGTATTTCTAAGAACCAACAACATAGATGTAGCTTTAATATCAGAGACGCACTTTACGGAGAAAAACTTTATCAAAATTACAGGATATAGAGCCTATTGGACATTGCATCCTAGTGGTCGTGCTCGAGGAGGGACAGCAATCTTAATCAAACAAAATAACCTACATTTCCAACAAGAAGAAAATAAGGAACCATTTATGCAAGCAACCGTAATAACAATTAACCATGGTGGTGCTGAACTAAGTTTAGGGGCGATCTACTGCCCACCAAGACATAATATCGTACGAAATCAATATGTCAACATTTTTAATAAACTTGGACCAAGGTTTATTATAGGAGGTGACTACAACGTGAAACATACTGCGTGGGGATCTCGACTCATAACACCAGGAAAAGGAAAAGAACTCCTAAGTGCAATAGAAATGTCAGGATGTGAATATCACTCATCGCGTAAACCTACCTATTGGCCTACAGACATAAACAAAATTCCTGATTTGATTGACTTTTATATCTCGAAAGGAATAACATCAAATTACATTGAAGTTGAAGGCATTGACGACCTTACTGCCGATCATACACCGGTCTTAATGACTCTGAGTACATTAGTCATAAGAAAGAAAACCAAACTTAACCTTACTAATAAATTTACTGATTGGGAATTATTTAGAGAGAAACTGGATATTCTAATTGAGTTAAAAGTTAGTCTTAAAACTAAACAAGAACTTGAATTACAAACTAAACATTTTATTAACTCCATGCGTGATGCAGCTAAAGAGTCTACACCCGTATTAGGTGAGAAAGTCGTACAAGAGATCAACTACCCCCTGGCGATTCGGGAACTGATAAAAGAAAGGCGTAGGAAAAGGCGCGTATGGCATAGAACCAGAAACATTAATGACAAAAGAGAATTTAATCGGGTAAGTAATAAAGTTAACCGATTAATTAAAGAACATAAAGAAGCTTGTACTGAATATTATCTGAAAGGACTGGGTCCTGAAGCTGACAAAAATAATTCTCTTTGGAAAGCTACTAAAAGATTCAAGAGGCCAATAATCCAAGTGCCACCTATAAGGAACATAAATGGAGAATGGGTGCGACGTAACGAAGAAAACGCAGAACTATTTGCACAACATTTGGCATCAGTATTTCAACCACACGACATACAATCTAGGATTGATCCTAAACCAGTCTATAGATCTCCATCAAATATCAGAAGTGTCACCCCACTTGAAATTGCACAAGAAATTGACATGAATCTGAATCCCAAAAAGTCACCTGGAATTGATGAAATTTCGCCAAGGATGTTTAAGGAGTTATCAAAGAGGGCCGTGACTATGTTAACATATATATATAATGCTTGCTTTCGACTTACATATGTGCCTGAGTGTTTTAAGGTTGCACAAATAATCATGATAAAAAAACCAGACAAACCAGCCGAGCAAATGGGCTCATACAGGCCGATCTCTTTGTTACCTACTATTTCAAAATTGTTTGAGAAGTTGTTATTGAAACGACTAAGACCAATGATCATTATACCTGACTTCCAGTTTGGATTCAGGAATAAACATTCGACAATTGATCAAGTTCATCGCGTGACTGCAAAGATAGAACAAGCACTTGAAGAGAAGAAATATTGCCCTGCCGTATTTCTAGATGTATCACAGGCTTTCGATAAAGTGTGGCATGAGGGTCTTATCTACAAGATAAGTAAATTAGTGCCAAAAAATTACTGCCAATTGCTCGAGTCGTATCTCTCCAAACGAATATTTAGAGTATCACATAAAGTAACATACTCCAACTTTTACCCAGCCGTAGCAGGAGTGCCCCAGGGTAGCGTATTAGGACCCATCCTATATCTACTTTACACTTCTGATATACCGACAACGGAAACAACCTTCATTGGAACTTTTGCTGATGATACCGCAGTATTGGCATCAAGCGAATCGCAGAAGCAAGCAGTAGAATACTTACAGCACGCACTCGATAAAATCAGCCAATGCACGTTGCGGCACAAAAATAGCAACATCCATATATTTCTCAATGGGGTACAAATTCCCCAAGCTGAATCCGCAAAATATCTCGGATTGCATCTCGATTCAAGATTGAACTGGAAATATCACGTTAGACAAAAAGCAGAGCAAATGAAAATGAAACAACGTGAGATGTACTGGCTAATAGGAAGACATTCTAGGTTTAGCCTGTACTGTAAACGCCTGATCTACGAAACAATAATTAAATCAATTTGGACGTATGGTATTCAGCTCTGGGGCTGTACTAAACAATCAAATCGTTTAATTATTCAACGTTATCAAAACAAATTTCTACGTACAATAACGAATGCTTATCGCACGTAACCAACAAGGAATTACACAAAGACCTAAATGTCAAATGGATTGATGAAGTGATCCAGGAATTTGCAATAAAACATGAAAGAAGGTTACTGCAACATACCAACAGTGAAGCAATACAACTTCTTGACATAACACAAGAACTGAGACGCCTTAAAAGAATTAAACCGCATGAGCTAGTCATCTAATAAATAAAGTTTCATTATTGGGAGCAGAATATTGATTTCTGTAAACCCACACTCGCTCCACTTATTAGTTTCAAATAAGTGCGTTATTATCTTTAGTAATAAATTATCATATAAGATTGTACTATTTAAATAAATAAAAAAAAAAAAAAAAAACAAAATTAAACAAATTTTAATAAAATAAAATTAAACTACTACCTACTTTATGATTAAAATTAATTTAAGTAATATTATAGTTATTAAAAATGGCGTTAAATACGATCTTATAGAACATGTCCGTTTCGACAACAATTTAAAATGATTTATTTTGACATTTATCTGAATGGAAGATGTGCGAATCGAACACTCAATTCACTTCAGTAGCTGAATTAAGTAAATCGTAACTAAATTACCTGAATAGGTCAACTGAAAGCCTTTATATTTGATGTCAAAAGTAGTATCTGCATTATCATCTTTCGGTTGGGGTAACACAGACACTATCTGTATTAGCATATTTCGGCGGGAATAGTACATACACTATCTGCATTACCATGTTTCGGCTAACTTTAACAGTATAAACTACATAGCCTTAATCCGATAAATTTATACGTTTAACGTCATAAATTAAAATAAAATTTTATTTCATATACGAGTTGTATGTGTATCTTATGCCCAAGGCTTAATTTCGCAAAGCACGAAATGACTTTTGCACGAAATGATTTTCTTCTAGCTTTTTTAAAAGTAAGGCAGGAATGTGGCGATCTCAAAACATAGCCAAAATATAGCCTTAATCCGTCAAATTTATACATCTAACGTGCGAAATTTAAATGTAGTTTTAGTTCCGAGGGTCTAATTTCGCAAAGTTGCCACGGTACGAATTAATCCAACTTGTAGATCGCGCTGTAGTTGACGAATTGAGAATTAGATCAAACACTATGTCCCCCCCCCCCTCCCCCTCCCTGTTAGAATACAGAAGTCATAGACCGATCAATCTTCCGTCAGTACTATAGGCCTAAATATCGGTATGAAGCTATCCAATGTGCTGATATGATTCGGCCTCGGAACAGGTCGCAAATACATATTTAAAACGGATAGATCTTTAACGGTTACCACGAGATCAACCCATATTATTCAGAAAATGGAAATCCTTTTCAGATAGATTGCGCATTTATATCGAAATATATTTAATATTTCCTTATTGAATAGAAAAAATGTATAACACAAATGGAAAAATACTAAATTGAATGTCAAAATTTTGACAGATTGCTGAAATTGCAGGTTCAGTGCGAATCTGTAATGCAGTTTATTCCTTCGGATTCTAAATAATTTCAAACGCGAATCGAATGCGGATTGAATGAATTCCTGCTGCAGTAAATCTGCCGAGTTGTATAATCGACATGAATATAATTGTTTGCAATATGCTTGAACTTCAAGCCAGATTGTGAAATAATAATAATAAACAAAAACTTACTTAATCTTGAAATTACTTATCAAAATTAAGATGAAAAAATAGTTTTTTTTTTAAACAAGGCTGGCTCAATGGAGCCAACCAATGCAATGTCCATACGAAATTCAAAAGTATCTAGAACACCACCTAGCCAAACACTGTCCACATTTCAGCAGGGAAACGAAAATGCTGAGCTACGAAGAAGTATATTACAACTGTATGGCACACTTCATAGAATTTCCACCAAACAAAATTGTTAATTTAAAATTGAAAGGAGGAAATTCGTAAGAGAGGTATATCCAGGGCTAAAAAGGTCAAAAATACTTCTGCAGAGACGTGATTTAATTGAGATTTCACACGAAGACACGATACTAATAAACAGAAAATAGTATTCGAATGATATTATGACTCTAATTTATTGGCTTAAATGATCAAGAAAATCAAGTGACAGAAAGAAATTTAATTTCATTCATCCGATCAAAAATTAGTTACATCCATTGTTACAGTTACATTCATTCTTTGAATACAGAAGATCAATTCAAGCGATTTCGTTTCGTTTTATCGATAGAATTATTAAAGTATACGATCTTATGACTAATTGCTACGGAACAAGTGTCCAGTTTTTCAACAATTTATTCGCTAGAAATGAAACTGCTACTGTTCAAGGTTACTATGTTGCCACACTATACAAATTTTACATTGATCTACTTGTCGCTGACCTAACGAACTCTTAGCGCCAACTTTAAAAATTGTTTGTACGTGATGACAAAAGTTTAATACTTACAGATTTGTCAGCAGTTGAAAAATGTATTACCTGAAATTAAAAGAAAAATATTTTATTAGATTACGTAAATGTACAATTTATATTTGAACTAAACTGCTTATATCAAAAATACCAGCCCTAATTAACTTATATATTGGTCAATTGGGCAACTTGTTTGTAAGAGTTCACAGCATGTTCTACTTGCTATCCCCAACCACGACAATCAATTAAAACGAAATTGTTAATGACACATCTGTTAACCGTTATATAAAAAGTATGTATAGCAAACAACCCATTATAACAGAAGGCGTATACTACTTTATACCTACACAGACTATAAATATAACGTGTCCGGCTAATTACCTTGATATAAATGAGGCTACTAACCGGCGCGACTCATCATAATTGTCATATATGCATAATCACGCTTGATTTTCCTGCACACAATTAGAATAATTTTACGTCGTCATTCTAACCAAAAATTACAAAATTTAGCATAAAGCCAATTTGTGGCGTTTCCTAAAGGGATTCCCTAACAACAAAGTGTTTTAAAATTAATTATAATTTTTCACAGATAATTATCACGCATCCAAATATGTATGGCTCTGTTAATAATACAAACATGTTATATGACTTGTCACAAATACATAAACAACCGTATGTGTTTAATACTAAAATACTCAAGGGGCATTCAGACATGTTAATTCAACGTAATATTCATAAATAATTTGATGTGCTTGTTATTTGTTTATATAAATTCTAGTTTGCAAAGGACTCATTAATTAGATGTTACATGAGCGAATTTATTTTTAATTTTATTAATTGAAATCATGACTGTCAACTTCCGAGTTTATATTTATTCGTATTATGACAGAGGTTTGCTTACCAAGAGTGTCGTAATGTTTTGAACAAGTTATTGGAGTAATCAGGAAAACTTAATTAGAAAAAATAAAATACTAAAGGCTGTCCAGAAAAGCGCTATAAATAAATCTAAATTGGCGATGTGCTGGACGAAAAATTTAGCAATCTCCTTAATGCGGAACAATTTACAGCGATCCGGAATTCCTGCGAAAACTTATTCCAATTGCCAAATGCACAGTAAGTTCAATTATTTCTGAATTCTTGATTATTGTAGTATAATGCATTTTTTTCAGATTTATTGAAAACTTTCGATTGAATAAAGCAGGCCAGGTGGTAAAATCCCCTTCTTTAACGCCGGAATTCAAATTGGCAGCTACTCTCAGGATTTTTGGCTGAAGGCGGTTACCAAAACGGAGTTGACCAGGATTGCTTTGTTGGAATGGCCCAGCATATGTGAGGGGGAGGGGGGGTGAGGGGGAGGTGAGGGGGTGGTGAGGGGGAGGTGAAGGGGAGGTGTGGGGGAGGTGAGGGGGAGGCGAGGGGATGTGGGAGTGTGGGGGTGAGGGAGGGGGGGGTGAGGTGGTGAGGGGGTGAGGGTGGGAGGTGAGGGGGTATCCCAATGCTACTAGCTCTATTACTGTATTACTTCTTTCTCTAGTGGCGTAAATACAACTAGGGTATTTGTACCGCCTCCAATTCTTTTAAGCTCTCGCTTGTTACGACTGTGTTGTCGTCAACAATACAAAAATTCATTTTATTGATTACACCCCACCTTTGGTAAATTTTTTGTGCTTCTATTCCCCTCGGTTGGTTTGCGTCCGGGGGGTAGATTTGTCGTCTATACGCGGTAAACGGTGGGTGGATTCCTGTGTTTTTTTTTTTGTTTTGTTGGTGCAACTGCACGAGAATGGGAGAGAGCGAGACCAGCGCGCGCCGAGTATGTACAAGGTAAAATGTTTTAGAAAAATGTTTTTCTTATATGCTGCTCTTTTATATCAATGCGAATTGATATAAACGAACAACAGAGAAGAGAGATGTTTTTCTAGAACATTTTTGCGCGTCGCTGTGTGGCGCAAGAATTTTTTTTCTTGTTGTGGGGTCGAGTTTTGATTTTGGAGAAGTCTAGTTTTGGATTCTAAAAATATAAGTCGAGTCTTAAAATTAAAAAAAAAAAAAAAGAAAAAAAAATTCAACTTTGGGTATTTCAACCATTTTTGATTTATTTGTGTAAAACTAAAAAAAAAATTGTTAAGTTTTTGGCATCCATTGGGGTTGTATTTTATTATTGGAATACATATAAAACAATATGTTGTAATTTTTAATGTTTTAAAAAATAAAATAAACATTTTTGAGATCAAACTGAAAATTGACAACGATATTTAATTATAAAGAAGGTGAAAGTGTGTGAATATATATAAAAATAAGAAAATTGAACTGAGGCAATTGTTGTTTATTGGGGAGTTTCATCCAAACATTTCCACCCTTTTATCCTCTCGATTTTGGTTAACGGTTTTTTTTTTGGATTTTAGTAGTGCAACATATAGAAAACAAAATCAAATATTTTTGGGTTCGAGAATCAAAAAGAGGATTAGATGGTGTTATAATATAGATGCAATATAGATAAAACAAAGACGAAGAAGGTTCAGGGTTTTAACCACATTTTGTCATCGGGGGCAGCTATAGTTATACCAACGGGTGGCCAGGTGAGGCCATCCGCAACGGTTTTTTTTTGGATTTTTAAGGCGAGGCAACGCCCGATAATAAAACATTTTTTAAGGTTTTTGGCGAGCCAACGCCCCTCACATTACGGGTGGCCAGTTGAGGCTACTACTTTTGCAACGGATCCGGCGGCCAGGTGAAGCTAGCTGTGAGATAATTGTTTTGGTATCGGGGAAAGGCCCCGCATCGAGACGGGTGGCCAACCGGCACCCTGTTTTCATTTGGATAACGGCGCCAAGGCCGCAATCCATTTTGGTATCGGAGAGAGGCCCCGAAACGGTAATCGGTGGTCTGCCGCAACGATCGGGAGGCCAACCGGCTGTCCCTCGAGTTTTTTTTTTTGATATCGGAGAGAGGCTCCACAACGGACGACCGCTCAAGGTCGTACCAACACCGGTGGAGTAATGGCACGTCAAGCCGCAACGGTCCGGGGGACAGGAGTCCCTTGTGGCATGACGGCCGCACAAGGCCGCGACAATTTTATTAATTAAGGTACAATTTTTTTTTCTTTATTTTATTTTATTTCATTTTTTTGTTTTTTGATAATTTTTTTATTAAAATTTTTTTTTTTTTTAAATTTTATATATATAATCACCTTTATGTAATCGAGCGCCGCACAGCGGGTGCGCGCTCGGTGCGTATTGCTCTCTCTCTCTCTCTCTCTCTCTCTCGTTCTCTCTTATCGTGGTGTGGTGGAGGGGGAAGTGGTTTTCCTTTTTGTCTGTCTTTTTCTAATCTTAAATAAAATGAAGTATTAGGTTTTCGGTGTGGTGTGATGGGAGCGGAGACTCCCTCTGTGTCGGCATAGTGTTGGCGGTCTCTTGGTGCCCACATCCCATTTCGCAACCAGGGTTTGCCCTGTTTGAATTCGAAGGGATGCGCGCACCAAGGCACCTCTACCGTTATTATCTTCTTTTTATTATTTTATTTTATTGGTTGTGTTGTTCGTTCCTCAGGTTCCGTCCGACGAATTTAGGCGGAACTACGGGTTTTATTATTATTATTTGCATTCCCCCCAACTTTCTGTAATCATTACGGTGTAAGACAGGAGCCCTGCATGCCTCAAGTACCACGACCTTAGCACTTCTCCCTGAGAACGTAACCGGCAAAAATCATCGTGGAGGCCTCTGCAGGTGCTTAGTGATATCTGCAGGATGGCTGTAGCCAGCCTGTAACACGCTTATTGTGAACCAGTTTTATTCGCAAACTGGATTTATAATCACTCTAGACTTAAAATTCAAAATTTTAATTTTATTCTGTCACGCATCTTCTTACCAAGTCCTTACCTTTTTCCAATCCGCGCATTCTTTTATTGGTGGCCCCAGCACGTTTAGTTCGTGTTTCAGTTGCTCCTAGAACTCTAAAACTATCTCTGGGCCCTCTTTTGTAAGGTTTTTGGTATAATCTGGGTAGGGTACTCCGTGACCAATATCACATCTTACCAAATTGTGGCCGGTTTGTTGTACGTTTTCTTTAAAAATTAATTTTATTTTGTTTATAAATTTTTAATTTATTAAAAAATACAAGTTTTTTATTGTTGCCTATATCTGCTATTTATTTTGATTAATAAAATCGTAACTTACAATTTACTCATGGTAAAAAAATGTTATACACCGAAATGTAACGCAATGAAAATTAAAACCACCTCACAATAAGAAATCCGTTTTAAATTGGATGCGTATTGAAAATGACATTTATTGCATTACCGTCATTAAATAATATTGAAAACGTCAAAATGGAATGATACTCCCGCCGCTGTATATCCGGCGAGTTGTATAATCGGCATGATTGTTAATTTCCAGCCCAGGAAACTAATAAAACAATTAACTCTTGAAAATTTATTACATTACTTAATTAATTTTTATTTCTTTTAGATCCATGGCATTTCTTTAATTTAACCTAATTTTAAGTTTCGATAGAATATAAATTAATATAAGCGTTGATTATACAACTCGCCGGATTAACACAGCGGGAGTTTCATTCGATTTTGACGTTTTTCTTATTATTGAAAACGCCAAATCAAAAGGGAACGGACGACGGTAATGCAGTTCGAAATACACATATTATAGAATCCGCGAGTGAAACGCACTCTTTGCAATAAAGGTCATTGTAAATCAGCATCAATTTTAATGAGTATTTCATTCGATCATAGTGATTTTAGGTTGGATATTTCGGTGAACCAAATTTTTTCTTAATGGAGACACACAAAATGTAAGAATTTAAAAAAGATTGTTTTTAAATAATTAAATTTCGATTTTTTAAAGCAAACGTACGACTAACCGAGCACAGTTTGGTAAGTTGGTGATAATGATGAAGGCACACCCAAATATAGCAAACAACTTAACCAAAGAAGGTTCAGAACTATGGTGTTACAGTTCTGGCAAAAATTGAGAGACGATCTAAATTAACTGGGACCACCAATAAAAGAAACGGCGGAATGGAAGAAGGTTTATGGTTTTACAAGAAGTTGCATGACCGAATAAAATAAAAATTGTAATTGTAATTTTAGGTTTAGAGCGACTATAAATCCGCCTTAAAAAAATGACTCATGAACGTGAACTGAAAAGCACTGGTGGCGGTGCTAATACACAACTGGTATTCACAGCACTAGACAAAGAGTTTATACAGGTAGGATGCGGTAGGCGGGATAAATGCCAATAAGTTCGGAGTTCCACGAAACCGAGTAATCCATGACACCAATGACAAAATTAGAGAATTTCTGACCGGAAAAGAATTTTTGACCGGACAATTGGGGCAATAGTTAAAGGTTCGACAGTTGGTTCGGGAGGTATAGGTCCGAATACCATGACGTCAAGATATCTAAGTTTTCTCATCTAATTATGATCGTTGATGATAATTAATAAAACTGTATGATATTTTAGAGGAGAACAGATCTCAAAGTATGAAAGAACTGAAGTGGTTCATCAATAGATAGTTTTTTCTTTCGTAGTATATAATGCCACTTTCAAAACCACCACGGTATTTGGTAGGTAATAATTTTCTAACTGTCTAGTGACATACCAGATGTCTTGGTGAACGACTTCGACATACAGATATGCTAAATAAGATGATGGAAAAGAAAAATTCACTCCGTCTACACTACCACCGAGTCTAATCTAGAAGTGTACTTGTTAGAATCAAATTTTTTTCGTGTCGTAGTCTAGGAAAAGAAAACGTATGAAAACTTAGCCAGAAGTCAGTTTAGTCCGAATTTATTTTAAAAATAGGAAACTTTTGATATATACGAGTGAGAATATTAAAATTACGATAATCGTGCTTTCGTAGTATTGGTATTTAGATTTAAATATTTAAAAATAAAATTTTATTTACAATTTAATTTATACATTTATTTTAATGTATAAATTGCAGTTTAAAAATTTCTTGTGATTATTCCGAAAATGTCGATGTATTGCTTAATCTTCAACAAGCATAGGACAAGTAACCACCCAACTCCGATTTGAATATTACAAAAATTATTAGTAGAAATGAAAAATTCTATTATTCTTCCACTTAATTCGTGGTTTTAGATTCATTAGTACAAACACCCTCTCCCAGTCTAATAACCATGGATATATACAGTACGTTTAATAACTATATGTCCAATCGTTTTTTTAAAATTTTTATAAATAACTGATTGAAAAAGTTGGAATATTTTAATGGCAAACATTAACTAATTTCGGGAACCTACCGATTTATTTGGCCTTTGCTTTTTGTGTCAACAAGATGTCTTGTTTTTTCGTATTTTAAATAAAAAAATTTAATTAGTTTAATTTTAAGAAAGAAGTTTAATTCTAACTGCTTCCATAAAATGTTTTTCGCAGTGCAGTACAAGATTTGTTCCAACCAGCGGTGTGATTCAGCTGACGTGATATATGAAACCGCATGTAATGAAGGATCCCTGAAGGAATGAAGGAACTATATAACCACAGTAGATCATTTGTCTCGCTCAGACTAATACATACGAGCAGCCAAATGGTATATTAGAGTACTGAGAGATATGATCATATTTTCTTAACTGAAAGATGTATATAATACATGAATTAAAAACCATTTGTAACTGATGAAGGTATTGCTTTTGTAGATCAAAAATAACTACATCTCCATATAAAAGATTAGGTGCAATATACATTTTTACCAAATGAAGGCGCAGGGTATAACTAAGGTGTTTAGTTGTGGTCCACAAAATTCTTAATAGAAAGACAACTCTTTTGCAAATTCCCTGAATATGACTACTCCAACATAAGGTATTGTCAAAAATAACGCCCATATTGCGTACTGTATTAGAATAACATATGCTTGTTCCATCAACAATAATTTTGGGCAGGTTGTCAGTACAATATTTGAATGAAGACATTAAGATACATTTTGTTTTACAACTATTCAAATGAAGGTTATTAGTAGAGGACCATTCAGATATTAATTGAATGTCATTGTTCATTTTCTCAATACAACTAGCAATATTACCAATTCCGCTGGAATTGTATATTTGCAAGTCATCTGCAAAAAGATAACATTTACTATACTGAATTACCGCAGACAGGTCATTAATAAACATCATGAATAAGAATGGCCCCAATATTGAGCCTTGAGGAACTCCGCAATCCACTATGCAAGTTCCCGAAATAGATGACTGAAATGCGACAGTTTGACAGCGATTATGAAGATACTATAAAATCAAACGAGAAGCCGATAACGAAAATAAAAATTTATCACGCAATTTCATGAGTGATGATCAATCAAATCAAAAGCTTTACTGAAGTCAAGAAGCACCAAGATACAGGCTTTTCGGTTATCAATCGCTCTTCTGATGTCGTCACTGATTTCTAACAAAGCCGCAGTGGTGCTATGCTTAGATCCATAAGCAGATTGGTATTTAGAAAGTAGTTTAGACTCAATGTGATGCAAGATCTGATTTGGCAAAATTCTTTCCAGAACTTTTGAAAGACAAGGAAGCAAACTAATTGGGCGGAAATCAGCCAGCTCAGATGTATTGGACCTTTTTGGAATAGGGATAAATGTTCGAATGTTTCCATTCGAATGTTTCCATTCTGATGGAAAACAGGAGCAAGATATTATGCTATTAAAAATGTGAAGTATAAAGCAATCGATATAAGGTAAAAGAAGCTTAATGAACTTTAAAGGAATCTCATCAAATCCAGCCGCGTTTGATTTAATTGATTTAAAGGCCACACTTAAGTCAACGATTTCATTATTTCTGAAGCTAAACTCTGAGTCATTAAAACCAGAAAACTAAAAATCCTCCACATTCCTGCGATCATCGGTAAGACGATTGCAGAAATAATTATTGAATTCATCAGCTGAGAAGTATAAATTAGCTTTCTTTGTATTATTTGAAAACCCACTAATCGATTTAAGATTTTTTCAGAAAATATTGGATGTTAGTTTGGTATTTATACATTTAGAAAAGTATTTTGCCTTAGCACTTTTAATAGCATGGTTGACCTTATTCCTAACTGCTTTATATTCCGTGTAAAGTTCCTCATTCTTTGTTCTTTTCCACAGATTATAGGTAAAGTTCCGAAGACTTATCATATTTAGAATGCTTGCATGAAGCCAGGGCGGATGTGATGCTTTCTTAATTACAGTTTTAGACGGGAATTTTTTTTTTTACTTTATCATTGGGATCAACAATGGTGTATAGCGTATCCCATTGTAGGCCTCTGCATTTTTCAAGAAGGGCTGGTACATTGATATTTCTATGATCCCGACAACTAAATAAAGAGTCACTCTTACTGAAGTCGACATTATAGGAGAAATAGATTAAATCATGATCGGACAATCCAACCGAAATTTGATCATGAAATTGTATCTTATCAGTATTCGTAATTATCAAATCAAGCAGTGTGGAGGATGAAGTACTGGTAAAATGCGTAGGTTCAATATTTTGACATTTACAACCAAATCTGTCCAACAATCGATTAAATCTAATTGAGTAAGAACTATTAGCACTGAGGTCACAATTAAAGTCACCACAAATGATCACATCATTGTATTGGATAGTGAATTCATCGAAAATCGCTTCGATATCATCATAAATCAATCCATTCGCAAAATAAATTACAATTACCAATATATTCACCGCTACCATTTTCACTTTTTCACTTCAATTATGGCAAATTCCGAGGAAGGGGCACAATGCCTATAAATTATTTTAGATTTTACCAATACCAACATTATCCAACTCACGATCCATTCTAAGAAGTGTATATCCCGGTATATCTATTACAGCATCAGGTATGTGGTCTTTTAGCCAGGTCTCTACGAAGCAGACAATATTTAAATGAACTCCAGAAATAAGGCTTATAATTTCATCAAACTTCGGATAGATACCTCGCACGTTTAAAAATGGAAAGCTCAATTCCTGAAATCTATTAATGGACGATTTCTGAACGATATTGTTATTTAAGGCCGAAGGGAAATCAGCTGTTAAAACTCCTAAATTACTGGACATTTAATAATGCCATTAACATCATTCCACACAAAACACTCGACAGCCGACACTCGACCAACAAGTTGGATACTACACAAAACAGGGTTAATGGCACTATAATTAACATATTATTTAATCTATAAAACCTAAAGTATTTTTTAGTATACATATTTATACAATCTATCATGTTAAAGTCCTCAATACACTGTAGCAATAAGAACACATGAGTATTTGCTTCATGAAGTTTATATACTGCACGGCCAGTTTGTTAGGATTATGTTCCCACTTGAGAGCAAGTCAACAATGCCACCAGGAAATGCGGGCATGGAAAGTACACTTATGCTACATGAAATGAGTCAAATTTCAAAACATTTTCGAGAAGGTTATTTCCTTTTAGACAAATCAGAAGGAATAGGCCATCATAATCAATTGATTTTGGCACCAACAAAAACCGAGGACCAAAAAAAGATAAGTTCACATGATACACACGGGTTGATTAAGGCCTCTGATAATATTAAGCGCCGGAAAAGCGAGCTTAAATTAAATTTGACTCGAAGCGCAATTTGCCGAGCTATGAAAGATGCTGGTCATCTAAAAACAGGAAAATGATATTATTACCAAAACTATATTGCCACGGCACAATACCGCGCGTCATGATAGGGCAAACATGAGTCGTGACTGGTTTAAGGTAATTAAAGAACATCTAGTTCTGCTTTTTTAGTGACTAACCGCATATAGGTGGTTTTTTCCTATGAAAACAAAATAATTTAAATAGGCAATATGGTATTAAATATTATGGAGGGATATCAGGAAAGATCCAAAGTTCTTTTCTAAGGCGAATTTTGGAGGTTAATAGTATGAAAGGGGGCTTTCTCTTCAGTGGACACCCTCGCCTTACTCTTTTTATCCTTCTACATTTTTACATAAATCAACGAGGAAGCTAGTTTTTTGTGCAAGATAACGCTCCAGAAATATTGTTAACGTTAGCCGTCTCGCTCCAGCCGAAAAATGACGATAATGCAGATTCCGCTGTAACAACTAAAATATATCAGCCTAAAAATGCCGATAACGCATATTCGGTTGCAATATCAAAAAATATACCAGCCGAAAAAATCGATAATGCAGACTCAAAAACAACATGTATCGTTCGCCTGTAAAATTCGGTAAGACAGATTCGTAATTTTGGTGTTAAACAGTAAATACTTTTTAAATCAAAAACGTTTTTTTCGGTTCATCAACGTATATTATTCAAAATTAATTTTTTTTTATTAAATTTCCGAAAATTTCTATAAATAAATCGCACACACAAAATTTGAAAATTTTTAAAAATTGACCGTTTAAAGTGTCAATAGATTTTCAAATTTTGTGTGTGCGATATAATCAATCAGGTTTTCCCGGACTTCGAACATAGAAATTGACCTGAAATTTTTTCCAGGTGTGCGCATCAATAAGACCTTTCATTTGAATCTAGTTCCAGCCATGACACTTTAAACGGGCAATTTTTATAAATTTTAGAAATTGACCTTTTAAATGATAATTATTAGATGACGTGCCATTTAAAAAATTCTCCAAACATGAAACTATAAATGCATTTCACATTTTAACTCCAAAAATATAATACAGCACTTACAGAAATTTGGTTTTATTTTTATTGTTTCGAGTGAAAATTTTTTATTCTAAATTTTTTAGTTGGTTTTTAGGAAGAACATAATAAAAATTTTCAATATAAATAATTACATTTCGGCATAAAATTCGTATCTGTATTATCGACATTTTTATCGGCTGGAGTCGGCTAACTTTAATAGTACACATGAACCGAAGTACAAAAACATGGTTTGAGAAAATTACATACCTCTATTCGAATGACCCGCTTGTTTAAAACCCAATTGAAAATCTTTATGGACTAGGGTAACAAGCAATTTGAGACAATAAACTATTTTAAATTAATGACATGTAGGTTAGAAGTATGCCCCTCATGATTTTGGCAATTGCAGAAAAAAAAGAAGAAACAACGACACATTATTATTTTTTTAAATTAATTTTATTGATTTTAGTAGTTAGAAGAAATTTTAACAAATTTGGTATTTTTCATTATATTTTGTTGAATTTTGTACCTTAATTTTTTTAATCCGTTATTTATAACAATCACGAAAAAAACCGATTGGTTATATAGTTATGAAACGTATTGTATAATTGAAATAAATAATTGGATTATTGTGCCACTTGCGTATTCAACAAAATTCAGTAATATTAAAATTTTCTTCCGCCAACCTCAGAGATGTCTCCGCGAATGGTCCATAGCTCCCCAACTCACATTCAAATTTTACGGGCATTATTGGTAGAAATAAATAATTGGATTACTCTTACACTTTCACAAATTTAACATACGTAAATTGTTGCGCTGGAAAATTCTAAAATTACAAAAATTCGTAATAATTCATATTACGAAAGGGTCAGAATAATTCATTAATTTAGTTGTTTAAATTAGTTAATTAATTTTCTACTTTGTCAATAAATAAATTTTCGAGCTGCAATTTTGCGTAAATAAATTGAAACCATCAAGAGTATAAAATGGTCTTTGTGAACACGAATGAATTTGGTGTACAAATTTTAACTCAAAACATCAAATTTGCCAAAGTGTTACCTCTTTCGTTAATCGGTTTATTGCGGATAATTATCTAGATCAAATATCTTCTTTAATTTTTGTAAATGGAATAAAATTTAATAAATTGAATTATAACATAAAATCAAACCACTTAAAACTTTAAAATAATAAACAATAATGTAATCAATTTAAAGTAGGTACATCAAAGTTACTAAATCGAAAATTGTCTGAAAACATTTGAACAGTTTCGTTTTGGTTATCTGCTACAAGTTTATTATTTTTTGCATAAACAATCAACTCCAAAATATTTTTATGATTTTATCGACATCATCATCAACTTATAAACTCTCATACTCGTATACACGTAATATGTACAAAGTACACAGAATAGAAAATCGTAATGGAGTCAAGACAAGCATAAAACAAAATAACGGGAAAGTCAAAATTGACATAAATTTTATGAAAAAATATTCATTATTTTAAGTGTATCTTGTTATTATTTGTTGGAAAATTGTTTTAATGGTAACATAATTGATTGATATTCCGTTGATTGTTAATTGAAAAGTAAAATAATTTTGATAAAGAATTCAATTTTGATTTAATGTAGTTTGGTTTAATTGAGCTATTCGATTTATGGATATCAAGTGATAGAAAAAAGTCAATATGGATCTTCAGCAGATTACATTTTGGTTTATTAGAACTGTTGTCCACCATAGTCTGCACCTAATAATAATTTCATGCAGCTTATGGTAGATTATATCTATTTGCGAATACTTGCGGATTTTCAGAAAATTTGAGTTTCTGGGCATTTTAAGATTCCGTAAAAGATCTATGAATTGTCCAGCAGCCTATAATAACTCTTAATAACGTCTAAAATATTTAATTTTGCAAAAAAAATCCAGACCTGACGTAATTTTGGAGGAAGACAACTTTAAAATCATAGATGTTTTAACATTAAAATCATAGGTGTAGAGTTTGCCCCTTTAGCTCCAGAGGAGAACGATAGTATTTTTCAGTTTGCAGTTGGAGTCGAGTGTGACATCATTTGACAAGTATTTCAATTCTAAGTATGAGAAAATGATAACATTTTGAAACTGTAAAACATTAAAAATTATTCATTAAATATTCGAATTGTTGGCATCCAGCGTCCATAAAATAAAACAAATGTTGACTTAAAACGAATCGAACTCTGCTCAATTATTCACAAATTATTTTAAGACATTTGTAAAGAATTTTTTCTTAGGAGGCGCCTAGAATGCATGAACTCGTTCTAGAATGCATGAACTGACTGGATAAAATGAGATGATTTTCCATCCTCGATCATATTTTCTTCATTATTCAGTATATCTGTTTTTGGATCCAAATACATACGCCTGACCGAACATAATAGAGTTGATTTTGATAGTCTTAGTATTGGCAATTCTGGGTGAGGTAAAATCCATCAGATAATAAGAATTAATATAATATAAATTTAGATCCAGATAAGTGTGTGCCTATGATTTTAATGTTGAAAACGACTTGGAAATTTTATCTCTAGGCACTGTTGGTTGTCTGGTTGTATAATTTTATCGTGATACCATAGAAAAATCAGTTTACCATAGATTTCTCATTTTTATAAATCAAGAAACAAAAATGAGTTGAGTAAAAAAGTTCTGATAATTCCAATGTCATGATTGTATTTGTGACTTGCAATGTAATGTCACAAATACAATGATGACATTGGAATTGTTAGAACTTTTTTACTCAATTCATTTTTATCGTTCGATTTATCAAAATGAGAAATCTATATAGTAAACTTATTTTTCTATGGTGATACTTTACCGAGTCAGCGATGACTAGTTCTCCTAAATTCTCTTAAACTATCATATAGTGTTAGTATCAGTTTCTACCAACTCAGCAGTCTGCTGAATATTACTGAGTGGATAAACTCTACTTTATCTACTCTTTATTTATATAAAATTACCTCTAAGAAATTAGTCCAAGAATTTTTGACACATTGAGTAGAATATTTTAGAAATTAGGGGTTATAACAGAGCCTCCTAAATATGAAAGCCGTAAGATTCCGCCATTTTTATAGCTTTCCATAGAAGGGAAAATTGTTGTTCTTTTTAATACCAATCAGTGTATTTAAATATTTTTTAGAAGCGTTTTTGTTTATAAAAATGGAATTGAATTTTCAATTTGAATGGTTAGTTCAATATTCAGGAAAAGCATATTTTAAAATTGAGTCATATTACGTCGAGTTAACGCAACAACATTTAAGTTAGTCTAACACATTTTTTTTTTTTTTGTAGAAACAAGAATTGGTTTATATGTGTATGTAAGGAAAATAAGAAATTACAGTAAAGAGTGTTCCATCAAACATTTCAGCATTTTTTTTCCAAAACAAACGTTCGTTAAAAAAAGTTTTGGAGCAGTAATGTAATATGGAGGTATTGCGTTTTGGATTCTATTTCAACATTGTTGTTGATCAAACTTCGAAAACTATTTTTTCATTACTTGTTAAAAATTTGATTTTTCATCGCAACAAATTCACAGGCTATATTGTTTCATCCTGTAGTATAAACCAAACACACAAAACACCACATTAACATTATTTTATAACTCAGCAAACGTGAGTTCACTAGTTTTAATACATGCAAGTAAAATTACAACTACATGCCAACAGTTTTTTAGACGCAACCAAATATTTTTATATACGTATAATATAGAAAAATTCATATATATTTATACAAATTTATACAAATCAGTAGATACTCCTGATGATGACCTAACAAGTCGAAATCGATCGAGTCATTTTTTAAACTTTTTGAAAATATTCAAAATAACTTTGCGAAACAAAAAACAAGTGGTTAATAAAAATGTGTTTATTAAGTATAAGTGCGTTTCGCCAAGTGCCTACGGCAAATAGCGTAAAAAGTAATATAGAAAAGAATGAGACAGAGTCTAATATATTAAAAAATATTGGCATCTCATTTTAATGTTGAGCTGTCGTCTTTTTGGATATTTTTAATTTATTAGTTCTAATAATATTTTAATAAAAGTTAATTTAAAATAATTAATATATATATGTATTTGTTTTCTTAATTTTCGTGTATATATAGTGTGTATATAATAGCGTATAAAGTGTAAATAGTCCGTAAGTTAATTTGTGTTAATAAGATCGTTCAATAAAATGTCCGAGAAATCCGTTTCAAATTGCTTAGCTTAACAAAAACAATCTTAATTATAGAAATGACGTTACGCGATATCGAAGCTTAGATTCGTTTGCCAGAGTTTCAACGTCCCCGATTTGGATGGGCTTAATTTAAAGTGCCCGTACTAAAAACAAATAAGTTTAGCATCTAAGTTAGACGCCAAAAATTGATCCTGATTTTTCTGGTTCTGGATCAGACGAGTTCATTGCTGATTCCTTTAATCAGTCCAATAACCTTGAGGATATCACTAGTACAAGCAGAGCCTCCTTAATACAAGAGCCGTAGGATTCTGCCATTTTTTTCCATGTGCTTTCCATAGAGGGGAAGTTTTTTGTACTTTTTCGTACCAACCAGTGTATTTTAGTATTTTTTTAGAAGCTTTTTTGTATATAAAAACATAAATTCTTTGTTTGAGTTTTCAATGTGAATGGTTAATTCAATATTCAGGAAAAGCATATTTTAATATTGAGTCATATTATGTTGAGTTAACGCAAAAACATTTAAATTAGTTTAACACAATTTATTTTTTTTTTGTAGAAACAAGAATATGTTTATGTGTATGTACAGAAAATTAGAAATTAGTATAGAGTGTTCCATAAAAAAGTCAGCATTATTTTTCCAAAATAAACGTTCGTTAAAAAATGCTCTTGGAGTAGCAATGTAATATAGGGATTATTGTGTTTTGGGTTCTATTTCAACATTGTTGATGACAGACTTCGAAAACTGTTTTTTCGTTACTTGTTAAAAATTTGATTTTTCATCGCAACAAATTCGCAGCCTATATTGTTTCATCCTGTAGTATAAACAAAACAGAGCTTCACCAAATAAAAATATTATAATTTGATAAATCTTTTCACAATTACTAAACCTGTTAAAAGATGTCGCTTTCAAATTAATAAATTAATTCAAATTACCCGTATAGAAATTGTTACACAAATTGAAAGGGGTCTCCAGGTTAGGACGGTTGTAACGGGCGTGCCTTATAGCAGGCAGCTCGTTGTATAAACGAGTTCAAAGTACGACTTGTGCTTTAAGATTTTGTATCCGTATATGAGCCAACCATGCAAAAAATGGGTAGAGCCACGGGCCATTTATATACTCACAAAAACCATTAAGTTATTAACAGTATACAAAGGCCTTGGGTTATTTTATTGAATTCCACACAACAACGATCCCAGAAAACGTGCACGAACGAAGCTATAAAAATGAAACATGCATAGCTTTTCAAGACCAGTAGATCGCACCAGTAGAATGCATAATCTATTGAACCAGCCGGGAATTACTACAATGTATACGAACAGACAGTAGTCATACACCTTAGCCGAGGGCCTTTAGCATCAAAAATCCTCAATAAATCCTTGTATTAACAAATTCGTGTACATTGTAAGAATTCCCGCTTGGATTGGATCGAAATAAAAAAAAAACAAAAATTTGGAAAAATTGTGACATTTTTCTATTATTGTTTTACAGCGCGCAGCAACTATGATGGTGAGTATTTTACGACGAAAATAATAGTAAATAGTTATTTAATTATTTTACACTTTTCTGTAATTTCAATTAAATTTTTAATAGATAATTTTTAACAGAGACATCTGTAAACGGATTTTCAAATTACAGAAAGCTCGATTTTGCAATCGAATAAAATTGAAGTTTTTTACGTTTTGTTCTGTTTTGTAATAATATTTAATTAAGAAAACCATGACAACGTTGATTTTTTGTATACAAAAATAATAATAAATTTTGATGTAAAAATTTTATTATATGAATAATATTATTGTTTCTATACATGGTGGTTCATAAAATTTCGTTTCAGCTCACGTTTTCTCTTTAATTTTGTTATAAATGGAGAATGTTTAGATTGCTATTAAGTGCATCGTTCATCTCAAAAATTCTGAGGTGCATGTGACCAGAATTTACCAAATAAGTTACATTTTTATAAAACTAAATTTTAAATTGGGTGTAAGAGGAATCCGCGAACCACCCTTTATTATCTTACTTTATAAACCTACACAACTACACGGAAAGCTCATTTTTATTGAAAATTAATAAATTTATGCTCCGCTTTAGTTTAAATTTACCAAATAAATACTACATTATGATGGCTGATTTTCAAATATGTGTTCTTTGAATAGTTTATTAAAAATATAAAATTAAAATTTAGATGATTTGTTTAATTTTTTATTCATAAATTGATGTTCAACAATTCTCCAATTACCACGGTTTCTTATAGTAATTCAATAAAAGCTTCCCCTCTACTGAAAGCTCTCTTTTTAATATTACGGCTCTTCAAAATCATAGATGGCTCTGGTACAAGTGAGAGTGAATTCTAGGAGGCCGAGCCACCCATCCGAAAAAAAAATAAAATCTTGGGCTATTACAAATAAAATTGCTACCGACCAAATGGCACAGTGGTTTAAGCTTTGAGGTTAGGATCGGGAGCTACCGGGTTAGAATCCCGATAGAAGCAGGATGCAAAGTGAAATTTCGTCAACAGATTTCAATCTGTGGTGAAATGTAACACATCTATGACTCCTTGTCGGCGTGCAAAACCCAGGGGCCGGCCCATCTGAGCTTGCAATGTGCAGATGGTCTTAAATCGGTCCTATAGCGGTACTTCCTCGAGTTGGCCGAGAGGCGTAAAGTAAGAACGCAAAAAGCATAACCGCGGAAGAGCAGGGTGAGCCTTGAGCCCAAAACAGATCGCATAGTTAAAAATAAAAAAAAAAGAAAACAAATTGCTTATAATCATTTAGATGGTTTGATGAGAAGTTTAATGAATTCCGGAGTACCACATCTTCCAAACACAGCTAGAAAATTATTCAAAACTAAAACTAGTTGTATCAACATAATAAAAATGTCTGCTGGTGAATATTTTCACTTCGGAGTTCAAAACCAGATCAAATCAAGTTACTATACATTTATTTTGGAGGAAAAACAAGTTCTGCTTGACATTGGGATTGACGGACTTTGAGTATTCAAAAAATCACGACGAGTGCTATGGCCGATAATTGGAAGTTTCCTTGATTTTCCACAAAATTCTCCTTTTTTAATCGGATGTTATTCTAGGTTTGAAAAACCACAAACGGTTATGTGGCGACTTTTTCAACCACGATGTAGAAGTAGCACAGTCAGGGACCAAAATAAATTTCAATATACAGCTATTTGTTTGTGATAGCCCTGCCAGAGCTTTTGTTACTGGAACTCAATACCATAACGGGAAAAAACAGCTACCCGAAATGTTCTCAAATGGGATCTTACATAAACAGAAGAGTTATTTTTCAGACGGAAATTAGAGACATAAGAACCAATATCTCGTTTAGAGAACGAAGAGACAAATATCATCATCATCATCAAGAATTTCTATACAAACAAAATATATTAGAAACGATCGGCATTGGAATGCTGTCACTAGGAGTAGTAAAAAAAAATATTGGGTTTCGTTGTAAAAAATAAATCGGTTAATAAATTCAACCTTAGTGCAATCACCGCAAAATTAAACTTATGTGCCGCACCGAATTTAGGCAATTTTTACTGTATACTGGCATCATAGTTTTCAAAAAAACCAGCAAAAAAAAAAATTAGCAATGAAGTATTTTATCATTTTTTGGTGCTCCATTGCGCTGCGAGACTATTGTCAGATGAAAGAAAATGCAAAGAAATGGGTATGACAAAATAAGCTATAATATTCATGGGTTGTTGCCTTTGCCAGATTGTGTAACGCAATTTGGAGCATTAGACTCGTTTTCGGCACATAAAATCGAAAACTATAAGCATTTAAAAAAACTGTAAAAAACCCAATAAAATTGTACACACAAATCTATAGAAGAACAGACAAAATGAAATAAGCTCACATCATTATGAAACTTTCGAAATTTGATATGATTCACATTTCGTGTCAAGAAAAGGATTGTTATTGTCTCACAAACGATAAAAATATACTTAAAGTTGTTACAATTGGGTCTGTTGTCTGGACAGCCAAATTCTCTTTCCACCCAGGAAAAGGTACCGTCAAACACCTACGCCGGCGAATGATGAGGTTCATGAAGATTACATCCAACATGAAATTGGAACGACGATAAATGTAAATATTTATAATACCACTTAGAAAAAAAATATGAATTGAAAACAAATTTCGCTGGAAAAAACAGCCTAGAGCCACCACCACTAGTCTCGAAATCATAAAGTGGAATGTTATTGAAAAAATCGTTTGATGAAGAAATACCTGCCTTCTTAAGAACACTTACAGGGTAAAGTAGTGATTTAGTGAAGTAGACTTACAGGTTATTTGTTCCTTTCTTTCAGGTAATGATGAAGTGATAAACAAATTAAACGAAGTTCTCGAAGAAATCAGTAAATTTAATAGTAGAATCGATAATATTGACAGGGATAACAATTAGCCATAGATTGGCACAAAACAAAATTGCCATGGAAATGTTAATGCGAGTAAAGCAAGTCATTTGTTCATTAGAAAAAATATTGAGAAAAGGCGATAGCGCTATTGAATTTGACATGGTTTTTCCGATTAAAACTATTGCTGAGTTAAGCGAGTTTGAGCTTCGTTTAGAAAACACAGATTTTGTGTCAAAAGTGGTAATTTAATAAATGACACCTAAATCATATGAACTTTACAAAAATGAATTCAACTATATTAATTTTTTCACAGGTAATGTACTTTCGTAAATTGAAAGGATCATCATCAGTGTATCATGAATTTAATTTAAATGGAAAGTCGGGAAAAGTTCTTTAAATTCCTTAAAGCTATTTAGTAGCGTTTTTTTGGTAAATTATAGATTTTAATAATTGAAAAAACATTCAATTTATTTAATTTTTTAATCACTCATTTCAGACGCTTGCAGTGGTATACTCAGCAAGGAAAATTTCAAAAAGGATATTCGGACATGCATAATAGGAGGGTGGAGCAGAAATTTTGCATAATAGGAGTAAAAGAGAAAGATCTATTTTTTTTTTACACTAGTGAATTTTTTCCCATCGTCCTATCTTTTTTCAGTAGAAAAGAACTACTTTTCTTCACTACATATTCATAAGTTCTGGATATACTTCTGCTTTTGCTGAGAAAGCTTTTCACAATTAATAAACCAATTAAAAAATATCGCTAAGTATAAATTTGGAAAACAACAGCGTCAAAAATTGAAAATTTCAAAACCCAAGTGTTTGCTACAAAATTTAACAATTTATTTTGTATACTGCTTGGTTCAATAGATTATGGAGATCTCCTGAAACTGACAATAACGCAACACGAGCGAATTGGATTGCAATAAAAAAAATGTGGAAAAATCGTGACATTTTTCTATTGTTTTATAGCGTGCGGTAACTATGATGGTGGATCTGAACTATATGTGGATCTGACGGCAAAAAAAAAATAAGCTTGTTCCGGATATTTTTGTATATTAATTTTTATTTTCATAAAGTAGCTATGCCGTGCTAAAATTTCATAGAAAGAAACCCGCAATGAGCTTATTTTTAATGCGCTAGATGTCACATTCACAACTTTTACAGTCGTCAATAAATAAAAATTATAATTGTTTTGAGTTTTATTAATTATGGAAAATTATTATATTAAAGATTTCGCTCTTAATTTAATAATGGCTTATTTTCGGAAATAGTTGTTTAATTAATTTATTCTCTTCCGTAATTTCAAGTAAATTTATTATAGAGACATCTGTAAATGGATTTTGAAATTACCGAAAGCTCGGTTTTGAAATCGCATAAAATTGAAGTTTTTACGTGTTGTTGTTTTTTAAATAAAATCTAATTAAGAAAATCAACGATGGTGTATATGTTACGGTCAAAGTGTATAATCCGGTGACATAATTACCGGTCATTATATATAATCCCCACTGGGTTTGGTAAATTTGTGAAATGTCATTTATTTTCCTTTAATTTATCATTTTAACCGGTTATTATATAATTACCAAACCCTTTCGGTCAAAGAGAATAATATGAAAGTTGTTTTACTATAAGTTTTTTTTTTGATTGATTCAAATTAAATAATTAATTTGATTATTTGATAAAATACCAGGATTAATTTTATATTAATGTATTTATTAATTACTTATAAATCTCAACCTTTCTTCTGTGTTTTCCTTCTTCGACTGGATTACACTTTTTTGGCTTTTTTTTTGATTCCCTATCTGTGCCTACTATACTATTACTTCACTCTTTTTGTTCCGCCGGTTACATTGCTTAGTTTAAAATTATAAATAAAATTTGACACTTGAAGAATTGAATAAATTCTGAAAAAGCAGGGATTTGAGAGTGGTATAGCCTCCATCCGCTAAGGCTTACAACGAATAAAAATTACATTAAAAAAAATTATTTAGAAAACTTGATTTTTTTAACATTTGTTGCACTATTATGTAGAAGACGCGAAAAAAGCGATAAAAACTATTTGATCTGTGTCTGCAAGGTTGACGAAGCAATTATTATTAACAAAAATAAATAAAGTAAAAAGTTGTTTGTTAATTCAAAATTTCAATTTTAATTTATTCAAAATAAAATTTATCGTCAATTTGTTCTTCATCTTCATTTTCATTTGTATTAAGGTTGTGAGTGATACTCGTCAAGAGTTTCATGAAGGTTGCCTGGATATAGAATCCCCGCAATCCTAACGTGAAAATTTATCAAAAAAATTAACATCTTACCTTATTTAACTTCCCCTCCTAAAACTATACTATTAAAGTTAGCCGAAAGATTCCAGCCGAAAGATAAAAAATCCATAATGCAGATAGTGTCTTCGCTATCCCAGCCGAAAGTAAACAACATGGACAATGTTGATTGATTTCTTTCAGCCGGAAGATATCAGCCGACTTTTAATGTCTGTTAACAACAGTCCAATTAAGAAATTCTGATGGGGATACAGAGGTGTAATTTGAAAAAACTTTCCATTGGTCAATTTTTGTATAATTCATTGAATGACCTGGAGCCCTTGTTTAACCTTAATTCGCAATTATTTGATAGGCCCTAATGCTTGTTAACAACAGTCCAATTTTAAAGAAATTCTAATGGGGAGACAGAGGTGTAATTTGAAAAAAAGTCCATTGTTCAATTTCTGAAAAATTCGTTGAATGGCCCGGCGCTCTTGTTTAACCTGAATTCGCATTAATGCCACTATGACCATTTGACAGGCATTAATGCCTGTTAACAATAGTCCAATTTTGAAAAAATTATGATGGGGATACAGGGGTGTAATTTGAAAAAAATGTCCATAGTTAAATTTCTATCTCCATCAGAATTTCTTCATAATTGGAATATTTGTAACAGACATTAGGGCCTCTCAAATGGCCATAGTGGCATCAATGCGAATTTAAATTAAACAAGAGCGCCGTCAATGAATTTTTCAGAAATTGAACTATGGAAATCTTGGCAAATTACACCCCCGGATCCCCATCATAATTTCGTTAACCGGTTAATTTCGTTTCGCAAACGGGGTGTCATTTCGCTAATTCAATATGTCTCCACAGTTGGGATGAAGTTGACCAACATGATGGCCTATATAGTGACCATAGTGACATCAATGACAAAGTATGCTAATCTAGAACGACAGGTCATTCATTGCATTTTCGATATTTTTAATTAGCGAAATTTTGATAAATTACACCCCTGTTTCTCCATCAGAATTTCTTCATAATTAGGCCGAAGTTGACCAACATTATGACATATCAAATGCTTATAGTGGCATCCCCACCATACTTTATGTTCATTTAAAGCAAGGTTAACAATATTGTTTTTCAAATTAAGATTGATTGATTTAAACATTTGTATTTCTCAAGTTTAAATAGAATTAGGTTGGTGTCTGTTGATTGGAAACCATCATTGGTTTCTGTTGATGTGTTGTGGAAATAATTTTTAGGCTGATAACTTTCGGCTGAAGAATGTTGATCAACGGTGACGTATTTATCTACTACCGACTGAGAAAGCAAAGGCACCATCTGCATTATCGATTTTTTGATTTTTCGGCTGAAAACTTTCGGCTAACTTTAATAGTATCATAGTGGCATCAATGCGAATTAAGATTAAATAAGAGCGCCAGGCCATTCAATAAATTTTTTAGAAATTGAACTATGGCATTTTTTTAAAATTACACCCTCGTATCCCCATCAGAATTTCTTCAAAACTAGACTGTTATTAGCTGGTATTAGGGCTTATCAAATGGCCATATTGACAGCAATGCGAATTTAGGCTGAACAAGAGCGCTGGGCCATTCAATGAATTTTTCAGAAATTGAACTATGGAAATCTTGTCAAATTACACCCCTGTATTCCCATCAGAATTTCTTCAATATTGGGTTGTTGTTAACAGGCATCCTATCAAATGGTCATGGTGGCATCAATGAGAATTAAGGTTAAACAAGAGCGTTAGGCCATTCAATGAATTTATTCACAAATTGATCCTGATCAAAATTTCTTTACAATTTCCAGACCAAATGTAGACATAACATATCATAAACTAAAATATTTATTTTAATATCATTTTAAAGAAGTAAATAAAATGAAGGAAAAATATTTTTTTTTAATATCGGCTGGTATCGTAACTTTGGGCTGAAATATATTGATCAACATTGTTGAATTTTTATTTTAGGTTATCAAACCAAAGACACAATCTGCATTATCATTTTTTTTATTTTCGGCTGGTAACTTTTGGCTAACTTTAACAAGGTCCTAAAACTGTTGATAAAGAAACCTACATTTAACAATTTCTAAATTTTTACTCGATCTAATTTTCTCGATGTATACGTAAAGTAAAATTACGAAACTATTAATATTATCGCTCGTTTCAGCTCACGTTTTCTCTTTAATTTGATTATAAAAGTGATCGCTTAGATTGCTATTAAGTCCATCGTTCATCTCGAAAATTCTGATGTGCATGGGACAGAAGTTAAATTTTTATAAATGTAAATTTTAAATTGTATGTAAGAGAAATCTGCGGATTCACACTTTATTAACTTACTTTACTAACCTACACATCGAAACAGAATGCTCATGTTTATTGGTCATCACCGCCTAGTTAACACCACTTCCTATGCGAGCGAAAGGTGATATTTGTTTATACTAGTTTTTTGAGAAGTCGATCACCTTTCGCTTTAGTTCCAAAATATTCCGTCAGATGTCAGCCAGTTTGTGTTAAAAGGCGAATTGACAACTATAATTGGATCTGACGGCAAAAAGTTAAACTTGTTGGGTATATTTGTGTATGTTAATTTTTATTTTCATAAAGTATGCCGTGCTAAAATGTCATTGAAAAAAACACTCAATTTAAACAGTCGTCAATAGAAAATTAATAAATTTATGCTCCGCTTTAGTTTAAATTTAATGAATATGTTATTAAAAATATAAAATTAAAATTTAGATGATTTGTTTAATTTTTTATTCATAAATTTATGTTCAACAATTTTCCAACTATCACGGTTTCTTATAGTAACTCAATAAAAGTTTTCGCTCTATTTAAAGCTCACATTTTAATATTACGGCTCTTTAAAATCATAGATGGCTCCGGTTATAATTAAAAGTACCAGCTTGTGTTCCAAAAAATACTTTAAATTTATTACAAAATGCGGAACAATACCAATAGCAATACAAGATTTAAACAGCTTGAGAAAAAGATCCTGACTGGGTGGGGAGAGCCAATATTAATTTTCGGTACGGTACTACGATACTATCAGAGTACGTAATATCGCTACCGGGAATGTATACAAATAGTAAGAATTACTCCACACATCCTTTTTTGGCAGCGGTTAGTACTGGCCATGACTTTCAATTCGGCAAGTCCGGTTTTTGAAAAATTTTAACTTTTGCTTACTAATTATTATTTTTGGTAAATTTTATATCTAATGGTATGAGCGATGCGTAAGCGATGCAGTTGAGAAATTTTCGTGACGTGGGCGCCATCGAAAAAAAACTAGTTGATTAATAAAATTCAAAGCGTAAAAGAATTTATAACCATATTTTTCCATTCGTTAGCCATTTCGAACAACATTTTGATTTGATGAAAAGGGTCATAATTCGAAATCTAATTGAAATAAGCTAAATTCTATGCAGATTGAGGTGTGCAGTTCCAAGTAAATTTTAAACACAGTCAATTTATCTATAGCGTATCGGTTAGGTTAGCGAAATTTTACGAGTGTCTTTTAAATGTTTCTCATATTCTTTTTGTGGTGTCAGAAAATCAACCCATTTTGACTTAAGCATGATCCTATTTAGCCTTATTTTTTGATCACGTGGTAATTATAATTTTAACTTTTAAAGACCAGAATACACAAATGTTTATCCCTCGTCACTGTCTACAACAAACAAGCCATGGGTATTAGTATCACAAGCAATCGCAGCAGCATTTGTACTAATATTATTAGAATTAAAAATGGTAGCTCCAGGTTAACGACATAAAAGTATGTGCCTCTTGGATTAGAAAAATATCTGCATGCGGTAAATCAAGTAGTAGCTGGAATCCAATGAAACCGATTCATTTATTTGTTAAACATCAGAATATGATTATACTCCATTCTAATCTAACACCCAATCATCCTATAAATATATGTATATGTGCCATAAACGTACATGTCATTAAAATTAAACATGCTGAGATTCACCTCTGTTTTATGGTAATTAACATTAAGATATATATGCTGATACTTCTGCTGTCAATTTAACCGCGTATATAACCAAAAAATTATAACTCTCATTAAATTCGAATTATTATTGATTTTAATAACAAAATTTATGTTTATATTTATGGGTATATATGGCTAATGTCATATATTTATGTTAACAGTGTCTAATAAAATAAATGTTCTATAAAAAAATAAAATAAACAATCAATTTATAATTCTTGATAATACCTTTAAAAAAATATCGCTCGCATAAACCCAGAAACGTTTTCCATTTTTATGTATATGACATGATAATCGTATAATGTCTTATCATCGCACGATATATGCGGAGTGAAACATCATTATTAACATCGTTATCATTTTCTTAGATTCAATGATTTTGTTTTTAATATAATGTATTAAAACACATTAATTTTATTAATATTACATCGTATAATATGTGTGTGTGTATCATTATATTCTCGTGGTATGTTAAAATTGCGCGCGAAATATGAAATGATAGCAAAAAATCGCGTATCTTAATTTAATAATGGTAATAAGAATAATTTGTGTATGCACGTTCTACACAGAATCATAATAATCTGTATCATTTTTAAATTAAATCAGATGAAAATTTCAGTTTTTGTGTGCTCGTATTCAAAGGGAGGAAAATTGACATTTTATAGACAAAAAAAATGGAAAATTATCATTTTAATAGGGTATTTATATGGAAATGAATTAACCCAATTTGTATTCATGGTATATAAATATGTGGAGATAATTTGTTGGATAAAAGCATGTTGAAGTATTTCATATGCGATATGATTTTCATTTCGAGTATCTTGAGGACAGGTTGAGGAGTTTCACCGCGTTTGAAATATCGTTTCATTTGTGTTTTCCTCCTTTTGAATCTCAGTATTATATATAGCTAAAGGGATTGAGGGAATTTCATTTACTCTAATCCCCTCTGGTAATATTAGATTTAACACATAGTGCACAAAGAAGTCATGCCCCTTTTTCTTGTATTTTTTCTGAAGTTTTCGTTGCATGTGTTTCATATATTGTACTACAACCACCACACTTGCAGCAAAAGTCCAAATCTTGTAGTACAGTTCCGTGCAAATAATAATAATAATACTCCCCCAACGAACTATTACCCCGCTCAACCGCCCGAGTTACACATCGAATTGATACCTGTCACCCTTGACAAAAAAATGCACATGAGGCAATTTTGACTCCTAGTGATCGTACAGCACAACACAATTCTAATCTACTAGAGGAAGGATAAACGATTGAAAGGTTCAATGGGTAACGATGGTATTGGCCTTCAACAATTACGTCTTTAAATCAGCAACCCAAGAAAAAATATTATTTCACAAGCATCTGTAGATTTCCAGAAATTTAATTCTAAATTAATATTTTCCGGCCTCCCAAATAATATAAACGTTTATTAATTTAATCCGGATTTGAATTTCCTGAAGTAAAAGTTATTTGAATTATATTAAAAATTACTCTAAAATCCATTAGTATTTAACCCGTGAATTAGGCAACTATGAAAATGCTGAAAAAATCTTTTAAAAAATTGCAAAAAATATGTGAGGCGTCCCAAAGATGATTGTTTCTGGAAAACTATCAAATGTCAGATTAAAAATTTCAAATGTTTTATTAATTTGGTCACCAAAGAATATTCGTCTAATTACCAAATATAATTTTACTGCACAGCACATATTTATGCTATCAATGGAACTTTACCAATCAAATATGTTATGCAGAATTGGGTTGGCACTCTAACAAAATGCTTAATGGAAGTAGGCCATCTCCTAACAAATGATGGTTCAATTGGATGTGCAAAGCCAAATTTGACGAAATTTTGGGTTTCGGCTATAATGAATGGAACCAGTCCGTTTCCCATCCGATAATTCTTCAACTTAGTCTGTTAAGCAGGGCTAGGATTTTAATATACTAAGGTCAACTTAGAATTTGGTGGGGATTTAATAATGGATGTTAAAAGGGTTCTAGAATTCAGTCATGATAAGAGATTTCTTTACTAGTTATGTTCAAATCTGGTATGTTAATCTGAACCGGGATTCCAACAAAAATAACACCAAAAAAATATAAAAATAATCGGCCAAGGAATTATCCAGTTCCTCCACTTAATATAGCCGAACCAAACTTGGCCTTAACCCGTTAAGAAATGACCAAAGAAATTGGAATGATATAGAAAGGAAAGTTGATGGTGGATGGTGTTTTAATAAATGAAATTGATATTGGATCGTGGTAACCGAACAACATGGTGTAATTTGGGTTTAGTTGAAAATGGTTTTTGTGCTTAACTTTAATTTACATTTGGGGCTGGCTAAGTCAGGCGAAGAAATAGTTCTGATCCAAGAACCTTGGATCAAGAATAACAAGATCAATCTGCGGGCGAAGGGTTACACTTTCTTCACGCTTGTGGGACTGAAAAGAGCAAATTTTGTATATTGGTAGGAAATTAAATGTTTTTCCACTTCCACAGTATAGCAAAGGGGACATTACTGCGGTCTGTATAGAGACGGAGGGAACAAGATTCTGGCTAGCAGCCGCAAACATCGATCAGGAGAAGCCAGTTTTACCAGATATACTGGAGGCACCTGTTTTTGATGCAGAAAGAAGGAAGTTGGTAGTTACCCTCAGGTGCAACGCCAACGCGCACCTTGCCATCTGGGGTAGCTCGGATATAAATGACGTGTGTGTTACTTTTTGAATTTCTCTTAAGAACTAACCTCACTATTAGTAATATAGGCCAGGAACCCACCTTTATTTTTAGTATTGGACAGGAGATTCTGGATATTACTCTGTGGCCTTATTCCTAAATACGATACGAAAACGAAAGTACAAAATTCATATTTGAATTGAATCGAACTCGTACGATTCTTATTTAAAATTGAATAGGAATTTTCTATTTTCGTTTTCGTATCGTATTCAGGAATAGGGCCCCCGGTCTCCGAATTTATTTCACTTGATTTCGGGAATCGAAGGTGGCGAAGGAGCATTCCTTCTCGGACCATCGAGCATTCTTTCTCGGACCATCAATTAACATTTAAACTTAATCTCAATATTACAAAATAGTACGTGTTTAGAAATCCCAGAAGGACAGTATGGCATGTATATACGGAGGTATTGGAGGGCATTATTCCATCTAGAGTTCCAGGACTCCCCGACACGGGTAGTGAACTGGATTCAATGGTGGACACTCTGACTGGGGCTTGCAATACCTCTATGAGGGTAGCCTGTCCTTTAACAAAGTTGAGGGGAAGCGAAAACCTGCTTGGTGGAACTCGGCACTTGCAGAGCGCCGGAATGTCTGTGGGTCTGCCTTCAATAGAGGGAAAAGAGCTAGAGATGGTCAGGACTAGGACTACTATAAGGAATGTCTTAGAGTATACAAAAGGTAGTTAAGGAAGGCGCAGAAAAATTCGTGGAGGCACTTCTGTGATAAAATGAAAGGGGTCTCGGTTTGAACCTCGCGCTTCAGGAAAATTCTCTCTACCAATGCAGCTGTTCCAGGCTATCTGTTAAAACCGGTTGGCGAATGGACGGTTTAGTGAAGAGACTCTTGACCTCTTGATGGAAACTCACTTCCCGGGTAGTGAGGACGTGTCGACTGCGGAGACTTTGGCTGGTTGTGGGTCTAGGGACTGCGAGATTTAACTGTTGTGTACAGAGGATATTCTGAACACGCGGAGAATAAAATGGCCTAGTAAAGGGTTCAAGCCTTTTGAATGTGGTCTGGGATTGTACTAGCAGAAATTCAGAAGAACTTTGAGGTTTTACTGCCCTGGCTGGAAGTTATCTTCGCAGGGTGTCTGAAGCTGGAGTACATCCTCAAGAATTGGCGGAGGCTAGGGTGATCCTCATCCCGAAGGCAGGAAGAAGCTTGCACAGCCACCATAAGGACTTTAAACCAATATCATTGTCATATTTTCTGCTGAAAATCATGGAAAGGCTGCTGGATGTCTATATTCGTTTAAAAATTGTACCCAGAAACTGGGATCAGTCTCAACATGCGTACCATAAAGATAAGTCCGTGGATACGGTATTACATACGTTCATGGAATTGAGTATTCACTGGATTTTCAGGAATTCTCGTTAGTAGCGTTCTTCGATATTAAGGGCGCGTTTAATAACGTGAAGGTTGAGGCAATTATGGAAGGATTGCTACTTTTTGAGATCGAAGACGCAGTAATCAGGCTAATAATTTATTTGCTAGGTAGCAGAAGGGTCAATACGTTGATGGGAGAAGCTTCCGTGAGAAGACGGGTTGTTCGGGGAACTCCCCAGGGAGGTGCCTTCTCTCCCCTCCTGTGCAATGTAGTAATCAATAGACTACTATTGGAACTTGAGGGGGAAGGAATAGGTGTGGTTGCTCACGCTGATGACGTGGCGATAGCTGTCTCGGGTAAGCAACTGGGTACAGTCAGGGATATGATGCAAAATGCGTTATCAATAACTGCGGGGTGGGCCAGCAGATGTGGGTTGGGGTTTATGCCATATAAAACAGAACTGGTCCTTTTCACTAGGAGGTATAAAATTCCGGCAATGGTTTTACCAAGCCTGAATGGTACTATGCTGCTCCTTACTGATAGGGCGAGATTCCTAGCGATTCTTCTGGACAGTAAGCTCAGTTGGAAGCTCAACACGACAAAAAGAGTGAAGAAGGCCACTGTGGCGCTCTATTTTTGTAAAAGTGCCATTGGAAGGAAATGGGTATGGTGGCCTGTTCTGGAGAAAGTATCATATAGGAACATGATGGCGAAGGTGCAGAGGGCAGCCTGTTTGCTCATTAGTGGGGCACTGAAAACGACCCCCCTGGTGTCCTAGAGGTTTTTTTTTTTTTTTTTTTTTACAAGTATTATCATTCAAGCGCGCCACGCTAAATAATACGCTTTAAAAGATTAAGGCGACGCTGACCTCTTAATATCTAATGGAAAAGAATTCCAAAGAGAAATATCCCTAACAAAAAAGGATGTATTTAAAGATCTGCACAGATTTAGAGGGGGAGTAAACGTAAATTTGAAGAATGGGACCTACTGAACAGTAACTTATTAAATAAACATGGAGGTTGCTTCGATCTGAGAAACTTAAAAATAAAAAGACATACACGAAGTTCATAGAAGTCAACCAAACTACAGCCAAGGGTCAAATTTAAAAAGGGAGAAATATGATCAGATTTCCTAATACTAAAAATGAAACGAGTACAAACATTGAAACATCTTTGGAGAACATTTATATTATCCTGAATCATTCCAAACATTACAAAGTCACCATAAAGAAAATGTGGAAGAAAGTGCGAGAGGAACATACGCTTATTAAAATTACTATCAGCGAACCCTACAACTTTATACAAACAACTAAGCATTCCAAAAACCGTTTTACTAACCTTAACCAAATGATCACCCCAATAAAGAGTTTTATTAAAAATTAACCCTAAATCTCTATCTGTATTAGAGAATGGAATTAAACAACCACCGAGAAAATATCCAGGAAAAGAGGAAGTATTTATAGATTTTTTATAGATTATAATGGACTGGGATTTACTAGCATTAAGAGCAAGTCTGTTTGATAATGACCAATTATAAATTCTTTCCAAATCATCGTTAATTAAAGAAATATTAGAGTGAATGGAATCATTATCTAAGCGACTACTCCTATGAACATCATCAGCAAATATATGAAAAGAAGATTGACGAATGGCACATGCAATGTCATTAATATACATTGAGAATAGTAAAGGGCCAAGAACCGACCCCTGAGGAACGCCAGAAGAGACAGGTAAAAAGTCAGAAAAAGAATTGTCATAAAAGACTGCCTGAAAGCGACCCGAAATATAGTCTAAAATCATTTTAGCAGCAGAGAGAGAGAAAAATTAAAGTTCGAAATAAGCTTATTAAACAAAATATGGTGATTAATTGAATCAAACGCTTTAGAGAAATCTAACAGAGTAAGGCAAGTCATTTCTCTTTTACTCATACTACGACAAATATCATCACAAACATTCAGTAAAGCAGTGGTAGTACCATGGAACCTTCTAAAACTCGATTGAAAAAGACTAAGCAAATTAAAGCTATCGATATGAGATTGAATTTGGTTTTTTACTACAATTCAAACGCCTTGGACAGAGAACTTAAAATGGTAATAGGGCGGAAATGGCAAAGCTCAGAAGGATTGCTTATTTTAGGAATAGGAATAATTTTACCCATCTTCCACTGAGCGGGATATGAAGAGGTCGTTATAATAAAATTGAAAATATGTAACAAATACCTTGATACAATAGGAAAAATGCGCTTAACTAATTTCAAACTAACCATATCTAGACCAGTGGATTGCGATTTAACTTCCCAAATAGTAGAATGCAAATCAACAGTAGATATATTTGTAAACGAAAAAGAATTAAGGGGTTCGACGGACACTAAATCAATAATGGAAATATCATGAGTGTGACTAGAGTTAATTAGATAAAAGTTTATATCATTTGCTTTGAAATCTACAGAAGCAGCCCCTTTGCAACTACCAAGGCAAAAGTTGCGTACGTTACGCCAAAATATCTTAGAGGAAAGTGAGGGATCTAACTTATTCTAGAAAAAAAATTTCTTAGCGATACGAATTAAACCTACCACTCTATTTCGAGATTCCTTATAAGCTAGATATGACAAAGAATTAGAGCTAATTTTCCAAATACGATATTTGGAAAAACGAACAGAAATAGCACTCTTGCGTCATCCAAAGGGGGGATCTAGGTCTTAAATAAACAATAGTGAGAGGAACACAATTATAAAATACATAGTTAATGGAGGAATTAAAATAGTCAATTTCATCGGTGGAAGTCGAGAGAGAAAAATATTATTCCAACAAATAGAACCACAAGTTGATGAAAGATGAGATTCATCAATTTTACAAAAATACCTAAAGCTAAAACTTTTAGGTCTTGGTCAAGAATAATAATTAACAGAAAAAACAAGAAGATCATGGTGAGAGACAATACCAAGAGACAATTGATTGAAAAAAACAAATGGAATTATCAGCAGAAGCAACAACGCGTGATCAATGAACGAATAAGAACAGAAAGTGGGCTCTTCAGTATTATAAACCGAATTATAAACCGAAAGATTAATGCTATTTAAGATATTCAAATAGCTACGAGAAAATAAAGTCTCTTGAGAAATATCAAAATTAAAATCACGCGAAATGAAAACCTCATCATACCGACAGAAAAAATAACTTAAAAGACACTCAATGTCTAAAAGGGATTTTTTGAATCGAGCATAAGACCTCTTGTTCGTTTTATGAGGATTATAAACTACACCTAAAAGAAATTTCCGCTTATTCACGAAGCCATTTAAAAAAAGAGACTCAAAGTCAGAAACGAGCCTTTGAGAAATTGACGGGGGTATACCGATACAACACTACATTTAATATGCTCGTTAACATATATACATACCCTACCATAATTAGCCGGTGGACTAACCCTCTCCAGCCTGAACAAATTATAGCCAGTAATGGCCAACGCCAGAATTAGAAATACTGGATGTCAAAAATTTTTCCGATAAGCAAATAACATCAATTGGGGCCTCATTAAAAGTTTGACGAAGCTCGTCAATATTCAAAGCAAGACTCTGAACATTCAAACTAACCACATTAAACATGCTGGACCTAGTCCGAAGCATACATTTTAAAAGAACCGAGGGCAAAGAAATGCTCTCGGTGGGCATCGCGAGTCGTGGCGCACTGCAACAACAATACTTACATGCAAATAATTTCAAATACATAAATACTATCCTCTTTAAAGGTATATAAACCAAGGTCACACAACTTCAAGTGTTAAAATCTAAAAAGAAACAAATAAAGAGAAGCCAAATCATAAAAGTAACAGAAAACTATATAAGAGGCGCGATACTTATCAATTGAACAAATCCTAAAAGCCAAAATCTAGTGGAGAAAGCCGCAAAATCAAAATTAATTCAAAAAATTAAATATTTTGATTTTAGACAAGAAAAATCAAACACGACCGTCTAAATTTACATTTTTTAATTCGTTTGTATCTGATAATTTCCATACCGTCGCCCCAATATTTAAGTGTTTTAAATTCATACAAAATGGCATGCATTTAAAACACTTCAATACTGGGTGATATTTTTCGATAGGAGTTTCGTTAAAATATCGTTTCGCCTGAATATTTGTTTTCATACAAGCATACATATGACTTCTTTAGGAAATATTTCACAGCTATACGCACGAGTGTGTAATTTTTCCTAAACCTTTCCTAAAAATTGTTTACACTTAGGATAGGTTTAGCAAATATTTTTCAATTTTTGACTTATAGATGGGAAATTTGTAAGAATCACCACAATCAGTTTCGAACGGATGAGATTATTGATTTGAAAAAGGCAGTCTTCGTATCAAGTCGCAACGACTGTATTTTACATTGCAATATTGTCTTTATCTATAGAATAATGTAGTTGTACTACTAGCGAATTACTGCTTAGCACACAAAAATCGATTCTTTCAAATTTTTCATCTATATTTTATTCTCACAACTAACTTTTCGTGTTTACGAATTTTTATTCGTGTTTACTGTATTTTACTTTGTTGTTTTATTCTGATTGTTCCGTATATTGGTCTGTTATCAGGACTCTCGAATTAAATACACAATCGTAGGAAAAAATTCCATTTAGCGTCAATTTTACGTGACAACGACTATGATAATCAACACTTACTTACACACAATCAACTTCCCAACCACCCCATAGTTTTTCTTTCCATTTTCCGAAACTGATTATTGTGATTCTTACAAATTTTCTATCAAAATTCAAATTAATCCGCGATTAGGCGCTAAAGGAAAGAAAAGTATGCGGTGGTTGGGAAGTTGATTGCGTCGATTATCATAATTGTTGTCACGCAGATTGACGCTAAATGGAAGAATTTCCTACGATTGTGTATTTAATTCGAGAGGAGGTACTGAAAATAGACCAATGTACACAATAATTCACAATAATACCATTCCAATAAAACAAAGTAAAAATTAGCAAATATTTCACGCGTATATGTAATGTTTATGTTAAAAGCTTGGGCTATCCTTTAGCGTTTTATACAAAACTGAAATATTTATTTCATATTGTTTACAATGAGAACATTTTCAGTAGAATTATTGAAAAAATTGATAAACCCACCTCGTAAGTTGTTCTATGTTGAAGTAATTTTGCATTTGTTTAATCCTGTTCTTTCTGAACATACTGTGATTCTTGATCGACGGCAGATTTAGTAAAGTCGAAAGAGTAATCAATTGTTTAATAGGACAAAGTATGGTACTAATTGCAGCCTCTGAATCATCCAATGATACCATAAGCAATTCGAAAAATTTCCCCGACTGTATGGTTTGTCCTTTTGCTCAAAAGGAATTAAGCGTATGCGGACACAACGGAAAAATTCTTCCTTAACGTATTAGAATGCCAAAGTTGAACATCCTGTATACTGGCATGTGTAAATAATAATTACTTCATTGAATGCTTTTTTATAGAAATGGTATGAAATTTAACTCCATTTAAAACAATTTCAAAGCTGGGGATATAAGTTGTGCTTTTCAACAATAAATAAAACACAACTACATATGCATGGTACATATAAATTCCAATTTATACATAAATTTATTAATTCTAGATATTTTATTGTTATGTTGACAATAGTTAAACTATATAGTGAAATTTTTATGTTGATGCTTTATAAAATATGTATGTCTAACGATATTACATCGAACATATGTATGTAGGTAGGTATATGCATGTCTTCATAATATATGCATAACGTATGTAGTAAAAGTTGTAGATTTAGGAAAAAATAATAATAAGATTTATACTTCAGAGACAAAGGTTGTTGTTATATGTGCTCGTAAATAGAGATAGTAGACGATGACGTTAGAAAAATATATTGTACTCTACTCCTTTATGTTTTTATCAGGAAAATGAAGTTGATCAAATAATAAATATTCATATTAAAAAATATCTTCATATACATACGTTAAATGTCAATAACAATATCTTTTCCAAAAACAACAAAAGCATGATTTTATTTAGTCTTAGAATGTCTCGACTCTTTACAAACTAGATAGTATGTAATTGAAATTGATGGATCTGGACAGCACGATTAAGGACGATGTACATATGTTACGGTTAAAGTCCTAAATCGGTAAATGTCCGAAATTTCAATTTTTTAAATAACCCGATTAAAACCCGGTCGTCCAGAAGTGATTACAAAATTTTTGTTGACATTTCTCCTACATCGCCGTAGTTTCATTTATTTCCATTAGTTGGATAAGCGTCATGAGCGGTTAATCCGCGTGCCGGTGAAAGTTGGTAAAGCCGTTCACCCCTACTATTCCAAATTCAAAATTGCACTAATATTACATACAATATAATCTGTGGGGTGAAGGGTGAACCATTTCGACAATATACCCAGAATGCAAATTTTTCATTTTGTGGAAAAAAATAATTTTGATTCCGTACTAAACGTCGTACTTCAAAATATCAAAGACAATAAATTTTGAACACAAATTATCTCTTGCTGTTTCGGTTTCGCGTTAATTTTATTATTTTAGTTTCATGTGGCAAGTCGACGGGTGAATAAATATACGCACCTGTGCATCCTTATACTTTGTGTAGGTTTAAGTTTATATCAACAAGCGTATCAATCTCGTTTGAATACATGTATTCAAGCAGTAATTTGAACTGAAGTATTTGATGGAGAGATTTCAAGTAATAGTGACGTTAAAGTGGAAAATTAAATAAACGCATACTTTTAAAGGGAAAGGTAAACCGATATGGAGGAAAAAAAACACTCGGAGGACAAAACGTTCTCAAATGTCAAGTGAATTTTATTTGGATGTCATGTGTGAAATAATCATCAGACAAACAAATAGGGAGGCTGACGAGGTTTGTAGGTAATGTAAATTTACAAATCTATATACCATCGAGAAATTGGAAATTTATAACAGAAAGGAGTTTGAAGGTTAACTATAGCTATAATTATAAATGCTGGTGTTCGTCAACACCGGAACATATTTACGATTATTCTATTTCTTTCTTGTTTTGCTTTCTGAACACAGAACTATTTTAAAAAACGGTTCGTTTGGTAGAAAATTGGCATTAGTTTTAAACAATAGAAAAACAGTTTATGTTTGTGTTTTGTTCGATTGGTGGAAACCCGAAATTGAACCTACGGGATTTGTGATAACAATTGTCTTTTATAATCAAAAATCATTATTCCTGTTTAAATTTTAGAAAACAAACCAGGTCAACCATTGACCCTATTAAACTTCACCGACTCCAGCCGAAAAATGTCGACAATGCAGATATAAATTTTATTCGGAAAGTAATTATTTCTATTAGAAATTTTTATTTTGCTCTTCCTAAATACCAACTAAAAAATGTAAAATAAAAAACAATTAAAACTAATATACAGTAGGTCACAGCCAAAATGATACAAGCTATTTTTAATTTTTTTTCCACGTTTTTCTTAGCTTGCTTTCTTGTCTGTCTATCTGTCTGTTTATCTGTTTGGGTCAAAATTTGCGGTAGAAATTTGAAGCACTTATCATCATTCGATTATAAATAAATAAAATTATTTCAATTAAGAAAATTTGTATGTGTTAGTTAGTGCAAAAAATTAAAACACACGTGATTTTTAAAACAAAACAAAATTTGTAAGGTTTTCAAACATTTAAATTTCAGAAAACCGTTATTAATACGAGAGCAAACCAAAAAGTCTTTCAATATCATATGAAAAAAAGAGTGAGTGAGACAGCAATATTTTTATTTTTCGACATAATCTCTTTTAAGGTTTATACATTTGTCACATCGATCAATTAACTTGCCTAAACCCTCTAAAAAAAAATTTCTTTTGCTCCATAAAATATTCATTTACAACAGACTGTACTTCATAGTCACTGGACAATATCCGGCCCGTTAGTGTTTTTTTTCAAATCGGGAAACAGAAAGTAGTCACTAGGTGCCAAGTCTGGACTGTACGGTGGATGCGGAATTTCCACGAAGCCGCAGTCCTTTAATGCAGCTTGAACAATATTAGCCTTGTGCACTGGTGCATTGTCGTGAAGAAGCAAGATTTTTTCCTAACTTTCCTTGGCCGTTTTTCCCGGATCGCTTTTTTCAATTTTCGCAAAACCTCTGCGTAATATATGCCTGTGATTGTGGTTTTTGGTGGCATATAATCGATTATCAAAATTCCTTCAGTATCCCAAAAAATTGTTGCCAAAACTTACCAGCAGTATGTTGAGTTTTGAATTTCTTTGGTGGTGGTTCACTACGTTTAATCCATTGCATCGATTTTTGTTTGGATTCCGGATCCCAGTGATGAAGCCATGTTTCATTGCCTATTATTATGTTATCCAAGAAATTTCCTGGATCTTCTTTGTACATATCTAAAATCGCCTTTGAAGTTTGAACACGCATTTTTTTTTGTTCTGCATTCAACAAACGGGGAACCCATCGCGCACTTACTTTCGACATGTGTAGGTGGCGTATAAAACCGTACCGTATAAAAGAAAAAGTCTCCATGCTAACCACGGAACAGAAATACGCCGGTCCTCCAATACAATAGATTCGGCCAAAATTACGTTTTCATGGCTAATAGCATCTGCTGGCCGACCCGAGCGGTTGTCGTCTTCTAATGACTCCCGACCACTTTTGAATAATTTTATCCACCTTGTTACTGTGGCATATGATGGTGCAGATGCGCCGTAAACTTTTGATGTATAGTTGAATATATAAATTGCATTTCTTCTAGAAGTTTCATCGTGACCAAAAACGGTTTTGAAAAATATATTGTTGTCTCACTCACTCTTTTTTTTCATATGATATTGCAAGAATTTTGATATACCCTCGTATTTAACAATGAAAAAATATGAGATATAAAAATATTAAATGCAAAATAAGCAAAATCAAGTATGTAGATGTTGTGTGACCTGTTTTAGGTACCTTAAATACTTACTAAAAAATTTGCCTGGCGTCTCAATAATAATTTTGTTTTACGATTGAACCACATGATGTCTGAACATATTTCAAAACATTCAAATTCAGAAAATTTTAATTGTTAAAAAATTTCTAGATATTTCAAATTGTATTCATCATTACTCATTACTATAATTAAAACTTTATGTTCATTTGTTGCGAAATTTAAATTTAAAAAAAAAAGTAGAAATAGTATTGGGTGCATGCATTAAAAACCGGAACTTTTTATGAAATTTGAGCCTTTATTGTGGAAAAATGTTACAAGATTTTTTATTCAAAGTATTGCCCATCACTACCCAGTATTTTTTCCCATCTTTCTGGCAATTTATGGATTCCATCCCAGAAAAACTGCGCCGGCTTGGCGGCCAAAAACGAATCGAGCCAATTTTCGATAACTTGAACTGAAGTGAAGCGTATTCCTGATAGGGCATTCTGCATGGATCGAAATAGGTGGTAGTCGGATGGAGCAAGGTCTGGGCTATAAGGCGGGCGAGGCAGAATTTGTCATGCGTTATTCTCCAGGTAATTTTTGACCAGCGCCACAATATGTGGCCAAGCGTTGTCATATTGGAAACTGATTGACTCGTGTCTGATCGCATACGTTGGCCGCTCTGCCTGGATTTTCTGCTTCAATCAATGACAATTCAATCAATTGTTGACGATTGAGTTGGGCATTGATGGTTTTGTCCACTTGGCCGGCCTCGCCTTTCTTGACATAGGTTTTTTTGCGCTTGAGTTTATCGTAATGGATCTATTTTTCATCGCCAGTGACAATACGATGCATAAACGACTTCTTTTTGTGGCGCTCGAGCAGCATTTCAGACATGCAAAATCGTCTTTCCACGTCTCTTGGCTTCAATTCTTATGGCAGCCAATTTCTTATCTTTTGGATGAATCCCAAGGCTTTCAAACATGTGGAAATTGTTACTTGATCAACTCCCAATGATTCTGCAAGTTCTTCTTGCGTTTGACATAAATCTTGATCGAGTAATGCTTTCAATTCTTCATCCTCAAACTTTTTCGGCTGATCAGGATGCTTTTTGTCCTTGATATCAAAATCACCACTTAAAGCCACTAAACCACTCAAAGCACTGTATTTTTACAAGAGCATGCTCACCATACAAATTCACGATCAAACGATGACTTTCAGCTGCAGTTTTGTTTGAGAAAAAGTGACTCAACAAAACTTCCCGGAAATGCTGTTTTTTCGCAAATTTCATAAATTTTCCATCGTTGAAATCAGTTGGATGTACACAATCAAAACAAAAACTTTTAGCTGATTTTGACGGGGATTTTGAATAGGGCTTTCAAATGACATATATGTTCGTGATGTACTGTAACGCATAAACAAGTAATGACATCTAGTATCAAATTCCGGTTTTTAATGCATACACCCAATACATTGGGAAGAAGGTAATTTTTCCTCGAATTCTGTTTTGAATAAAGAATTACGGGAATATAACGAGAAAATATATCGGATACGCATAATAATAGTTTTCATTAAAGTGATTCGCGATACAAGTTTTAGTAAAGCAAATTGGGTAATATGGAACTTTGATTAGTTTGAATCGCAAATCTTGGGAAGAGATACACATTGCAAATTGAGGAATTGGACTGTAGCAAATTGTCAGGAAAGAAGCCTTCTAACGAAAGTGTAATCAGAGTAATAGAAAGACAATATTGACGTCCATAAGACCCTTAACTTCTTTTGATTAACTTTAAGTTTCGTTACAGTTTTCCTTATGTTTTTGTCCTTGTTGGTGTTTGTATAAATGTTTGTGTGTGTTTGTGTTGGGCGCAGTATGCATCAGCTCTCCGTGGTTGCGCCTGGAACTCCAAATTTGAAAACCAAGAAAGCTAGTATTTCCTAACAGACAATTGGTATAATGACACGAATTTGCACACATGTTGAATAATGTAATTGTATAAATTTAATTGAATAAAGAGATGAAATCTATTTTAAAAAATTGTTTCAATTGATAACAAGATTCAAAATTTGTACAACTATAAAGAGTAAAATAATATATGTATGTATATAAAAAAAAACTTTTTAAAATACCACGTTTTTCTAGTGCACTAAAAAGGAGAAAATAATTTTTTTCTGGGCATATAGAATTCTGGGCATTTATACTTAAAATTAGCACCAATTTTCTACAACTAAAAACGTGGGGCGCTCTATAAAAAAAATAAGTTCTTGGTATACTTAATGTGAAAATTTAGGGCTTTGATACTAGCATCTTATATTTGTCAACCCTCGTCAAAATCTCTCGTATACCTTGCATATCTCGTACAAGATTGAATATCGAGACGACTGAAAAATATTTAGAAGCAACGCTTAATAAAAAAAATTTATCAAGCTTAATCACATACCCGAGTGAACACTGGATGTATTTGTTTAGTAAATGTCTAGTTGTAAGAATGACTAATGACATGTAGACGTAAAGCAAGTCAATAGTCGTCCTTACAACTAGATATTTATTAGACAAATACGTCAGTGTTCACTCGGGACACACACACCTTAATCATAAATTAGGTACAGGAAGGTTCTAAGCTAGCAAAATGTTTTAAAAATACCATAAGAAGTTATCCAAATCACATTTATAAATTTTCTTTTCTAAAATGCGCCCCACGTTTTTAGTTGTAGAAAATTGGTGTAAGTATAGTATAAATCCCCAGATAATTCTATATGGCCAGAAAAAAAATTATATTCTTCTTTTTAGTGTATTAGAAAAACGTGGTATTTTAAAAAGATTTTTGTATATATATTATTTAAAGTAAATGTCCAAAAAACAATAATAGGCTTAAGTATTAATTTTTTATTTCATAAAACAAAACAACTATAAAATTTCAAAAATAGTAACAAAAATCCAAATTTCTACGTAAAAACATGTCACATCTAAAATGATGCAGTTTAAAAAAAAAAATTTAAAAAATTAATTCGTATGTTTGTAACTAATATTATCACATTGTTTAATTAATTTAGTAATATTTCTTCGGGTATCCGTTTCGTTTTAGAAAAGCTTTGAGTTTTTTTAGCATCGAATCTACGACTTTTTTCGTGTATTCTGGAGTTATTTTACTCCACTCTTGTAACAATGCCATTTTTAAGTATGCTACATTATTAATCTCATGTTTTCTGATTTACTAGCTAAGTTTTCACGTAAATTGATGTCCGGTGATTGGACAGAACTTTACATGACATGAGGAGTATTCCAAATGAGCCAGAATGTTTCATCTTTGTTTTTATGGTCTTGGACAAATTTATTTCTAGTCTTACGATTAACTTCACTTCACGTTCTCATTAACTTCTGCGTATCGTTTGTGAAATGTAAATGTAAATTTAAAATAATAATTGTTTTTTAGATATTTATACTTAAAAAAAAAATGCCTGTATCATTTTGGCTCTGACCCACTGTACCAAACCAAATTTCTGTAAGTTCCGTATTAAGCTCGATTTATATTATCCGTTCCTTTCAGTTCCTTCATTTTTCGAATCAGACAAAAAAAAACATTGTTACATGTTTTTTTTCATTAGAGTATTTATATTATGCGTTCCGTTCAGTTCCTGCAAGTACGGAACGGATAATATAAATACTCCAATGAAAAAAAACATGTAACAATGTTTTTTTTTGTCTGATTCGAAAAATGAAGGAACTGAAAGGAACGGATAATATAAATCGAGCTTTAGATGTTTGGGTGTGTAAAACGTGAAATGCATCTATAGTAACATGTTTGGAGAACATTTCAACTTTCATGTGGGGAGTCCCTGAAAACTCGATAGTATATATCACAAACACTAAATTTAAAAATTTCTAAAAGTTGACCGTTTAAATTGTCATGGTTGGAAATACATTTAAATGAAAGGTTTTAGTGATGTGCAATTTTTTCCAGGTGTGAGCATCATTAAAACCTTTCATTTAAATTTATTTCCAGCCATGACAATTGAAACGGCCAATTTTTAGAAATTTTCAAATTTGATGTTTGCGATATATTCAATCAAGTTTCCCGGACTCCCAACATGAAAATTTTTAAAGTTTTGATTGATATATTCCAACGAGTTGTCTCAGTAATAAATAAGTTTTGTATTATAGTTTTATGCATTTAATATACAATCTTATTTTGAATAATAAACGTTTATTGATCAAAATAATCATTTTTGCTTTAAAAAGTAATTACTTCTTAACACCAAATTTATTTATCTACTTTATCATAATTTTTCGGCTGACTATTTATACGAATCTGCCTTACCGACTTTTACAGCCGACCATTCCATGTTTTTTTTTTAATTTGAATTATCGACATTTTATTTGTTACATTCGATTTTGCATTATTGACATTTTTCAGTTGGAGCGAGTCGGCTAACTTTAACAGTACCAGCCCTTGTTAAAAATTTTACCTTCATTGGCAAAATTTAAAGAGTTCCTACGGAAGCTGCCACTTCTGTTACACAGATTTCTAGAAAATTTCGTATAAATTTCCCAATTTATAGAAACAACTTTAGCAATTTGTTATAAATTGGTAATTTTTATTTTTATGTTTGTAATTTATTTTAAAATACATATAACAGCTGTTTTTATAAAACAGAAGCTGAGCGCAGTGTTTTATATATTTTAAAATACATTATAAAAATGGAAATAACTTTAGTATGCAGTTCTTCTCCGAATAGTCAAAGCTGATTATCTGTGTATTTGCCGAATTTTTGTAAAATAAAGTTTTTTCATTATAAAACTCATTATTTTCGGTAAAACTTAAAATATAATCTGTAACTAATTTTGGTTGAAATTTAATTAACAATCCCTCAATATTTAATCGGTTTTCCGTAGATGCTAAATATTTATCAAAATATATTCAAAAAAACGAAAATGCTAATAAAAACTTGTCAAAGCAGGAACTTTGATGTGCCGGAAACTTTTATTACACGGAATTATTTTCCCCAAAATGAAATTTTATTCTAAATTGAACTTGTATATACCGGAAATGTCTTAAACCCGGAAGCCGGAACAACTTTATGGTACGAAAATTAAAATTTTCATTATTTGGTACTTGTGTAAGGCGGAATCGAATTTTATACGTTTTAATAGTTATTCGAATAATCCACGTGCCTTTAAAAGAATAGTCAAAAGATCTTTACTCGTCCAATATTTTTTCAATAAAATGGCGTGGATGACATCTACGATCTTTGAACAATTTACTACGGGGTTTTAACAACGAAATGATCAAGCAAAACAGAAACATTTTACTGTTTCTCGACAATGCAATGTGTCATCCACGCAAATATTTCCCAAATATGAAACTGATTTTTTTCCGGCCAATACTACAGCTTCTCTACAACCTTTAGATGCAGGTATAATTGCAAATTTAAAATTCAACTATAGAAAAGTTTTGCTTCAAAAACTGTTGTCTGCAATGGATAAAGTGTCAAAAGCACCTGATTAAACAACCAATATATTGGAAGCAATTTACTTTATTGCGCATTCAATAAAACAAACTAAACCAGAACCAATCACAAAATGTTTCAAAAAATGCGGATTTGTTTGGGACGAATTTGTTGAAACAGTCGAAGTTGATCCTATTCCAACAGGGGAATTGCAGAATATGATTCAAGCTTTATATGGCGATCATACCAATAGTGTGTTTGATTTTTTAGTAATTGACGATGAGTAATTTTTGAAAATGACGTAATATTGAATGAGTTGATGCCCCGCTCAGCTTCTTCATCTGTAAGATCTGAAGAAACAGGAAACAACTCGGACAGTGCTGAACCATCGGGCGAAGCTGGTATTATAACTGCTAACAAAACCGCGATAATCAAGCAACTAGGAGGAAGCTCGAGGAGTCTAAATTATTCAACATTTCCAAATGGGCAATTAGTAAACTGACGAAAGCAACTATGGATAATTTTGTAAACGGGGTGTCTAGATCTGCACTATTTCGTTAAATTTATATTACATAGGTGAATTATTTTTAATTAATGTATTTATGTATGTACTGTACATACAATTATGTATAAAAAAAAATATGTATTTTTATTTTAACAACGCTTCTTATTGCATTGAACACCTAACTGATACCTAACTTATAATACCTAACTTTTTGATATGAATTGTATTAAATAAAAAACGTACTATGTTTGCACATTGAAACCTAAAACTAGACCTTAATTAAGAGAAAATTTGGCTAGGAACTTTCGAGAGACGGAAACTTCCCAGAGGCGGAAATTTTATTCGGTCCCGCATGATTCCGGCTTTGACAAGTTTCACATGAAAGAAGTTGAAAAACAGTTTTTTGTAAAAAAACATATTTTCCTTTTTGTTTCTAATCGGTTTCTTCTAAATGCTATACTTGTCAACATATTTACAATTAACGAAAAACAGCATATATGTATATGGTGGACGAATTCGGCCAAACATCACTCGGATCCCGAGAGAACCGAGAGGACACAGAAATTTAGTCGGCGGACTTAAACGATATAGCAAAAGGTAAATCAGCAATCTAAATCAGCAAGTAAATCTCGACGTCGAAAATTTTCATAATAACTATACTTTATTTTACTATGCATTTAAAAAAAGTAATAAAGTATTGTAATCAAGAAAAATGTTGACTGTGATTTTTACAGATTTACCATGCCCTATTATGCCGAAGCCAAAAAATTAACTTTTCGAAACGCCTCTGTTTGGATTGTGCGTGTGTGCGTGTGTGCGTGTACGTTCCGTCTAAATGTCTGTTTCCTCTTCTCAGCCCAAACGGTTTGTCTGATCGGGATAAATCTTCATATATACGCTTTTATCATAAATTGAGAGATCTCGTTGTTTTGTTGCCGAAGTAGATACTCCGGAAATATTAGTTGCCATAGGAGCTTCTTCGTTTTTTGCAAATATTTGAAAAAGTTCAGCGTTTACGAGAAAAATGACAAAAACCGAAACGAGTCTACATTAAGTTTCCAAAAATATCGTGGCCAAGTATTTTCCTAAAATTTAACCAGAAATGAAGATTTTTGACTAAAAACTTGTTTTAAACAAAAATTTGGCTCTGTGCAGCCCAGACGGATTGATTGATCAGGATGAAACTTTATACCTTAGCTTTTTCTAGAAAGTGGGAGATAGCCGTGATTTTTGTCCGAAATCGGTCTACCAGAAGTGGCAGTTTGGCGAAACATTTTGAAAGATATGTATAAAAATTCAAATCATTTAATTCAACTCATTGAAAATGGACGGGAGATTTTGTATTGTTCGACCAAACTTACCTGAGTCTATTGGAATAAAAGCAGCGAACAGAAGCTTAAAAATTCTGAATTACTAGATAGAAAAACGGGCAAAATATGATTGAAACGAACCGGAGAACATGCTGTGCAGGACTTTCAACAAAATTATCAATCTCTTTGACTTTTGACCAATCAAAGACAGATTTAAAAGCAAATTGTAACAATTTTATATGTAGTCTACTTAATTTATATAACTGAAATATATTTTTCCTGTATTGTGTTCCAGATTAAACTTGTAGACTTTTCTAATAAATAAATATGTCTTTGATGGCAGAGTTTGAAAAGACGACCAAACCCTCGTAATGTGAAGAACCATAGGATACTACAAATTCGATGAAGGATAGATATATTGGAAACTGGAAGAGTGATTGGTGGTATTTTATGAGTAAACAATAATAATTTTGCTTGAATCGAGGTTCTGCTATGAGAATAATATATTATGTTCTAAAAGTTTCAGGTCTTATGCATGGTAACTTCCGTCTATGGCAGTACCTACCGGACAAGTGATGCAGTGGAACGTTGGAAGTTTGAAAGAAGTTTAAAATAAAAAATCGGTCGTCTCTACTAAAAAAACTACAAAAAATGCTGTGTTTCTTGACGCTTGATCTGATCCGATTCAGTTCAAGTTTCGTGAAACAATACAGAGACGCTTACTAGATTTCAAAGCAAAATTTGTGATTAAAAAAACAAAATTTGAATCTATCTTTTCATATAAAATTTAAACTGATCCGGATCAATGGGTGTCATGAAACATGGCTAATATTGAAAATACTTTGAACTTACATACAAATTATAATCACATTGTCTTAGTGAATTACTATGTTTCGCTGTGCATTTGTTAACACCTTCGTAACCCCAAATTTTATTGTATATAATGGATACATGCGATTTCTATATGAACAGGGGTTGACAAATGCGTAGCAGAACATAGTAATTTCCTAAGGCGTTGTGATTATAATTTGTACGTAAGTTGGATTTTTAATATTTTTGTAGTTTGATCACTGGAGTCTGATGAGACGACCGAATTTTTATTAAGAATTTTATGTTTCATTAGTTACTACTTATAGTGAATTCGGTCCTTCAACAGCGCTTACACATTGATTGATCGAGATAAAAGTTCATACTTAATGTGTCCCCATAAATTGGCAAATCCTAGTGAATTTAAAACGACATCAGTCAACCGGAAATTACGGACTCCATAGTTCTTTTCCGTAGTTTGCAAATATTTTAGAAAATATCAAATATTTACAAATTTTAGAATAACTTTATTTCACCAAAAATTGGCTTCTCTACAGTCCAAGCGGATTGACTAATCGGAATAAAATTTCATACTTAAACTTTTTCCATTAATTGAGATATTCTTGCGAAAAAAGTTTTGTGAAAATCTGTGTACTGGAAGTGGCAGCTTCAATCGAGGAGCTTTCTAAATTTTTGTAATTATGTTGAAAATTTTCATTTACAAAAAACGGCAACGAATTAACTGATTTAAATAGAGTTAAAAATTAAATTTTCTTGGACAAGGGTTCTAAAATTTCGACAAGAATAATATTTTTTCGTTATACAAAACAGTTTTACAAAAATTCCGATAACTTTCATTTTTCGCTTGTAGATGGAGTGGAAAGCAATTGTACAATCTTATGTTGATTTCGATTGAACGAAAAATGTTACACTGGGGGTAAAAATGGTACTCCAACTGCTGTCAAAATGTTCGATTGAAAAAAAAAATACCACAAGGGTAATATTTTGCACACCCAGGGTAATTTTCTTTACTCCAGGTTTTTTGGTCGAGTAACCCATTTTTTGTGTTTTCATACGCCATTTTTTGCATACTTGTCAAAACAAAATATTTTCAAGCAATGTTAGTTCTTTATTCATCGTAAAGATGATACAAACATATTGTTTTGACATTTAAATGCGGTATACATATATAACGCGTACAGCGGATGTGTAATGGAAAATTTTTAATATACTCGTACGTATGCAATACTCTAATGCGTAGAAGTAAGATAACAGTGTGAGAAACGCAATAGATCGTTCAGTTGCATTTTCTTTCTTCACAGTCTCATTTGAAACGTTTAACTGAGTGGAAGTATTTTTATAGCCAGTGAATATATTTTAGTTTTTTAAAGTAAACCACTCAAACTTTTAGAAATGCCACGTGGAAAAGAGTTAACTGTAGATGAAAAAGCTAAAATTAGTAGCTTCTTGGAATGTAATCTTTCGAATAGAGAAATTGCCAGAAGACTCAATAGATCGCATGGTGTAATTGACAATTATGTTCGCCTGGATGAAAACTATGGACAGAAAAAAAGATCTGAGTGCAAACCAGAATTGACGAATCATCAAAAACGGAAAGTTATTTTCGCTGCTAGTAAGTCTGGGGCTAGTTCCAGAAAAATTAAACATGAACTAAATCTAATTGAAACTGATCGTCGAGTTCGGCAAATTCTAAGCGAAAGTAATCAAATTAAATAAACAAAGAGACAACGTAAACTTCGGCTAAAGCCACATCACATTGCAGCACGATTAGCTTTCACCAAATAATACATGTCTCGGTCCAATGAATGGCAAAAGGTTGTGTTCAGCGACGAAAAAAAAATTTAATTTAGATGGCCTGGATGGCTGCCAATTTTATTGGCGTGATCTAAGGAAGGAACCGGAGACAAGAATAAGGAGGAATTTCGGTGGAGGATCTGTGAAGGCATGGAGTAATTTTGACTTCTTTGGCACGTCTCGGATATGTTGGATATCTTCAAAAATGAAATCTTCGAATTACATAGATCTCTTAGACTGTGCATTATAAAACATAGTTGAAGATATTCCTGAACTGAATGATCAGAAATAGATCTTCCAGCAAGACAATGCGGCGATTCATGCGTCAAGGTAACAATGTAAAACATTGTTACAATAAATAAAGTTATTCATTTAAACATTTAATTATCACGTTTTTACGTTTAATAGCCGTACTTGTTATGTTAATGATATCCGGAAGTTTTATCACATCTTGGAATATAAGTATTCTATTTCATTCGGAATTTAACCTTTGCTATAGTAGGATAGCACGCCCCCTAAACTGAAGCATCCCACTCTTTTGCGTGTCATTGATTTTAACATTTTTTGCCTGCTTTCGCGTATTATAGTAAATATTTGTCACTGTGCTTTCCCTTGTATTGAATTCTACTTGCAGCATCACTGGACATTTTTATTTAATAAGGTCGAAGCCCACGAGGAGCAGGTACTTTTCTTCAGTGATTCAATGATTTACTCTAAATATAGAAGTAGTAGAGAAAACATGAAAGTAGATATGTTAATTTTAATTTAGAGACTGCCGAAATTTTCAAGTATCTTTGCTAAGGGTTTCTAGGGATTCGAACGTTGACAACAACAAATATTACTATCAAAAAACTATAATTTTTTAAAAGTTCGTAGACTTATTTGTCCGGCCATTCTCTGAACAAGGAAAATGCCCCTTGAATTGGCTCCATTGCTTAAATTATTTTACAGCACGCGGTAGAATAGGATTAAGTGTTTTTACGATTATACCTACAATTGTTGGTTTCATGCTTACTATAATATGATGACGTGTAGCTTATTATTAAAATATAACGATTTGCGGTCGAACACTGTTTAATCTATCTTGTGTCAATATCAATCCCGCATTATGTTTATTGATTTACCAGATTCCCTTTGTATCTTTCGTACGAATTCAATTCGAACGAGAAAAAAAAAATAAAAGTTATGTAAAATCCATATACAAATAAATCAAGCCAAAAAAAAATCCGAATTTTAAATATTTATTCCAATTCTGTAATTTTAGATATATCTCAATGGTAACAATTTAATTTTTTTCCGTTCCGTGCGAACGAAAACAATTTCGATATAAATTCGAGATGAAAATGTTTTAATAGTTTAGCTTTTGCCCAGTGTATGTTATGTACAGTTATATAGACGTATATTTTCAAATGAAAATTCTTGGAATTAAACGAATTCAATTCAAGTTGCATTACAGCATTTTCTGTATAATTGAAATTATTTTGTTTATGTTTATCCTTCTATATGCATATCTATCTGCGCTCGTACATGCATACTCGTATAGTTAGAAATTCCTGTAGAATTGGGTTTTTACTAGATACTCGTAGTGGAGGATAAATATTTTTTGTTTGATATCACTATTTCGAGCTGAATAATTTAATCTTTAACAAGCACATCCGAAACAGAAATTAATAAATTGTTGCATTTGTTAGTAGCAGATTAAGCAACAGCCATGGATCTTCGAAGGGAGGAACCTGACGTTGTACCCTTGGTAAACATAGAATTTTATAATTTCGGAAAAAGTGCCAAGATGAAAAATGAGCTTTCAACAAGAATGAGTACAAATCGGCAACTAATAATCCGGTCCAGGGAAGGAACTATGTGTCAAAGAAAGCAATTTTTCGCCCATAAATGTAAATTTTAAGTCTCCCACTTAATCATGCTTAATTTGAATAGTGTTAGGTTAAAATAAGTAAAGTCGTGTGTGCTTTCACACACTTAGACCGAGTGGGTTTTTCAATTTGGGTGGGTATATGTTACCAAATCACCATGACAAATAACACGATTAAGCAGCACATACAAAACTTGCACGCATTGCGCCCATTTTAAGGCAGATTCGGTGGTCCTTCAAAGTCAACTCTCCAAAATTTGGTAACCATTTTAAAGACAACCGGTTCGGTAAACAATCAGCCAATACTCGTACGTCAAAGGAACGGCAGATCGGCCGAGGACTTTGCCGCGGTCCATGAAAGTGTGCAGGAGAAGCTTCGACTTTACGAATTTTGCGTCGGGGCCTAAAATTAATGATCGTAGACAACGCTGTTTGTTCGCTGACTGGGCATCGGAGTTTAAGGCGCAGTTTTGGATGAATGTTGATTTTATATAGTTGAATGTTGATGTTATATTTGTTGATATATATTTAAATTTTACCAAACACTTTACTTATTAATATCCGCCATATATAATGGCGGATTGCTGTGTGTAACAAGCCGGAGGCGACTTTGTGTCCTCTTTATTAAGTGACTTTGTGAAACGAACTGACTGAATGCAAAATTTATTTTTCCATTTTATTTTTTTATTTGTCGCTCTTTTGTTTTCTTTTTAGACTAAATCCTAATGTTTTTAAATTTAATCGACTTAAGATTTTGCACTTGTTCTGGAATATGGTCACCTAGGACAGAACTCGTTTATCTCTTTTACCGATTATGAAGGGATTTTGTTTGTTGGGTGGAAATGAGATTCATAAACAGTTTTTGGAAGAAGTTCTGTAATATGGTCGTCTGGGACGGAACTCTTTAATTTCTTAACCGAATATGTTGCAATGGATGGAAATGGGATTCTTAACGATTTTTGGAAGAAATTCTGGAATATGACCTCCTAGGAGAGAAATTGGGCATTGTGGATGATTATAAAATATCTTTTGGAAGAGTGTAAATTTTTTTTTGATTGTAAAGGTTCTGAAGATGTTCTCTCATGATGATGATGACATCATATTCCATGTTCCCATGAACAGTTTTCGAGGTCGTTGTTGATAAGAATAATATAAATTTATCCGAGCCCTTTGTGTAAGGTTCATAATGTGTTTTTTGTGAGAGTAGGTAGTCGTCCTACCATTCAACCCCATAATCCCATAAGTGGGTTGCAAACTGCTGTTAGATGTTAAGGCATCCAGTCTTACCAGAAACATGTTAGCATCTCAAGTTGCTTGCTTCAAGAAAAACGCCTGCTTATTATCGAGTTCTGCCCTAGTTTAAACTACCGAGTTTCCTGGCGATATTCCAAAATTTCTTAAACAAATCATTTAAGAGTTCCTTTTCCATTCGACATACCAAATCCATCATAATCGGTTAAGAATTGATCGAGTTCTGTCCCAAAAGGCCATATTAAAGAATTTATTCACAAAATCGTTTAAAAATTCCTCTTCCATCCAACATACAAAATCCCAACATAATCGATAACCGAAAAAAAATGAAAAATAAACAAATTGTTCATTAAATCGAGCGTCCGTTAAATCGAGGTTCGTTAAATAGAACGTCCGTTAAATCGGGGTCCAATAAATCGATGGTTTACTGTACTCTTCGTATTAGCCCCGTTGTCTTCTTTTTCGTTCATTTTTGGAAAACATGTTGCTTATCAAAAACTGCGGTAACAACATGGATGGCGATATAAAAATAAACCACGTTTAATGTTATTTAGCCCTTGTACGTGGTATAATAACCGGGTGGCGATTTAAAACTGTGCCGCTTATTGTGTAGATATTGCGATGTATTTGAGATTTTACAGTAAGAATATTTGGTTGCAATATTCTAACCGCTACAAATGAAACGGCTAATTGAAAATAAGGAACTCATCCCTATACACCAATATGAATTTCGAGTTTGACATTCCACAATATAATTTCAGATGACGAAGACTTTCCTTCTGAAATCCCGCAGGTCCGTAATAAAATTACAATAGAGTTAGCGAAATGGGTAATTGAATCTGGGTTAGATGGAGACAAGCTTAATAAATTGTTAGGCTTTTTGAATAGCAATAAATTTAACGTTCCAAAAACTCCTAAAACCATACCAGAAAAAAGATGAGTCAAAACGATGTCAGCAACAGAACGCCATTTACTGAGTGGCTTTAAGTTAATAAGCTCCAAGCGGTCGAGATGAGGAGGCAAGTTGTAAACGTCCACCCAAGGTAGTCCGCGCAGAGCAAAGCGCAAAAATCTACGTTGTACAGCCTCAATTCTTCATATGTGAACTTCATGGTAAAGGGACCAAACCAGACTAGCATATTCGCGTCTGACAAATCGAAGCGAAAAGTTTGCTCTGTCGACAATGCAATCGATGTGATCTCTAAAGTTAAGTTCACGGTCACAGATTACCGCTAAGTCACGTATGGCTAAAACTCTTGTAACAACACGGAGAGAAATATGTTTGTATAAATTATTCCAAACTTAAGAATAAAATGTGGTTTAGCAGTTCGGTTTAATTTATTCCATGTTATAATAAATTAATACTTTACTTTTTGATGTTATTCCTTTCATGAATAAATACAACGTCAGAAATTTTATAATTTGAAATTATTAATTAATCCTTAAAAGAATAAAAAATAAAATGTAAAGTTAGTGGAATCCGCAAGATATTGAGAAGCATCAACCAACTATATATTCCTATAGAACATAAATTAAGCAGAGCTTAAGAAGATATTTTTCTGATTGTAGTTGTATATCATACACTCATATACGTATGCGTATTTTAAACCTTATCAAATAAACTTTCAAACGGGATCTATATACGTACGTCCAAGCCTTCTTTCCCTAATGCAATTTATCAGAATTGGTATAGTTCAATTCTAAACGATTACAATATGCAACACATTTAAATTTAATTAAGAGCAATGTAATCTTATTATGAATAATCAGCAGTACTAAGGACTATATTATTCCTATTTCAGCAGAAACATAATTATTCTTATAAGGAATAGATCAAACAATATATAGAGAATGTGGTTCTCTTTAAGAATAAACAATAAAATCCGCATTACAGCAAAAAACAAATTTATTCTTATAGAGAACAAACTAAGCAGTGGTTAGGAAGATATTATTCTCATTGCACTTATATAACTTAGAATCACCTTTAGGTAAAACCATATTACCATACTTTAAAATGAAAACTAAATGTCAAAGAGATCTTCACATAATGTAGCTCATTGGACTTACTAATTTGGTATATTAAATTACTATATCATTTTACATTTCATTACCATATATTCAAATTTAATAAGTACAAATAAAATGCAATATTATTCTTATTACAAATAAAATGCAATATTATTCTATTAGCAGTGCTTAGGAATATATTATTCCTATTTCAGCCATAACAAAAATTATTCCTACTTGGAACAGATGAAACAGTGCATAGAACATATTATTCCGATTAAGAATAAACATATAAATGTATTCTTATTGGGAATATCTTAAACGTTAGTTATAACCAATGATAATTATAACTTAAATTGTTGATCAGTATTCAGTCGACATTTAGATTTTCAATTGCAAATACGTGTAGTGTAGTGAAATCGTAAAAATTTGAACAGTGTCATAAAAGATAAATAGGGGTAAAAAAAGTAGAATTATATAACATAATTTTCAACTTAAAACTCCTTTTTTATTGGTGAGTTTTGCAATTCCTTGTTAATAATAATTATATACATTCACTACATAAATTTAGTAACTGGGTGCTTGTGATAATATTTTCTATTTAATATATAAGTCTTTACTAGACATGCAGCGGTTTAATACAGTTAATTTTGTGATTGTTTCATCATTTTTGGAAAAAAGTTAATACAGGTAGTTTATTAAACCGCAATTTGGCTTAGTATTATAGTTACCAAAATCTTCATAAATTGAATTCGTGATAGCATAACGTATGATATAAAAACCATTTTGAAAGTTAAAATGTTGTGAATGTTAATTAGCTACTCAAACGTGTTTGGTGCAGAAACAAAACAAAAAATTATAATTATCGCACACAAATGTGTATTCAAGTTGAGTGTATTCTTCGGATCTTAGTTAAATCGGTTTTTTTAAACTGCTTTATATAATATAATAATTGTTTGTTTTTGTTAACATATTAATTATTTTATTATTATTATAGTTATAGTGTTATTTTTGGGACGAAAACGATTTAAATGCTGTGCATAAATGTGTTCTTTGGTCCAAAATACAAACAAAAATAAATTTTTGTCATGATGCTTTTCTCAAATATGCACAATTGTGATCGCGGGGCGGAAAAGCGATATGTCATTTAAAGTTTGCGGATCTAGTTATTTATGAAGATTTTGCATTTACACATCAACGTTTTAATTTTTTTAACTTTGTTTTGATTCTCCACTGATTTGGAGAACTTACAAATAGAAAATTTTTCTTTAGAAAAACTTTCAATTGATGAGAAGGAATTCTACAGTCTGCTTTTACGTTCAAAAATGGAAGGATATTTTATTCTTTTGAAAGGTAAATTATTTTATAAACGGTACTCTTGTATTTTTTTAAATTTCTGTTTCTTTTTTAACAGAAAGTGGGATTACCTTAAATAACTTAAAATATTTGACCGAGAAAGATGTAAATGATTTATTTGGAAAATCCATTGGTGTACGAGCACAATTCCGCGCTTTATTTAACAATTATAGGAAAGTGAAGGTAAATAGATTTATTTAAAAAAATTCTTCATATACAGTAACACTATTCTAGCTTTTCATACGAAAAGGGTATTCAAAGAAATATTTACATTGGGCGGTTTCAGAACACTTAAATAGTTGGGAACATGCTCAGTTCAACGATAAAAAAATTGTTATTATGTACTAAGAAATTTTCAAATCAAATCGGCGAAGATTTAATCGGAGGAGATTTTTTTTTACAAAAAGACTTGGGCATTTAGTACGAGTTTATACTTTTTCCACAGAGAAATGTGCAGCAGAATTCTATTGATTTATTTTGAAGGAGAAATTTGTTAACAAAATGACTTGCTTTGATTGGCCATTTTCGTTTTTCGTGCTACACATTTCTCTGCGGAAAAAGTAAAAAAAACTCGCGCTTAGGTGTCCCGTGTTGCACATTTGAAAATCGTATAAACTCGTGCTGAAAGCGCCCATTGAATTTTTATCTAAATTAGGGCCCTACGGATATCAGTTTTGTACATATATGTATGTTCAAAATATATAAATGGGAAACTTTTGATCCAAAAAATTGGTGTTTTGAAAAAAAAACACTACATTTAATTTTGATTCGAGAATATTTTCAACAAACTAATTTAATTGAAAACAAGAATAGTGCTAAAGATCTAACACGATTTAATGAGTCAAATTGCAAATTACATGTACCGTAAGGTAAATTGGGTTGGTTCAGTTAGTAATTATATTTTCTTCGGTGCTTGTTTAGGAACTTCCACCATTATGTTCCACATGCTGTTGCCAGAACCATATTGCTGATACTATATTCAAGAAAATATTGTCACAAGCGTTAGTTCCAGTTCTGCTTCTCCTCATGGAAGTTATATTTTTGTAAGTACAATTGTAAATACTAATTTAAATAATTGATTAATAATTTTATAAATTCGAACTTATAGGATATGGGAGTGTTTTTAGCCTTTAAAATTGGAAAAAAAAAAATTAGAAAACTTTGAAAAAAACAACAAATTTACTGCCGAAGCAAGAGAATTTTTAGCTTCTTCTATAGCAAAAGCCCATTTGAAAAATAACACGTCCATGACCTTAGTAATTTTGGATAAATTAGCGGATACAATTTGTGCAACTTTTAAAGGAGAATTCAAAGTAATTTGTATTTATATACCAAATACCGAGAACTCAGCTATACCAGCAAATTGTATACCAAATACAGAGCTTCATCGAAGGCCTATAAAAAAGCGCTATATTTACTGACACAATAAGGAATAAGTCCACCAAGTAACTGAAAATTAAAAGATTTTATCATTAATCTACATATAAAAGGTTTAACATTAATTTTTTTTAAATATATAGGTGAACACTTGAATGAAATTGACAAATTGTCAGGGAACAACAACGAACTATTTAAGGACGATATTGACTGGATGGATTACCACACATCTTCATGGGCCTACTGTAGTCCATAAGCCCATTTCACATAAGTGAAAAAGCACATTTGTTATAAGGGCCACAGAAATTGGAAAAACTTCTGATTCCCTGAACGAAATATTGGATAAATAGCCACATGATAAAAATTAATAATAAAAATTTACACTTTTCCGCTATTCATTTTTGCATCATTTTTGTCTTCTTGTTCGGGAATATGCAAGGATACCTTCACTGATTTGGAAATTACTTGCTTAAGAGTAATAATCAAAGATCATCACTCGATGTATTTAAATTGCTTTAAAGATCAACACTTAAGACCTAAACAGCATTTTATTATGCATTATCCTAACATAATAAAGCAAGTTGGTCCATTAAAATGGACTGTATGGTGCATGAGGCATGAAAATAAAAATAAATCTCTAAAAGAATATAAAAACGTTTCCTGCTTAAGAATTAATTTGGAATATTCTGTAGCTAAAAAATGTTCACTAAAACTCCCTAACTCAGTTTTAAATATTCAATCAAATATTCATTCCTATAACAATATAGCAAAACAAATAATTACAGGACTAGATTATTTCAACGAAACTATAATAATTCCATTTAATATAAATGAACGTGTAAATGTATATATTTCATTTAATTACAAAAACACTAATTTTAAATCGGGCTATTTAATATATATATATTTATGAAATTTTTTATAAAATATTGCATATTTTGAAACACGAAAATGAAATATATTTAATGCTAACAGAATATTTAATAAGTCATTTTGACAAACATTTTCAAATTTTATTTTATTAAACAAAAAACTTAAAATATAATTTGTATTAATTTTAAAATATTAAGTTTTGAAAAGCCGGTTGAAATTCTTTGATTAAAAAATAAAAGTTATTTTATTATAAAATATATATAAGAAAATTAAATAAAATATTATATAAATTAAAAAAAATAAAATAAAAAACAATAAAAATAAAATTTAAAAAAATGCATCTTTAAATTAGTGATTTTATTTATAATATTTAGAATAAAAATTCATTCCTTGTAATGATCAATTTAATCCTTATCATTGTAAATTTATTCCTAATTTTTTGATTTATCTGTTCCTTATAAAGATAAACTTATTCCTTATAATTGAATAGTTTATTCTTACTTTTTAAACTTAATTATTCCTTATATGATCAATTTATTCTTTATCATTGAATAGCCTATTCCTAGTATTTGATTTAACTATTCACTGTAGTAAACAATTTATTTCTAAAATAAATTTAAATTATTCCGATTTGTGAATATATTTTTCAAAAAAAAAATGTTATTATTCTTTTTAAGAACAAAACTAAAAGGAATTAATAATAATTTTTGTCTTATTTCGGAATAATATTAACTTTTGTTGGTAAGAATATATTGATCCTAAATATGTTTTATTATTCTTTAGATAAGTTGGGTTAAATTGTGAACTCCATTTTGGAATAATAGATTCCTGGTAGGAATAATGTACTCTTCGATTTCTCTCCGTGAACAGCGCTGTTGATGGTAAACTCTCGACTAAGGGAATTTACGCGTTTTCTTGAATATGTAATGGATGGGAATTTACTCATATTCAGATCAAGATAATTTGTAGCACACCAAGTTATGAAGTTATTAAAGTCATTCTGTATTAGTTTGAAACGATACAGCTTGAAATTTGTCGGTACATTTTCATATCGTCTGCATAAATGGAAATTGATGAGCTTTTGATTACGAAATCGATGAATAAGACGAAAAAACAGGCCCAAGATGACTGCCTTTCAGTACTCCGGAAGTAGTTATAAAAAGAAGCAGATATAGATGACCTCAAGATCACTTGATGCCTACGTTCCTTCAGATAAGTTTATCTATAGTAAGAGTTGAGGTGCGAAACCAAGAGCCCTGAGTTTAAATAAAATCATCTTATGGGAACCCTGTCAAATGCCTCGCTGAAATCCGTGGTAATAACATCAATTTCCTTTCCACCTTCCATAACGTTCAAAGTATGAATTGCAAATTCGGTTAAACTGATTGTAGTTGTTCGTCCTCTAAGAATGCCATGCTGATTCATTGAAAACAATGTTAAACATTGGATTGGAAGTAAAGAGAGTCATATACAATACATTTAACTAATGATAATTGGAGACATCTGATTTACACACCTTGGAATTATAAAAGAGTCTTTCCATATTAGAATATGGGAATATTCCGTGCGAGATGATAGATTGCTTGCCACGGGGCCAGCGGAAAATCATTTTTTAGCTTGTTGATACTCCTTACCACAGTATCAAAATCAATTTGAATAGAAACCGGAGATGCTAGTATGCTGTTATTCATGTAAAGCGCGGTGTTTGTGATGCCAATCTTTAAGTCTAGAAATTCTAAACTAGTTCATAATTATCGTCTAATTTCAGTTTTGTCAGTATTTGACAAAATTTTAGAAAAAATTATTGCTAACCGAATGATTAATTTTCTGAATAAATCTATTTTTTTCTATTCTCGTCAGTATGGATTTCGGCAAGTAATGTTGCCAGACAAAAGTATATGTCTTCGTTAAGCTTAGATCATAATTTACTTATCCAGAAATTACAAATTTATGGTCTCGGTGGCGTATTAGGCAAATTTTTAGCATGTTATACCTTAGTAATTAGTTAGTATTTTATAAATTTTGATAAAAACCGGCAAAGAAAAAACACTTACAACGGAAGAAATAAGAAAAATTCTATTATATAAGGATTGTAATTTGCCAGAGGACTGAAATGTAATGTTTCATAGCCAACTTCAAACTAAATAATTTTTGAAGCGAATTATTACTGGGGAAGAAATGGGTTGTCTATAACAATTTTTAAAGCAAGAGATCATGGTGTAAAAAAGATGAACTGGCACAAAGCACCTCGAAAGCCGATATTCATCAAAAAGGGTTTTGCTGCCTGTTTGGTGGGATTTCAACGGAATCGTTTTTAAGCTTCTACTGTACAACATCACGATAAATTCTGAAGTGTACTGTCATCAACTGGACAAATTGAATGGTTTGCTCAAACAGAATAGGCCAGAATTGATCAATAGAAAAAGTATAGTGTTCCAACAAGATAATGCGAGACCTCATACAAGTTTGGTAATATGCCAAAACCTATTGCAGCTTCGATGAGAGGTACTACCACACCCACCATTTTCTTCAGATCTGGCACCTTCAAATTAGTACTTGTTCCGCCCTCTACAGAATTTTTTAGACAGAAAAATTTTTTCTTCAAAAGGAACGTCAAAAATTCATTGTATTTTGCCAGAAAATATCAGAAGTTTTATGAGCTGGAATTATGCTTTTGCCAGAAAGATGGTAAAACGTATTGGATCAAAATTTGAAATTACTTTCCGAACAACCCATTACTTATTGTTGCAGTAATGATTTGAAAAAAATAATAATAATAGGAAGCTAGGACAAATGATATACCTAGTAAAAGGCATATCACGACCATTGACCAACCTCAATTCTTGTAAGAGCACAGAGGTTGATCATATAATAAAAAGATGTTCTGACAGATGTGCTAACTTCAGAGATTGGCGCGGTTTGTTTTATTTAATAAAAATTCTCCATTGCATTTTTCTACACCCTGTAAAGTTTTCAATGTTTACGGTCAACCGTAGAAAAATTATTACTCGAGTAACCAAAAGACGGCAGTTTAACTTAACAACTAATTATCAATTTTATGCTATTCTGTAACGTATAATTTTACTAAAAGGATAACAAAACTCATAATAGCCACTTTAAGTACCTTTAACCACACAAAAGGTGTACACATACTCGAAGACTAATTCCAGACATGAAGAACCCATAAAATATTTTTTATTACAACAATTGTTTACTAAAAATTTCTTAAACGACAAAAAAGCCAACCAAGAGCGAGCGATATACTGCCGCTGTTGCTGCTTTATGATGATTTCAGAACAAAACAAAAAAAAATTCAGTGAAATTGTACAGAAATATTCTGGGAGAACAATAAAAATGACGATGAAGTTGACGCTGTGCATTGAAATACTCGTACCTGAAATAGGCGACACAGGAACGAACGGGGAAATGATTTGTTCGCCCGTACACACACATATTCACAATAGAAATTACACAATAATAAAATTGTGTGCGGAGGTGCAGTACAGTGGTATACGGAATACACAAAGTGTTTTTTGTTGCTTTCATAATATTTTTAAGTGTTAAATGAGAAAAGCACACAAGTGAATAAAAAAAGGTTTTGTGTTTGCTTACGGAATCATCGTCGCATACCATTTTGTTGTAACAATGGTTTAAAACAGTTTAAAATGCATTAAAAGCAACAAAACGGAACAAGAAAAATTATCGTGTTACATTTTATTTTATTTTGAAATGGAAAATTGTTGGTTATAGTCCCGATGGTTTTTCACTCTATATACACACGGTACATATTTCGTTCAGTGTATATATAGTGTTTTGTATCCGAATCGTGTCATCAACGTTTTCTGGTTTATAAATAATAAAACAGCGTAAAGAAATGATTGTTATTTATCTTAAATGTATACGGAACATAATTTTTATTCTAGAATAATGTCACGAATACGTTTATCTAGAGACGCAATTACGGTAGCATTAAAATCCTCTGTAAAGTTTGAAAGCCACAAATATACGGGTTAATTATATGTTCCATAAATGAAAATGTCAAAAACCAACAGCATTTTTACCATATAGTTAGACAAATATTAGGGCTAATGGGCCGAACGTATAGCATTTCGAAATTCGAAAATATATTAAACGGTAATGGCCAGTAATATCTGTAATTAGACATAAATGTCGTAAGTTTATATGCCATTACTTCTCCACCCACAACAGTTTAGTTTAAAAAGAATAATTAATAAATCACAGACTGGGCTCAAATAAAAGTAGAAAATACAAAGTTATCTCACCAGTTATTCCCCATCAGCAAGGGCGGTCCAGTCATAAGTGCACATGGTGTACTGCAACCAGGCGTATTAATAAAAGATCGCAATTTTTAAAATCAATTCATAAAGTTTAAATAATTCAGTCAAACTTATTTTCAATCACAATTATAAAGTTCTCTACTTATTATTCTTCTAGTAGTATGTTACTATATTCATATTATATTTAGGGTTTCACTGTATTAGAGTGTTACTCGCAAACGAATAATTTCGTAAGTGAAAAAAACAGCAGAAACTTATGGATAAAACACAGGCAAGTTCTTTAGTTAAACTTTTGATTAACGATATTACAATGGCGTCAACGACTACTTGTAATACAGAACTAATAAATTCTGGTTTAGTGATAAATTGTGATTAAGTGCAATCGGGTTCGGCTAATGTTCATTGATATGACAATATTGTGAATCTAGACCCAAATTCTTTAACGAGATCTCTGTTGTTGTAGGTATCGAAAATTTAGAACAATCATCTGTAGTTAATAATAATGCTAATTATTCTCAACACGAACACGGCATCATAAATAAATCAAATTTATCTGATTTTAGTCATCCGGCAAAATGGCCTAAACTGAATGCCAAATTATTCTACATATTGTTGAAAATGGCCCTATGCAAGTAGGAAACATTAAATTTCCCATTAAAAATAAAAGGAAAGATTTATGAAAGAGTGATGTCAAATGGAAAGACTATTAAACGAAATTGGCTCATTTATTCCACATCGACGGATGCGGTATTTTGTTTTTATTGTAAATTAATTGCATCTAATTGTATAAATATACAACAATATAGGATTTTCAGACTGGAACCATTTGACCAGATTAGTCGGGTCACGAAAATAGCTTAAAACATATGAAATATTTAAATCCTGGAAAGAATTAGAAAACAGATTAAAATCTAATTGAACAACAGATTCTGATCTTCAGCGAGTTATCGATGCAGAAGTTTGGCATTGGCGAGAAGTGCTTAGAAGGTTAATAATATTTGTTGAATTTTTAGGAACACAATCATTTGCATTAAGGGGGAAATCTGATGTATTATATGACTCAAATAATGGGATTTTTTAAAATTAGTATAATTTGTGAGTAAATTTGATCCAGTGCTTTCAGAACATCTTAGAAGAATAACTAATAAAGAAACACAAAAAAGTACTTGAGCAAAAACACTCAAAATGAATTGATTCAATTAATATCACAATCTACTAAAAATAAAAATAAAATTGTTTCAATGATCCTGGAAGCAAAATATTTTTCAATCATAGTTGAATGTACTCCATCCAGATCAAAGTCATGAGGAACAGTTAACGTTAATTATACGGTTTATTTATCAACAAAATAATAATTTTGAAATAAGAGAACATTTCATTTCATCTGTAGAAGCCAACGATACCAAGGGGTCTGGTCTCACAGAAACGATGTTTATGCTGTCTGCCTGACGCCGATTTTTTTGTCTAAATTTCCGACAAACTAAATTGATCGTTAGTTCACCGAGGTATTGTTAGATGTCTCTAATATTTATAAATCAACATCTACCTGATAGATAGTTCTAAACTGGAAACTTAGTTCCGATTTTTGAATTACCGATTAGAAACGTTTTGTAGAATGTTAAATTTAAGTTTATATAGCAGATTTTAATTAAATATCAGATGCAGTTTATTTTTTGCCATCTTTGAACGATTGGTATGAACTAACCATTAATTTAGTTACATAGTTGGAAATTTAGACAAAAAAATCGGCGTAAGGCACACAGCAGTGTAGTAATGTTCGCGAGCCGCCGTCCTATTATTTAATATTGCTCAAAATATTTATGTTTTTTTTTCGAGCTCTCTTAAGAGATGGTCGCTATTAAAAAAGCATATTAGTTCTTTTACTTTAAAACGAATCAGTACTCCAAGATGGGAAAGCAGAATTGATGCATTAAAACCTATAAAAGAACAGTTGGGCGATATTCATGAAGCTCTTGTTGAAATTTCGTTAACTGGTGATGCATCAACTATAAATATTGCTGAATCTTTGGGGGGGGGAAATATTGGAATATAAGTTTATATGTACATTGGTTATTTGGTATAAACTTTTAGATACTATTAATATAGTAAGTAAATATCTTCAAAACTCCAAAATGAATATTTTGACTGCTGAAAAACGATTCGAATCTTGTTTAAAATTTCTCCAAAAGTTGAGATCAGATGAAGAATTTGAACAATTTTTACAAGCAGCGAAAACAATTACAGACCAGCTTGAGGTTCTCTGTTGTCTTCCAGGTACCAATGAATTACGTTCTCGTCGAAAGAAATCATTGTTTGGATATGAAGGTGCAGATGAAGTTATTCTGGAACCTAAACAAAAATTTTAATTTTGAATTTTTTTTTTTAAGTTTTGGATCAGGCAATTTCTTCTATTAACGAAAGATTCCAACAATTATCTGAACATACAAACAGTTTTAATTTTTTACATGACATTCAATAATTATCCACTTTGTTGCATGATGATTTTAAAACAAAATGTTTCAATATAAAAAAATTGTTACTAATGGTATTTCCTCGGACATTGACGATCAAGACTTATTAAATAAGCTTAAAATGATACCAACTTTAATAACCACCCAACCCATAATTTACTAGAGATGACGTTGTATACAAAAATAAAATTCGTTTCTTATAAATTTTGCGAATTTTAGCCAATCAACCGGTATATCTATAGAATTCGTATTTTAACTAAAATTACGGATTAGGACTACTTATTTGGTTTTGAGATGGTCATACTCGCTACTTTGCGAAATTGGGTCCAGCGAACGATGTTGCTCGAATTTTCCGAAAAATAAAACATGCGTGTGACCATCTCAAAACCACATAGCCCTATTCCTACAAATAAATAATTTTAACGTGTCAAATTTATAAGTAAGTTTAGTTGAAATACGATACGGATATATCTGACCCAAGGTTCAATTTAGCAAAGTTGCCAACTGAGCGATTTTTAATAATTTTTCGAAAAGTAAGGCATGATTATGATTTCCGTAGCCTTAATCCGTCAATTTTAAAATAGTAACGTGCAAAAATGAGATAAAACTTTAAGTTCAAATACGAGTTATATTTGAATAGATTTTGTTAAGAAAAGTAAATTTAGCAAATGTTATGTATATCCACTAGCACCTTAATTTCTTTTGTTGCATTATATACACGTATTCGTACTTAAGTAAACGAATCAAATCTTCGACGACATCAAGCCGATTGACGATGATAAGGTTAAAAGAATAAGAAAGCTCAAAAAATTATCATGACAAAGTGTAAAAGTTCAAAGGAAATGTGGGATAAACTGCACAGAATATATTGCACATGATATAGAAAAGTGGCCTAACTCAAAAATTTCAGGAGATATGTACCAAATATCGCTATTTATTTTGCGCTCTATCATTTTCGGTGAAGGAAAAACAAAAATGTTTTTAGTGCGGGATATGAAATCTAACATTGTGCATCTTTCTACTGAATTAACTGAAAAAGTTCATTTTTTAGTTGTGCCACTTTTCCATATCATGTGCGATATGTACACAAGTCAAGCACGGGTGTTTACTATATGCAACAATAGTTCTACAGTTACGTTAAAGAACCGAGAAAATGGCGACGCGGGAAAGTGTTTTAAATACAATAAGCTGGGACATTGGAAGAAAGACTGTCACGTGCTAAAAGCTCAGCATCAGATGTGTGGTCAGAAGAATATGATGTCAGATATAATAACAAAGGCTGGGAATCTAAACATTGTGAAAAATTGCTTTTTGTTCCAGATTTAAAACTGAATTTACTTTCGCAACAGCAAGTACTTGACAAGGGTTATGTATTCTGGTCCAACAAAAACAGTTGTGAGTTTGTAAAGAAAGACGATGTTGTTGCAGTGGGAGTACGGAATCAAAAATTATTTAAAATGCTATTTAAAGTGGGCTTTCCAAATAAACAAGATGAGAGTCGAGCTAATACATCTGTTAAACTGGAAGTAACATCATTTTTTAAATGCATGAATATTAGCTATGTGCAAAACGAATTGTTTACTTGTGATGATTGTTTTATAAATAAACAAGAACGGTCATTATTTCCTGGAAGCAGCAGTGGAGCAACACGCTGCGGTGAGGTTATACATACAGACGTATGTGGTCCATGCAAGATATATCGTAAGTATAAGTTTTTTTTGTAAGAAACAAGTCTGAGTACTTCAGCTTTTAAAGAAGTTTACCATCATGCTGAAACAGGACACTGGTTGTGACTTAAAAATTCTTCGTTTTGACAATGGCACAGAATATATCAATAACAAAGTAGAGACACGTCTATCTTCCACCTGAGCCAGGCCAACTTCTCGATTTAAATTCAGTGCCGAAGGGTATCAGTACGTAAGTTTGATGTTTCTTTGGCTGTGGCAACTCGAATGGATATATCATTTGCTGTTGGCTGAAAAGGAAAAGTGTGTAGCTCTATCAACGACTGAGTTCGAATATGTTGCAGCGTTACAAACGCTCAAGAAATTATGTGGCTTAAGCAACTATTTGCCGATTTGATGCGAGAAGCAAATGAGATTCCTGTATCATGGGATAGTTAGTAGAGTTTCCAATATCGAGTATCGAGTACCCGGGTACTCGGGTATTTTTGATCAATTTTCAATACTCGACTACTCGGGTATTTTCGTAGAGTACTCGACAAAGTAGGACTTATTTCAGAAACAGAAGTCTGAGACCGTAAAATGTACATTTAAGGAATGCGGAACGATTATTAGTTGCAAAGGTAGCAATACATCCGTCATGATCAACCACCTTCATAAAATCCACAACATTGAATTAAAAAAAAACACAAGAGGAATTAGAATCGTCAAAAAAAATTAAATCTAGCTCTTCTTCAACGATGTTAAGATTTATAAAAAGAGAATCTTTACAAGAAATTATAGCAAAATGTGCAGCTAAAGATGGTTTTTTTTTAACTCGATAAGAAAATCTGAAGCTACCAGAGGATACGTATAAGTAGTCGTAATTATGTTATGCCGAAAAGTAATACGTCTATTAAGAACATGTGATGACTGATGTTTTGATGCGACGATTCTTAGATATTACGGTTCATTCTACCGCTGAATTGTTCGTCTTGGGACTTGTGCACATAATGGACAGCTGTACCTCAGAAAAAAGTGAGGAACTGGTTAAACAACGTTTAGTTGAATATGGTCTTAATCTAGACAATGATATCGTGGCATCTACTCATGATGGTGCTGGTGTGATGATGAAATATGGCAGGCTAATAAATATTGAAAGTCAATTGTATTACAACCACGCAATTAATTTAGCTGTTCTTAAGGTTATGTACAAAAATCCTAATGCCACCACCATCAATACGCAAAAAGCTGAATATGAAGATGAGGACGCAGATGAGGATCACTTCAGTGACTCCAGTAATTATAATGAACTTGGCGATGACGACAATTTAACTATAGATGATACACTTTCAACAACTAACTAGAATCGAATGACAAAACATAAAAAAATCTTTGGATGAAATGAGAAAACCCATTAAGTTTTTTAAAAAATCATCGATTCGAACGGAAGTTTAAAATAAAGAAATAACCTTAACCTTTATGTCAACACGAACACACCCGGGTGTGCATTTCTATTTTCAAACGTGAAAATTGATCTGATAGAAAAGTCCTTATATAAATAATTTTCAGTAGTTCTCCAGAAACGGGAAATCATAGTAAAGCATATGCAATATAAATTTATAATGATTGGAATTTTTAGAATTCCAGTTAGCCAGTTACATATTATAATCAACACGAACACACTTGGCTTGACGGAAGGAGAAAAATACTCGTGTTGACACAAAGGTTAAAAGAGAGAAAATTATTAAAACTAATACTTGAATATGCAGACCTCGGTGGAATACACTAGGTACATCTATCAAGCGTTTCCTGAAATTACAAACATACGTTAACTCTGCTTTAGATAAACTCGGTGTTGAAGAAGTTCCCGAAGGCAATGTTGAAACTCTAACGGAAGTTGCAGACGTCCTTGAGGCGCTTAAGTTGGCAGTTAAAGAACTTAGTAAACAGGAATCAAATCTGTTGTCTGTGGAGGGTACCGTATTCTATATTTTTCAACAACTGAAAAAACTTAATACTCCCTTGTCTCTGGAATTGTTTGATGCGATAACTATAGAAATTAATCAACGCCGAAACGTAGAAATTGTATCACTCTTATATTATCTTCATCATGAACGCTACCCCAAACCCAACGAATTTTTTACATTTTCCTCAAAAACGTTAATCAAACAATCAGCTAAGTGCTATACAGTCGCTTATTTTCAGTGACTCAGCAGGATGCAGCTGTTATAAACTCTTCTGATGAAGACGTTTCATCACCAACATCATACAGCGAGCTTTGGCAATGCCTCAATTCCTTTACAGTGCCGAAGCCAAAAGTTTCATCTGGTTCGTCTAATAAAGGTAATATAGAAAATGAGTTCGAATTTATAGAGGAGAATGGAAAATCAATAGAAGGAATGGCAATGGCGGCACGCTTGCATAAAGCTTTACTTAAAGCTTTACTTTAATACGTCCAACATCAACAGCATGCGAGCGTGTATTTTCAGTATCAGTCAACATAATGACGAAATTGCGAACTCTCAATGCCCTGGTATTTTTAAAATATTATTTCGCATACAATACTAAAAGATAAGTGATTAACTGAACCCATAAATGATTTTTTTTCGTTTCGTTATCGTATAACGTAATGCTTCCTTTGTATTTTTAATAAATTTTTATTATTTTTATACAGTATGCTGAATATTGAGTACTGAATGAATTGACCTTAAAGTTTTTGTTGAATAAAAAGTTAATTAAAAAATTAAACGATAGTCAATTTTTCATATCGTCGGAAGGTTATTTTTTTGTCGAGTGTTTCCAAGTACCCGGGTATCAATGAAATCAGTACTCGATTACTTGGGTTGAACCAGTACCCGAGTATTTTGGAAACCCTAATAGCCAGAGTGCAATAAGGCTTATATAAAACCCCGAATTTCATAAGCGCTCAAAACACATTGACGTGAGATACGATTACAATCGGGAAAAGTATGACGAACTTTTTTTCCAGATTCAATACATTGCGAGCAACGAACAGCTTGGAGATATTTTTACTAAGGCGTTCAGTAAAATTAAATTTGAGAATTTTCGAGCATTGATTGATGTATGTGATTTAACGTAATTTTCTTGTTTGTTTTAATTTAAGTGGGAGTGTTAAAAAAAGTAACTTATACATAATTATAATAAATACACGTTTGACTCTGTGTTTTTTTTATTTTGCGCGCTCAACAGATTTGACCGAGGGCCCAATTTCACAAAGCGCCCACACAACGAGTTTTCTCTAATTTTATGAAAAGTAAGGCATAAGCGTGACCATCTCAAAATTACATAGCCCTATTTCCACAAATTATTCTTTTAAAGTGATACGTGTAAATTTAGTATCGAAGAAAATCGATTTTGTAAATTATCATCTATTCCTGCTTCACATTTTTTGAATTCTCGGTATCGGCAGGTTTTCTTTCGCGATCCGTTTCTATAATTTAATCACCAGACAGACGATTTAATGCTGCGCCGTTCGTTGGTGCTTTTAGCCATTTTATGTCGCCGCTGTCAAATCTGCCCAATCTTTCTAATGGATTAAATACAAATGTTATTCTTATTAAGTCAGGAAATGAATTTCAAAACCTTTGCGCTCTGTCTCTCCTCCGATCTTACGCGTTATCCATTCTATTAGTCTAGCACGTTATCCTTAAACTTTGAAATACTGATCTACGACGATAATGTCGCAAAACAAAACTACAATCCTATAGATTTCAATCGTTTGATATATACGTTTCAAAATATTTGGTACAAAACAAAAAAGCTCCTATGAAGGCTGACACATTCGGTGGATAATTTTCAGCCAAAGCTATTAAGTAAGGTCTCACAATTTATGAGAAAAGTTAAGCTGTAAAGAAACTACAAATATTCAGCTGTCACGGCACCATACACATGCATACACATCGATTTTTTTAAAAACTCCTTTTCTTTGGCTGGCAGTGTAAAATTTTCCAGTGAGCGTAGGAGAAATAATAAATTGTTTTTTACTTTGCACACTATTCCACCACTGACATTCATTTCAGAGAAAAATTTAAGGAACGGTGTACATATACATGATGTCACCACAGTTCACAAATAAAAGCGGCGTGTGCAGTATAGAATTACTAAGGTTAAATAAAAAATCACAGCGTGAGTACTTTTTAACGGTGTGTTACCTGCGCGGATTAAATTAAAAAATAGACTTAATAACATCCCTTGACTTGGATATTATCGTTTGCAATCTCAATGGCACACACAACACTGCATGTTTGTTGAAAAATTTATAGTTCGCCAGTAACTACAAAGGCCAACTCGTCATCAAACTGGTAATATTGTATATAACTAAGTAGTTCAGGAGTGTTCAGGAGTCCATTTTCTCCACATAAGAGTAAACACAAAGTAACGTAAACATCCGTTTACGTATCACTGCAAAGTTACCAACCAGCTACTATCAAGACCATATTAACACCCACATAACTGCAGCGACACGCTATACAATCAACCATCACCACTGTGATCCTTTATTGATTCGTTCCACCATCAAGACAACCTGTTCGTCAAAAATAAGTACAGTAAACGCTCGATTTAACGGACTAATTGGGGGTGTCTATTAAATCCGAATGTCCGTTAAATCCGAAGGGAAAGTTTTTAAATTTAATCGACTGTAGATTTTGCACTTGTTCAGGAATATGGCCACCTAGGACAGAACTCGTTTATCACGGCGTCTACACTATGCAAATTTGCTGATATTTTCTCTCATGAGATTTAATTTATCAATGTATGTGTAAGTTATATTATACAGATATATTGTTATTATACAGATTTTGCAATTCTCAGCAAATTATCAGGAGGCTATTTCACGAAAAATTTATCATGAAATTTGTACGAAATGTCAAATTAAAATGCACTTTTAAGGTTATGTCTTTCATTTTTTTTCCTACTGTTGAGACGTAGGTTTATTGTTGAATAAAACAAAAAAAAATTTATTGGCATTTAATACTGAAAATACCGTAAAATTAATTAATATGTACAGAAATTACGATTGCTGATGGAAAATATTTTTTAGAAATTTTTTGACAGTATTCACCGAATTTTATTTGACATGAGAGTAAAATGATAGTTATGATAATTATGCTATGATAATTGTTTAACAAATATTTATCAATACATTGAAAAAAACACACATACATAAAATTCATAAGAGAAAATATCAGCAAATTTGCATAGTATAGACGCCGTGTAACCGATTATGAGAGGATTTTGTTTGTTGGATGGCAATGAGATTCATAAACAGTTTTTGGAAGAAGTTCTGGAATATGGCCATCTAGGGCGGAACTCGTTCAATTCTTAACCGATTATGATGGGATTGGGTATGCTGGATAGAAATGGGATTATTAAATAATTTTTGGAAGATGTTCTGGAACATATATAAAAAAACGGCTGCTTATTATCGAGTTAAACCCTAATTTAAATTACCAAGTTTCGTGGCTCTATTCCATAATTTCCTAAATAAATCATTTAAGAGTTCCTTTTCCATTCGACATGCCCATTCTCATAATCGGTTAAGAATTGAAGGAGTTCCGCCCCAGATGGCCATATTCCAGAACTTCTTCCTTCCAGAAAATCTTACAAGAATCCCATTTCCATCCACTATACCCAATCCCATTATAACCATTTAAGAATTGGTCGAGTTTCGTCCCAGGTGGCCATATCCAAGAATTCCTTCTAAAAATCATTTATGAATCCAATTTTCATCCAGCTTACCCAATCCCATCATAATAAGTTAAGAATTGAACGAGTTCCGTCCCAGATGGCCATATTCCAGAACTTCTTCCCAAAATCGTTTAAGAATCCCATTTCCATCCAATATACCCAATCCCATCATAATCGAAAACCGAAAAATGGAAAATAAAAAAATTGTTCATTAAATCAAGCGTAAATTAAATCGGGGTTCGTTAAATCGACCGTTTACTGTAATAAGTAAGTAATCGGAGTGATGTTTACATCAAAATAATAAAACATACACTTTATCCCATTAGTACTTTAAATTAAAAAAAAAAATTAAAAATGTTACTTTCATATTAGTAATTGAAAAGTTACAATAAAAACAAATATTACAATAGGAAAAATAAAATGTTTCGAAAAGTTTTTAGTGCAAGTTATGGAATGAAATTCTTTTAAACGAAACACACTTCGAATCGCACAGAGAATTCTGAATTAGCATTATTGATGTAAAAAATCAATTTAAAATTTTATCTTGCTACTTCATCAAGCCAATCTTGATGTACGCCAATCTTGATGTACGAAGACAACCGACCAGTTTTTGAAAATTTAAGCGGAAATGGCGATTTTTGACAAACTGTTTTTTATTAACAAAAATTTGACCTCTGCATAGCCTAGACGGATTGATAGATCGGGATGAAACTTTATACTTAAGCTTTTACCATAAATTGGGATGTTCCAGTGATGTATGATCGAAATCGGCCCACCGGAAGTGATAACTTCCATAGAAGCTTTTTCGAATTATGCAAAAAATTTAAAAAACATTTAGCATTTCAGAAAAATAACGATTAAAAACAAAATAAATTTTTAAATTTTATCGTAATTGACGAGATTAGATTAGCAGCTTTATGATAGAATATTTGGAATAAAACTTTCTTGCGAAGTATGGTGTGCAAATCTGTTTACCGAAAGTGGCAACTTCAATGGGAGTTTTTCAATTTTTGCGATGAAAAGTTTAGCATTTTCAGAAAACGAAAAAGATTTAAATAAAGGACCCCGCAATAATCTTATGGAAATTGGGTTTCGGTCAAATTTTCTGAATTTTTGACATGTTGTATATTTTACCATCCTGAACAAAAGTTTTCATGGGCACAAAGCTTCAAATTCAATATTTTGGCAGTTACGGAGCTCCAAATCTCCACAGATCCGTTACAAAACTATTCATTTTTAATACTATTTCTAGATGTCAAAAGCATATTTTTATTATTTAAATATATAAGTTTATGTTTTTGAGGTTGCTAAGTTCAAATCTGATGTCAGATTTGAAAAATTGACAGTTAACAGTTGTCAATTAATTGTCAAAGTAGAATAAAAAAGGAAATATTCTCTTTTGACATTGAAAGTTTATGTTTTTGAGGTCACTGAACTTAAATGTAATGACAGATCGGAGAAAGTGATAGTTGACAGCTGTCAATTTAATGTCAAAGAACGATAAAAAGTAAATATTCTCTTTTAACATCAAGAGTTTATGTTTTTGAGGTAGCTGAATTCAATTCTAATGTTAGATTGGAAAAATTGACACTTGACAGCTGTCAATTAATTGTCAAAGTAGAATAAAAAAAGGAAATATTCGCTTTTGACATTGAAAGTTTATGTTTTTGAGGTCACTGAATTCAGATCTGATGTCAGATTTGAAAAGTTGACAGTTGAGAGCTGTAAATTAACTGCCAAGGTGCCACAATAAAGTGTAAATCTTATGTTTACAATATGAGTTTATATTTTTTAGATAACTCATTTCATATATTAAATGATTGCAATGGTTTTGAGAGTTAGTAGCTGTCAACTGTCAGTTTTTCAAATTTGACATCAGATCTGAATTCAGTGACCTCAAAAACATAAGCCTTCAATGTCAAAAGAGATTATTTCCTCTTTTATTTTACTTTGACAATTAAATGGCAGCTGGCAACTGTCAATTTTTCAAATCTGACATCAGATTTGAATTCAGCAACCTCAAAAACATAAACTTATATATTTAAATAATTAAAATATGCTTTTGACATCTATAAATAGTATTAAAAATGAATAGTTTTGTAACGGATCTGTGGAGCTTTGGTGCTACGTAGCTGTCAAAATATTGAGTTTGGAGCTTTGTACCCATGAAAACTTTTGTTCAGGATGACAAAATATCAAAAATTCAGAAAATTTGACCGAAACCCAATTTCCATAAGAGGGATCCTTTAAAAGCGGGGTCCTTTCAAGATTAAATTTTCAACCAACGTTTCGTTTTTTGAGTAAACATGGCGGTTGTCTAAAAAAACGGAAAGTTAAAGTTTTCCCTTTACTAATCAAGTGTGGTGTATTCGAGTTGTTCGAATACGCTCGTGGTAAAAGAAAGTTGGGGACGTATTTACCCCTCCATTTTTTTATAATTACAACATATTTACTGTTTTATTTGCAACCTAATAAATTTTATTAAATTAATAATTTTAATAACATTTTAATTTAAATAACCTTTCCAGCGATAAGGGTGTTGGTGATTTAGATGACGACGGTTATTGAGTCGAAAATGTGGCTCGATGTCGTTGTTTCTACTAGCAGTATAACGTTTTCTGTTAATTATATTGCTCCTAGGTGACATTGTTGTGGGCGATATGGGCTACAATTAAACCTACAACATTTAAAATTATAATTTCAATCTGTATACTACTATTTTATACTTGTTGCTAATCTACACCGCACATGTTACATATAAAAAAAATCCTTAAATTTTCAAAATCAGCATCCTATATCAAATTATTTTTAATCTCGGTAATGCCAATTTTATATCGCATAATTCTACATGTGAACCTAAATTAAATTAAATTAATAGATAAACTCAATGCAATAAAAAAAAAATTATTTTTAAATCCGATTTAAATGATTACGCGGAATTAGAAATATGATTTGTTGATGTGCGGGGATGAAACCTTAATAAAATAATAATGTTAATTATGAACGTTGCATAAATTATAAATTATATTTACATGACGAAGCTTTGTAATTATGTGATATATAATACTGTGGATGACGAAATCTTGTTATGTACAATCGTAATAAAATATATTTTTATTAGTCCAGAGGTTTCTATTTTATCAATCCGAGCACACCGATAACAAGGACTGGAGTAAACTAAAATAGAAAATTCCAATAAAATTTGTATCGTTACATCCTGAAAATACCGGATAAAGGATATACAAGCACACAATACACATAAACTAAATTTTTTATTCGTCTTCCTCTCCGATATCCCCGGCGGACCCATATATTTTACATTACAATGAGTTTAAACGAAGGCAATATGCAACCTTCAGCTCAGTAAATATCCTTAATATACTTCGTAGTCGTATACAAATGATAATAGTTGAATGTGTGTGTGTAAGTATATATGAATAAGTTAATTGTAATTCTTATTATAATAAATTTTATTGTTGGGAGCTTTTTGTGTGTGCGAGCTTTTTTTTTTAAAAACCATAAACCTAAAGTTTATTTTCTTTATTGTCATAAACATGAATGAGAGGCAAACAACAAGAGCAATTTGTTGAGAAAAGTTTTGTGACATTATGGGTTCTCTACTGTATATGGGATTGTTGTTGTTATTACGAGTATCATTATTATTATCGTCTTGGTTGTGTATATGAATATGGGTGTGTGTGTGTCGTCTTATTATTATGAATAACAGTAATTTTATCATTAAAGTATTTATTTTCATTTTTTTTATGGGACTCGTGGGAAAATTTTATTGTTGCTATCACTGATTTATTTAATTTTATCGGTTATGTTTCTATTTATTTATTTTTTTGTGCCATCCCGAGAAAGATAATCGAAAAGTCTCTTGTTCAAATTTAAATGTTTTTTCTATTCGGTTCGGTTGGTATAATTTTTTGGTTAGATTTTTTGTTCGCTTATGGTTATTAAAAACAATTCCTCTGATAGAATAAAAATATTTTGTAGCAATATTATTATTATTATTAGTCCTTTTTGGGTAATAGGTTTTATTTTTATTGTGGTTCAGGGTACAGGTGTAACTTAATAACCAAAAAGAAAATTATAAAACTTTATGCTTTTTTTAGTAAAAGAAGATATTATGAAAATTGTCTGTTATCTAAAATTTTACAGATTAGATTATATATTTCAAATAATTTAATTCTTGTTATAAATGTCAAAACTAAGGAGAGCTCTCAATAACATAAACATGGTCTAAGAAATTTTTATTTCGGGTTTGTTGGTTGTTCTGTATAAATTTCAGTATTTATAGCGAGGAAATGCACAAATAGAAATTAAAAATTCAATTCGTTCGAATCAACACACGGAGTTTGGTATGTGGATGAAAATAGTTGAGGAATCTGAAAGAGCGGGTTTCGTAAACTAGGAAGATATTCCACTACTACTACAAGTACAAGGCATGTTCTCTATATAGTTATGTTATCATAAAGTGCCGCAACCTTTAACTTTTTTTTATAAACCCCTTTACCCTTTTTCGTTATCTTACACTACAAGGTAAGTTATATATTCTGTAATATAAGATAGACAGGAAAGGGATATTAAGCTCAGCTCTGCAAATCCCTAAATTTAAAAACATAACGTAAAAAATTGTAAGACATAATGTAAAAAATATATTTCGAAGCGCTTTCGATTAATGTGATATTAATGTTTTTAAAAATTGGAAGGACCTGTTTCAAGCATTAGCTCTTTGTCAACTTTCAATTAAATAATGAACATAAATAAAATTAAAAATTATTCGTTGAAGAAAAAATTGTTTGAAGATTCCCACTTGAATGTTGTGATTAAAGCGCTTATTGGCTTATTCCATGGGAAAAATCTGCTGTCGCCAAACATGAAAGCGAGAAAACAATATAGGTTTTAATGGTTGTGTACGAAACAAATAATGTTGTCAGTAAAATTTTATTGAGAGAATAGTTTTGATGGTGTAAGTGAGCTGCCACAATGTGCTATAAAAAAATTAAGAATCAAGTATTTTTTTATGGCAGCAAGATAAGAAAATTCTCTCACACTCAGACAAAATAAATCGTTCGCCATTTTTATAGTCAAATGTCTATTTGTTTTTTTTTAGAGTTTAAATTTGTTAATGTTACTGGTTTTTTGTAGTACATATATACAAACTTTTATGAAGTTTTTAAGTTATGTCAAAATTAAATTGTCGAAGTTAAACGATAAAATTTACTATAAAAATGAAATAAAAAATACTTTTTTTCTTTGTCCCTCTTATAGATTTTTAAGATTTTTTTGTTTTCGTTTTTTCAGTAAAAAAAAAAATGCTGACAGCAAATTTTTTACTGATAAAACGCAAAACAAAACAAAATCTTAAAATTCTATAAGACTATAATTCTATAAAACTATTTTTTTATTTCATTTTTATAGTAAAATTTTTTGGTTTTACATTTTGAAATAACCTAAAAATTTCATAAAAGTTTTAATTTATACATTTCCTACATTTAGATTTTTCTTTTTTTATATATTGGTACCACAAAAAAACCACTAACATCAACAAATATAAACTAGAAAAAATTCAAATCGGCATTTGTCTATAAAAAATGCGAACGACTTATTTTGTATGAGAGTAAGAAAAATTACTTATCTTTATATAAATTTTTTTTGCAGATGTGTGAACAATGCTGCCATTAAAAATACTTCCGTTTACATTTTTTATAGCACCATTATGGCAGCACACTAACACCATTAAATTATTTGCTCAGTAAAATGATTTTTAGAGCATTTTCTGTTTCGTACACAACCAGTAAAATCTATATTATTTGTCGTTTTACTTTTGCTGACAGCAGATTTTTCCAATGGAATACGGCAATAACACATACATATAATTTGTTGGCACGCGTATTTAATTTGTCAATCAATAATGAATGACCCAGTATGCAATTATTCCTGTGTGTGGAAAATATTGTTTTGATTCCATACTAAATTCCGTACTACAAAATATCAACGACACCAAAAAAATATCGATTTCGGAGAAAAATAATTGTTTTTCTCTTTCTGTTTCGCGGTAATATTATTTATTTTGTTATAAGTTTTTTTTGTGATTGTGAATCTTTTATTTTTTCTTTTCAGTTTTATGTGACAAGTCGATTGAATTTTCGTTTTTTTTTATTGTTCTCGTGTTGTTTTATTTTAATGATTTTTAGTTATTACAATAACATTATTTTTATTTAGTTTAATTAAGAAATGGTTGCGATCGGATTAGGATAAAGAGACAGCCATGGCGCCGCCATTTACATATCTAGGCTATTTTTACGTAAAGTGTTTTTGTTTTATTTTTTTAAGATGCTGTGTGAAAATTTAACAGATAGCGCGTGAACATATCAATCATTACCCTACATAGGGGGATTTTTAAAATTTAAATGAAAAAGAAATATGTATTGAATATTTCAATAAAAATATAAAAATTACAACAAATAGTTCTTTTTAATTTCAATAGAAAATTATTATTGACCCTTTTTACGCTATTTGCCGTAGGCACTTGGCGAAACACACTTATACTTAATAAACACATTTTTATTAATCACTTGTTTTTTGTTTCGCAAAATTATTTTGAATATTTTCAAAAAGTTTAAAAAATCACTCGATCGATTCCAACTTGTTAGGTCATCATCAGGAGTATCTACTGATTATACAAAGTATATAAATCAGCAGATACTCCTGTGGCACTATTCTGGTAATTCCCTGGGAATAGGGAATTGGGGAAAGATTTTATATGTAATTTGTATTTAAAATGTTTTTTTCTGGCATACTGAGGTAAAAAGCTAGTGTTAATTTTTTTGAAAACAAAGTTAAATTGGGAATAATTTTCCCTACCAATTTAGATATGGAAAAATTATTCCCAATTAATAAATATTTACATCAAATTTTTTTCCTCAGTAGGCCGGAAAAAAACATTTTAAATAGAAATCACATATAAAATCTTTCCCCAATTCCCTATTCCCAGGGAATTACCAGAATAGTGCCACAGGAGTATCTACTGTACAATTCGTATAATCAGTAGATACTCCTGATGATGACCTAACAAGTCGAAATCGATCGTGTGATTTTTTAAACTTTTTGCAAATATATTCAAAATAATTTTGCGAAACAAAAAACAAGTGATTAATAAAAATGTGTTTACTAAGTATTATTGATCCTATATAAAGGTGCTATGGAAAGCTGTTCTATTTGAATGCCATAAAGTGTGTTAAATTATTACGGAAATATAATCGAAGTATATCGAATATACTCGAGCTTCCGACGAAATTCCACCTCATTTCCACTTTGGTTTTTTCTCTTTTAGTCGGAATTCACACCTACACTGTAATTTTTGTAACACTTCACTTTCCTTTCCGAATTCCATCTGCATTGTACATTGTGGAATGGTTGTTTCTATTCTTGTATATTCCCAGTATGCAATTTTTCCACTGTGTGGAAAAAATAGTTTTAATTCCGTACCAAATTCCATACTACAAAATATCAAAGACACAAAATATCGATTTTGGAGAAAAATAATTTTCTTTTCCTTTCTGATTTACAAAGTTTTTTGATGTTTATTAGATCTGTTTTGTATCTTCAGTTTCGTGAGATATGTTGACGAATGAACATGAATATGTATACTCAGTTACGGGTTTTTTTATTTATAAAACATTTTTGTGTTTTATTTTGAAAACGTGTTTTAAGCATTAAAGTAAAATTTTATTAATTTTAAGTGTTGCTCGTATTTTGCCATCTTCGCGATTAACAACATTGGACTTAACAGGTAATAAAATTGAATTTCCAAATTTACCACGTATGCTTTTGATATTGACGATTTTCATGTGTTTATTTTTTTAAGGTGGATGTCGAGTGAGCGACGTAAAAGATTGGCAACATAACATTACATTGGTACATTGTACATTGGTTTATTGGACATTGGTACATTGGCGAGATTTAAATTAAAAAATTGTAGTGTGTCTGTGTATTGTAATTAAAAATTGTATATAAATATGAATGTATTGTATATGTATGTATTGTGTATATGAATAAATTTGACAAAAAAATGCAAAAAAATCTCAATGTGAAAAGTACTATAGAAATCTTTCTCTATCTGCTCTCTTTATCTATTTCTCTATCGGCTCTCTCCAATTTGTTTTTTCTCTTTTTAGTCGGGATTCACACCGACATTGGAATTTTGTGACACTTTTCAAAAGGCGAGTAGTACGGTTTACCGTGTATATAACATGGTTCTTTCCATAGAAAGAGTGTAGTTTTTGCACGCAAAAGTAACCGGCATTGCATATTGGAATTCCGTCGGCATTGCATATTGGGTCTCTATTCTTCCAATCTATCCATGACACGACTTTTCTGTAATTTGTGTATACTCTTCTGGATTGTCTCCTTGTTAGTGTAGTTGTGTTTCTCTTTTGCAAGATGTTGCGTAGTTTCCTTTGAAATTTGATCTATTGCGAGTGCGTTTTGATTCCTCGATATACTCTTTGGAACGAATGCTGTTGACAATCCCTGTTTGGCCTATATACAATTTTTGACAATCATCACAAATTAGAGGTTTCGTTTGTTGTGCTTTTGTGATTTTTTTATGACAGCAGATTTTTCAAAAAAAAAATTTGTTCGATATATAATATTTAATTTTATTATGTTATTAATATCACATTAATCGAAAGCGCTTCGAAATATATTTTTTACATAATAATAAATTTTATTTATTAACAAATTTTTTATGTTTCAATACGTTTTTCATTTAAACAATTTGTATTCTATTGTGATATAAGACCACGGATACTTAACAATGGATAACCATTTTAGAAAAAAACCAAACCCATACCTATTAAAATTGACCCTTCCAGACAATCAAGATAGATATTGAGCTGAAACAACAGAGTTCCGAAAACTCAAATCTGAACTCGGAAAATGAAATTTTTTGGGAAAATTCAGACTCTTAAATTAAAAGGCAAAACATAAAAATTCTGATAGGCACTGAGGCTAACAAGAACACAATCAAGCCTAACATAATACCCAGTTATCTGTTATCATTATCATTAAAAAAATCAAAAATAAAAATATTTTAGGAAAACAGGAAGTGACGAAAACAGGAAAGATCAACTTTTTCGGAAACCATCTGCTACAATTATCGTACTATGAGCGCAATTGCCATGAATACTTCGATGAAATATTAAATTCTCAATCAATGGCTTACATCACAAAGCAAAATATACATAAGAGAACTCATGTAGAGATTTCGAGGTTAATATATTTTACTTTTGGCAATCTGTGTATAAGCCTAACAAGAACAATGAACGATAAAATAACTATGACGATATGTTTATAAGATTCGTATACATGGGTTAAATATAGAAAATAATTAGATTTGTCTATATAAATATATTTAAACTATAAAATAAGATTAACGTCGGAAAAAAACCTGCTTATAAAATTTGCACTACTTGATTTCTCTTATATATTTATTGCTCGATGCTCACATGGATGCCAAAGTTGACTTTAAAACAAGCACAATAGCACTAAATGGCAAAATTTTTAAATTTCATAGATGTCACTCTAATTAAATTTTGTATATCGATATTGTTACGTTTAAAACTAAAATAAATGGTGACTTACTAGTATTGGACCACACAATTTGAACAAAAACACCCAGATTGTAGAAATCCGAAAACTTTAGAACGACTATTAACATATTAACAAATACACCAGAGGTACCAGAATACTTACCGAAATTAAATTTTATTATGAACAACTCGAGACTATTTCAACCTTTAGCAAAATATGTAAATGACCTAATAGAAAGGATCAGTATAATGATTCGAACAGAGCACGAAAGTGAAGTTAGATAGATTAGATAGATTAGATAAATTAGATAAATTAGATAAATTAGATAGATTAGATAGATTAGATAGATTAGATAGATTAGATAGATTAAATAGATTAGATAGATTAGATAGATTAGATAGATTAGATAGATTAGATAGATTAGATAGATTAGATAGATTAGATAGATTAGATAGATTAGATAGATTAGATAGATTAGATAGATTAGATAGATTAGATAGATTAGATAGATTAGATAGATTAGATAGATTAGATAGATTAGATAGATTAGATAGATTAGATAGATTAGATAGATTAGATAGATTAGATAGATTAGATAGATTAGATAGATTAAATTGATAGATTAGAAAATATAGCGAATTGTGGTTTTGATGTGAAGACCTTTTGAATAATGCTTCTGGAGTAGACTAAAATCGAAAAATGAAAATTATGATAGACTCTTTCGCCAGATCAGTAATATAGAAAATCCGTTGGACCGTTAACTTAGAACATATATTATGCAGAGCATGCATTTATAATTGTGACTTTTCTTTCAACTTCATATAAGAAATGAATCAATTTCCTTTTAATTTAAGGCTATATATTGAATGGTCTGTAATTAAAGATAAAATCTAGTAAATTAGTAATATGTATGATTTAATAATTCTGTCTATATATGAATGTACAACAGAACATTATATGCTTATATGCTGAGAAGCCAATAACCTACAATAAATAAAACCTTAATATAAAACAAACTAGTATTTGTTACATGCATAACCAACGAACTACAAAAATTAATTAAAAATATATAATTACATTTCTATTAATAATATAATTTCAAATCTGTAAGTACACAAAAATAAATTTATCATGTTTTTCCCAAAATATTTCCACAATATATGTAAATGCTGTAGCATATGGATACGAACATATGCAACCAGAGATACGAGAGTACAGCAGAACATACAAATTCAAGAAATATTTATTTGAGATTTTCAACAAGATAGAATTATTTTTAATTATTATTTACCAATTTTTTATTTTATTTATTGTTTAATTCATTTTTAGTTATTCTAATTTATTATTTATAACTTTTGTATAATTTGTTGCCACAAAAATAATAATATTAACATCATGTTTGAATTATAGTATTATGCATCTATGAGTTAGTGAAGCAAAAACAATTTTAATTAGAAAAATTTATTGTAATTTGATTAGAAAAATTTTGAATTAATTTTTAGTTATATTTATTTTGAGATTAATTGGAAAATGATAAAATCTGTTATCATTCAAAGCTTTCTTCTTTTAATGAGCATTTGAGTAAAGGCACACATACAATATTTTTCGATTATTAATAATTATAAAATTTTGATTTTATTGGGTATTTGGAGTTAGTTTATTTTTATCCTTAAGGGCAGAAGGCTGTACAAGTTAACGAGTAATATAATTGAAGCTTTTGGGGAAAAAATAACTTTTGCTTACATTCGTTTGAGAAATATGTTTGTTGAATCCACATTCTTGGTGTTGAGTTCGTTACATTGAATGTGATTGTCTGCTAATTCTGTTGACCAAGAAAAAGAATCACGTCTAGTGTTTCAAAAGAAAAGATTAATTTAAATGTTTCTTAAAAAGGGTTTCAATAATTTGGTGTATATTGAATTTGATGATCGCATCTAGCATTTAAGCCTCTTTTGAGCTGCTTAATCCACTGTGGTTACCACTATGGTTTTCATGTAGTTCTTTCAACCAACTTTTTACACAGACTGTGATATCTTTGAAAGGTTGTATATCTGGCTCATTCCCTCTATTTCATTTTGGTTTAGCATTATTTCAGATGTATTTGTTAGTTTTGGTTGACTGCAGATGTTATAATGATGTGGCTGTAGTTGTTCTGTTTACTTTAGTTGTCGATATGACATATTGGATTGAATATCATTGGTTCTGCGTATTCTAGTACCTCTGTATCGGTAGTATATGGCAATATATGTTATTACACGGCTACTATCTTCTTTATCCAGTAGGTTGGTATTAATGATTATTATATAAATGATTATTATGGTAAATGGGCTACTCGAACTATTTTTTTATTTCTTCCATGATAACCTCACCTTCATTAAATATTAAGCAATTTTGTTGTACCTGCTAAGCATTTTTTATTCGATCCCATTCTTTAGCGTTAGGTGTATTTCCAATTCATTTATATGCGGTGCGCTGGGCTTTATGAAGTCGTTTGACTAATTTTGTAGTACTTCTGGGTTCGTATGTTTTGTGTTTTCTTCGCTTAGAGTTTTTTCTTGCCATTTTGTTATCTGAGCTTACGAAGTTTTTAAATTAAATTTTAATTTATTTTGGTTTTGAAATTGGCTAAATTCTGGTGGTTAATCTTTTGTGTTCGTCGAAAAAATGTATCACTGGATTTACCTAGGTAGTATACAGAATTATCCCTAATTTTCATTATATCGATATGGAGTATCTCCGTCGCAAGCTTCCGTATAATTTTTTATTAGACTAGACAGTCGAGGAAAATAATACTTCTCTATGGTATGTTTCTGGTCCTCCTTATGATTTCGATGTACTCTTTAGTGTTCTTCCTTGATAATCGAGAATTTATTTTTTTCATTGCATATATCTTCACGTAAAATTCTACTAAGAATTTCTTTATTTATTTCCGGCAGCGGTGAGAAAATGGTAGTCTGTATAGATTTTAATTTTCTTCGCTCCATATAAACAGTTTGTTAAGCTGTCCGTACACCAAATTATCGCCAACAATTTTTTTCGTTGACTGCACTCCCCTTTTGTTTAAAAACCCCGAGATGTACAATATAGATATGCCTTTGCAGATATCTCCCTGTGATACTATGGCACCTATTGTCATATCTATATAGTCAGGTGGCTGCAGTCAGTAACGCCGTAATATGCTGAAATACTCCAATTTGGTTTTGCTCATGTCGATTTTACTTTCCGTGACAGGCTCGTTTTAATTTGAACATTTTCGCAAGAATGATTTTACTTATGTACTTCAAATTCTCTTAGTGTTTTACATTTTAAATAGCAGCCAACTTCTTTTGGTCGGGTCAAATGCCATGGTTCGTGATGATATAACTAAGACAATCAGTTTAATTTTTCGAAATTTCCTTTTTATCGAGATTGACTCGTAGGTTGGCTTGTTCAGGGTTAGAGAAAAAATATCTGCGTTATCAGATGTTCTTCTCAGTTTTAAATTACTAAAGTTTGTTATTGTGTTACAGAATTGCGAAGTATCTGAGATGGTGACGACACTCAGCTGTTTGAAATCACTAACCATCTTGTATTTTTGTGTCCCGCAAGCGTTCGGTTTTTTCTTTACTATCTAGATTGGGAAGTTATCTCTCTTCAAACGCTGCATAATCTCGTTTTTCAGAAATTGACCAATTTTTTCCTCTACCTTGATTCTCATACTGACTGGATATGGGTAGTACTTTATGTAGACTTGTTCCTCCGTAAATGTTTTTATTTTCACCCTCAAAGTGCTTTTATTTTGAGTACATTTTTGGAGGTTATGTTTCACTTCCGAGGAAAGGTGGTTATTTCGGGTTTTCATATGTTATTTACCTAAGATGCTTGTTTTCGTGATGTGTTATTTTAATGTATGAGACATATGTGTAGTTGTTCGATCAATATTACGGTTCCAAGTTCCTTCAATCTATACCACGCCCGTCCTATAATTCGTCGAACGTTTTCAGTCCCGGTAGAAAAAAAACTCTCTTGCTCTTTTAGCTCCGATTCTTTTCTTAAATTGTGTACAAATTCCTGATGATTCCGATTTACCTTCTCCGGCCGATCTAAGTTTGAAATAAGCTTTGGCGAAAAGGTGTTTTTCGCTATTTTCCTTGTTACGCTATTATTGATATTATTTTATGCATCGCTCTAGGCTTACACCCTCTTGTTAAGTCTGTGGTTTCTGGATAATAAGCTTTCTAGACCCCGTTTAGCCCCCCAAGTAAAAACGTTAAGAGTTCGATTCTAATATGTTTCAATGAGAATATTAATGGTATCAAACTTTCATCATACTCTCATACTCTCTCTATCTTTTTCCACAAGTGATCACCAGGTCAACAGTGGTTTAGAAATTAATGTAGCTTTGTATCACTTTTTTTAGCCATTTGTTGACGACGACAATTTGTCTCAACTCTACAAGTATTAACTGGTTGTGTAAATTTGTCTGAACTAACTAATATCTCACGTTCGTCAGAATCAAACACTTCTAAATCGGAGAGATGATCAACCTGTGATGATTTTAATTTTTTTTAGCAGTTTCAGGTGTCGCGCCAATGAGACAAATTTTAGATATAGCCGTGTGAAGCCGTAGCAAGCATCGATAGTCCAAAGTTGGTATGGAATTTGTAGGGTGAACGGTGGTTTGAAAGGTGTGATTCTTCCTCTACAAAGTGTTTGCCAACGTAGCTCTGTTAATTGATAACTAATGCGACTTCATACGGCTATTTCTAAAATTTGACTCATAGAATAAATTTAGCTCTAGCACATTTCAACCGTTTGACTATTTTGTCTTAATACTATATACATTTTTGAGATTATCGCGACTTATTTTCGCTGAAATTTTCTGTTTTGGATTTTTTTCGGGATAACACGAAGAATTTGTACGATGTTTGTTTTCGTTTTGACATAAAAAATATCATGATTGTAAAAATTTTTCGGGATGACTTTCAAAACTAGCTTAATAGTAATTTTTTTAGGAAGACACTAAAAAATGTCGCGATATTCAGACATTCCAGATATGCAAAACACGAAATTTAATTTTTTCCATTGTTTTGTTTATGACAAAAGTCGCGTTTAAAAAACAACTGTAATTTGTAAACTAATCGAAATGTCGGGGATTGTCGTAAAAAGTTGACACATCTATTGAAGTTTGATACTTTCTAAAAACCATATGCATTTCTTATTAGATGCGCCATCTATGTGTCTGGCTCAGTACTTATTGACCGACGGATTATAAATTATTCCCTAATACCAGTCTCCTGAGATTTCATTATTTAAATTGTTATAGATAAAACATTTAAACTCAATATATAAAGCAACTGGTGTGATAATAAATTTAATAAATTGTCCATACCCCTCCCCCCCCCCGCCCTCCTCCCCGATTTAATAAATTATTTAACACACATATTCCACATTCGATAGAGAACATACTTGCAATTTTGCAAATTTCATGGCAATCACAACACTTGGAGTTTGTGTGTCAATTTACTACAGACATTTAGCACATACAGGGACATTGTGGTCGCTGACACACTTTCTCGGATTTACTCATTCGTTTAAACATCATAACGATAGCAAGAGCTCAACAACGTCATTATGGAAATGAGAAACATTTCCATTAGCGATTTATCAATTTATTGTGAAATTTCTACTGGCATTAATCGGCCGTACATTCCAAAGACATTACACATCCGAGCGTATGAGCAACTCAAGATACTCGTGTCTAGAAGATACTTACCCAGTATGAACAAAGATTTAAGGTATTGGAGAAAATTTTGTTTTTTTTTTGCCAAAAATGCAAAGTAAAACGCCACTTCAAATCACCTCCAATGTCCAAATTCCATCAGGTTGATGTAAACATATCCATATAGATATTGCTTGACCACTTCCACCTCCTAATGGATACACTTATATCTTAATCTGCGTTAATCTTTTTACGCGGTGATCCAAAACTTATACTGCACGAAAGATATCTCCGCACCAACCCACTGGTCATCAAGGCACATGTACAAATCTTAGCTATTCACTGAGCTAATGCAAGTTTTTAGTTCATATAGAATACAGACTACTACCTGCCAACCATAAGCAATGGGTATGGTTGAGCACTATATCATCGCCACTTAAAACAACTCTCAAAGATGGTGCAAACATTGTTAACTGGAACGCAGAGATCGCAATCATCTTATTGGGAATTCAAACGACAGCCAAGGATGACCTGAAATGGTCACTCGCTCTGTGTCCCGTATACCAGAGGAAAACAAACTACTTGGATGGGGAATTCTTCATGGAACACCTACTTACATCCCAAGTAATTCATCGAATTACTAAATCGGAAAATTTAACCTACAGGATTTTTGATAAACCTGTCTTGTAACACATGGGCTGAAAAGTCCTGAGCCTAACAAAGAAAACACGGTTTTTTATTCAAAATTGGCTTTATTCATCCACGTAATGTCCACCAAGAGCAACACAATCATTCCAGCGCCGCTCTAACATTTCAATACCACTTTTGTAGAACGATTTATCTTTTGCCTCAAAATAGGCGTTAGTTTCAGCGATAACCTCTTCATTCGAGCAAAATTTCTTACCGGGGAGCATTTTTTTAGGTGTGCGAGTAGCCAGTAGTCGCTGGAAGCTAAATCTGGCGAACACGGTGGATGTGGGAGCAATTCGAAGTTCAATTCATGTAGTTTTGCCATTGTTTTTATTAACTTGTGACTCGGTGCGTTGTCTTGATGAAACAAAATTTTTTCTTTACCATATGAGGTCGTTTCTTTGTAATTTCGACCTTCAAACGCTCCAATAACGCTATATAATATTCACTGTTGATGGTTTTTCCTTTCTCAAGATAGTCGATGAATATTACACCACGCACATCCCAAAATATCGAGGCCATAACCTTTCCAGCCAATTGTTGTGCTTTCGGCCGCTTTGAACAGGGTTCACCAGTTGCTGACCACTCAGATGATGATCGTTTTGAATCCGGAGTGAAGTGATGTTTCCATGTTTTATCCATTGTCACATATCGACGCAAAAATTCCGGTTTGTTACGTTTAAACATGGCCAAACACTGCTTAGAATCATCAACACGTTGTTGTTTTTGGTCAACTGTGAGTAAACGCGGCACCCACTTTGAACAGAGCTTTTTCATAGTCAAATGCTCACGCAATATACTCGTAAAGCCAATACGTTCTTTTGATAACTTTACGATGTCAGCTAACTCACGCAACTTCACTTTTCGATCATTCAAAACGATTTTGTGGATTTTTGAAGTTATACTTCTTTGCGCCCGTTGGATACTTTTGGGATGGGGTGCTGGTCGAGAAACCGCGTCACGCTAAATAGTAAGACAATTCGATGATTGTACGTTTTTGTATAGGCAGTAGGCTTGTTTTTACTTGTCTCGGTTTTGTATGTATGTATAAAAAAAAATTCGAATGAAGGAAACAAAACAAACACAACGACATCACAAAACAAGAAAAATTTTCCATACGCATGCAGAAATTTTTCGTTAATGTGCGTCATTGTGTTTTTCATTTTCATTGTTTCATTTACTTTGATTTGTAGTTTTTGGTGATTTTTAAAATATTTTTTCATGATTATTTATTGATCGTCTTTGAATGATTTGTTTTCTATATTGATTTGATAATCGTATTTTCATCAACGAATCTGTGCTACAATCAGGGGATTCTTGCTGCGCACGTGGTGTAACGTAAACAAAAAAAAAAACTATTCCATCCACAGTGTTCATCAAGCAAAACAGTGAGTACTCCTTCTCTTATAAAATGAAAGTGAAAATAGAAATTAATCAACAATCAGAAATGTATAATTGTGCGGTTATAATATTCAAGTTTTTGAACAATATTTGAACGTTCAATCACAGATTTTAAATTTTACTCAGGGCACTAAACTTTCTGATTGAGATTTGAGACTTCGGTAAAGTTCTGAGCAATATTTTCTTCGATCACAGATTTGACTTTCACATTTTGTTCACCGTACTGAACTTTCTGATTGAGAATTGAGATTTCGCTAAGGTTTTGGGTGGTATTTTGATGTTCGATCACAGATTTGACTTTCACATTTGGCTCACCGTACTGAACTTTCTGATCGAGAAATGAGACTACGCTAAGGTTTTGGGCAAAATTTGGATGTTCGATCACAGATTTGACTTTCACATTTTGCTCACCGTACTGGACTTTCTGATCGAGAAATGAGACTACGCTAAGGTTTTGGGCAAAATTTGGATGTTCGATCACAGATTTGACTTTCAAATTTGGCTCACCGTACTGAACTTTCTGATTGAGAAATAAGATAGCGTTAGAATTTGGACAATATTTGGATGTTCGATCACAGATTTGACTTTCACATTTTGCTCAGCGTACCTAACTTTCTGATAGAGAAATGAGATTTCGCTAAGGTTTTGGGTGATATTTTGATGTTCGATCACAGATTTGACTTTCAAATTTTGCTCAGCGTACTGAACTTTCTGATTGAGAAATGAGACTACGCTAAGGTTTTGGGCAATATTTGGATGTTCGATCATAGATTTGATACTGATGAGCTACTTCTATACTCAATGGTAACAATTTTGACAGAGACATTTTCAAGGCCGTATGAACGGTTGTTCCATCGATAGCAACAGCAGCTTTGCCAGTGGAAGCACAAGTTATGTAGCCACGATTTCTAATGAGCAACCAGAAAATAACAAAGATGAAAGAATGATTATAGAAGAAATTACTGATAATGATAATGTATAGGTGTATAGTATAATATTGAAGTTATTTATAATAATATATTGAAGAGAAATATATTGAATAACAGAGGAAAATGTCTTATATTTCATTTACATATCCTATCTGTCTGTGTGTGTGAGTGGGCGTGTGCAAATGGCCAAAGAAGTATAACTTCCACCGTCTGGTCTTTTTCATGTTTTCTGGTGTTACCACCTCATTTGGACGTCCACTGCGTTCTGCATCATCGATGTCTCTACGACCACGTTCGTTGGAGCGAAGTCCTTATAACACTTTTCGAGCTATTGCTTCGCTTGAACGGTATTTTTTCCCATCAAGAAGCAGTGTAAAATTAAAACAAGAAATTGTTTTTGGTCTATTGGTTTGAAACTAACAAAAGTAGCGTCACTCTTAGCACAATAACTCACAAACTAATGAATAGAATATAATGAAATTTTGACAGCTGTCTTTTGAAGGTTATTACCAATTGAACAAAAAAAATTGAACAAAAAAACGGGTTTTCTTTGTTAGGCCCGGGACTTTTCTGCCCTTGTGTTATATAATAAAACATCATTATTCCTGCTTAAATTTTTTGACGGAAATTTAATCTTAACAGCAACAATTTGAAAAGCTCCTACGGAAGCTGCAACTTCCGGCACCCAGATGTCCATCACATTTCGCATGGATATCCCAATTTATAGAAAAAGTTTATTATGAAATTTGATTTCCCAAGTTTGGTGAAATACAATTTTTTTTTGGTCAAAACAAAAGTCTCATTTTAAAAATATTCTGAACAAATTTTGTTTGAAATTTTAACGAGCGTTCTGCAAAAAACGAAAAAGGTAGGTTATTTCGTTGTCAAATTTGGCGCGCCAGAGATCGATTGTCGATCGATTTATATAGCATGTGGCACCATCCTGTTGAAACTAAAGGTTGTTCACATTTATAGCATTGATTTTAGGAAATGTTCGGATGATCATCTGCTCATCATAAATGTATATATTAGATGCAGATATTGGGATCAAACTTGTTCATAATAATTAAAGTCTATTCGCTTGGGAGAATAAAAAAAATAATTCTTTCAATGTTCGAAATGACTTATGCAAAACTATGGCCAGTAAAAATAATTTCAGAAATATTAACAAAGTGCGGGCATAAGTCTTCTAATAGAGGACAAGTTGAGCTGTTTAAAACGTTTAATCACATTAAATATTTTGTGTGGTTCCACACACAAATAAGGCACTAAATTTTTACCACATAAATTTTATGACGTCAAATTTTCGAACAATTTAAATATTCGTTACAGGACTTGCTCTACTATGGCCGATGCCAGGAATCGAATATTACAACTTTAATTAAATTTACTGGCTTAAAAATTATCGTGCAGCAACTCCAAACTATTTCATTTTTATTTGTTAACTGTTTTTAACCAGTTCGATTTATCCACTAGTAGAAGCAATTTTGTAAACCACATTTGGTAACATTAGTGATATTCCTAAAATAGGCCATTGTGTGGCAGATATTTTGACGAATATTAGAATATTTATTAACTTACCCCGGTTTAAAAATTATCGTGGAGCAATCCCAAACCTTTTTATTTTTATGTGGATAATTGATTTGAATATATTCTATAGCTATATATATATATAGCTATAGCTAGATTGATCCACTATACTAAAAGATATATGCCCACATTTGGTTACGTTTCTAAGCTGTCTGGAAATGACCATTCTGGTCAGTACTGGTGCGCAACCAAATTTCCGGGGTTTTTTGAAAAATGAAAAATGGTTTATTCAAAATATTGTCCTTCGCTATCTACACATTGTTGCCATTTCTCTGGCAATACGACATGTCTTTGGACCGAAACCAAATAGAATTCTAGAATAACAGAAAAATGTATTCTTCATTTGTTACTTACATCTTAAGATGTTACTTATATTTTAAAACGAATTTTAATATCTAACGTGTGTAATATTTATGTATACGCGTAGTTCGAAATCAACGTTCGAATTGAACGTTAAACAAAAAGCATTAAGTTTAATCGAAAGCGCAGTAGATGTGCCGTTAAAATAACCATAAAGAATATTTTGATTCTATTAAAATAATAATAATATATGTAAATATGAATATAGTAAAGGTATTTAATTTTGTTGTTGGCACTGTTATCGATATGGCATCATTTTACTGCTATAGTATATGAGCTTTCAATATTTTTTTTGTGTTATTAAAAACCATATTTTCCATTTTCATGTAGAACACATATACGCAAACATAGAAATTTATGAGTTTTTGAGATAAAAATCATTATAACATAGAGCACCTTTTGTTTTTGTATGTTATCTGCAATTCCTGTATATTTATGCATACGAGTATTTTACATATTTCTAAATCACAATAGATTTCAATATATTAAATGTCAACACACATCATAAACTAGATACGACTATAGGTAATAACAGTTCAGATTTAATGTTGATATTATTATTATTTATATGGCTTTTAAAATTTTAATTTAAAAAATAAATATTAAATTTTAATTGAATAAATGAGCATATTACAGTAAATTACTATTATACTATTTTAGAGATTTATTGGTACGACAATGGATATTTATGAGGATGGTATCCCCGTCGAACTTATCTGTATCCCCGTGTCACTGTCCTGATTGTAAATGACACCCTTTTTACTTGTTGGACACCAAATCATTGCAAAACTAGGATAGCCATTTCGGCTCGATTTGCCATTTCGGCATTTAAAAGGTAAATTCTTCTTCTGCGAACCAAAGAAATATTTTAGGACTATATTTCTAAGCATTTCCATTCGATTCTAGCTAAAATTTATATAACTTTACCGATTAATTATTTTGTTGATGGGCATAGTACTCACGTGACGTTTAAAGTCAAGTCACAGGATAGATATAAACCAGAACCGTCATAGCGTAGACCAAGAAATTTTTTTCCAACTCTGAATTATAATTGTTTTAACAAAATTTGGCCACTGAACATTATTGAAAAATCACACTGCTATTTTTATGCGCTTTAATTGTCTACATACAGTCATGGAAATAGTTATATAGCCAGTAAATGACTTAAATCAAACGCGGAATGTTTAATGGAAATTTTTTAATAAACGTACACAATACCCTAATGCGTAGAAGTAAGATAATAGTGTTAGTAACGCAATAGATCGTTCAGTCTCATTTCTTCTCAGTCTCATTTGAAACGTTGAATTGAGTGGAAGTATTTATATAGCCAGTGAACATATTTTGGTTTTTTAAAGTAATATTACTTGCTTAAATGGGTATATTTATTTTGTAAATATGCTTAAACATATTTAAACACACGAATAATTCTTTTGTCAATATCTACTCAAACTTTTAGGAATACCACGTGGAAAGGATGTAACGGTTGGCTTACCTTTATCGTCTTGTAGACGCCAAAAGCGCAAATTGAAAACCTATAACTTTTCACGGATTCCAACCAATTGATTATTAATTTATAATCCTGAATAGAGATGGGATAAAGAGTAGCATAACGAAAAACCAAAAAAAAACCTATAAAAATTTTATCAATAATTATGGTACGGAAAAAGAACGGTATTGATAAATAGAAAAAGTTGTCTATATAGTATATGTATATAATATAAAACGAAAACAAAAAGAGAAAGCAAAATTGGCGGGATTTGGTGATTTGTGACCAATAATGTTTTTATGTAATAAAAAAAAAAAAAAAAAAAAAAAAAAAAAAAAAAAAAAAAAAAAAAAAAAAACCTTTCCCCTAAGATTTAAATAATTCTATTAATTATTTAACAACTTATATAATTTAAAAATTTAACTAATAGCTATACATAATTTTATTTTATTAAATTTGTTTTTTTTTTATATAATAAGTTTAAAATTTTTTTATTTCATTTTATTCAGAATACATATAATATTGTAAATAATATAATAATTAAGAATATAATAATTAGAGTTAGGTTAATATTCAAAGCATTTGATTAATCTCAAAGTCACAACATGAAAATTATTTATCTGTTAACATTACGAATTTAGATTTGGAATAGTTTAATTCGATTGTTGTGAACCATTTTTAATTTATTGTTGATAAGTAATGTGGTATTTACAGGGGAATTAATTTCTTTGATTTCGAAAGGTCCAAGCCAAAGGGGTGACAATTTATTTCTTCGTAATTCATTTTTCAGTAAAACAAAATCACCAATATTAAAGTTTTTAACTTCGGTCTTGGAATCGTAATTCGCTTTAGATTTTTCTTTCTGACTGATAAGGTTTTTTCTGGCAACGTCGTACGAATTTTGCATCCGATTTTTCACTTCAAACATGTAGTCATCGTAATTATAAACCATTTCAGGCTCGCACATTAAAGAAATAGGTATAGTTGGTTTATATCCGAACAGTAATTCGTATGACATAAATTTCGTTGCTGTGTGTGGTGTAGTATTAAATGTGAAAATAGCAAATGGAAGCCAAGTGTCCCAATTTTGATCATCGGCCTGAGTGTAAATTCTCAGATATTCAGTCCATGTACGGTGAGAACGCTCCAAAGCCCCATTTGTTTCTGGGTGATAAGCGGTTGAATTTAATTTTTTGATTTTTAATAATTTGCACACATTAGCAAATATTTCACTCATGAAATTCGCTCCTTGATCTGAAAGTATTTGTTGGGGAACGCCAAAGATACATATTAACTTCTCGACAAATACGCGTGCTATGGTATTTGCTTCTTGATTAGGTATCGGAAAAGCCATAGAAAATTTAGTCAAATCATCTTGAGCAGTTAGGATGTATTTATTGTCTTGATACGATATTGGTAGGGGACCCACAATGTCTAAAAATATTTTTTCGAAAGGAGCTGAAGAAGTAGAAGTGATTTGCATTGGTACTTTATTTAGTTTGTTACATTTATTTTTTTGGCATAACTCACAAGAGCGTATACTTTTTCTAATTCTCGAATATAAATTTTTGAAATAATAATATCGTTTTAGTCTTTCGGCGGTTCGAAATACTCCTTGATGGCCTCCGACTGGACTTGAATGAAATTCTTGAATGATTTTGTCTATTTCAGCATCATCAGTTAATTGTATTATTTTAGTATTGTCAGGGTTGATGATAGGATTGTTAGTTGATAGGTCTAATTTTGCTTCATCTAATTGCTTTTGTTGTGATCGCGTAACAACATGTAATTCGGGATCGGTTTTATTCAGTTTAATTCTGCTGAGCGCATCCGCGTTTAGATTTTGATTCCCAGGTTTATGGATTATCTTGTAGTCGAAATCATCTAACCTAATACGCCACCTCATCAAGCGGGATGATGGATTTTTAAATTGTTAAGCCATATTAATGGCTTATGGTCCGTGACAATTGTGAATGGTCGACCGTAAACGTATGGCCGGAAATGTTCAACAGCCCATACCATCGCCAAAAGTTCTTTTTCAATTGTCGGATAGTTATTTTCTGCTTTGTTCAGCACCCTACTGGCATACGCAATAGGAAGGTCGAAATTATTTATTGGTTGGGAAAGCACAGCCCCTATGGCCGTATCGCTTGCATCCGAGGTTATAATAAATTGTTCGGCAAAATCTGGGTACTGGAGTATTGGCGGATTTAGTAATGCATTTTTTAATTTAGAAAAGGATTCTTCACAAAAAGCATCCCAATTGAATAGTTGTCCCTTTTTTAATAGATTGGTCAATGGTTTTGCAATTTCTGAGTACCTATTGATAAAACGCCTGAAATATCCAGTTAAACCCAAAAAGGATTTTATGTGTTTTTGATTTTCAGGTTGAGGATACTGTCGAATGGCAGTAACCTTTGATGGGTCAGGTTTAATTCCGTGTTCGGTTACATGGTGTCCAAGATAAACAATTTCCTTAGACAAAAATTGACATTTTCCTACATTAATTTTTTTTTAAAATTGTTATTTTTAAAACAAGCAAAGACAGATTCAAGTTTCGCATTGTGATCTGTTAGATTATGGCCTGTCACTATAACGTTGTCTAAATACACTAAACATTTAATACCATTTAATACACTTAGTATATGATTCATACAGCGTTGAAATGTTGCCGGCGCGCCTTTCAACCCGAATGGCATTCGCTTGAACTGGAAATGGCCTAAAGACGTGCTAAATGCAGTCTTTTCTTTATCAGATTCATCTAAGTATATCTGGTGATACCCATTAGCTAGATCGATCGTAGAAAAGTATTTTGATTTACCTAGATGGTCCAAAATGTCTGAAATATTGGGTAACGGAAAAACATCGTTTACTGTGACATTATTTAGCCTCCGAAAGTCAACAACAACTCGCCATTTCCTTTGTTCATCGTTAGTTTTCTTTGGTACTACTATGAGTGGAAAATTCCACGGGCTTTTGCTAGTTTCAATTATGTCGTCATCTAGCATTTGAGCAATCTGATTATTGATTTCACTTTTGGTTGATTCAGGCAAACGATATTGCTTAATGTATATAGGATGTTGATTAGGTTCTACTCGAATTTTATGATGCGTAACATTGGTTGCAGTAAGTTTATCACCCGGCAAATAAAAAATATCATTGTACTTGCGGCAAATGTTTAAGATTGAATTCTTTTCCTCCGAGTTAAGGTGATCTAGACTAAGCGATGATTGAATTATTTCCAACCGATTACTAATATTATTGGACCATGATCGTAAATGAAAAACTTCAAATTCCTCTAAATTTTGTAGCGATAACTCTAAGTTTTCTATTTTCACGTCGTAATCGTTGGTATTAACAAGACTTAGAGTAGTTAAATTATTTTTAGAATTTACAATTGAATTGGCAATATGAACTCCACTTAAAATTTCACGAGACTGACAAAAAAAATCTGTATTATTAGGAATATTTAGATGAATTGTAAACGTTTTTTCAGATCGAGCTGGCAATGATACATAAGAATTCGTAGTAAGTTTTAATACAATTATTTCGTTTTTGGTTGGGATTTCTAGATTGTAATTAGAGTAATCAATCTTACACTTATGTTTGGACAGAAAATCCTTTCCGATAATACCAGCGCAAGAAATAGGGAAAGAGTTAGAAACAATTTGAAATGAATGTGGGATAATTAATGAATTTGAAATGTTTATGTTAGCTTCACAACTTGCTAAGGTTTCAATTGTTTCTGTAGTAATGCCTTTCACTTTACATTTCTGATCGGGATAGCATAATGTATTTTCCTTGATGAAATCTCGTTCAACTATACTGATATCAGCACCAGTATCTACCAGAAAAAAATAAGAGGTTGATATTAATATATCTAAGTCTAACTGAACGTATTTTTTATCGTGATTATCGGAGCTGAAGTTAATTGAATAAAGATTTGAATTTAATGAATATGAATTACCGTTTGATTCTAGCATAGAATTAGAAGAATTAGTATAAGAATTTGAATTATGAACTAATTTAGAATCAAGAGGAAAATTGAGTTTCGATTCAGTTGCGAGAAAATTATTGTTTGATTTCGAACACTCTACTTTGGAATTTCTTGGATCCGAACAGGAGTGTTCGTTGAGTTTATCGGATCGGATCCTGGACCATTTCCCGAAGAAGGTGATTGTTCATTTCTCAAAGTAGATTGGTAAATTTTGTTTCGTGAGTTTACGTATTGACGTTTCCGGCATACATTGATATGATGCCCTGGTATTTTGCAATAAGCGCAAATAACACTTCCTTGAGCAACACGTATATTTGAAGACATAGGTTTAACTTCGTTTATTTTATTTGACACATTGTTGTAAGTAAGAAGAGTTCTACTGATATGATTAGAGTTTGATTTGAATTGGTGTAAGTTGTAACATCCTTCAGCAGTATGACCATTCTTCTTACAAAGTTGACATCTAACACGAGTATTTGTTTGATTAAGGCTAATGTGGCTTCGACTATTAATAATTAACTCCTCTTCACACGCTTGATTTATTGCATCCTGGAGTTTATTGAATCGAAAAGCTTTAATAATAATTTTTATAGACTCGTTAAGACCCTCTTGAAATGCTTTAAGAGCCGTTTTTGAATTTAAATTTAAGATAGTGGTCGATGCTTTTTCTCCTTCTTGGTCTATGCACACCTCGTTCAGTTCTGATAACAATTTTTCGACTCGACCGGCATATGCAGTTACGCTTTCATTTCGTTGTTGATGAATATTTATCAATTCAATTTGTAATTGTTCACTAGATCGCGAGTACTGGAATTTATTTTTCAATTCAAGTTTCAAATTTTTCCAAGAGTCAAATTTTGTATATTTTATAATGTCGTATGCTTTAGAATAAAGTTTGGTTTTAAGCAAGTTTAAAAAATAAAAGCTTAAAAGCTGCTAATTGCTTATAAACTACGTCACAACAGGATAGAAATTTATGCAAGCGATCAGAGTTACCGTCAAAATCGGGAATTAATTTAAGAGCTACTTCAACGTTTAATTTAGACATATTTTTAAAGTGATTTTCCACGCCGTCAGAATGAATTAATTTTGTATCTATGGGTTCAAAAGTTTTTAATTGTTCGCCCGAATTTAGAGACAAAGATCGTCGCTTTTTCTTTATAACACGAGTGCGTAATTTTAATTCGTTAATATTGGCTATTTGATTTATATTTTCCAATGACATTGAACGAGAGATAATAAATTTTAACCATAATATATATATATATATATATATATATATATATATATATATATATATATATATATATATATTGTTAGATTGATAGTAAAATTTAAAGGCAATAAAATAATAAAAATAGAACAAACAACCAAAATTCCAAATTTTCATTCATACTCTATATAGTAATAAATTTTTATTTTTTTTTAATTCAAATTGAGAGAAATAAAGATTTGAACACTAACCTTGAATATTTATTATATTGCAGTATAGAATATAATTATTACATTAATGATGATGTACTGCTGCTCCATTTTATGACCAGTTTTGTTTGATTTGTTGTAAATTGATGACGAATTAATATATATTAAAGTTGACGGAAATGTAGACCTGGTTTCAATTATAGCTGATTCGGATGATCTGGATCAATTATATGAGTTGAAGCGACGTATGTTGATTCCAATGGATAATATTTTTACAAACGCGTTGATAATGCAAAGTACATATTGTGATACTTATGAAGTTCCAGTTGAGGTTTAAAGATGTGGATACAATTTGATCAAATCCCTTTTTTTATGATGATGAATCGTGTTGTTAAATAGATGAAATGGCAAAATGTAAAACGTTTGCCAGTTACGTTAAGTTGATAATTTTAATATTTTAGAATTACATGTGAATATTTTTTGGATAACTGATGTTGTTTAAATATAACGTTATATTTGATGGTTTTTGATGCACCGTACGTACAATTGCATTGCAACTTACCAAAAACTTATGATTCACTGAGCACATTTTTATTTCAGCGAAATATTTAGAACAGTTACACATATTTTTACGGTTACGTACTTATATTTTACGATAGTTTTCACTTATAACTACTGAGCATTTTATAATTCAGTTAATTCAGTAGGCTATATTTGGTAACATAACTTATTTTTATCATAGCAAGGTTCACTTTTATATTAAGGGGTTTCACGTTACACCACCTTTCACATTCACAAAAACCGTTTTTAGAAATTATTTGTTAGCAAACATGAGGTTTGCCGATTACCACTCACAATTAAGATTTTATTTAGATTTTTATATTTAATATTTATATTTTAAATATAGAAAGAATTTACAAGGTGAATAAGATTTTAAGATTTTGCTCGATTTGCTGAGCAAAAATCCCTCCGCTGCCACCAATTTTTTGTTGTACACCTTGTAAATATAATATATATCTTTTTTTTTAAAGTCTTTTTTTTATTTATTAAGTTTTAAACATTTTATTTATTATGCAATTATTCACAATTCACAATTTTACAATTACTGGACATTACTATTGCCCGATATAATTACTTTTAATTTCCAAAAAATACTTCCTCTATTTTCAAATTTCAAACCTTTATTTATATAGCCTTTGGAGTATATAATAGATTTACTAATACAAAAATAAGAAGTAGGAAGTATGTACATTATATAAAAATATTATACAAGCAATAAGGAATAACTAATAAATATTAATAATTATATTTGTTTATGTACTAAGTTATATAGAATTTGAATATACAATGATACAGTGCTACACTGGTAATACATAACATGTAATAATATAGTTATGTTATCACATAACAGATTTGTGACCGGGTATATAAAGCTCGCGTCGATGATAGGTTTTTTTTAGTCAGTCGTGGAAAACAATAATTGAATCGAACTCGGATTCTGAGGGATTAATTGAACGCAGTGATTTTTAGGGTTGTTAAAACCAACTTGCAAAAGAAAAAAATAAAACAAAAGAAAAAAAAAGATATTGTTCTGTTTACTTGGATACGCATCGAAAAGCAGAAAAAAAAGAAAAACCAAAGAGAGAACAAAGTTAAGTGTTGAAATCTGGGAGGGATATTCCCAAACGAAAAAATAAAAAGAAATTGTATTGACAAATTGCTGTGTGATAAAAGTCGAATAAAATTGCTATATTGTACATTTCCTGAAAAAAAAATTGAGTTTTAATGAAACGATTGCAAAGTTAAAAAAGAAAAAAAAATATATAAATAAATAAAACAAATAAAACAAGTGTTTGGGTTTTAAGAAACGAAAAAAACGAGATACCGAATTAATCTGCAAAGCGCGGGACCGTGTGTGGAAAGAAAACCAATTACCGTTCTGTCAACGGGCCACGGGGTGGGTACTGCAAGCGACGGTAACCATATTGAGCTCCCGAATATTATACATCATCTGTCAAGGAAGAGAAAACCCAGGTGACTGCACCAGCGAAATCTACAGAACTGAAGCAGGGAGTGGGACGATTGCCCAATTTCGGAAACCAAGGGGAAAGTGGATTGGACACCATCCTCCAGTGGCGAACCAATTGGTAAACCAATTTTTTTTCCTATATTTATTTCTTTTGCATTTAATTTTTACATATACATATATATATAGTTTAAGAATTTAGTTTCCCGTTCATATTTTTTTTGTAATTTAAATAACGTACATTAGACTATTTTTTTTTTGTTAAACAATATTAATCGAATCATATTAGGCAATGTTCAATTTTATATGTTAGTGGGTTAATGCTCCTCACATTTTTCAACGCTTAAGTTAAATTCGGATTCATCATCAAACGGCGTAGATGAATCATTGGCATTTAATTAATCATTACCTGCGCAGAGTTTGATTTTTTGTTTTTGCTTCTTTTTTATTTTGTTTTGTGTTTGAGTAACATGAATATATAGACAACAATAGAAGGGGAGATCGTGGGTGATGTAACGCCAACAGGGGCACCGGGAAAAAGCCGATTATTGAATTTGGTTTTTTTTTGTTTCCTTTGATCTACGGCACATGTAATATTTGTTTTTTTGTACAGTAGTTCGTTGCCCAATATTGTGGTGTTGAACCCCCTAGCCCTGAGCAACTCGGCACCAGCATGTGCAACCACACCACGGGGTAACGGGAGAGGACTACGTTACAAGGAGTTAACTGTAGGCGAAAAAGTTAAAATTAGTAGCTACTTGGAATATAATCTTTCAAATAGAGAAATTGCTAGAAGACTCAATAGATTGCATGGTGTAATTGACAATTATTTTCGATTGGGTGAAAACTATGGACAGAAAAAAAGATCTGAGTGCAAATCAAAGTAGATGAATCATCAATAGCCAAATTTATTTTGCTGCTAGTAAGTCTGGAGCTAGTTCCATCAAAATTAAACATGAATTAAATCTAAATGTGACCTATCGTTGAGTCCGGCAAATTCTAAGCGAAAGTAATCAAGTTAAATAGACAAAGCAATGACGTAAACCTCGACTAAAGTCACATCACATTGCCGCACGATTAGCTTTCGCCAAAGAAGTCATGTCTCTATCAAATGAATGGCAAGAAGCTGTGCTCTGTGACGAAAAAAAAATGAATTAAGATGACGCGGATGACTGCCAACTTTATTGGCATGATCTAAGGAAGGAACTGGAGGCAATAATGAGCAGGCATTTCGGTAGAAGATCTGTGATGGTATGGGGTACTTTTTACTTCTTTGGCAAGTCTCGAATATGCTGGATATCTTCAAAAATAAAATCTACGAATAACATTGATCTCTTAGACGATGTATTATTGAACAAGCAAAAAAAGCTTTAAGCAAAAAACTGGTTTCAGGAAAAACAAAAATCAGGTTTGAAGTGTCTAGCATGTAGCCCAGACTTAAACCCCATTGAAAATGTTTGCGGTATATTGGTTTGGGACGTTCACAAAAGCGGAAAGCAATTCTAGACATGTGATGAGCTGAAAGTTGCAATTCGTCGATCTTTTTTTTTCGTTTATTTAATTAACTTTATTTACAATAAAATAATATTACAATAAAATTATAATGTCAATTCCCCAATGGATTTACTGTCCTTTAAAGGGAAATTAACATTATAATAAACATATTTCTCATACATGTGTCAGATACATATATGCATTTCCAAGTTATACAATTTACAAAATGTAATTATTTAACAATTCTCTATAATAGATCTTTAATTGTTTCTTGAATTGATGAATATTCATTACGGTTTTCAATGATTCAGGCAATTTGTTGTAAATTTGGGGACCGGAAAATCGGATTGATCTGCGTCCAAATTCGTTTGTAATAGATCCGCATGATATGTTATTAGCAAATCTGGTTCCATATTTATGATTACTATTACTAAATTCTAAATTAGATAAGGCAGAAGAAACATTTAATGTCCTGTACATATACAGTGAAACTTGGTAATCATACAGCGCACCCAACGGCAAAATTCCTTTGGATTCAATTTCATATAAATACAATGATGATACTCGAAAAGGGAGCTTCAAGAAAGCTTTCACACTTTTGTTTTGCATGATTTGAAGAGGTTTTAACCTGCTCCGACTTGCCGTTCCATAAACAACAATTCCATAAAGAATTCTGGGATGAATAAATGCAAAGTACATCAGTCTCAATACATAACTAGGCACAAAATACGAGAGTTTCCTTACCAATCCTACTAAAGGAGCCATTTTAGTACAAACGGATTTAATGTGTTCACCCCAAGACATGTGCGTATCAAAAGTCACTCCTAAGTACTTGAAATATTCAACTCTATCAACTACAACGTCATTTATATTAAGATGTGGCAAATCAATTGGAGTTTTTTGTGGTGAATGAAAGATCATAAATTTTGTTTTATTTAAATTCAATGAGATTATATTCGATTTGAAGTATTCCAGTAAGATGATCATATCATGCTCCATGCTATTCTGTATTGTAGAAGGGACTTTAGTTTCATAAAATATTGCAGTATCGTCTGCAAAAATTTGAATTTTGCCAATCAAGGGTAAATTCGAGATGTCATTGATAAATATCAGGAACAGTAATGGTCCCAACACACTGCATTGAGGAACCCCACATTTAACAGTTAAAATATTACTGCTAATTCCATTAATCATAACATATTGCTGGCGATTAGTTAAGTAACTATCAATCAATTTATAGGCTACACCACGAAATCCATAACCATATAGTTTATCGAGAAGCAGCTTGTGATCAATAGTATCAAAAGCTTTTTTTAGATCTAGAAAGAGGGCTGCAACATACTCCTTTCGATCCAAAGCATTGTAAATCATGTTAGTCATTTCAACAAGAGCCACATCAGTGCCCGCACCTTCTCTAAACCCATACTGATATGCGTAGAAAAAGTTCGATTCATTTAAGAAACTCCTGAATCGCGAATTTATAACTTTTTCAATAATTTTATCAAATACAGATAGAGTACAAATAGGTCTATAGTTAGAAATTAGATTTTTCTCACCAGTTTTGAAAACTGGGACAACTTTGGCAATTTTTAATTGATTAGGATATTCACCGGTTTGAAAAATTGTATTTACTAACTTCGCAATAATTTCAGTGAAGAAGGCTACATTACGCTTCAGAACCTGATTACGAATATTATCTGGTCCACTACCTTTACTATTATCCAGAGAACAAATAATATTACAAATCTCAGCAGGAGTAGTGGGCGATAGAAATATAGAGTCAGGATTCGAATGCAATGTATTAAATTTATTAATATCTCTATCACTTCCAATTGCTTCTCCCAGCGAATTACCTATACGTACAAAGTAATCGTTAAATATATCAACTATATCAGATATATTACTATATTTATCATCATTAACAACAATAGTTTGAATATCGGAGTTATAATTATTTCTATTTAAAAACTGGTTGATATTTTTCCATAAGTGTGTTTGGTTCACATTACTAAACATAATTTCATAAAACTGTTTCTTCGCATAATATTTCTCCGATGATATCTTTTTATTTAAATTCCACAATTGTTCACGAATTACCATGTTATTGGAGTCTAATTTGTGTTTCTTTAATAATCTATTGCGTTTCCCAATGAGTTTCCACAAATTGTAAGTCATCCAGGGACAAGAGTTGCTCTTCAATTAAGCAACAACACTTTTAATTACTGTAAATTTTTCAACTAACTGATTATATTTCTCAATAATCAGTTTAAAAGTTGTATCAGGATCATTAGTATCAAAAAGCGTGCTTTCGAGAAAATCAACAAAACATGAGTCAACTTAATCAAAGTTAATAACCCTTTTTTGCAGTTTTCGTCGGAAGAATTTCCCTTTGAAGTTAACCGACGTAAAGACAAAATTATGATCACTAATATTAGAGAAAATGGTGGAATTTTGAACTGTGCCAATATTAACAAAACTAGATACAACATGATCAAGAATATTGTTACTAATTGATCTTGTAGCAAACGTGTTAGTAACAATCATTCCTCAGCTCATCAGAATATTTTTATAGTCATAAACTAAATTCGATTTTTTATTTACAGGTATATTTATGTCTCCAATAATAATAGTATCAGTTTTGCCCACATTAAAGCCATCCAAAAATTCTAAAAATAAGTTTACATCTGAATTTGGTGGTCTATAAACAGCTAATAATTTGGTCGATGTGTAATCAGTAAGCTCAATACATATAAAATGAAAGGGAAACTGATTATCATCGCACATAACAATATTAAAATTCAGATTATTTTTAACAAATATAGCTAAACCACCACCTATGCGATCATCCCGACAAGAGAAAACACTCCGAAAATTATTTAGTTGGAATGAAATGGCGTTGTGACTATGAACCCAAGTTTCACCAAGTACCAAGATATCAATGTTTTCATTCAGATTTTCACTGAATAAAATAACATCATCAAACGTATTCATATTATTCATACCGCGTACATTATATTGCAGAATGTTTAATTTTTTTGAAGTGGAATCAATTGTTGTTTTGCTCAATGCGTAATCATCAACGTTCAAGAAACAACTATTTACACAATTTTTTTCTAGTGTCTTACTGAATTTGCTCATAAAAATCAATTTTATAATTATAAATATAACACATACGTAAGGTTAAGCTATATTTGTGCAGAATGCATTCAATATTTGTTAGAATAAATACGTTTCGCCAATATAAGACTAATAGCATAGAAAAATCAGTTTACCATAGATTTCTCATTTTTATAAATCAAGAAACAAAAATGAGTTGAGTAAAAAAGTTCTGATAATTCCAATGTCATGATTGTATTTGTGACTTGCAATGTAATGTCACAAATACAATGATGACATTGGAATTGTTAGAACTTTTTTACTCAATTCATTTTTATCGTTCGATTTATTAAAATGAGAAATCTATGGTAAACTTATTTTTCTATGCTAATAGAAAATAAAATAGAGAGAGAATCAAAAAATTCACAAAAACAGCGTAACACTTACGTATTGTTTGGTGTATATTATAATGAATTACAAGAAAAATAGTCAACATTTCGGAGTTTAACTTAATCAATAATTTAAATGAAATTATAAAGTTCTGTATTCTAGGAAATTTGTAATGATCTGAACTATAAATAAATTTTAATTGCAGTAAAAGAGACAATAATATTGTACACCTAATTCTGTTTTTACGCGAACTTTTTTTGCGCGAATTTGATTTAACGCGATTCTACAAAACATTTTGTTTCCCTTTTTACGCGATTTTATTTGATTTAACGCGATTAAATTTTTAGCAAAATCAAACATCTTTGTACATGATTTAAACCTCGTTCACTGCCATATATCAGTCATTCTAACAATAGAATTACAGACAGATGGAGATGAACGTGTAAAATCTGCGTGTAGAATCTACGACACAACTGCAGGGAATTTCCCTAATTATCCCATATTAGTTTTTGATAAAAGTATAGTGTGGGTTTCCAGTGTGATATCAATATGTAAAGTGGCAAATTTGGTATTATTTGCGTGTGAGATTATAACAAGCAATTTATAATTTTTTCAAATTTCAATAAACGGTATATGAATTATAATTTTAACTGCATTCATTTATTACGGGCAAACGAATTATTTTTATAGGAGAGCTCATGGTACAATTAACAATGTCAGCTGAAAAACAAACGAAAAGAAAAGCTATTTCTTTGGAAGTTAAAATCAAGAGACTTGCCATCGGAAACGGTGGTACTTTCTGTAGGGAAATATTTCAGTTTAACGAAATCTACTGTAAAAACCATAAAACAAAATGAAGAAGGTATTAGAAAATCCGTGATTGCTGGAACAAGTATAAGTGCTCATACATCATCATACGCAAGAGACATAGTAAAAGAGAAAATGGAGAAGGCTCTTGTAATATGGATGGAGGATTGCTCACAAAAACGAATACCAGTTGATGGAAATATCATCAAGCAGATGGCATTACGAATATACAAAGAGGTGAAAGAAGATTAACCACAACCCTCAGGCCAGAAAGTTAAAAAATTTGATTTTCTGCAAATACAGGTTGGATGACGGGTGTTTTTTTTTACAAAGGCACGCGCTTCATAATGTAAAAAATAAGGGTGAAATCGCATCTGCAGATAAGGAGGCAGCTAAAACATTTCCTTCAAAATTAGCCAAAATAGTTAAAGATGGTGGCTATAGTAAGGATCAGGTATGGAATGCTGATGAAACGGGCCTTTCAATCCCAGAAAATTGCAAGTGGATGAGGCCAGGGATCGTGTGACCTTTTTATTTTACTCTAACGCTTCAAGTGATCGGATGCTGAAACCCTTACTTGTAAATAGAGCTCTTAAACCACGGTCAATGAAAGGCGTAGATTTTAGAACATTACCAGTCCACTGGACGGCTAATAGAAAAAGGGTGGCAACTGAAAATATTAGGAGATGCTTCATTAAAAATTTTGTCCCAGAAGTTCGGCGTTATTTGAGTGATAAAAGAATCCAGTGTCGCTGACGAAGAAGTTCCTACCTTCACCGTAGACCTAATTAAAGAAGGACTTCAAATAGCTGCTAAATTGAGCGATCATTTTGGTAAGCATGATCCTATTGGGGAAAGAGTTGAGAAGTTTCAACGTGACCTAAAATTATTAATGAGTAATTATCGAGAATTACATAACAGTCTTATCACAACTGGGAAACAACGATTGATAATGGATTTTTTTACGAAAACTACTGAAACACCACCACTACGCAGCAATGGAAATGCAGTGGAAAATATTTCTAGAGAAGAAAGTGATTTTCAAGTGTCACATAAACGAATGCGCATTCCATCAGTTCCATCAGCCAGTGATGAAAGCACTTAAAAATATATTTTATGATATAGTATTTTGCAATCTTTTTTTATTAAAATGAATTTGTTTCGTTATGTTTTGTTAAAATATGATTTTTTTTAATAAAATTAATTAATATTTTTAATTACATGTGTTTTTATTTGTTTTTCTAAATAAATATTATTCTCATAAAGATATCTAATAAGCATTTAAATAAAATAGTGTGTAAAGCATGTAAAAATGGGATTTTGTGTACTCTAATCTATCTCTAATTTAGTTGATTTTACAAATGTAGAACCAATCCTTTACTTTTATATGGAAGCCATTTCTTTTTTTGCGCGAATTTTTTTTTGCGCGAATTTTCTGGGAACGTATCTATCGCGTAAAAACAGAATTAGGTGTACTACGAAAAAATACCGTAATTTGTGTGACGAAAATATTAACAAAATAAACAAAAAATGTCATTTGACATATTCGGTTTAGTTTGTTTTTGTGTACAAAAAAAAATATAAATTTATAAAATTTGATACAGGTAAATACTAATATAATAATTAAATAAAATATCTTAAAGTTTTTTAGATAATGATAAACAATAAGAATAGGCGTACAGTACCTATTAATCCATGGAAGATGATGTGTTCCCAGAAGTACGAAATCCATTCTTCAGGCGATTGATATCGTTCATTGAATAGATATGATGTACCTCCGAACTGCTTGACTTGCGAAGAAACATCTTTCCATTTTTACACCACAAGAACTGGAATTTGTGATGTAGTTGAAATTTTTTAGCTTCTTTGTGTAGTCGTGATTGAAATTTTGTGAAGTGCTGGATAATGTTGAAACCGTTAACATCATTTGGTGTGGATTTTTTTTTATCATTATATTTAGTGATTATATGATTTTTTATATCTGTCGATTTGAGTTCAACAATAAATGAGTTTTTTAAAGTTGATCGGCTGTTTTTGTTGTGAAACATTTTTTTTATTGAAACAATATCATCAGTTTTTATGTCAACGTCAACTTTAGTTAGAGTCTCGGGCACTAAGTTACAGGCTTCTTGACCAAGAGCATCAACATTCTGAATTGGAATAATAGGCAAGCCACAAATGACGATATTGTTTTTAAATTCCCCTTGATTATATTGGTCTAACTGAGCTTCCATCAGGTTTAATTTAGCCTCTTGTCGCAAATATTTGCATTCAAGCTCCATCAGCCTTTCATTTGCTTCTGTATTAGCCTTAGTAAGATCTTTTATGGTCGCGTTTAAACCATCTAAGCTTGTGCAGACAAACGACTGCGACTTCTCCAGATCATCCAATTTATTGAGCTTCTGCTGCATAGATTTCAAAATAGAGATAATGTCGTTTAAGTTTGCGTTCACCGGCAACTTTATCGGGTCAGTATCCTCATCACACACAATGATTGATTTGCGCACACTCGAATGACACTTATTGCACAGCCATGTTGAAGAACCATTGGAAAGACTCTTGTACTGCTCATCAGATATATTGCCACAGTTAATGTGATAAGCCTGATCACACTTAACACAATTAACACCAGCTTTCTGGCCTCTACCGACTGGTTTGTTACACAATGTACACGGTACAATGGGCATTATCACAGGATTGAAGATTGCACAAAAACAATATAATTTAGGCGCCAAAATTATTGACACCACAGGAACCAAATAATAATTTTAATTTTATTCAAGCACCCCAAAATCGTAAACTAAACAAACTATATACAACAATAGTGCGTAGTGATGTGTATAAGATTTATTTAAACTTCCACAATATTATTTAAATTGGAAGTAATATGAAATTTCACTTTTTATTTGTCGCAAAATAATTAGCACAACTTGACACTACGGTAGTTTGACATTGAATGTGATCTTGGGAAAATATACGGCCAGCAAGCTACAATCATTGGTTAATTCGATGCCAAATCGCATTTATGATGCCATACTACACAATGGAATGAAAACTACTTATTAATTTTTTTTTTTTTACCGTACTTTAAAGTGGCCATATAATTATTTTCACACGAAAAATTACTATTCCATGCAAAATGTGCATATATGCTTTTTTAAATTAATCTTTAATGTGTGAAACATTGTTACATTAAATGAAGTTATTCACTTAAACCAAAACGACTTATTTTAACCTCAATAATAATGGTGGCTATATAATTATTTTCATGACTGCGTATATATTCATAATATTAAGATCGATTTGAATAAATCAATTTTGACCAAATCGCTCAGTCATTTTAGTAGCATTCAATGTTAATTTTATCGTTAATGGTTGGTTCACGTATGCGATCAAAAAATGATTCGCGAATCAAGCCAATCAAATCGTTGGAAACATATAAATACAAATTTCCCCGCCTGAGATGAAATAATTTTAGCTTTGCGCAAATTTTGATCGCAAGTAATGGTGTTATATATATTGTGTGTCCAACACAATTGTGTGTAAAGGTATAGCGTTGTCAGATTCTGATATAAGTTCAATAAAACCACGGGTGTGAAGTTTTTAACAATTAACAGATATATTATAATATTAGTGTTACACTGTTAGCCTAATTTCTTATAAGAATTTTGAGTGGACATTTTTGAAAAAAAATGCTCGGAAAAGTTTAAAAGATTGTTATAATATGCCATCAAGTCAATAAAATAGTTTCAAGTAACAAAAGCTAATGGTCGTATGCCATATACAGTGCTGGGAAAAAAATTGGGCAAGCATATTTTATTGCAAATTGGAGCCTTTTTTTGCTAAAATTACAAAATTTTTGAACGCAATTGGCTTATTGTTTCATTTTAAATACATGTATGACGTAATTTTTTGAAAAAAAAAAATGTACCTGCAATTTATTGGAAAACCCCCGAAAAATTCCAAAATATTCAAAATACGTTAATTGGAGTTAAAGTAATGGAATAAATTGAACACTTATTTTTTAATTTTTTTGTTGTTTTTTATTGATTTATAGAAGTTTTATCTTTAATATTTTTGTTTTGGTGGACCACCGCCCCGGTGGCAAAGTGGTTAGCATGCTTGCTCCAGCGACCGGAGGTCCCAGGTTCGATTCCCGGTGGTGACAAAGAAAATATTTCACGGCTGGTTTAGGATCAATGAATTAATCACTCATTATCCGAAATGAAAATATGATTATGAAACCTCATGTGAGGTGGCCAAATCCCTTGATGGGATATAATAGTGCCAGAGAGAGAGAGAGAGGACCGCAATTTGCTTTTATTACAGCGATACACCTACGATTCATTGAATTTTATAAATTTTTCAAAGTCGTAGGAGATATGGATTCCCAAATCGTCATCAACAAACTTTTTAAAGCTTGAATCGATTCTGGGCACTTTTTTGCTACTTCTAGCTTCAATATAGATCAAATATTTTCAATGGGATTTAAGTCTGGACTATACGGGAGGCCAGCTCAAGACATCGATACTTCTTTCTTTGAAGTACTTTTTTACCTTTAAATGAAGAGATAACAAAAAAAAAACTAGTTTTTAACAAATTATTTATGTTTATTTGAAAGCCAATTTTTCTATCTACAATTTAAATTTAATAACTCACAAATTTGGCGGTATGGCACGAAAATTTGTCCTGTTGAAAAATAAATTAGCAAGTCTCGCCAAAAAGCTTTAACACAGAATGCTCAAATTCGTTGTGTAGGACCTGCAGATGAACAGCTGCTGTAATGCTGGAGCTAAGGAAGCACAATCGACCGGTTTCATTTCCAGAAATGCATCCCCAGACCATAACTCCTTCATTTTTCGGTGAAAGTCTTGGAAGTTCGGTCCAATTTTTTTTGTCCATCAGTTGCGGGGTTGTACCGGTGTAATAAAAACAAAAGGCGGTCCAACAAAATATTAATGTTAAAGATAAAACTTCTATAAATCAATAAAATCAATTAACGTATTTCGAATATTTTGGAATTTTTCGGGGGTTTTACCCTAAATTGCAGGTAATTTTTATTTTTCAAAAATTTACGTCATACATGTATTTAAAATGAACCAATAAGCCAATTGCGTTCAAAAGTATTGTAATTTTAGCAAAAAAAGGCTCCAATTTGCAATAAAATATGCTTGCCCAATTTTTTTTCCCAGCACTGTATATAACGGTCTCCCGATTTCTCAATTTTAAAATAATTATGTATAACATGCTGATTTCTACTGTTTGAATAGTTTATATTTCAAATTATACCATAAGCGTCACGAGAATTCTTCTAAGTCGTCATCAGGATATTACAATAGTTCTATGTACTAGGTAAAAAACTGTCTATATGTCATGTCTCAGCGGTCCCCCAATTTTCATTTTTTATTTAATTTGCATGGCATACTGATTTCACCTGTGTGAGGAGTTTATATGTCGACTACGCTTATGAAGATCACATGGATTCTTCAAACAGGTTAAATCGATATGCCAAAAAATTGATATATAGGCAGTTTATTACTTAGTATGTATATAGAACTATGTATATTGTAACCTCCTAATGACGACTTAGGAGAATCTCCGTAATCCTCAAAGTCTCAGTCGAAATTAAAACTACTCAAGCAGGTGAAATCGGTATGCCGTGGAAATTAAAATAAAAACTTGAAATTTGAGAAGACTGGAGAGATATGACTAATAGACAGTTTAAGAGAACCGCTTTTTGCTTCGTTTTCACATCTTAGAATAATCCTTGGTACCTTTTTGTGAATAGTGAAAATTTAAATTAGTTTAACTGTTGTAATCTGAAGATAATGGAAGTTACTTGTTGTTAGAAGAATCCACGTCATTCCAAAAAATTACTCATTGTAATAAATTTTGTCTTACGACGATTTGTTTAGTATTTTTTTCAATCGTTTTTAAAATATTTAGTTTTCTATAATACCTTTATATAAAATATCAATTTGAAAAATATGGGAAACGGATAATTGTTTAGAACGGGATAGCAGTTCTCATCTCATTCTATTAATTTTTTGTTTAAACTTCATTGCGCGTATAAAACCGTGTTTTTGAATTAACCCCAAATCAGTTAATGATGTTGTGGTCCGAATTGATTTTGCGATAACAAATTCCTCGGCATCGATGAGTCTCTGTTGTAGAAATTGAATTAAAATATTAAAATACTAGAATAGTGCCACCCTACGTACGAGACTACACCAACGAGTTTAACATGCCACTCTAAAAAATTTGATCAATTTTAAACTAAAGATCAATTAATTTCATTTAAATTATTTTAGCAATTTCCATACAATAAATGAAGTAATGAAAATGTTTGTTATTTATTCCATAAAATGTTGATTTTTTTCAATTAGTTGTTTAAATTGTATCACAAATATGTTGCAAATTTAATTGTTGTTAGAAACTAAACAATACGTTCGTTGAACTTTAATCAATTGATAAATTTTCAGTAGAGATGTTGAATAAAATCCTTTTGTGGTAAATTTTAAACATAAAACTGTTGAATAATGAACAAAATAAACAAAATTCATTTACAGTTAGTTGATATATTGAATAAATTTATTAAAACTGAAGCCATATAGGACTGTAAAACGAACGTAAAAATTTAAAAGTGAAGTATAAAGTGGAATTTAAGGAGTTTGTGTGATATTTTGCCTTAAAGGTAAGTACGAGCTAAAATGTTATTCAAATACTTGATAATTCTTGGTAAAAATGTAGTATGAATAATTAAACAAAGCTGTATTTAATACTGTCATGTCATATCATTCGTTTCGAATAGTTTGCATAAAACACGCGTCTATAAAGTTACAGTAAAAAGTGTTTTAAAACTAAGGTGTTTTTTATTAAATTTGAAAAAAATCGTGAATACGGTTTATGTGTTTAACATTATATGTAATGCATAATAAATATACATTATTTTGTTTTATCATTTATAGGAGGGACACACATGGAAGAGGTTATCAAGTTCAAGCCTCGTGGACCTAAAACGTCCATGTATCAGTGGTCCAAAATTAGTGATTTGGTTCGGAAACTGGATGCCAGGTAGACCTGTACGTGTGTCTATACGAGTACTATTGTACTGTGCTTACTATACTATTGTATATTGAATAAAAAATTTCGAAATTTTATGTTAAGCCATTTTATAAATACAATTTGAAAATTTATCTTAATATAATTTAAATATAATAAATTTAAAAATAAAAGTAAATTTTGACTTCTAAAATATCAACAACTTTTAGTTTAAATTCGAACAACGAGTTATTGAAATTAAACAAATTATATGAAAAATTTAGCATATACTTATCTTCTAAAAATTCAGCAATTTTACATGCCAATTTCATCAACTATTGTTGAAAATCACATTTAATGTGTTTCAATTTAATTATAAAGTGTTTAAATATAATTTTATATTGTTTAAAGGTAAACACATTTTGTTAATAATTCAACAATATTCTCTCCTAAATTCTCTCCTTGAAAAGTTGATGTTTAAACAGGAAGTTGAATATTTTTAACGCTTTTAAAATTACTACAATAATTGAGTGTAATCAGTTACACTCAATTATTGAAGTAAAATTCAACTAAAATTTTTAGATTGTGGTTTTAATGAAGCCTAGAGACACGGCTTGCAAAATTCCAGCAACTTTAGTGTATAGCGCTATACGAGGGTTGCCTTTTATATTTCGGGATTGGACAACCCTAGTGTTGCAATCTGGCAACTGACAGCTCTATCGTAAAGTTTGACATTTTTGAGATTATACGTACTTAGAACGTTTTGACATTCGAGCGCTATTTGTGTTGTTTACAGTACTCATTAACTCAACATCTCGGCGAAAAAATGGAATTAAATCGTCAACATTTTCGTGCGATTATTTTTTACAACTTTCGACGTGGATTAAGGCAGCAAGAGTGCATGAAGCTCCATCAAGGACCAGTGTTTATCGATGGTGTGGTGAATTCAATCGAGGTCGTAGTTCACTCCAAGACGAATTTCGTGAAGGTCGTCCAGAATCAGTTGTTGTTCCGGAAACCATTGATGCTGTGCGCGAACTGACATTGCAAGATCGTCATGTGACCTATCGTGAGATTGAGACAACCTTAGGCATTAGTGGGACCAGCATACATTCAATAGTGCATAAACATTTGTATGTCAAAAAAATTTGTTCGCGTTGGATCCCACACAATTTGTCAATCGCTCAAAAAAAGGCTCGTGTCGATTGGTCGAAAGAAAAACTCAAAAAATACAATCGCGGTGCTTCAAAACACGTCTATGACATAGTGACAGGTGATGACAGGTTTTGTTCTCTAATCCCGAAATATAAACGGTAGCCCTCGTAATTATTTTTCTTAAGTACACAAACATTTCACTTATTTGAGACTTGATCACAGAATAGACAGAAGTGTTATAACATTGTTTTTGTATGGGAAAAATATCGACTCATTTTTTGACCTTGCTTCGCGATAAGGTAGGAAAATATTATTTCCATTTTTTCGTAAGTTTTAGATTGAAATAATTGAATCATTGTCATCGTTTTCGTTGCCGTTCTAACTGCGGTAGAGAAAAAATGTGCCAACAGAAAACATGCCATTGTGGCCTTAAACTTGGAATTGGACTGACATCTTGAGAATTGAATTTTATTATCTGATTTTGCATCACTCGAACCGACCAATCCTCCCAAAAGATAATCCGGCCTATTATACATATGACCATGAATTCGAGGATTGCACCTCTGTAGTTTGAGTTTGTCTAGTTGTCTAGTACATATTGTAAGTGCCTTTGATGAAATACCTCGAGCAAAGGACGGTTCAACAATTGTAAAAGTAGCATACGCTAAAAATATTACGATGTTGCCTAAAATTGCCGTATGGTTTTTAGAACAGACGCAAATCAAAAATCCATCCGCGATATGCCACCGTAACGGTACGAACTCGAATTACGCACATTGCATGTGATGCTGCAATCAACGATTTCTAATTTACTAATCGACCACCAATCGGTTGTCAAGCATACGCTTATGGTATTGATCCGGTATTACTAAACTATGTGTATTTTTTGGACGGCAAAAAGCCAACGAATGATTTACCACACATGCGATTACTTTTTTTAACGACGAAGAGGGTAAATACCTTGGTTCATGTTTTGATTACATCGTTACTTAAAACTATTGGGTCTAAAATCGTATTCAACAGTCGAAAAATCACCCGACATAATGACAGAACATTTCACCTATGAAAAACATAGTGACAATGATGAACAGTTAGAACAGAGTGGTCTAGTATTAACCAGAATTTTTAAATTGATTTACGACGGCTGAATATTTTTCAATAATTAACGTTATAGAAATAAAACAATTTTAAACACTTAGTAATTTTAATAAAATAATTATTTTCTGGGATAAGCTGACTTTTGATTTTCCAATTATTCCAGATTATTTTATTTTCAAGAAAAATCTTGCTTCACTCAAATGTTTACTTCAAGAATAATACACATACTACGTCGTCTTCTTTGCACATGCATAAAAATGTTTTTGTATTAGGTGTGCAAGTAGAAACTTTGTTCTGAAGTCGAAAAGTCGATTGATATTAGTGGATTTGCCGGATAGATGCCATTCCTACTGTAAGAAGCTGACAGCCTAATGCCAGTCTGACTGTACCGATTCGATGGCCTGGGTTATAGTTTTTGATAATAGGTTTGAGGTGGGTATGATGATGTTTTGGAGATGAAGCTTTGATTTCGTTTATGTTATATCGGTAAGATTGTTCGTCGAGAGTTTGACAGATAGGCAACATTCTGACTATGCTTATTCGATTTCCTATGACCATAGGTAGATTTTGATGATCAGAATCTGGGTTTCACCCCTGAAGCCTCATGGGGCTCACCCATTAACGTTGATTTTAGAATCAGCATGGTGGTCATATTGGTGTCTGCCTGGCAGGATCTCGAATGGCGTATAACCTCCTCCAAACATATAATCAAAATCTACATATGGTCATGTGCAATCGAATTGGGCTAGTCAATTTGGTGTCTATATTGCAAAATATTAAATGGTGAACGAGTTTATTGACAAAATCGGAGAAAATCAAAATTTCACCCATTGTTTGCGAGACAATAATATTACAGCTGTACATTGCCATTTGTAGAAGTGGATATCAGTGCAATTTACCTGAAAAGACAAAAGGGCACAAACAATCACAGACGAACATTAAACTTCAGGTGTATACACTTATCTGACTCCACAGCTGATCAGCATTTCCCATGGCATTACTCTCCAACATGCAACATCATCCCATTCTGCATGCCAGCTTGGCCGGATTATTTATATCATTCTAAAATTAAAATTAAGATTAAATAATTTAAATTTGCATTATATAACTTACCTCTAACAAAAATATATTCCCATTAAATCCAGTCAGACTGAAATTATGTTTCTGGCAAAATCGTGAATGGTGAACTATTAAATAACGAAAAAGGAACATTACACCTCTAAAACCTCATCAAACTTATTCCAAATGTATACTCAAATTCTACTTAGGGTCGATCGAATTGTTATACAGATGGGCGTTCATCTTCCAAAATCTTGATATACAAACATTTGTTTAGTTAGCGTGACTGTAGCCCCGCTATGGTATACATAGATGTCTGTTATATTAATATTTTTCAGCTGTACGTTTTCGTTTGTTGCATTAATTCCGAGTAACTATAACACAGTATGTTTCCCATATTACAGAAAAAATATTGTTGCCGACATACTTGTTTTATTTTGATTTTTTCGAAAAATTCAATGAACAAAAATAATGCTTACAATTATTTGCAAAATTCGCTTATTTTGATATGATATGATGATGATGATGATATGATATGATAGAGGCGTACAGGCTAGCCATAACGGCGATCCTAGGTACGTTACCATAATCCTGAAATATCCACAATCAAATAACAAATTATATCTGAATGCGAATAATATTTCAGCATCATGCGGGCCCAGGCCCTGCCTGCATCCTTAACAGATAAGGTTATTTAGGAAAGGATGTTAGTCACAGAAACGACTAGGGCGAACCGCAGCAAAGTCATTTTCTAACTACTTAAATATATTAAAATGTTAGTCTCAATTAAATTCACACTCTAGATTAGATTTTGTTAGTTTATTAATTTGGGTTAGTTGTGGTTGAGGTAAAGGATACTAATATTCATCATATGTATTCCGCATCAGTCATAAAAGACTGGTTAGGTTATTTAATTCACATCTACGGGTCATCTCATCATATGCTGTTTGTAACCTTATTTTTGCCCTATCTTCCCACCCAACACCATCTAACCGAGGGACTCCACGTTCGTAATGACTCGACAGCATTATCATACATATGATGACCTAAATATTTCGTTTATATTGTAAAAAAAAATTAAATTTAAATTCGGTATTGTCATTTAGCTACCTATATTTAAACTCATCCAACTAAAAGCAGGGTTGATTTATATCTAACATTCACACAACTACACTAAAACATAACCTGAATTCAACCAGAAAGATCGTCGAAAAACAACATTCCATAGCAAAAGGTCTTTGTATCATTAACATATTTAATTGTATTGAGTTTATTCTCAAAGCGTAAGTAATTAAATAGACCCCCTGATCAAGAATGTTACAATCACGATCTTCCCTGACCTTCCGGTATGTTAAAAAAATAATGAATAAAATTAATAATAAAATAAATTGAATTATAATTGCCGACAATTTTATTGTTTAAAGTCGACAAAATTTCAATTTACAGAATTGTTAAAGAAACCACTAAAATATTATTTTCAATGTTTTCGAAATAGTAAACGGGATATCAAGAAAACGATCATTTTGTGCCTTTTGTTTGCTTAAAAACAAAAGTACATAATGCCAATTATCGATGTGTGTAATGTGTATATACAAAATGCACAGAGAGAGCGAAGAGAACGCAAAAAGAAATAATTATATATAAACACTACCAGAATCTACTTAAATATAAGTCCTGCTAACTCCACACATATAAAATAAACAATAACTAAGTAAAGATGTATTGGAATTTTTTTTCCATAGTAATTTTTTTTAAAATAACTAAGTATAAATGTGTTGGTGCAGAAACAAAAAAAATGAGCAAAAAAAAAATTCAAATTTACGTTGCATTGTTAGTGTAACCAACACACTCTTTGTTAGTTTTCTTTAAATAGGTATCTGTCAATGAGAGAGTAAGCAGGACTTATATTTAAGTAGATTCTGACACTACGATACACACACAAACACTTCCAACTCTTTCTATTTAACTTATATTCATTTATTTTATCCCTTTTTCAACCAAGAAAACAAACAAATCGACTCAATTCCCGTCCAACCCACACAAACGTGTGAGCAACAAACCACAGCATGTAATGGTGTTGTTGATAAAAAACCTCGCCTGGCCCGAAGCAAAACCAACACAACCGTGTTTAAAGATACAGTTGTTGCTTTCGGACGAAAACAAGCCAAAAAGAATTCACAAACGTGTAAATTGGTTCAAAACACTTACAAAAATAAATTGCCGACATGGCACTCCTGTCGAACCCGCACAACTGTGTTAGCAAAACACAAAAGGGATATACACCCACACACACATACATAAATAAATACAGAATACACATTTAATATAAATAAAAATAAAAAAAGGAAACTACTCTGAAATTCTTATATGTATATACATACATATATACAGATTATAGAAAAATTAGAACGACATATACTTCGCGTAAATTATATCTCGTTATAAATTTTCAACTCGGTTTTTATGTATACACATATCTAAACACATTATTCAAATAAAATCAAAATTTATATCGAACATATTATAAAATATGAATCAAAAAAACAATAAAATAACCATTCATTATAGAATAATTATGTATGTATATATAAAATCAAATAAATAAAGACTCATCCTTTGTATCTGTCGGCAAGAATACAAAAAATCCATGTGCACATTTTACATGCAATACACGATTAGTTCACTTTATAATTATTATCACTAAACTTATTATAATTTATAATATAATTTATAATTACACTACATTTAAAATAAAAAGATAAAAAGATTTATTATTAATTTTATTTATTTTACGGAGAAAGACAAAACACGTCTTCCTCCTTCGACGATCGCACGTCCTTTCTATTTGCAAAATTCGCTTATTTTGAATAAATATTTAGAAAGTTATATTTGGCATGCATTATGTTAACAATACAAACGAGACGTGTGTGTTTGTAACATTAAAACTCAAGAATCATTTTCAATCGATAAACTGCTCGAAGAACTGCTGCCCCGATTTCAATAAAAATGTATCTGTACTTCGGAGGCAGCAAAAAACAAGGACGTTAATGATATAAATACTGCCATTCAAAATAAAAGTTTTTGACATTTGCATACAAATTAAACATTTGTGTACTAATCTACACGAATTGCTTTTAAAAAATTAATGACAAATTTAATTCGAGCAACCATATTAACTGGCAACCACAAAGATGAAGAAGTTTTAATCCCACGCATTCCTATAATTCCATCAGATGCGAGATTTAATTTAAAAATAATACAATTTTCAATACGCCTAGCTTTTGCTAGACCATTAAAAAATCACAAGGTCAGTCACTTCAAGTTTGTGTGTTTCATGTTCCATTTTAATTTTAATTTAATAAAATACAAAAACTAACAAGAATTTTTCATTTAAAATCACATGACGAACAAATAATATTTTTTGGCATACATCGTCTTAAAAATATAAAACAATAATGTGTTTGAGCAAATAAGACAATAACAAAATGGTTTCACTATTTAAGTTGTTCATTTTGAACCCAAGCTATATTGAGCCTATCTATACGGGGACATTTTTGTACCATGGCTAAAAGTACAAAGCACGAACAGTAATAAATATACCCGTAAAAAATTTCTAAAACATAGTTCAATAAATTTTGGATTGCACAGCACCTAATCTTTTCCGGAAACTAAAAATTATCGGGGTACAAGTCAGTCGTTTCATAATATACTATTATCAAAAACGTAATTTACACTTATATAAAACTACCTGTACGATCACAAACCATATAACTATTTAGCCAACCAGAACACACATTTTAAAAAATAAATCGTCCCGTATTTGAAACTGCTATGGCATAAATAAGATTTCTAATCCATTAGTTGCTTATCCTACACACACATATAGGGTATACATATACATAAAAATCAAAGTTTATAAATTTTTTGTAATTCCAATTTGTTACTAAGAAAAGGATGATGTTTGAAAAAAAGGAAATGTTCCACAAAAATTCATCGAATATTTTAACTCAACTTTTTATGTTCTTCCCAGCCAAAAATCTTGTACACGAGTATTTTCAACAAAACTAACTTCCTTTTTTGGAAATCTACAATATTTAAAATTTTTTTTGTTGTGCTCTTGCTAATACAAAAGTTATGAGTTTATATTTTATAAGAACATAGTATTTTTAGTTTTTATTCCGTTTTATGTATACAACAACAATACACTAAGAGCTGGATGGTGGAATTTCTTATGTGTTTGTGATGTGTTACATTTACTCGAAAAAGCTTTCATTTTTATTATTTAATGTATCGTTCAAAATTATTATATGTGTTTCATTTTTCGGTAAAAAAAATAGTAACAAAAAAAGATTTAATAATTTTTCGGTACAATGGTTCTTCATAAAAAAATATGTAAGTTCTGCGAGTACGTTTAACGCTGGATAGTTACCCCAAGAATAATCACTACACCCCATCCCTATAATATTTTTTGTAGAAAAGCACAAGTAAAGCTTCAGTCTTCAAATATATTGTAATAAAATATTGTTTTATGCAAAAGTGCACATCCAAAGCATATATATTACAACAACAAAATAATAAACGAAAGAAAATTCTCTTCTATTTTTATGTTTATATTAAGTTTTCTTCTAGATGATGCTACATAGAATAAAGATCATATCTTGTGTATATAGTCGTAGTTGCTAGTAATGTATAACCTCAAAATTGTACAGGGTGTTAAGTAAACTACATCAAAATATATTGAATGCTTGCCAGATTGCATCTGTATATTCCAATCAATTTTCAATACAGTTTCATAGTTTTAACACTCAAAGTTTTTTTAAATATTTATACACAATATACTTAAACTATTGACTTAAGTGCAACACTGTAAATACCTAATGTTTAATTTGTTTATTTTTTATCTTTAAGAAATTTGTTTTCGTATATTATCATTTGTTGTTTTGTTTTTTGGGTGGTATGCATTGTTTTGTTTTCAGACCAGTGAAGGAAAATATGAGCAAGCTTTTTTGTGTATCTAAGTGTGTCTGTGTACGTACATCGTACAATATTATAATTTTTGAGGAGGAATCATAATAATAATAATAAGAACAAAAGCAACAACAAAAATATATAAAGTTTATGCTCTGCTTTATTGTATGATTATCTTAAATAACTATATATGGATGTATACAGTATATACGAATACATTGAGCGTGTAAAATGAATAAATTTTGCAAAGTGCTTTTTTAAGAAATATATTATAAGTGGAGCAATTCAAATGTGGTGCAATAAAATCTGGCTTATCATCTGTAAATCAAGTGAAGAATGGGAAGTTTTAAAGAACCTTTGGTTCTTAAGATTTTATTTTCCAGAAAATAGGCTACCAAGCATTATATGCTTATGATAGTATGTGAAGTTTTAAACGAAACAACAACTTTAACAAAAAATAAATTTATTAAATTAACAAAAACCAACAGTCAGTAAAAGCAATGTTAACAATGAGAACTTGACAACAGACGAATTTTGTTTAATTGAAAACTATTGATAATAGTATAATAAACTTAATTTAGATTGAATTAAAAAAACTAAAAGTACAATTTAAAAATATTTACATAAGTACCTAAACAAAACAATATAATTACATAACAAGTACAAAAGTAAACAACACAACATTTTATGTAATTTATTAATGTTAATAAATTGTAGTATGTAAAGGGTGATCCAGTATGAGCTTCCGGAAGTTTTTTTTTTGAAGTAAAATGCATTAAATTGGGGGGCGAAGTCCGAGATTCATACCTCCTCGCCGGTGCTCCCTGGGTAACGCTAAATGAATCAGGCGGTGTAGTGGAGACGAGCAGACTAAATCCTGTTTATAGTCATGGACACTACATGTCAGGGCGGGTTATTGGCGCCCTAAAACCAATACCAAACCAGCGTCTGTTCTCCATGTTAGGAGCGGCTGAAGCGGGCGTCTGTCTTGTATCAAGCGGCTCGCTATATAAATGTGTTCAAGGTAGGACTGGATGCCTTAAGATTTTCACCAGTACGTGACCCACACAAGTAACAAGCGGGTTGAGTGGCAGGCCAACAACCTTCCCTCATAAAAACCATTTAAGTTATGAACCCTGAACAAAGGCCTCGGATTACCATATCGGATTCATTACAAACTCGACCTCGGAAATTGTACACGGACAACGCTTTAAAAATGGGAACATGGAACGTGCTTAGCCTCTTAAGACCTGGAGATCTCCAGAACCTTTCGAACCAAGCAAAGAGTTACACATTAGACGTACTTGCACTACAAGAGCTTAGATGGTCCGGGAGTGGAATCCATGACACCACCAATGGTTACACTCTTCACTACAGCGGCCATCAGAACGGAGGAGAATTTGGAGTTGGCTTCCTCATCCATCGGCGCGTGAAGCACCACATCATCGATTTCCGCCCGATCAACATGCGGATATGCACGGTCAGACTTCGCACTAATAAGTTTAACATCACGATCGTTAATGTACATGCACCCACCGAAGATAAATCTGATGACATCAAAGATCTCTTCTTTGTGGAGCTGGAGGAAGTCATCAATAACATACCGCACCACGACATTAAAATCATCGTGGGCGACTTTAATGCAAAAATCGGTAGGAGTGCAGAAAATACATCGCACATTGGTCCCAACAGTCTGCATCTAACTAGTAACAACAACGGCCAACGCGTCACCGACCTGGCATTAATGTACAACTTAGTTGTATCAAGTACGTTTTTTCCACATAAGAGAATTCACAAAGTAACGTGGAGATCGAATGATGGAAGAACGGAAAACCAAATTGATCACGTCATGGTGTCTAAGAGACACTCGACCAGTATATCTGACGTTAGATCCTACAGGGGTGCAGATATGGACAGCGATCATATGCTTGTCGTATTTAAATATAAGTGCAAACTGTCATCTACGTTCAACAGACAAGCACAAAAAACCGTTCGATGGAATGTGGATGCTCTAAAAGACCAAAAGTCACTGCAGAGTTACCAATCAGCTGTCACTAACTATCTAGAGCGGCCTAGCAACAACGAAGAAGCTCCTTCTACCATCCAGGAGCAGTGGCACACAATACAGTCAGCCATTACCACCGCGGCGCAAAACACTATCGGAAGAAGACCTCCGAGACCCCGCAATGATTGGTTCGATGATCAATGTCGCCTGATCGTCGCAAATAAACAAAAGCTTCGTGAAAAATGGTTGGCTCGCTACACTAGAAGCACACATGCAGAATATCTCCGCGCCAGGAAAGCCACGACTAAATACCTTCGTCAAAAGAAACGCGATCATATGAGATTATGCATCGAAAACATCAGCTTCCAAGCGGAAGTAGGAAATTCTAGGGACTGTTTTGCCAATGCCAGGAATCTCACTAAAGACTTCCACCCAAGACGTACAGCCATCAAAGACGGGAATGGAGAACTGAGAACAAACGTGGCTGATGTTCTCTCAGTATGGCAAACCTACTTTCAAAATCTACTAAATCGGAATGACGACGTGACCCCCATTAGAGCAATAGCTCCTCCAGGTGATGAGGTCTTCGTCGAATATCCCACAGTGGAGGAAGTAGACGCAGCTATTAGTCGATTGAAAAACGGCAAGGCACCCGGTCTCGATGGAATCCCCGCAGAATTAATAAAACTCGGAAGCGCTACTCTTGCAACAAGTCTATACACTGAAAAAATTAATACCTATTTTTGATGATTTTGTAATTAATACCAATGTTTTTTTGACTTGATATCCAACTTGTGTATTTTCGACATTATTTCAATGAATTTCAAATTAAAATTAATGTTTCAAAATTAGACTTAAACTTATGTTTATAATCATACGTTTAAAGCTTAAACTATACATTTGTCATTAGTTTTATGTAAAATGGACATTAAGCGTGACATGAATTTAATGAATATATTCCTTCATTTAAGACAATTTTTCCTTAATAAAATGCGCCCCTTAACCATGTTTTTATGTTAATACACAATAAATTTATGTGTGATGAACTTAAATTCAACGATAATATGCATTGTAAGTATGTATTTGAGACATAGGGAATAAATTATTGTTTCCTTAATTTAAGGTTGATTTACATAACTCGTGTGTTAATTAAATAATAAAAGTACTATTATATTCATTTCAGTTTATTTTATTAATATAATTTTAATATTACATATTTAACAAATAATTTATTTATATTATTGCTGGTTTAAAATAACTTTTAGAATCACGTAGCGTATACAAAAGAAAAGGTTTTAAATAAGTCTGACCTAGTTCTATAGTATCATATTCTAAAACAAAGTTCCCAACCATAAATGCCCCCAAATGTGTGTCGAAAGTTTCAATAAGGCGACATTGTGTAATCAAATAAGCTACATTATTTTTAATAAATATGCCATTTATTTTCATCAATTTATTCCTGTCTTTATCAAAAATATAAAAATTCAATTTGTATAAAGTGTTACGAAAAGTAATAGAAGATGCATACTGACATGACTCGGAATAAAACGAAAACTTATGATTGATTGAAGCAAAGTAAGGTGTTTTCACTGTTTGTGGATTAGTTTCTACTTTATTAATTATCAGTGGTTCTTTAAATCCAACATTTTCTAATACTTTGTATGCAAATTTTAATAAACACTTCTTGCCTATTGAAACTGGGAGATTTTTTCTAGTTGCGGTAGCATTTGTATAAAATTTTAATTCCCGGTGCTTCGACTCAAACCTCATACACCAATATTCAATAGGTGGGCCAGAGTTTCTAATAACGGAAGGATAGTGTGTAAGAAAATGATGCTTTGGCTTGAGATTATCAACAAATAAAGCAGTATACATTTCGTTATGTAGAGCTATCTTATTTGCAAGTAAATGTAATATTTCTTCATTAAAAGAATGGCCTAATAAAATGTTAATAACCTCTTCTAGCAAACAAACATATTTCCATACTCGATCATACCTTGGCACTCTGTCTCCAACAAAAAATGTAAAAAAATATAACAATTTAAGGGATTCTCGAGCAGATAAACGTAGTTTTCGATTTTTTAAATGATCAAGCTTTAACGCAGGTATACGGTTTTTGTTTTCTAGTTCGCCATAATCAAAGTATTGAATCCGGCTATTTATATCATCTAAGGTGAAATATTTTTTTTCAAAAATGAAGTAGTATAGAGCATTAGAAAGGCCATATTTAATTACTCCTTCAAAACAATCGTGCATTACGTCTACACAAAAGTTTTGAGTGACGTGAAAAGATGTTAGTGCATTAAAGCCAGAATTAAATTTAATACCCGTTTTTTGATAGTCATCTATAGTTAAATCTTCATTATAGTTATGTACGTTTCGAAGCTTACTTTCAACTTCATATGTATCTTGGGCAATATCATTTTTATCTATTTTGCAAAATCTGCAAAAAAATGTATGATTAAATGCTGGACTGAACCCTAACATTGAATTCAACGCCAAATTATCTCCCACAATATTTCCTAGAACAAAATATACTTTGACGATTGATCCATTTGCATTGATCATTACTCCATTATGTTCAATTACATTCAACACGTCTACCAGCGGCTTAATACATTTGTTAAATCCGTATGTTTTAATTGCAATGGTTTTTATGAACATTGCTGAAAAAATTGTTGACAAAGATGAAAGTTCTAAAGGAAGTACTGGGAAATTGAAATAAAATGCGGCTATTGATTGTTTACCCGCGTGACTACCAAGTGGATCGCCAGCTTCAAAATCGTCATAGTATAAGTTAAAAGGTATAACGTGTTTACCTACAAAATTTTTCATTTTGTTTTTCCAGTTCCTACCTTGTACTAAACTGCATATGTTTGCAGAACCATTTTCGTTAAGAGTTTTAATGTTTTGCAAAGTTTGTGCTAAAACATCAGACATTTCAAAAAATTTACGAATTTGGAACTCTACGGGCATTAGTATTCCAGTTGTGACCTTTTTATTTAAGTGGGTAATTCCTTTTTGTGCAAATTGCGAGGTTTCTGCGTGAATAACAAAGGTTTTACATGGTTTATATAAATCCAAATCCTTTAAATGTTTTAGCAGAAGAAACTCACTGTGAATTTCTGAAAATGGTTGTTCACACACATCGAATAAGAGCTTACATTTGTTTCTATGTTTCTCATTAATTATGCAAGGCAATATTTGCTGTTTCAATTGACTAACAATCGTTTTGATAACTAAATTCGAAACATCTGTTAAAATAGTGTTTAACAATGTAGTTGTCATGCTATTTACACTATTTAACTTACAAATAAATAACAGTATACTATCAAAAATTGTTTTTTTTAAATCAGCAGGATTAATAATTTGTAAATGGTCGGTGGTTTCGCAAAGCTCATCAGAAACAAGGTTATGAATTAAAGAGGTATTTGGTTCAATTTGATTCAACAGTAAGGAATTTTGTTCTGTGTCGCTAGTATTTTGTGTTATTAATACCAATTTATCCTCCGTATTATATTTCTTACAACTATTATAGTGGCGTTTGAGTCGAGACGAATCAGAAAATATTGAAATACATTTGTTGTTTGGACATTTATAATTGCAAAAATTTGGTTTAAATCTATGTACTAGTTTTAAATGTTGTATATAAATATCAATATTTAAACAAACAAAGGTACATATTTCGCAATTCATTTTTAATGATAATAATGTAAAAATTAAAAGTAATATGAATTCAAATGATTACAGAATGGCTACAGAAATCAAATCTTAATAAGTATTCTGTTTATGAATTTAACTCTGCAATTAACCCTAATATATCGCTATCTGGTTTAGCTGATTCAGTGTGTATATCAAAAAAATACATTTGTAAAAACAGCCATACTTTATACGATTCTACCGAATAATTTAAATTGAAAGCAAAGTGTATTTTAAATGCAGTAGTTACGCAATCCAAAATATTGTTGAATTTATAAAATATCTCGTCAAAGCAAGTGGCATATTCATTTTCTCCCAATAATAACATAAATGGTTGTAAGGTCATCCCATATTCCAAATAGGTTGTTGTTTTCTTATTGATAACACTTCTTAAATTGCTAATTTGTCCCACTTCCATAAAAAAGGAGTCAATTGAGTTTTGTATGGATATTTTCCATACTTTTTTATCAGTTTTCCTGGTGGCTCGGCTCGTGGGCTTTAAAATATGATGAAGTGCTTTCAAAATAGTAACAGCTTTAGACTCTGAAAAGTATTAAATTGTTTTAACACGTTAATAAGTTAGGTATGTTATAAGTTAATAGATCTGTGTATGTATAATATAATATGTAATCTGGACACTAAATTATTACACGATTAGTAAATCAAGGCGCGAAATTAAAAATAGAAATAAAAAATATAATTAGAACCGTTTATTTTGAAAGTGGTATAACTTATAAGTCCATTTTATTTTTAGGTTCTGGTTTAATAAATGCTTGGTATTGAAATAATTAAAATAATTTATGACCTTTTAAATTTTGCTTTAAGTAACTCACCACTATTGTTCGATACAGAATCAAATTCTTGAACCATAACTTTGTTTTTTATTTTCACTTTTAAAATTGGTAGAATTTTGTTTTCAAAATCGATCCACTTTTGCTTCAAACAATGTTCTCTGCCGGGATATAACGATTCAAATTCTAATTCAATCTAAAATGAGCAATTTGGATTAAAAGATAGAATTCGAGTATATTGAGATTTTCTTACCAGTCTGTGAGCATCAGGATGGACATATATAAGCCAATCTTTATAAAATTGGGCATTATTTGTTTTTTTGGTTGCCAACTCCTTCTGCCTACCCATGAAAGTTTCCTTAAACTTCATCTCTACAGTGGTCCAAGGAGTGTCCATACAATTAAGCCATTCTTTGTTTTTTTTGTAGGTTTCATCCTGATCGGTATTTGAGGATGATTCTAAGGTAAAAATCATAATTAAATGGAAATCTCTGAATATCTTTCGAATATGTAATTGTTTTATTACTTTCTATTTCTTTAAGAATAGTAGCTATATAGATAATCCTTAAAGAGATGAAAAGTATTAAAAACTGAAAATGTAATAAAATGGTTAAGAGGAAATTATAAACAAGAAAATACTTCCTGCCATCAACTACTACTAAACTTTTCGAGCGTTTTATAACTGTTTTCTACTACTCTACTTAGTAGAGTGGTAGAAAACAGTTATAAAACGCTCGAAAAGTTTATAACTGTTTTCTACTACTCTACTTATTTACAATTTATCGATACTTACCAATATAATTTTCTTCCGTTGTCTTTTTCAACATTTTGGGAGTACTGAAGTATCCAATTTTGTTAAGGCGAGGAGCTTCATTCCGGTATTTATTATATAATCGCCCAGTTGGTCTTCGCTTATCAACACGATGATAATAAAAGTTCTGTTCGGAGAATGCATATAATTAAAATAATATAATAAATATATATATATATATATATATATATATATATATATATATATATATATATATATATATATATATATATATATATATATATATATATATATATATATATATATATATATATATATATATATATATATATATATATATATATATATATATATATATATATATATATATATATATATATATATATATATATATATATATATATATATATATATATATATATATATATATATATTAATTTTCTACTTAAAAAACAAAAATAAAATAAATAGAAACATTTAAATTTCTGAGCCTGATTCAGAATTCGGATCGATTAAGTTATTTTTGCTTTCTGTACAAATGCTCACACTAAACGGGAAAATCAAATATTATGAATTTACTTTATTACTTCCACGATCAACCATATTATATATATGCTTACCTTGTTTTCTCCAAGAAACGTTACTGCTATATCATTTGAAATTCTTTCAAAATCATCATATGACATTCTTATATTAGCCATATAATGGTGTTCTAATACGGAGTCTATTAAGAGTTTTCTTTGATATTCTCCCAATCTAGGTGGTTTTACACTATTGAAACCTTTCCAAATTTTTTGACCACGGTCTGTGTCCAAAAATTTACTCAATTCCTGCAATATTTAGAAAAGTGATTTTATACTTGTATATACATATAGAGTAAATAATACTCAACAGAAATCATAAAATGCTATACTTACGAAACGTGAAGTTGGTTGTTGTTCTAATGAACTCGATGAAGGTCTGCTGTCCTGATTTTCGAACCATTGATTTACTGAACTCGTTACAGATGCGGTAGATGCTGATAAAAGTTCAACTTGCACTTTGTAACCCTATGAAATATAACGATTATTGTGAAATTAAAATCGTACAGCGCAAACGAAATATAGTATGTTACATTTTTCTGGCGCCATTCGATAATTTTAGCCCGAAGTCTTGCCTTTTGGCTTCCCTCCGAAATGTCTGAAAACATTGCATCAATGTCAGATTCCGATAAAATTTTAAAATCGTCAACTTGATCGTATCCACTTGCTATGAAAATGTTCAAAATAAAAATATGAATGTTTGATGAATGCTAAGTACACCATTAAATATGAAATTATTACAAATACATACCAGCAAATTTGCCTTTCAAATGAAGAAGATTCCATTCATTCAAAAGTAGCTCCAATTCATTCAATGGTTGCGATTCTCCTGCTGGCAGTTGAAACGTTACCCCAATTAACTGATCAGTATTACCTTCTTGCTCATCGGCAATGTGCATGACAATATTATTGTTCGCACAAAAATCATTCAAACTTAAGATTTCGCTCTGAGTTCCGTCTATATTTTTAATAATAGAAGTAGCAATTATTGCAGATAATATTTTGTTGGTAAATAATATTTATAAAGCGTTTTTATACCTTTTAGTTCAATCATTGTTACATTCAAATAATACTAACAATACCAATTCTAAAATATTTGTAAAGTAAGCACAATTTACATAAGAAGGAATTCAAGTTTTGTTATTAATTCAGCTACGAAGTAAAATATTATAATATACATACAACAGATAACTGACAGTATACTGTCTATAGATATTAAAAGTATATCAAACATGCAATAAGTAATATTAAAAATTAGCGTAATAATAATTACTATATGTATATGCTAACTAAAACTTACAAAATGTATTATAATTAATTCAGCTTTGTATCACTATATTGCACTCAAAATTTGTAATATGTATACCGAAAAATCCTTCAAAATTGATTGAAACACAACACTATCACAACTGTTATGATTATATTTAATTAATTTAATTTTTTGATATTTTTTTTGCAAATATTGCACTCTGCGTCACCATTTATAAGAGAACAAAACTAGAACAACCTCATAAAAATATACAACAATATTGTCAAATAAACCGTTATAAATATCCAAATTTCAAGGAAAAAAATCGCAATAATGATGTTCATATCCTTATATTGAGGAATAAATGCATAAATATTTGGAAACTCTAACATCAACTTTAAACTCAATTTTTGTTACGATTTCTATGCTGTAAAAACATTAATAATAGTTCCGTATTTGCCTAAATAATATGTAAAATATTCTTTAAAATTTGGCGCAGAAAACTTATTTTAAGGTTAAGTTTATTGTCCTTGATTCAATGTTTTTTTCTTATTATCATGGCATTTCTTATAACAGTTTGACGAAAATAGTTTACATTAAATTATGGATTATTTAACCTAAATTTGATTTTGGTATTTCCATAAGCTTAGAGACATTTTTCATAAAAGTTATGAAAATTCTTCATTTTTTAACTCAATCTAATGAAAATTCGGAGTCTTTGAACTAAAGTTAGAAAATCATAGAAATAAGGTGCAAAAATTTTCTCAGTGTACGATCTCATCGTATGTATTTGGGACCAAGAAGAGTTGCCGGAGAATTGGAAGACCGCGCTCATATGTCCGTTGCATAAAAAAGGCGACCGTCTTAAATGTGAAAACTATCGTGGTATAGCTCTATTGAACACTGCTTACAAAGTGTTGGCTAATGTTGTACTTGCCAGACTCATCCCTCTCGCCGAAAACATCATTGGCAACTATCAGTGTGGTTTTCGTCCCAACCGATCGACCACTGACCAGTGTTTCACCATGAGGATGATCTTGGAAAAATGTTGGGAGTACAACATAACCATACATCAATTATATATAGACTTCCGTCAGGCATATGACAGTATAAATCGCGATAACCTTTGGGCCGCGCTCATATGCCTAGGAATTCCAGAGAAACTCGTTTCTCTGTGTAAATTAACAACGTCTGGGTGTGTATGTAGAATTGTAATCGAAGGAACTGTGTCAGACTCCTTTGAAATAACATCTGGTGTTCGACAGGGTGATGCACTCGCGCCTTTGCTGTTCAATCTGGCGCTTGAGTACGTAGTGAGGAAAAGCAACATCGAAACTTCGCGCTGTATATTTAATAAATCAGGCCAAATTCTTGGATATGCAGATGATATCGTGCTTCTTGGCCGAAGACCTAGCGATATCAAAGACAGTTTCGTGCCACTCGATCGCTGCGCAAGAAGACTTGGTTTGAAGGTGAACAGTAACAAAACCAAATTTTTATCAACACCCAGGAACATCTCCATGGCAAATCTCGGAATTGGCGACCATAACTTTGATCGCGTTGAAAACTTCAAATACCTCGGGTCAGTTATAACATCATCAAATGACATGCAGGCAGATATAAAAGCCCGAATCGCTGCCGCACATCGAGTTTTCTACGCCCAATCAAAATTATTGCGATCTAGACATCTATCGCAGTCGTGCAAGCTCGCACTTTATAAAGCACTCATAAGACCTGTGCTGGCTTTCGGAAGCGAGAGCTGGACCATGACCACTAATGATTGTATATTATTATCTACCTTCGAAAGGAAGGTCATTCGCTCCATCTTTGGTCCTATATTAAAGTCGCGAACAATGAATATCGGATTCCCATGAACCACGAGATAAAGCAAATTCTTGGAGGTTGCGATATCATCGGATTCATCAAATCCAATCGAGTGGGATGGCTCGGCCACGTGACAAGATCTCCACAACAACGAATGATTTACAAAGTGTTCCATCAACAACCAGCCGGTGTGCGTCGTAGAGGAAGACCCCGACTGCGCTGGCGTGACGACGTCGAACAAGATCTACAGGCACTAGGATGTCTAAACTGGCGGTCGAGAGCGATGGACCGAGACGGCTGGAGGACCATAGTGCGGGCGGCAAAATCCCTTCATGGGATGTGAAGCTAGAGAGAGAGAGAAAATGCATTAAAATCAATTTAATAATCAAAAATTGTATTTGTGACGTAAGTTTAAAAATAATTTCTTTTAAATGTTGTCCACGACTGGCTCTTAGAAAATCCACTCTATGGGTCCAAAATTCGAGCACTCTTTCGAGCATTTCGGTCGATATTCCGTTACTTACGCATGTTATGTACGCTTCTAATGCAGGAATCGATTGTGGTTTATCGATATAAACAAGTGATTTAAGATACCACAATAAAAAGGAATCTAACGGATGATGATGATGGTTTCTTTAAAATTTTCTTTCAATAAATCGATGGTTTGGCCTGCTGTGTGGCACGTTGAACCATCCTATAACCACAAGTACACTCTAAAAAATTTGATCAAATTTAAACTAAAGATCAAATTTCATTTGAATTATTTTAGCAATTTTCATACAATAAATGTAGTAATGAAATTTTTTGCTATTTTTTAAATAAAATGTTGATTTTTTTTTCAATTATTTGTTTAAATTTCATCACCAATATGTTATAAATTTGCTGCTCAAAATAATGTGAGATTTATGTTGGTAAAATTTGACGAAGAGTCATGGGATGTCACCAAACCTGTCAACAATAACAAGCGAACCGCATAATAGTTCAATTACCACACCAAAACACCACGAAGAAAATCAATGCTCCGAAATATACCTAGACGATTCGCCTTTAACTATTTTAGCGCTTCAAAATAAAAATATTAACTCCAAAGATGTTTATAATGATCTGACTGAATATATCAATCGTCGCCTAGTACCTCGAATATGTTATTAGCAACTATTTTAAGTATGAGTAGTACAGCAATGTCTTCATCGTCATCCACTGACTACACTGAAGTTGCTAAACGTCAAAGTCAAAGATTTTGATTTAAATGAAATATTATTCAGAAAATATATTTTAAATATAATAAATTTAAAAATAAAAGTAAATTTTGACTTAATATCAACAATTTTGAGTTTAAATTCGAACAACGAATGGTTGAAATTAAGGAAATTATATGAAAAATTCAGCGAATTTACATGCCAATTTCATCAACTATTGTTGGAAAAAATGTTTAAATTGTTTTCATTTAATCCTAAATATGTTTAAAATGTGTTTAAATATGATTGATATTGTTTAAATGTAAACACATTTTTGTTAATAATTCAACAATATTCAAAGTGTTATTAATAACTTTTTTGCTTAAATTCTCTCCTTCAAAAGTTGACGTTTAAACAGGAAGTTAAATATTTTTTACGCGTTTAAAACTAGTACAATAATTGAATGTAATTAGTTACACTCAATTATTGAAGTAAAATTTTGGCAATGAAAATTCATTGATCATTGCGCTGCCCTACCCATAAACCGCACCAAACAGTGTATTTTTCAGAATGCATTAGAAGATCTTGAATCTCTTCTGGCTGTTCATCAGCCCAAATACGACAATTTTGTTTGTTGACTTATCCATTCAGCTAAACATGAGCTACATCGCAGAACACAATTTTTCGAATAAATAACGGATCAATTTGGAGCTGTTTCAACGCCCATAAATCAAATCGATGACACACAGGAAGGTCAACCGGCTTCAATTCTTGAACAAGCTGTATTTGAGAGACCCAGAGAGAACGGCGTCGAATTGATTGATTGCGGTCTTCACGTACATTTTCAGTTACAGCAGCAATATTCACAAAAGATCGACTTGTACGCACTCTAGTCGGTTGATGAATATCCAATAATGAGAAGGTGGTTCGAAATTTATTGATTGTTTCGCAAATAGTGCATTCATTTGGTCGATTATGAACACCATAAAATGGTCGAAGAGCACGAAAACAATTTTTCACTGAACACTGATTTTTGAAATAAATTT